>JAPDNY010000016.1:35287607-35962607 GCA_029375565.1 Gekko gecko | reverse complement strand
ATCTCACAGTGCCTAATCTGGAGGATGGAGTGGACAGCAGTCCACGAGAGCTCTCCCCCTTCCCTCCCTCCATCGCCGCAGCCGAAAGAGTGGAGAGGATGTTTTCCTCCTAACAATAATCCTTTCATTTCAGCTGTCAATCTCCCAGCTCTCAGTGTCTCCAGAGAACCGTGTTTCCAAACCTCCGCTGCCTCCCTCTAACAGAGCTGTGCTCTCCCATTTCTCTGAGGCTCAGCAACGAGCTCACGAGGTAAAAGAAACAGAAGGGGCGCTTGCACTCAAGATCTTGCCAGGGGGCTCCTGGGCATCCTTGCATGTCAGGGCAGCAGGTCCCTTAATATTCTTCTAAGGAAGGATGGATTTCCCCCTGCCCATTCCTTTATCGTTTTAGAATCTCACCAATAATTTCTCTGTGATCCAATCTTCCTTATTCTTAGTTAAGTTATCTGGCTCAGGTGACCAGTAGGACCTGGGTAAGGGAGAGAGAGAGAAGATGTTGTGCTAGAGTTCCGCTTTCCTGTAGAACAATACAGCAAATGGCTATGTGAAAAGCAACATGCTAACCACAGACACAGTGTGATGGAGGTGTGTCTCATGGGAGCAGAAGCAGCCTCTCTGGGGGATGGGGAGTAATCCTACCTAGTTTTGCACCAGACTGTACCCCTGGTATATTTTGAGAATGGGTAAAATAAGGTGGCTTCCTTTATTTAAAATACTTATGAAGCTCTTTGCCTCCCTGCCAATACCCATTCAGGATTAGGACCAGTATTACCTTCGAGTCATATTTACATTCACGGTCCGGAGTTTAAAAGACACAAACTTACAGGTTTTAAAACATTTGAAGCCAGAGTTGCCGGAAAAGTGAGATTCTGTGATGTTTCACTCAAGCAGGTGTGTCCATATTTGGCTTTCATTGAAACTCGATTTTAAAAAAGAAGAAAAGAAAGCTGAAATTGTAAGGGATGCAAATTCTCCACCTAGTGCCACGTTCATGTTTCTCCTGGGCTTGTGTGGAAATTAAGCAAGGCTGTCTCTATTGCTGAGCCTGGAAAACATGAGGGGTGCATCAGCATGGGGATGATGACATAATTTGGAAGGCAGCTGGTTTATCCTGGGAGCAGGTAGGCAGAACTAACAAAGAGGCTGCCATCAGCATCAGGAGCCCCAGAATCTGTTGTGAAGGAAGGGAGTGGATAGGTCAGCATACCCAGTGGTCCAAATATTTCTGGCTGGTCCTCTGAAGTAGTCTTGCCCATGTATCCAGCAGTGCACATCTCTGCCTGCTTCCCATTTGAAAGTGTATCGTTTTGATTTTTTTTCATTATCTTAACAGCACAGCTCACTGGGAGGCATCAGCCATTTGGAGTATGACCTCAACTACAGCTCACCGGTTCAGGAAGCCTCATCCAATGACCAACTCCAGGAGCTTCCATTCACACCAGTTCACATGCCCATTATGGCTCTTGGGGCACACTCAGGAAGGTGAGGTCAGGAAAGGTGAGGTTGGGGAGGTGGGCTACATTATCTTGCTGTAATCTGGGCCTTGGCTTAGCGACATGGCATCTCCTTTGCATGCAGAAGGTCCCAGGTTCAATCCCTGGCATCTCCAGTTAAAAGGATCAGGTAGTAAGTGATATGAAAGACCTCGGGGAGCTGCTGCCAGTCTGAGTATACAGCACTGACCTTGATAGACCAGTGGTCTGATTCAGGATAGACCAGTGGTCTGATTCAGGTCTGATTCAAGATGAGGCAGTTTCAACAGCTGTGTAACATAGGCCACTGTTGCTATCCCCATATTACAGATGTGGCAAATATGGGGGAGGGGAGAGAGGCTTGCTGAAAGCTTGAGTTTGTGGCAAAGCAGAGATTTGAACTGGGGAACCTTCTAAGTCACAGCTCATTCTGCTAGCTACTATGCTACACCATCCTCCTGCAGCGTTTGATTAGGTGGTTCTCCCGGAGATGCTCTGGGAAATGCAAGTTCAGAGTCTCTGGTGGCATGTGGTCTCCCCCAGAGTCAAAAGGCCGCTGTCCTTCAGCTCTAGCACTACCCTCACGCGGGCTTCTCTTGCCCGCCTGCGTGCCTCTGGATTCCCCGAGATCCTGGATTGCAACAAGGAGCCCGCCCAAGTTGTGGATCCTGCGGACCCCGTGGACTTCAACCCACAGCGGGAAGAAGCTGACTTCTTGCAAAGCAATGAAATCGTCCTTCAGTTTCTCGCATTTACAAGGTAAAAGTCCCAAGACCTGACTTTCTACATTCATGTCTTCTAGAACTGAGCAACATCCAAATGGTAGCCTCAACATCTGGGATAGCAACTTCTGGTTTAATAAATGGAGATAACTTCTGATTACTCCAAGGGAAGGCATTGTCCAGCTTGCCAGTGATTTTGGGTTGTACGAGGGAGGAAGTTGTTATCAGTGGCCCCATTCGATCACATAGGCCATGCTTCCTATGTATCTACCCAAAGCCATTGGGTACTCCTCATACAGATGGGGCCTCCTGCCATGGGGACCAATGGGTCATCTTCAGTGGAGCACATTGCATTTAGCAGCCTGGATGTTATGTCTGCAAGTATTCAAGGGCTTAGGTTTCTCAAATGGGGTCTTAGACCCCCCCCCTTCGCCTCTTAGGCAGTTCACCTACCAGCTGTATAATAGTACTTGGGAGGCATTTGTATCATGATGTTGTGGCAAGGCATTACAGCCAGGAGAGGCTAGGGTTAAAACTGTTTGGGAGTCCTTCCAGGATGGATTGCCTAGGGGTCCAAACACCAATCCCTTGTATAGGCAGGAAACTGCACTAAACATAATTTTGACTCTTTTTTTTAAAGTTGTGGTAGTGGGGAGAAGTCCCTGTCTTCTCATCCCCACATATGCAGTCTTGAAGAATGTATGATCTTTTTATCTATTTTCCTACATGGAACCTGCATTGGGTTCTTGATCCTTCAGTAAATTCCCCCTTTGAGTCTCATTCAAAGTTTCCCTTAAAGAATCCACATTGAAGACCATCCTTGAAGCCCGCCTCTGAAGTCTCATTTTCCTTGGTGGGGCTGGACTGTCATGTATAACCAATCTATGCTTTTCCCCATTAGGCTGGGCAGCTGTGCTGTGGGTGGACTCCTTGCTGGCAAATTCTAAATTACACAGAACCCTCCTTGTGCCTGGTTTGTCAGAGAGATAAGGACAGGCATAAAGGACATGTTATGAGGGCTTGCTAAAACTTTGCCTCAGTAGAAATTTCCAGGTCTTTCTAAGGCTACTATTGCTGGCTGGCTCCAGAAACAGATTTACATGTCAGGCAGCTGGGAACTCCCTTCCACAGAGCATTTCTGCTTATGTGGTTTGAGGAGCATCTAAATATCCAGCCTTCACAGGTAGGAGAAAAGATCATCCAAGGAGGAGGTCTATAGAACCATCCTGGAAAAAGACCTGCCTGTGTCTGGCAGATCCTTACCATCAGGGGACACTGTTGTAGCCTCTCACAGGCTTCAGACGCCCTTTTTCTGGTGACATCAGAAGTTGGCCTTGTCTTTCATCCAGGAAGAGGCACTGTCCCAGATGCTGAGGTTGCCCTCTGAACATGTCTAAGAACAGGAATTCATAGTCAGTAAAATTCCCTTTCATTCTTAGCAAGGTTTCCAAAAGTTGTCTCGGATTCTTCCCCCCCTCACCCCAATCTGGGCACATAGCACTGCTCACACACAAAAAAAGCTGTGTGGTACTCCCCCAAAGGGACTGTTCTTCTAGGCTGCAGAAAGCTGTTCCTGAATTAGTCCTGTGTTTTGGATGCAGCACAGAGAAACGGTTTCAATTATTTTGTATGAGCGTCAAGCCTGACAGATTCCTGTACCCAAACAGGAAAATTTGGTGAAGCTCTCATTTAATCCCTAAAAAGAAATAGAAACATCCTTGTTTATTACCTTCCCTTTGCCCAGCCATCCCGCACTGATGGCTGACATTCTCGGCAGCCTTTCCTGAGAGAGTTGGCGGGAATTTGGTGGCGGCTTGTCTGACACTGTTTACCGCGACTGCCATGGAAACGAAGCCACCTAGAACAGCCTGTAGGGATAGCAGCCATCCCATCTGAGAGCTTGTCAAATGATTCCCCCCCCCCTTGGCATCACAGATTGTCATGTAGAAATTGATTCCTGCTCTCCCTGCTCATCATTACCCCCTAAACATATGGCCTGGGAAGCTTCCTCTGGAACAACTAAGCGCTTGTGATGCCATTATTTGTATAGGAAGAAATATCCCTGCTAGTGCCAGACTGTTTTCTAATGCATATGCACAGCCACAAGAACTACAGGCTTGCTGGGGCGGGGGGCTAATAAGTCCAGGAGAAGAGAGCTAAGGAATTTCAAAGTGGAAGTAATTTTGTAGCCTGGCCACTGGGAGACTGGAGTTCCCTTACCATATAATTCCAAGCTGAGTCACACCCTTCTAAGCCTGTGCTTGCACTGTTATTTACCTCTATTTATATCCTGGCCCATCTGGGAAACTTGAGGCACATAAAAAATACACAAAGCAGCGAAAAGAAACTTGAGGCTTCTGCTGAGTGACTGCCATGTCCCCATCATTTCCAGCCCCAACCCAGAGCCCCAAGGGGCATTGCAAACAGGCAGGTTTTACAAAGCTTTCGGCAAGTCAATATTGGGAGGAGATTCCACTGACATAACATGCAGAGATGTAGCAGGATGACTATTTCCCAGCCCAAGCTGATTGGAAGGAGGCAAGGCCAGAGAAGGAAGTCACACACAGAGACAGCGGGCAACCTCTCTGTGGGCAGGCTCCTTGGGCCACCCAGGAGGCTTTTGTCATTTTAACTGTTTTATTTGTCATGACACACTAGCTTGTTCTGTTTGGGCGTTTCGGTTTTGTGGTGTGGGATGGAGCTACATCCAGGATTTCCATCCAGACCGTTTAATTGTGTTCTGTTTCTTTGGTTATTGTTCAACAAGGACCACTCAAGACGGCACAACCTCAGTGACGTGGTCAAAAACCATCTATTTCACCTTCCAGTTTTACCGGTTCCCTCCAGTTACAACACCACGACTGCAGCTGCTCAAGGCAGATGCCTCTGGAACTGTTCCGTCAGGTGCCTCTTCTCATATCTTGGTGCAAATTAACCAAGATGGGACCCCAAACCTTGGTAAGGCCTAAGGGTGCCAGGGGTTCACACTCTTAGGGGATGGGCGGTTTCTTCTCCCTCTTGAAGTCCCAGCATAATTCTTCCACCTCACCCGTGATTCCCTGGATCAATGGATTCCCTTTCCTACCTCCCCACCCACTTCCTATCATGCCTGTGTCTTAAATCTAAGCAGCAGAGAATCTTTTTCCCCCGCCTTTCCCCTCTCTGACCTCAGAGCTGCAAAGCCAATTATGGTCACAACTGATTTGATTGGAACATCTACCATGTTTATGTGTCCAGGTACACTTGAACTTTGCTGTCTTTCCCAGTGCCAAAAATAGCACTTAAAAAAGGCAGGTTCAATCCCCACTGTGGATCATACTTTTGGATAGGATAGAAGCAATTGCCTTCAGCTGCCAGTCGGCAAAATTCTTCCTTCTGCTGCAAACACAACAGAGGTGGAAGGTGAAGGGTGACCTGAAAGAGAGTTTAACTCTGGTTATTAATAGCTCAACAGCATGTCTGTCAACTGACACTCAAAGATGAGATAATAGGAAACGGAGCCCCCTGCTGCGATTATTCTCATTCTTGTAGAAGATGCCGCAGTCCAGAGGTCTCTCTTCAGATCTCACATTCCGGGGTAATTTGCATCTTCTCCCCTGCTTCTAACAATTGGCGCAGTGATTGAGTTGGAGAATCAGGTCATAACTGTGCACACCAAGTTTCATGGAGGCCCCTCTCAGTGCTCAAACAAAACGTTCCAGGGCTGTCGTTTCCCTGACTCGGATGCAGGGAATGGGCTGGTGTTCAGGCTTCAGAACTGTGTGTTTTGCACCCCAGATTTCCTTCTGGGGTCTCAGTCTTCAAGGGAGGTGTCATGTTACATACTTACGGGGAAATGCTAATTTATGTGCATATGTATTTACTTCATTTCTCCCCCTTGAGGACCTAACGTGGCTTGCATTCCTCTCCTCTCCTCCAATTCATCCTCACAGCAATCCTGTGAGATCAGTTAGCCTGAGTGTGTCTGACTGGCCCATCCATGGTCACTCGACAAGGTTCCATGGCAGAGTGGGCATTCCAATATGGGTCTCCCAAATCCTAGTCCAACGCTCTAACCTCAACAACCACACTGGCTGGCATGTGTATTTAAACACGGTACAGAAATGTGAATATAAGAACATCAGAAGAGCCCTGCTGGATCAGACCAGTGGTCCATCTTGTCCAGTATCCTGTCTCACACAATGGCCAACCAGTTCCTATGGAGGGCCCACCAACAGGGCTCAGAGGCCAAGGCCTTCCCCTGAGGTTGCCTTCTGGCATTGGGATTCAGAGGCTAACTGCCTCTGAATGTGGAGGTTCCCCTCAGTCACCATGTCTAGTAGCCACTGATAGGCCTGTCCTCCATGGAGCTCTTTAATTCCCTTTTAAGGCTGTTTATTCCTGTTGCAATCACTACATCCTCTGGAATAGATCCCACATTTTAATCACTCTCTGTGTAAAGAAGCATTCCTTTCCTTATTGACAATTTGTGAGAGTTAGGAAAGAGTGTCAGGTCTCCATAAGCATCAGAGCTGTAATTTAAAAATCTGGATTGCTGACTCTGGCATTCACTAAGCTTTTTGAAGCCCCACATATCTGAGCAGCCGATCTGTAGACATCCAAACTGTTTTTCTCTGCAAAAGTGCTTTTGTTTAATTTTGTTTAGTTAAAACGTGGTCCTGGGAGAGGCAAAGCCATGTCCTGTGTCCTGCTGAGCGTCTTCGGTTCATAAAGTCTCCCATGAGGAATAGCTAATGGGAATTAAAAAGTGTGGGGCGGGGAGACACACATCAATATAATTCTGTGCTGGGAGAAGATATTCCCTGTGCAGCTTCAAAAGTTACTTAGCCAGATCTTTCATAATGGCCTTAATCATACTGTTTACTACAGTGCAGTTTCTTTTCTGAAAAGCTGTTGAGGGTTGGTTGCTTATGTCGGAAATGAAGTCCTCATCCCCCCTCCAGTTCTTGATCTGTATCTATCGACAGTCACAATTGCAGCTTCATCTCCGATTTCCCTCTTTCTGTACCTCCCATCCTCTAGCCAGATTATATAATTTTGCTCCATCCCCTCAGCCAAATCAAGCCGGTGCACAGACTGGCAGTGGCTCTCCAAGGTCTCAGGCTGAGGTCTTTTGCATCCCCTGCTACCTGATTCTTTTAAGTGGAGATGCTGGGGATTCAACCTGGGACCTGCATGCCAAGCAGATGCTCTGCCACTGACCCATGACCTCGCCAGTTGTTTTTAAGTGCCTCGGGGCAAGGGCCCATCCTTTGCTTAATGACAGTATCTGCTTTCTTGGCAGGTTCCCCAGGGTTGCAGGTGAAATACATGGTGGATCCTAGTTCTCTCAAGCCAGGGGAGCAACGGTGGTTCATTCGTTACCTCGCTGAGCATTCCC
Organism: Gekko gecko; assembly: GCA_029375565.1. Lineage (NCBI taxonomy): Eukaryota > Metazoa > Chordata > Lepidosauria > Squamata > Gekkonidae > Gekko > Gekko gecko. The sequence continues at coordinate 35,955,033 of JAPDNY010000016.1, read as the reverse complement.
TGCAGATCGATGCCTGGGATGGGGATTCCTTGCTTCTTGTTGGATCGGCTGCTGTGAAGCTGAAGGTGGGGACCCAGTTCCTAAATACTATGTTAGAAATAACTCTTGGAAAAGAGGAGCCCCGGGGCCTGTTATTGAGATTAAAACGAGAAGATCTGGAGATGACCTTCTATTTAGCCATGCACTTAAGTCTCATGGCATTTTCTGTCTATGGATTATCTAGCCACTTTATTTAGGTGCTGTGCAAAATTAGAAATATACCCCCAAGGAGACCTTTAAACCTTATTAAGAATGTATGCCGCACCCCACCCTAACTGAAATGGTTTTCCTGCTTTACATATGTCAAAATGGAGCTCAAACTGTTCTTCTGTGGTAAAGTACAAACAGAAGCTCTTGGATCATGTCTGGTCAAAGACATATTTCTTAGTGGGCATCTGTTACATTAGAGGCTAGTTCAAACCAGTATGTGGTATTCAATCCAGTCTCTCTTCATGTCCCCCCACCCCCCAGAAGACTCCCTAGCCTTCAAACTCCAGCTCCCTGCCCTCAGTCTCACCAATAGCAAACAGCCCCTCTTAACCCTGGGTCTCTCTACACCAGCCACATCAGTTTTACAAATTTCCCTTGCTGTGATGGGACCGATCACCACTTCTCTCCCCCAAGTCTTACAGCACTCCAGGTGCTCTTCTCCAGTGTTGGGGGAGGCAGGGCCCTGGCTTGCCAGTCACGAGGGAGAAGTAGCCATCAAGCTTTTGTTGTTGTTCAGTCACGCAGTCGAATCTGACTCCTCATGACCCCATGGACCACATCACACCAGGCCCTCCTGTCAAGCCTTTAGGCTGTCTTATGAAGTCAACATATAATACCAGCAGTAGCTAATTCTGTTGGTGAAGCAAGAGCTCTCATGGCCAGGCATGTGCTTGTTGTGTAGAATCCCCAAGTTTCATCCCCGGCATTTCTAGTTAACAGGGTGTCAGGGCTGGGAAGTCCCTTAACCAGAGGCTGTGGCACAGTACTAGATTGGATGGATCCCCTGGCCTCACTCAGCATCTTCCTGTGTTAATTAGGTGCAGGTTATATGCAGATTAACAACAGCCCTTCAGACAATAATCCTCTTTGAAAGGATGTCCAGTGCAGATAACTTTTCTAAATTATTACATAGGGTTTCCTCCTGGATAATTGAGGCTTCTGGCCCAAGATTAAGATTAGAATCATCAGTATGGTTTTGTCTTTTAGACTGTATATTTTGCAGCCAATGAGTGGCTTCCCTGAAAGCAGCTGCCTGTGACTCCACCAATGATGACATTTAGTAACACTGAACAGGTGACACGGCATCTTTACTTTGTTAGGCTTTCTCCCCAATGGATCAGCACCATTTTTCAGCATGGGGAATCTCACAAATATGATGATGCACACACTGGACATCATTAAACGCTACATGGAGAGAAAAGAGCAGGAGATGTGGGACTGCTGCTTTCAGCTGTATAGTTCCAGCCTAAGTAGTTTCAAGGATATCCCCCCCCCAATAGTTGAAGAGGGCAGGTCTCTGCTTGAGCCTACACTCTTCTGCACAAGACCCCATCACCACCCTGAATTAGCCACCATGGAGATGTGTCCCCCCTGAGGTCAGGACGGGCTTTTTCTTGTTTCACAGCACTTGCTCCGTCAGGGCCGGACGGCAGTTCAAGTCCACCATGACCTGGAAGTCATCACTATGGAATACAAGCAGGATGCTCCCGTGATGAGTGGGGAGCTTCTCAGGCCTGGAGGTGTGAAACCTATCGGAGTCCATGCTGTCGTGAGAGGCCGGCTCCATCTGAGCCTGGCTAACGTTGGTAAGAGCCCTGGCTATTCAGGTGTCTGCATTTGCTTTCCTGAAGAACTCTTGACTCTTTAGCATCCTGGGAAGAGTCCTTCCTAAGGAGAGGCTCCAGCAAGCATCAGGGGTCCCATAGACGCTTGTCTTGATCCAGCCCAGACTGATTTTGATCAAGCCCGGAGGCTGGTTGCCAAAATATCTCCTTGCAGTTGGGAGCATCGGTTGTATCGCCCAGAGTTGGAATGGTGGGTGGATGCTCTTAGAATCCAGCATTCGCTCTGGCTTAGCTGGTTTTTTTAATGAGCTCAAGGAGAGTTCTGGGACTCATTACAGCTGGACCTGTCCATGTTAAGACCTTCTCGGGACCCTCCCCGAGTCAGGGTGTGACTTGTCCGAGAACATGGTTTAGTACTCAATATGTCTCTTGGCAGCTGTGTGCCTCAACCAGTAGAGCAATGGTGGGACCATTCAGAGAGCAATTCCTTGGGAGGGGAAATTCCCTCACTGCATTACAGGAGTCCATTATCTCTCCCCCCCCCCCCCGCCCCGCCCCGTGCCCCAACACCGGTAATAGAATTGCTTTGTTGCAGCTCGATGGAAATACACAGGTCATTAATTCTGCTTAGTCTTGTTTACAAACAGACAATACAAGGCGGCTTTGAAGGAGACAGTATGGAAATGGAGACACTCAATTAGGTGCCAACAAAACAATAACACAAGGGACATGCGAGGCATTGGGGGTGGGGAGCTGTGTAAAACCATACCTAGAGGGATGGGGAATTCAGACTCCTGAAAGGCTGAGCACCGCTGGCTTCATAGCAGGAGCTTTAATTCACCCGCCTGTAAAAAGGCAGAGAGACACCAGCTTTTTCTCCTCCTTTTTTATAAATCTTATCTTCAGAAGAAAGATTAGCTTCCATTCTACCATATCATAAATTGACATTTCATACTTTGCCTGCAAGAGAACGATAAGCTCTTTTGCAGAGCATAGGGGTGAAGGGGGGGAGGGAAACGGGGCTGAGATTATCAATCCTGACTTGATTCAGAGACTAGACTAGGCAGGAAAAATGGTCTACTGGCGAAGAGCCGACGGAAAGGACTATGCGCGGCTATCGGGTGCACAGCGCCTCTCTCCTCTTTGATTCTGCAGCTCAGTGTTCTTTGATACCAAAACATTGTAGGGCTGCATTTTTTTTTAGAAAAAAAATATTCTTATGAAGATGTCTGGAGTTGGGACTGCTGAGCGGCAGCGACTGTCTTCTGAGCGGAGACCAAATTGACTGGCTTGATCAAGCATACAACAGACTGGGCTCGGCCGGGATGATCCTTCACAAATGCCAGATCAGTCTCTTTCCTTTTTCTTCTGGGAATCAAAAGGGACCATGATGGAAAGGCCATCCTCAGTCCCGGCCCTCTTCTGCCTCCCTCTCATTATCCTAATTAAGATCTTGTTTCTTGATAGTTCTTTGCTGCCACCAAAATCATTTAACTTCTTCCATTGCGCTGACGTGCAGACCCAGCTTGACAGACACAGCTCCCCCTGCTGTTCTTCCTTATGGCACATTAGCCTTTTCTCATGCCTTCCGTGCCTCTTGGTGCGGCAGTGGGTCGAGGAACAGGATGCAGGGATTCGATTCTCCTCTTTCCAGTCCCTTCTTTTAACTCTCTTTGAGAAGTTCATTTCTTTGCTCCATTGAGTTCACAATTGATGTGGGTTACCACCATCCTCGTTCTTGTATATCTTTCCTTTCTTGGCTTTCAGACCCAACATCTCCTTCTGCCCTCTCCACTTCTCTTCCTATTGTTACTTTTGGTGATTGAAGATCCGTTGAGAATCCTGCAGCTTAGCATTTCCTCTTTCATCTGGAATTTTTTTGCTCTGACCCCATCCTCTCCTGCTTCTGCTAATTCTTCCCTTTTGTTATCACATCTTAGAGCTTCCTGTTTCTTTAAGCTGCTATGTTCCTCTCTCTAATCACTTTTAAGGTCTTGGATTCTGTTTCTCTTCCTCCTCTACTTCCTGGATCAGCATGGCCTGCGTCCTCTCTCTCCTTCATCTCTGTCTTACAGTCTCTTGATTTTGCTGTTGCAGTCTTTTCCATTTGGTGTTTCTCTCGATTTTAGACTTTTTCTTTCCTCTTTCTTTTTATTTTCTTCATCCCAACCAATCTATCTTATTTCCCTTCTTATGTTTACTTTCATTCCAAAAACCAGCCCCTGAACGTTTTCTGGCCCTAATATCCATCTTTGTGACTTTGGTCCTTGTAAATATTTGTTTTTAATCTGTTCCTCCAATTTTATTATCTGTGAAACAATCTTACTTAATCCTCTTTATTCCCTCTTATCATCCTTGTTGTCTTTTTTGTAAACTTAGTTCTCTTTGTGGTCCTCCACTCCCACCTGTTCCTTCTTAAATTTCTCATGCCTATTTTTCCCAATATCAATAACATTTACCATCTGTTCTTTACTATTCTCTTTTTCATTGTGATATTCTTTCTAGTTGTCCTTAGATCTTAACAGATCTTTCCCCCCTTTTCCACTTGTGTTACATTTCTTCAGTGCTCCGAGGTAGATTGCTGTCCATCTCAGAGAAAAGTGACAACTATCTGTCTTCTAACTTTGGTGATTTATGTCTTGGCACTGTATACAGTGCAACAACTGTGCATATGTAGAGGCAGAAGTTATTAGCTCAAAACAAATGGCATAAGTCTTTTGTGGTATGTTTATGGACTGAAAAGATTAAAAAGGATTGAAATGATTTTTAAAAAGCCAAACACCTCTAATTTACAGAAGTTTTTGTTCCGCATTGGACTGGAGGTGATTTTTACCACTGGAGATCAGGCGGGTAGCTATTTGCAAGCCTAGAACAGAAGCAGATAAACAGTGAAGGTTCTTCATTGAACAGCAGCCTAGAAGCTCTTGGGGAATGTGAAAGCGTGTTTTGCCAGGTTCCTTGAAGGATGTGGACAAAGGAAAGAGAAATTTGCTCGCGTTCAGTCCCCTGAGAGCAGAACGGATCAGGGAGAAAAAGAAAAAGGAACCAAACATCTGTTTGAAGAAGTCCCACCTTTCTTGGAAATCTTAATCTTCATTTACAACAGCCGAGAATAGAGGGAGCAATGGATTCTCATACGTCTTTGCTGAGGGAACTTGGCTTCCTTGCACTCTGCTAATCAAAGACCCTCTTATGCAAGGGGAAAAAAAAGGCCTTAAGGTGTCTCCTTTGATAACTTTCTTTTCTGGAAGGGGGTGTAGGTTTAGATGGGGGGTACTGAAAGAGAGTTTGGGCAGAGTTCTAAGCTGGCAGGTTGAGGCGGAGATCAAAGGAACCGGCGGCCTCTTAAAGGGACTGGATAAGCCCTGCTATTATATATATCAAGGTGTTTATTTCCAAAAGGCAAAGGAGGCCAGCTGAGCTCTGCTCCAGTGTCAAAAAGGTGCAAAACAGGGTAAGGCGATTGCCATAAAGAGGGAAGAAACCAACACTTGCTGGGGAGGGGGTTGTTGGTGATATGGCATTAGCCATTGTGGTACCTTTGCTGGCTTTTCCTGCAACATCTTCCCCAATACATTGCATGCCAAAAACACAAGCCCTTGTTTGCAGAGTCACCTTTATTATTAACATTGCTCCGGGGAAGGTAAACTTTGTTTGCTGTGGCTTATTTGTTCTGTTTCTTCTTGTCAAAAAGAAAAAAAAGAAAAAGAAAGAATTAGCCTGGAGCTCTGAGAGATCTGAGAAAAAAAAGAGGAGCAGGGGAGGGAAACCCACTTAAAAAATTTGATTCATGAAGCATGTTTTCCGTATTCTAAATTTTAAGAATTGGGTAAGCAGCTTTAAACATTGCCTGATGCTTATCAGATCTGGAGCTTTGGGAATAAGGAAAGTGCTCTCCTCTGTGTATATTTTCATAATCTATATATCAGTTCTCAGTTTGCAGTCACGCTGTGGCACAAATGGCAGAGGTCCACCCTGACTTGCTAGCTTCTTTTTGTAGGCTACCTCTGTGAGCAGAGGCTGAGGAAATCAAGCTTCTTGCCTCCTTCCCGTTCCCGGATTGTGTCCTCGCATGATGGAACCAGTGGCTTCCGTGGGGGCAGCTTGCTCTCTATCAACAGTCACAGCAGTAAGTCGGTCTTTTTTTGGTTTTTTGGCATTGTTAACTAGGGTTCAGTGTAGGAGGTGGGCAGGAGCACAAACAGGGAAGTGGCAGGAGGATCTAAAGAAACACCAACAGTGGTCCACTTTTCCTCCCACAGCCAATGAGCAATGCCAAAGAGGATAGAGGGAACCAATGGATAGCCTACCCTGGGCTTGGTAGACCAACCGGTAGACAGTCCTGTCATGCTCCTCCCCCTCTTCTTCTTGCTGAGTTTAACATGTGAAGAATACCCAGGATGAGGACTTTTTTTTTTTTTAAAGAGGCGCCGGAACTCTCAAGAGGGAAATGAAGTTTTCAGTCTGTATACTGAAAACTCATGAACATTTAAACATTTTTAAAAGAACGCTGTTGAAGAGGTTCTGGAACTCCGTTCTGGCACGTTCCCTCAGAAAAAGAGCCCTGCCCGGGTTTTTCGGTTTCGGCGTCGCGAATGGCGGCCGCTTCTCGGGACGCTCCCGGAGGCGGTTAGCCCACGCGCAGTTAGGGGGGGTCTTCGCGTGTGCGAAAGACCCTAGTGAGCCTTAGGTAAAGGCTCCGAACCGGGGGCGCTTGGGGAGTAGCCTCTTTGCTGGCAGACAGCCGGGAAATTGAGGCTTTCTCCCCGCCCCAATCGGCCCCGCTGCGGCGTGCCCGTAATGGGACTTAGCGGCGCCACCGAATTCCAGGAGTGAAGACAGCGCTATGGCTTAAAATAAAAAGAAGAAGTAGCATCGAATCGTGAGTTGGAGATCTATTTTGAAGCGTAAATCGGAGCCCCCTGCATGCGTATAAGCGTTGGGAGGAGGGAGGAGTTCCCACCCCCTTTGAGAAGCAAGATCCACAAAGGGAGCGCGAAGGGGGCGAGAAGAAAAAGTGTTGGTGAAAGTACCGTTGGGGTTGCATGGAAGATTCCGATCATCTTAGCTTCCTGGGGGATGCGGCACGAACTTTTTAAAAGTAAACAAAAAAACAAAATGTTGATACTGGAAAAAGTCCTGCAGATACCGGAAGAGAAGAGAGGAGGGACTTCCGGTCCAGACAGCCCCCCCAAGAGCTTGCTGTCAATCAACAGGAAAAGGAGATGCTGTGCCCCCTGCTGGAACAATTGCGGAAAATCAACGAAACTCTGTCTAAAATGGATAGTGTTCTCATCAGTCGACAGAAACAGATATCGGAAACAAATAGAAAGATGATGGAGATTGAACAGAAATCGAATTTGATTCTAGGTTTCCAGGGCGTTAAAGAGGAAGAGAAAGAAGATCTCGGATTTACCTTGACAAATGTCTTGGCACCCCTAACTGGCAGTGAAGCGATAAAATTAAAAGAAGAGGTGGATGAGGCTTCCAAAGCCTATTCCGCTTTTATAAAAGAGAATACTCTGCCAGTAGAAGGGGATGTTGAGCATAGCAAGTGACAAACTGGAGATCTAATTTCATCCGAAGAGTTTGTGGAGCCCAGGAAGCCTGAAAGCCAGAAGTTTAAGGAAAAAGAGAAAAGAAAGAAGAAGGATTTCATCTTTAAAATACAGAAACTTCTGAAGAGACACGCCAGCAGGGAGGAAGATGCAGTATTCCAAACTGGGACAAGCGAAGAAGACAGCAGCCCAGGGGAAAGTGGTGATGGAACGGAAGACTTCAAAGTTAAAATGGACTCAATCCATAACTGGAAGAGATTTAAAAAGAAGATATTTTGAGGACTGTTCGTGTAACATCTGGAAGGAGCTGTTTAATTACTAACCCCAATGGACTTTACTAACTGCATTAACAGAGTGATTTTGGACTTCGCAATAGTTAAAAAGATCTTCTAACAACGATAGATGCCAAAACTGGTATTGGTTATTAACCTAAACTAACACTCACTAACAGGAAAAATTTCACTCCATCTTTTTCTTTCTCCATCTGTCTACCCTTCCTGTTTCTTATAAAAAGAATAAAATTCTCTCTTTTTTAAGAGAGTTTTACAAAAAAAAAAGAAAAAGAGCCCTGCCCAGGACAGAGTAAAGACCACAGCATTCCCCAAGTCAGTCAGCCAAAATCTGCTGTTTTGAGGAGGGGGAAGGAAAAAAGGAGTAATTTGATTATCCTCCAGCTTTCACATTTATAAATATTTCTGCCTCTTGGAGGACATGCAAGTTTTCTTTTATTTTCACCTGCAGACAGAATGGCTAAACTAAGGTCCAAAGAAAGGTTTTCCATGTGCCGTATTGATTCTAGATAATAGCGGGTCAGGACTTTAATGCAGCAGTAGCTTTGCATGGCGGGGCTGGGGGGCAGCTCTAAAGGGCTCCAGAGCAGTTGCTGTTCTGCAATGGAGCTCGGTTTGCTAACCTTCAGGTGTGGGCCTGGAGATCCCCGGGAAGTGCAACTGATCTCCAAATTACAAAGTTCAGTTCCCCTGGAGGAAAAGGGATGCTTTTGAGGGTGGACTTTATGGCATTACACTCTACTGAGGTCCCTCCCCTCCGCAAACCCAACCTTCCCCAGGCTCCGCCCCCAGATCTCTAGGAATTTCCCAACTTGGAGGTGGCAACTCTGAATGAAAGAGTAAGGGGCACTGCCTGAAGTTAAACCTGGAGAGGAGGGCAAAATTGACAGATTACCCCCATCCAATACACCGAATGAGCAATCATCAAGGTAGAAAGGAAGGAAATCAATGGATCCTAAGTAAGCGAGCACGTCCCATGGCTCAGAAAGATGTAACTCTGCTTAGGACTGCATGGGAAGTCATAGAAACCTCAGATGTGAAGTGAGTCAGGCAGGAAAGTGTGAGAAAGCGTCTCAAAGATAGCAGAGAAAGATGAAGAGGTCTTTGGAAGCTGGCAGTGAGCTCATCAGTCATTTTGTGGAGGGGAGTTAACAGTGGAGTGCTGAGGGCAAGAAGCTCGGCTGTACGGAGTGGAGAGAGGAGGTGGGGGAGAGAAAGCCAAGGCAACCGTGGGAGTCAGCAGCTTTCTCTAGGAGTTTGGAGGCGCGGGTTGGAAAGGACTGTAATTGGAGAGGGAGGATGGATTTATTTATTTATTTTGGAACCAGGAGGGAAACGGTGGTCTGTCTGCGCGCAGGAGTGAAGGAGACAGAGAAGGACAAGGTGATTATAGGAGAATAACAAAATTGGCAGTCAGGAGGGGATAGAATTAAGAGGGGCAGGGCAAAGTCAACAAGGTAAGCAAGCTGATCAAACGAGACAGAGGGAAGATAGAAAGCCTTATGGAGTCCCACAATAGGGCAGATAGGACCCTTTAGGTTGCTTGAGCTTGGGAAAACGGCACGGGAAGGGAGGATGCAGCCACTCCTCCCTCCACATCGTGGTCCCGAGCCAAATCAGGCCGGGGTGTGCTTCCAAACTTTGGATCCCTGCCATGCCATTTGGGGGGAATATATGCCAAATGCAACGTTTGGACCTCAGTTCAAGCCCAAGTGGATGCTGAGAAGTCTGAGTTGGCTCCCCTTGCCCTTGAGCACCATTTTCATGCAACATGGTCTCCTTTTCCTGTCCCAACATTGCTCCAGGGTTTAACCCAGGGGTCTTTTTGTAGAAGAACAGCTGCAGGAGCTCATTAGCATATGGTATGCTAATGAGCTATTAGGCTATTAGCATATGCCACGCCCCCTGACATCACCGGAAGTGATGTCAGAAGGGGAAGCAAAAGGGGGGGAAGCATCTTCAAAAGCCTCCCCTTCCCTTCCCCAGCTGGTCTGGGTGGGGGAGCTAAGAGAGAAGGGGGTTAAAGTTTAAACTCCTTTTCATGAGAGTTGGGCCACAGAAGAAGGAAAGAGAGAAGGAAAGAGAGAGAGTAGAGAGAAGGAAAGAAGGAAGGAAAGAGGGAAAGAAAGAGAGGGAAGAAGGAGGAAAACAGGGAAAGGAGTAAAAAAGAGAAGAGAAGAAGAAAGAAAGAAAGAAAGAAAGAAAGAAAGAAAGAAAGAAAGAAAGAAAGAAAGAAAGAAAGAAAGAAAGAAAGAAAGAAAGAAAGAAAGAAAGAAAGAAAGAAAGGAGGGAATGAAAGAAATTCAGTGGCAATTCAGCCCCATTATACCCTATGGGCCATTGAAGTCAATGGTGAAAACATAGGGTATATTCTGGGGGCTGGAGGAGAGGGTTTGAGGGAGAGGCTCCAAGATCACAGGATAGCTGATGGAGCCTCTCCCAAGATACCCACCAAGTTTCAAGAACATTGGACCAGAGGGTCCAATTCTATGGGCCCCCAAACAGGTTGCCCCATTTCCTTCATTGTTCTCTATGGTGGGAAAAAAAGTTATTTTTTTCCCACCATAGAGAACAATGGAGGGAATAGGGGCAACCTGTTTAGGGGCCCATAGAATTGGACCCCCTGGTCCAATGTTCTTGAAACTTGGTGGGTATCTTGGGGAGAGGCTCCATCAGCTATCCTGTGAGTTTCGAGCCTCTCCCTCAAACCCCTCCCTCCAGTCCCTAGAATATACCCTATATTTTCACCATTGACTTCAATGGCCCATAGGATATAATGGAGCTGAAATTGACATTTGGCTGCCTGAAAGACTCTCCGGGACGCCGGCTGGGGGCGGGGCTTGGCTCCTGAGCTCCCGGAGCTGTGCTCCGGTGCGCTCCCCCCCGAAAAGACCCCTGGTTTAACCTATGAGCAGTTTTTGTTGTCTAAGCCAATTTGCCATGACTGGGAGAATGTTAGGTGATGGAGAATCAAATTAAGGGCAGATAATCTGCAAATAGCACTTATTTACCACTTAATTTTTTTAAAACAGAGTAGCACAGTCCGGTTAATAAGCAACCTGCTTGCAGAATTCAGTGTTGGAGGAGGATTTTTTTTTGGGGGGGGAGAGAATTTGAAGCATTGTGTATTTCAGAGAATCATAGCAGTTGCCAAAGGACCAAACAATCTTGTCAAACACCTGAGTATAAAGCCAACTTAGATAATTCCCACCACAGTCTCCTGTTTAAAAATAAGTCCCATAGAAGAGTGTGACCATCTGTGGTGCAGAGCACCTGAAGCTCTAACAGCTTATGGGTCCAGAGCTAAAAGGCTGGCCAGGATGATTACAAGTGCACAGAAGAAATCTGGGACCTGGGCACAGTGGACCTGCCATCAAGTAAGACCAGAAAGCAGGTCCAGTTGTCTGGCTAGAGGTCAAATGGCTAGATGCCTTCCAGCCATCAAAACAGGGTTGCAGAAAGATGTGCAGTTTGGGCCAGGCCTCCCTGGAGAGGACTGGATCCCAGTTCAATTCCTTATTCATTTATTTATTCATTCTTTTAGCACCCCTTTGTCCAGGTGGTCTCTTAAAAGGAGCAATGTTCCACTTTGAGGCGCTGGTGACAAATCTGGCGGATTGTTCAGGAGGGTATATTGATAAACAGAAGAGGATTGTGGTTTTAGAGGATAGTGGTTTTAGACACTTGTATTGTTCATTGGATGGATCACCCTGTTTACTTGAAAGGAAGACTCATTTTTTTTCCCTAGGAGGGCTGTCAAGAGAAATAGGGGATTATCTTTAATTTTACACAAGTTGCAAGTGTGTACTGAAATAAAAAACACGTTTTGTGTATAACCTTTCTTTAAAGAAGGGGAGTCAGCTGACATTGGGGTCATCTTCCCTACAGCTCATATTTACATTAGTGGGCTTGCCAACCTCCTGGTGGTGGCTGGAGATCTCCTGGAATCCGAATTGATCTCCAGGCAACAGAGATCAGTTCATCTGGAGAAAATGGCCTTTTTGGAAGGAAGGTGAACTCTATGGTGTTATACCCCCACGGAAGTGTCAAAAGTCCCTGTCCCAACCCTGGGCAAGGACTTTTGGTTACAAAGGGGTTGCAGCAAAACAAAGTTACAAAATACCAGAGAGAGATTAAATCTCAGCCTAGTTTTGATAGGTGCCACCAGTCCTTTCAGTCTATCCCAACAGCCCAGGAGGGAAAGGACAAGTCTCCCAACTTCTCGGGAATTAACAAGAAAAGTCAACATTGCAGAGTGGGACTACAGACTGAGTTTCCAAATACAAAACGGTTAGCTGGTAGGTGGTCAAAGGACAAGGCTTTGGAAGAAGGCTTTGAGTTCAATGAAGGCAAAAACCACGACAGAATAAATATATAGTTATTTATTTAAAGTGCAGAAATATTTAAAAAAGACAGGACTGTGAAGGAAATAAAATAATTAAATCTAAGCTTCTCCGGCACAGCTAAAACATAGATTCCAGTTATCGTTATGATTCAGTGCAGGCAGTTAGTTCCAGCAAATCGAGATGGTCAGGGCATGGCCCTTCCAAGCAGCGATCAAGTGGGAGCTGTACAACCACTGACATGCTTCAGTGCCAAGTGGTCACAAAGCCCCCATAGCCGTAGTGCAAAGGCTAACTAGATTTATGGAGAGAGTCTCTGATTGACCTCAGGCCTGCTTGACCAATCAGAAACCAGAGAGATGGTGTAACTCTCTGTAGGTTGCTAGGCGCGTGATGGCCAAGGATGGACTAGAAGGGGAGAGAAACGAAACCATACTGCAGCTATGTCCTGCCCTGTTCCCACACAGGTGCCCATAACTTCAGTTGCCTGGAATGTGCTAATTGGAAGGACCAGGGGGAGATGGTACTCCCTAGCACTTCAGCTGTGAACAGTTTAGTTGGCAAGGTCACTGTGTTCTAACTATCTCTAACTGTCTCTGGGAAGATTCTTGTAGGCCTCTCTGCAGCCTGAACCAAAGCAAAGCAAGGAACCATTTTCCTTCACAGGAAGTCCCTCTCCTCACCAAATCCTGCCCTTATCAGGCTCCACCCCCAAAATCTCCAGGTATTTCCTAGCCTAGAGTTGGCAACCCTATAGAGTCGACATTAGGGTCATCTTCCTTTTGGGTAAATAAGGTATAGTGGTTCTAATTTCATTGTTCTAATTTTGTATTCTTTTGCATGGTTTTACTGCTTGGTTTGTTGTATCTGTTGTACCAATCCACTTTGCATTGTTTTCTAATTCTGTAATCCACCCTGAGTTGCAGTGAGAAAGGTGGAAATAAATGAAGTAAATAAACAAGACCCTGGTGTGTCCAGCAAGTACGTAAAGAGTGGCAGAAGTGGGGTGCCAGACGCTCAGAAGGTTCCTAGGCAGCAGTATCTTGAATGCGTAGTGGACTGTTGGGGTTGCCAGCTCCAGGTTGGGAAATACCTGGAGATTTTTGGGGTGGAGCCTGAGGAGGGTGGGGTTTGGGGAAGGGAGGGGCATGAAATTTTTCTCATTTCTGGTGACCCTTCCGAAATTACCTTTTAAAACAAAAACATAGAGATTAAATGGAGCAGCAGTCTTAATGAACAGCCTAGACCAATTTTGTCATCTGACCCAGAGATCTTCTGTTTGCTTTATAGACATTATGCCAGTGCTTTGTAAAACAGGTGCAGAACACTTGATACTGTTGCCCTGCTATTACACAAACGGCTTGATTTTTTGTACTAGGTGCACAGTATTTCTTGAGTTCAATAAGAAAACTCCAGAAACCACAGATTAACAAAGCGGAAAAAACTCTGTCAGCTTCTTGGGCATGACTTTGGCAGGGATACAGGAGGGGATCAGGGGAGTAAGATGTTTCTCATATACAAGAGAAAAGACTGTGCCCTCTGGTTGCATCGAACTACTTAAAACAAACTAATAATTTTTGCGACTGTTTTAGCTCTTTCAGTTCTTCGTATTCTGTATTGAGAATGATTCCCCATCTAGGTCTTAAAGCCAATAGGCTGTTTGACCAGAAAAAGACAGCAATAGAACAAAAAAGTTATTGCTGTTCAAAATTCATTAAAAACAAACAACATTCAATTGCAGCAGCTAATATATTTGGACACATCTAATGTTATATTAAAATCCAGGTCTGCTAACAGAGTCATTAAATGATAGTTAGAAGAGCTAACAGCCTTCTTATTCAGATGAGGATCCAGAGATTTTCTGAGATCTGTATAAATTATACAGAAAAAGAAGAAATGCTCAATAGTTTCTACGAAAGACCTATCACAGATACAAACTTAAGGTCCCCTTTTTTGGCCTGTAAATCATTCATGTAAGACAAGCAAGTGGAAGTGAATTCATTCTTGTAAGAAAAGAAATCTCTGATAGCATGGTACAATAATACTGTAGAAATAATATGGTAAATAGTATTGATTAAAGTATGAAAATTCAAAGTACATGGGCGAACATATGCACCATTTCCCTTCCTGAAGGCCGCGCTGTTCTTCTGCCACAAGGTGGCTACTAAACAAATCATAAGCACCAGTCTTCCCTAAGGCCAGAAGCAAGCCACAATCCAAATCGAGTTCAGCTTACCTATGAGCAGGTGAACCCATCCAGGTTTTAAAAGGATCTAATACTGACAGGGAAACTTGTGATTCCTTACTCGCTAGATTAATTGCAAGCCAGTATTTAATAACCATTCACCAGGCTGTAAGAGAAATGGTCTTCTGCCCAGTTTCCATTAACAGGGAGGATGAGGTGATACATCCAGGACATGCTGAAATTAATCTAAAGAAATTTGTCTGGATTATATCTGGGCATGTACCCAGGCTACCAATTCACACCGGAATAGCATACAAAAACAGTGAGGTTAGTTTTGCCCCAAACACATCCAAAGCTGCAGGGACAAATGGAGCACCTGTGGTGGACAAAAAAATCCCCCCCAAAATTGCAGCTGTACTCTTGGCATTCATAGATATCTCTTTAGCATGCAAAGCCCAAGAGAGTGAATGCTGGAATGTAACTCCCAGATATTTATAGAACTGGACTTCTTCCATAATGTGACCTGAAATATTCCAGCACAATAATTTCAACCTACAAGAGATAACAAAAACTAAAACCTTGGGAAATTAATTACCAGGTGTTCATCAGCACAATATCGAATGAAGATCTCAATTGATCGAAGCAAGAAGGGTCATTAATGGGGTATACCATTACAGAGTCCACTATACAAAGCGGCTATTTCCCCCAATTGAACTGATCTGTATCGCCTGGAGATCAGTTGAAATCCCGGGCAATTTCCAGCTACCACCAGAAGGCTGGCAACCCTAACTTGCTGCTGAGGTGGGTTTTGTGTCTCTGCAAGGACTATACCCCCCTCTTCCCCTGCCTTTTCACACTCCTGCTGCTCTTGCCCATTTTCTATGTCCTTCAACAGAATCTGCACAAGAGAACTTTTGGATTTATTAGTACATGTTTAATTAATTACTTAATTAGTATGTGCCTAAAAAAGGTTGGCCCAGCCCTGCCTTTGTGATTTCTGTGTTCATCTTTGTGGCTTCTATGCAGTCACACACGGGGACTGTGCATCCGCAGGCACAGAAGCCACAAAGATGAAAACAGGATTGCACTTACCTGTAATTGTTGTTCATTGAGTGGTCTTCTGTGCAGGCACACATCCCTCTCTCCTTTCCCTACTGTGGACTTCTCTACTCATGCTCACTCCTTACGATGGCAAAGGGAGAACTGAGGGACAAGTGCTTGGTCATGTGACCCTTTGGCTGGAAAAGGCTACGCTGAAGTTGGAGGGGAGGGAGAGCACTCATGGGCAGTGTTCCCTCTAAGCTGAGTTAGTGTGATCTCGTTCACAGTTTTTTAGCCTCCGGCTCACACATTTTTCTCTTAGCTCAGGAAGGATGGCTCCAGAGCAGACTAATTCATGCAGTAGCCAAATTGCTTGCTCACAACTTTAATACCAGTAGCTCATAAAGTAGAATTTTTGCTCACAAGACTCTACAGCTTAGAGGGAGCATTGCTTGTGGGCTCTAGAAACTTCTCAATAAGGCTTGCTAGCTTCTCTCTGTGATTGGCCTGCGAAAGCACAGTCCCCGTGTGTAGCTGCACAGAAGACCGCTCAATGAACAGCGGTTACAGGTAAGTGCAACCCTGTCTTCTCTCTTTGAATGTTATTTTATTTTTGCAAAATTCTTTTCTTTCCCAGAGAGAAGAAAAGAACACTTCAAACGAGGGGAAAAAATACCAGCTAACTGATGTGTGAAAAAAAAGAACTGGTCCCCAAATGAATAACTCAACAAATTAATAACTTAATACTCACCCAGTTCAGCAGAATAACATGTAGCTAATTCACTGGTGTGGTTTAGAAAACTAAACCCAGAGCCTTTTAGTTTGAGACCTAATGGAATTTGGAAGGGCAGAGGTAGCTGTGGTCTTTATCGTGTTTTTTAAAAACCTTTATCGCCCAGAAGAGAAGGGCTAATTTTTTTTCATATTAAGGAAACAGGAAATACCATTCATTTGTTGCTAACAAAAAATTGAATTGGAACAGGTAAGAACTGGTTTTTCCAGCATTTCCCAAGTGATGTGCAAGATAGATCAGGTGCACCTTGCTTCCCCCACCCCTAGTTCCTGATACATCTGCCTTCCAGAGGTTGCTCTGTATACCTCTTTCTTTCTTCCCCTTTTGATGCTAACTAGGATGCGTTGGAGGTGATATCTTTGAGCCAGACAACAGTGTGGTCTCTACCTGGAAATCCTCTGTTCTGTCTGTCTCCCTGAGATCTGTGAGCTGAAAAAGAGGAGAGATTGAGGTGGGATTAACTGGTTCAAACAGTTCTCCGGAGGCAGAGACTGGTTTGTTAGAATGATTCAATGGGAGAAAAAAATCCCCACAATCCAGTGACACAAAGGGCTGATCCCTTTGTAAATGGGGAGAAACCTCCTTAGTGTCCAGTCCTCCAAAGAAACTAGGCCAGAGTTAGAATGAAAGAGGAATGCGGGCATGACTGGTAGTGTTGCCAGCTGTGGCTGGCACCCTGATGGGAGAAGTTCGGAGGTGGGGACAGTTGTGGTGGCATCCCTCCAGTGCCAGAGGATTTGCACTGGAAGTGTGTCACCAAGCTGGGCCAGCACAATGACATCACTTCTGGTTTTGCCCCAGAAGTGAAGAGCCCTCCCCCCATTTTTCTCCTGTCAGCATGCGAAGCGGCAGAATGAAATAGAGGCCGATGACCTGGCCATCCTAGATGTGAGGCTTGTCTGTCAGAGACAGGGCATCTCCTGTTGCCTCCTGTCCTGGGACGATGCAGGTGAGCTGGTCAGCCTACCTGCCATGGATGTGTGCAACCGGTTAGCCCTCATGGAGTCCAAGAGAGACTTTACCTCTAAGCCTACCACAGAAGGGAGATGTCCTCTGTAAAAGGACCCTTTCTGCCACAGCAAGACAAAGACTGAGGATGGGTTGATCTTTGCCGTAGCATCTGCTTGTTTTCACCATGGCGTTATTTTGGCGTGTTTTCTCTCCCAGCTGGAAATGTATGCCAGGCACAGAAGCTGGCCGACGTGGACAGTGAATTGGCGGCCATGCTGTTCTCCCGTTTGCGCGAAGTCAGCACGGCCTTCCAGCACACCCACCGTGAGGCCAGCGTCACCCGGAGGAGGAAGCTTGAGAGGATGCTGTCTGTGCGGAGGCGGGAATCTCAAGAAGGAGACTGCCGGAAGAAAGCAGGCTTCATTATGGTGAGCGACAATTCTGCACTGTGAAATGTTGGAAATTACTGTATTCTGAGCCTGGTTTCTCATGCCTGGTATTCTCTCCTGTGGCTCTTCAACATATCTGGCAGGGGCCCTTTCCAGCCCTGATATCTGAGATTGTTTTGTAAAGGGAAAGGGCTAAGCCAGGGACCTTCTCCATAGAAATCATATTTTTTCCGGTCTAAAGATGCTGCGTGTGTAGAAAATATAAGAAGATCGTTGCTGGATCAGATCAGTGGTCCATCTAATCCAGTATTCCATCCAACACCCAACAAAAACATGGCATAGAGTCCAAGGCCTTACTCTGATGCTGCCTCTCAGCATTGGCATTCAGAGGTTTACTGCCTCTGGATGTGGATGCTCCCTTTAGTCACCGTGACAAGTAGCCATTGATGGGCACTTCTCCTCCATGAACCTCCATAGAGAGGTCATAGTAGTAAAGATGACAGCTTCCCATGAATCTTGTTAATTTTATTTGAGATCTTTTGTTCCTGAATAACATACACCACACTGCATCCCTGCTTGCTTATTAGAGCCTCTTTCATGGCTTGCACTCAATTTACCTTACTCCAAGGTAGGAATTCCTTTGACTCATCCCGCCAGACAGCCGAGGGATTTTGTTGTATGTTGTTTAGAAAGAGCACCTTCCAAGGGAAGGAACTTTCTGGCTTCCTTAGTGCAGCCTCCCTTTTTCTGTCTGCTGGGATGATAACCTGCAGGCTTTGTGGCCTGTTCAGTGTATCATGGGCACAACACATGGGCACAACACGCGCGTGTGGAGGGGAGACTCTCACTGCCTTGTAGTTATGATTTTTGCCCTGATAAAGGCCTGTTTTCCTCTGCAGCAAGCACGGTTCCAACAATGCCTTGGCAAATGCTGGGAGATTTTGGAAGCAGTGTCTAAGGAAGGCCAAGTTTAGGAAGGATATGATGTCACTTCTGGGTAACACTCTAGGCCACTTCCCCTAGTCTCTATGGGCTTTACCAGATAGACCAGGGGGAATTCATAGATTGCTACTAAATGGAGGACATTTTTTTCCTCCCACTCCTCAGTTGCTTGGGTCTGGAAAGCTGGAGCTGGAGGCTGGTAATCTCCTGTTCCAGTTGGGTAAACAGAAGGCCTAGCAGGAAAGATCACTAGTCTTGTCCCACTCAAAGGAGGCATTCACAATTTACAATGTACACATGTCACAATTCACAATGTACACATGTCACAATTCACAACGTACACATCTGTCACCCACAGGGACGGCATGAGGACCGCATTCAGCATTCGCGGGACCTCCAGATCATCGAGGCCTACCGGGAGCGCATCAAAGCAGAGAGCATTGGCAGCATGCTGAGCCAAGCTATCACCACCCATCACACCCTCTATGCCATGTTTGGCACCACAGAGTTTTTCGAGTTTGCCCTGAAAAACCCATACAGTGTCCAGCACACGGTCATGATCGAGACTGACAACCCAGAGCTCAGGTAGGAGTCATCATGGGAGGGGGGAACAGGGAGGGACTCTTCTGGCGATCTTCTTTCCTGGGCTCTGAGGACCCCCCCCCCATGGGAACACTCTTAAAAGAAAGAAAGCAGGGCCCAAAGGTCTGTGCCAACCTATCTGGCTGAAAAGCAATCAGGACAAGACACATAACTAAAGAAAATAAATACTAAACATTCCTCTCAAGGTGCATATCAGCACATTTCAGAGGTTCAGAATGCATCTCATGAAGTTTCTCAGTAGTGCTTCCAACATTCCTACAAGGGTCACTTATTGCTGTTACTAGCGAAACGCACACCATTCTTGGTGGAGGGATAGGATCCTTGGACTGGAGGAGAGGGGAGGCTAGCAGTGTTTGTTATGCTCATGTCTGTGGAACACATTCATAGAAACGGGTTGTGTCCCTTTGGGGAAGTCAAGGGCACACTCCAGAGCAGCATTACGCTTCTCTCAGAAGAACAGATGTTGGAAAATCAGTGATATGGGAGAAAATAAAGGTGTCTTTGCCTCAGTGGAGAGGCTGATCCCGTCCCACACTCTTGATGGCGACAGTCATTAAGAATCAGACTGGTTCCATTTGACATAGCCCCTCTCCCTTTGTCATCTGCATAATTCCATTTTAGGATCTGTCCCTTGGTCATGCAGAAGGATGCTAGAATGTTGGGAAGTGCCTTTTCCACATAGAGATTATGAAGAACTGTGGGGCTCACTCCCTTTCACAGAGCGCTGGTCTTACCATTCCTCCATACCAGAGAAGTGAATTTTCCTCCCAGGATTTGTGAGGAATGACAGATCTCCGTGCCATCTTCCCGTGCTGCCTCCTAGTGGCATTTTCGGGGGGCAGTCCAGCTTTTCTATATTCATTTAAACATCTAGATCTTGCCTCTTTCCATGGGCCAAGGCTGCTTACAATCCATAATTTAAAACCTCCGATATAAATAAGGCTCAATTCCCTGCCCCAGCCTACTAAAATGCATGCGGCTCGGTGGTGGAAAGTGCTGTCCAGTCACAGCTGCCTTATGGCAACCCCATATGGTATTCAAGTCAAGAGAAGTGCAGAGGTGGTTTGCCATTCCCTGCCTCCGTTTAGCAAACCTGGACTTCCTTGGTGATCTCCATCTGAATACTAACCAGGGCTGACCCTGCGTTGCTTCCCAGGCCTATCAAGACTGGGCTAGCCTGGGCCATCCAGGTTAGGGCACCTGCAACTTAGACTCTGGAGAATAAAATAGCCTTACTGCACCTTGTACAGTTTTCCAAAGGCAGCACCCCCACTTCCTCAGGGAGCCCTGTTCCATAAAGTGGGAGCAAGCTCCAAGAAAGCATGGGTCCCTGTGGATGGGAGGCACATCACCTTTCATGAAGGAACACTCTGAGAGCGAGACAGCAAGTTGCAGGACTGCAAAATGGAGAGAGACGGCCAGGTCACACAGGAAACAACCTGGTTTCAAAGCAACTAACCGCCTCTGGTTGTCTGTTTTGGTGTCCCCCCCCCCAGTGTCATAGTGGATTCCAGAGAATGGAAGCATTTTAAGGAACTAACCAAAACTGTCACCCCGCTGGAGGAGGAGATGTTTCATCTCCATGAGAACCTCACGCCTCAGGTCTACCTGCGTCCCAAGGAGACGGTGTACATCCCCTTTAAATACCAAGCCTTTACCATGGAGCACGGAGCCATGAAGCAGGTATGAAAAGGGCGAATAAGCTCTGAATTTTAAAAATGTGTCACATTCATTGATTTTCAGGTAACATCAGACAGCAGATGCCAGAGGTTTCAGTTAGTTTATACTTGTTTGTTAGTTTTATTTGATTTCTACTCCCTCTTTCTATCTAGAAGTATCCCACGGGTAGTTTATGTAACATGATAAAATACTTGTGATTCAGGACACTATCGCCATTCGATAGCAATGTGCTGGGTTAGCATCACCCCCAAACTCTAGTTTCTGTTAAGGCCTTCAAGTTGTCCCCATCCCCTTTCCTCCAGTCTCAGCCTTCAGACTGCTGAAAATTGCGCAGGCAACAGCTTAGACTGTGTGCTCTATACTCCCACCTCCCCAGAACTGCTGGTCCTTTTAGTGTCTCCAGAACAGAAAGGGAGGGAGTCAGAGGGAGCAGACAGAACAGAGGAACACTAACCCATGTTTCACTGATATATGGGTTAGTTTTTTAGCCAAGCTTCTCATTGCAAAGATACATATATAGTTTCTCGATCAGTTCTTAGAGCGGGCAGGCATCCTCCATGCAACCGTGTACATGTCTGCTCTTGGGCGACCACCATCGCTAGTCTTTCAGGAACAGATGCTCGATACTCCTGGGATCAGCCCACCGACCCACAGCATGGTTCTGATGCACTCTAATTCTGTCCCTTTAAAGAAGATGGGTGGTTTGTTGGGGTTTCACATCAGCTGTTCCCTTCCTGTCCCATTTTCTCTACCACTGTCTGACACCACACCAGGCAGGTCTCGGTTTCCTGCTTGCCTGTCTCTCCTCCTCCTTCTCCTCCTCTGCAAAAAGAGTCAAGGTGAGTGACTCAATGGGAAAATCAGGCCATCACTTTATCAGGGTGTGAGTGGAGTGTCTGGCTCCTGCGAGACCAGTGGTGCAATAAAAGACTTTTAGATGTCCTGATTTTCTTAGGCGACCCTCATCGCAAAGTTGGATGCTCAAGGATAAAGTGCACCTGGGCCAGTTTTGCCCAAGTTTGATTGCCTGGATTCAGTGGTGCGCAGGATTTGTCCCTTTGGACACCAAGCCCATTGTACTGCCAACTTGACATGTTATCTGCAAACAGTTAGAGGATGGCGAACCTTGGGCTACTTCTAGCCAGCTTCCGGATTGCCTTTTGTGGAGGAGGGTGGGAGAGGGGGAATGACTGAGGGCCAAAGTAGACTCCCATGGTTTTGAAATGCTAATTTGCTGCTGTAAGCGGCTGCTTCGTAGATCAGGGAAATGGTGCTGGGGGTGTTTAACCCTGTCCTCCCATGCCTTTCCTATAATTTAAAAGACCTCTCCAATTCTTTAATCGGCTCTTATGGAAAAAAATGTATAGATTTGGGCACTCAAACCCATGGATTATCCCACCAGAATCAGTTGTAGCTTTGGAGAAACATTTTCAACCATGGTACAGACCTGGGAAGAGAGCGTTAAAATAAGGGTTCCAGTTGCCCACTGGGTGCAGGAGATCTTCCTTCTCCAGCTCCTGTCGCCCACCATCACTCTGGCAGCTGGAGGGAGACAAATTAAATAAAATATCACCATAGGCACAGTGGCATTGAGTCACTTTTGGGGAAAACCCCAAAGTAACATCAGGCCTCTCTAGGAATCCTGTTGTAAAACCTAGAAGCAACTTAACACTGTCCCACCAGTGGAACCTCCTATACCCCACTCCAAGATTCCCGCCGATTGCCGGCTGCTAGCTGGTAACCCACATTAGAACCCTTCCCCCCCAGCAAGCTTTCCTGGATTTTCAAAGCAACCACCTGGGGCTGAAAGCTAGAGAGAAGCGCTGGGCAAGGAAGTGGGAGAGGAAAATATGTCCTTCGAGAGACCTGCTGGCACATTTTGATAAACATAGAAATGCATAATCCTGAAGTTTCGATCCGCAGAGGAAATAAAAAGTGTTTTAAAAACAAAAGAGACGAAATCTAAAGCAGTAGACAAATAGCTCATTCGCATTCCAGTTGTCCCTTGAACGGCAGACGGCTTCTGTAATATCCCATGATATTTAGAACCGTTCACTTAACCCCGTGACTCTGAGCTTCCGCGGGGCCTCTGCCCGACTCCCAGGAACAAGGCGAGCACATGCTCTGGGGCCAGGCAGCCAGCGGGGGCGAGAGAGAACTTTCCCTCGGCAGCCCTGTTTCCAGCGCCGCAGGACAGTGCAGCAGATTTGTGATGCTTTCATTTCATACCATCTCTTTGATTCCCAGCAAGGTCCCACTGAGCTGACATTCAGCGAAGGCAAGAAGGAAGCCGCAGCCCCCTGGAAGTCCGGTGGCATGCAGACAAAACACATCAAGGTAATTGGAAAGCCGCGGGAAGGGCGGCTGTTTAAGGCAGTGGAGACAGCCAAGTCGGCTGGTTTGTGAGCTGCATGCAGCTCATTTCAGAGCTGCGTCTATCCACCTTCTTGCCACGTCCTTTATTCATTTATTCCCTCTTTTCTCCCCCAATGGGGACCCAAAGTGGCTTGCATCGTTCTCCTCTCCTCCATTTTATCCTCAGAACAACCGCATGAGGTAGATGAGGCAGAGAGTGTGATGGGCCCAAGGTCATCCAACAAACTTCCTTGGCAGAGTGGGGATTCAAACCTGGATCTCCCAGATCCTAGCCAAAACGGCACTCTGGGTCTCATGTTCCCTGCCCTCCTTTTATTCTACCTGGTGAGCTGGCCCAGGGTTGTTTGGTGAGCTTCATCGCTGAGTGGGGATTGAAGCTGAGTCAAAAAAGAATAAGAATAAGAAGAGATTGGATTTATACCCCGCCCTTCACGTGGAGTCTCAGAGCGGCTTACAAACTCCTTTCCCTTCCCCTCCCCACAACAGACACCCTGTGAGGTAGGTGGGGCTGAGAGAGCTCTGACAGAACTGCTCTTTCCAGAACAGTTCTGACAGAACTATGGCTTGCCCAAGGTCATCCAGCAGCTGCAAGTGGAGGCATGGGGAATCAAACCCAATTCTCCCAGATTAGAGCCCATGCACTTAACCATTACACTGAAGGCCAGCGCTCTAGCTATATTGCTCTTTCTTGGTGGCTCTGCTCTTTCTGGAGATAAAATTTCCTGCATGAAGAATGGTTATTGAGATAGGGGTCTATCAGATGGGCCCTCGAAGCATGAACTCCTCCCCCCTTTCATGCTGTTCTTAGGTTGACAAAGCATGCAGCAGCTCTGTTCACAATGGAATCACTTAATCCTTATTAACGATTCAAATTGTTCAAGTGGCTCTTGTGAAAAGAGCCTTAATCTGTATTCTTTTCACTGGAGGCTCTTTAATAATTAACCAACCCCCCCAATTCTCTGCATTTCTAATGGTGATGTCACAAGGTTTATTTATTGTCCTGAGATCTGCCAAGATCTCCCCTCTCTCAGGAAGGCCAGTGCCCAGGCGGCAGCCAGTGACACAGTGACACGTTTACTAGCTTTTGAACTCAGTTGTTGTCTCTGTTTTTTGCCTTAAGAAATGAAAACCTGTGAGAGAAGTCCTACCTTCTCCCTGGGATTCTAAAATTCATTCCCATTTACCAAAAACTGTCCATGGGCAATACCAGGTGGGTTTCTTCCAACCATGAGGTCTCCTCCAATACGTCCCCAGAAGAATGCTGAGATCAGCTAATAACAACTTGCTGGTGATCCCCAGCCCTAGGGCGGTCCAGCTGTCCTTGACTAGGGCCAGGGCTTTCTCAGTCCTGGCCCCAACCTGACGGAACTCTCTGCCAAATAACATCAGGTCCCTGCGGGATTTGATGCAGTGCTGCAGGGTGTGCAAGGCAGAGATGTTCTACCAGGCTTTTAGTTGAGGGCAGCAATGGGAGATTAAGATTGGCACCCCTTCTTCTTTTTCTTCTGTGGCCCCTCCATACCTTTCCCTGCTCTGCTGTGCGGGGATAGTGGTGTGACTGGCAATGGAGGTTTAAATCGCCATCTTGATGGTTTCTAATTTCTGTTACCATTAGTATTTTTAATCATACATCAGTTGTATTTTTAAATGTCTAAAATGTTGTTAATCTCCCAGAGCCTGCTTGCGGGGTGGTCGAGCCATACAGTTAATTAATTAATTAAATGAATGAATAAATAAACCTGCTAGTTTTTTTTTAAGAAAAATACTTCAGCACTCTATGGCGCTCATGAGGTTTCCTGACCCCCCTCCTTCCCCTATTTCTGCAAGGAGCTGTTAGTGCATCAGTGTTGCTTTCTGTTACATCTGGCTTCATCCCTCAATCTCCCCCTCTCTTCCTTTGATTGCTGGCCAGGTCTCCTTCACAGCATGTGGCAACAGCAAGCCCATTGCCATCCTCAGCGTGAACGTGGAATTCCAGCCCCACGTGGTGGATCAGACCTTCCGCTTCTACCACCCAGAGCTCACGTTCCTGAAAAAGTCCATCCGCTTGCCTCCCTGGCACACATTTCCAG
This sequence comes from Gekko gecko, assembly GCA_029375565.1. Taxonomy (NCBI): domain Eukaryota; kingdom Metazoa; phylum Chordata; class Lepidosauria; order Squamata; family Gekkonidae; genus Gekko; species Gekko gecko. The sequence continues at coordinate 35,929,996 of JAPDNY010000016.1, read as the reverse complement.
GTAGCTCTTGTGTTGGGTTTGCATGAGTACCTTTCCCGTCTGGGAAAGCTCACGATGAGAAAGAACATGTTAAATGCAAGCAATTCAACCACAGGGCTCTGCTGTTGGCATAACTGGAGCTGCATGTGTGTGTGTCTCCGTACCTGCTTTGGAACTGAGTGGGTGTGTTCTCCAGTCAAGTCTAGGGTCCCTAAAGTCACTTTTTGCAACTGAAACCAGGCAACTGAGCAGCTTCAGCCAGTTTTGGGGAAGCTGGAGTTTAAAGCATCTGGGGCCCAAGTTGGCTCCCAGGAGATCTGTGACGGTGGCTGATGACCCCAGTGCTCCATTTCTTATATGTGCCAGCAGGAACCAGGCTTTTCTTGTCATAGATCAAGCACATCACATGGGCCTCTGAGTCTTCTGCTAAGAGTTGCAGGGGCACAGATCTTTCTAATAAAAAAAATAACAAATTGATGGAAACTGGTGGGAGAGGAGGGATTTCAGTGCTCTCCTAAAGAGTCAGAGCTAGTTTAGATATGAGCAGCTTTTGCAGGCCTCGTGGGATCTCATGTGTCCCTATTGCCCTTGTCAGGAGCCCCAGCCGGTGTGCCAGGTGGAGAACCAGAGATGTACGTGCGCTGCAGCGATCCCAACATCATCTGCGAAACCAAGAAAATGGTACTGTTGGCCTAAATGAACTGAAATTTCCTTGGTGAGAGTTGTGGCTGATGTGGCTTGCTAAGGCAAAGGGTGTTGTACTTATTGCCATGGCCAAACTGATCATTCTCAAGGCCTATTCCAAAGGCTTGCAGGCTGCTCTGTGGAAGGCAGAGGTCACGTGCAATGAGGGGCTGCCACAGAAAGACGGGAGTGCTGGTGTGTTGCCTATTTAGCTTAGCTGCGTGTTACTTAGCTTCATGGTTTAGAAACTGGGTTCTGGAATTTGTAGAACCAAAATTAAGAACAATAGCTGCTGAACTTCCGGAAATTTACTGCTGCTCTTCCACAATGCAATAGTGAAATGTTGGCTATATCGCAACAGTGCCTGGCCCATTAAAGCTGTGCACAAATGTAAGAGCCCACCTCAAAAGGTACACAGAATCTTCGGCAACATGCAGTCCAGAGGCATGCCAAGAACAGTGACTGAGGCAGTAGCTAGGGTTGGCTGTTGCTGGCAAATCCCAGGAGCTTTCCAGGGGTAGAGCCCTGGAAAATGGTGTCCCTGACAATATGATGTTGTTTCTAGGGGAAAAGCCTGGAAGTGATGTCACAACCCCCCATGCTGCTCTAGGAATCCTATTGGTGGAATTCCTAGAGCACTATGGGGTATGTGTGTGGCGTCACTTTGGGGGTTTTGTTTGGAAATGATGTCACAGCATCAATGACACCTTTTCTCCCCCTTTTTCTCCCCGCTACTTCATTGGTCGATAGCAGACAGCTGGGTGCAGCAGTAGGGGATTGCCTGCTGCCTGGCAGCTGGTAGCCCTGGTTGTACAGTGGATGGGCTCCACTGTGGTTGGGCAGTCCTTACTCTCACATTTGCTAAAAGTAACCTTTTCCAGGTACAGGAGTGAACAGCACCTCCAGTTTTAATTGAAGGAAAGAATGTGTTTCAGCTACTAGGTTGCTGTGAAATCCTGGCTAAACAACTAGCCTGGTGTTGCAATCTTGTCTTAATGTTCCCATTCAGGGACCAGGCGAACCGCAGGACATTTTTCTAAAAGTCGCTGGGGGACCCAGTCCACAGATCAAGAGATTCTTTGTGGCAATCTACACGTAAGTCAGAAATCATTCCAACACTTGGACAGCAACATGCAAACATGTACATTTACTTTGGAGTAAGTCCCGCTGAGTTTAGCAAGACTTCCTTCTGTGTAAACTAGCATAGGCTAGGACTGTAGAGGGTGCGCTATCAATTTAAGCTGTTCAGGGTTTAGAAGATTTTTTTAAAAGCATTGATAATTGTCTGTTCACTACACTGAGTACAACAGATCCCACTTGCTCAGGTTGAGACCTAACAGAGAAAGTTGCAATGTAGCTAGTGAAGAAGATGAAAGCATTACGCTTTGCAGCTGAGAATTAGGAGGAGCCTTGGGAAGGACTATAAGGAGGGGTCTCAGATTCTGCTTTATGGGAGAATACTGCCAGTGTTTGCTTGCCTGTTCCCCTTTGCTCAACAGGTGTATTATGTATTGGATTCTCTGGACTTGGTACTGCCAGGGAACCACGGAAAAATAGCAGAGTGCCCAAAGGCTTTAAAGCGGCAGAGCTTGGGGCTAGGTGTGGCAACAGACTTACAAAGTCACACGGAGTCAGCAATCAGTTCTAAAACTAATAAGTAACTTTTATTAAAGGAAATACATGCTTGAGAGTACAGGTAAAAGATAGATATAGATTACCTACTCTAACTAACTAGATGGTGTTGGATGCTGAAAGCATGTCCAGCCTCCATGGTGCAAGATGGAGATCAAGTTTGGTGTAGTGGTGTAGTGGTTAAGTGTGCGGACTCTAATCTGGGAGAACCGGGTTGGATTTCCCACTCCTCTACATGCAGCTGCTGGTGTGACCTTGGGTCAGTCACAAGTTCTTTCAGAGCTGTTCTCTCGAGCAGTCCTCTAAAGAGCTCTCTCAGCCCCACCTACCTCACAGGGTGTCTGTTGTGGGGAGGGGAGGGGAAGGGAAAGGAGTTTGTAAGCCGCTCTGAGACTCCTTTGGGTAGTGAAGGGCAGGGTATAAATCCAATCATCTCCTCCTCCTCCTCCTCCTCTTCTTCTTTGTGCATGCGAGGGAGAAGAGAGAGAAGAGTGAGAGTGAGTGAGTGGGAGTGGAAGCAGAGGAAATTGCCCCTAAGAGTAACATTCTACTTCAAAGGAAAGGATCAGAGAGCAGGAAGGAAAGGATGCTCTGTGTGTCCTGACCTCTCTGTCTGTCTAAACTCTTTGGTGCCATCTTCTCCAGTCTGAGACAGGAGACAGTGCCAAGTCCTCCACTTCTAACATTATGGATCTTGCTTGATATTGCTCCGGGACTCTTTTGCTTACTTCCCACCTGCTCAGCCTTTGTAAATAAATAGCTTATTGCAAAAGGTACTCACTGCAAGAGGAAATAGATCCTGCAGCAACCATGCTGGGGACCTTGTTAGCCTGTGAAGTGGGAGCAGCACGAAAAACAGAAATTTGCTTAGAAGGTGTACTTTTTTAACAGATACGATAGAGAACATGATCATGCACTGAGAGGCGTGAAAAGCTTCTAGGAATTCGGAGCCTGGTGTGTAATTTACAGAAGTGCAGTTATGTGAAGATTCTTTTTGGCTTCTGGTTTTGAAAAGGGTCCCTGGGTTTCTGCCATTTTGACAAGGATGCGAAACGTAGCTTGTTGTTCTACTCATTGCTCCAGGGATCCCTGGCTGGCCGTCCCAACTCAGATCTGGCAGTTCTACCTCCACTCGCTGCAGCGGGTCGATGTCGGCTGCATAATGGGACAGTTGACCCGCCTCTCACTGGTGCTCAGAGGGACTCAAGCCATTCGGAAGGTGAAAGCGTATTCCTCACAGCCACAGGAGCTGAAGGTAAGACCAGACCCTCAGGCTTAAGAACATAAGAACCTAAGAGAAGGCAATGTTGGATCAGGCCAATGGCCCATCCAGTCCAACACTCTGTGTCACACAGTGACAAAAAATACCAGGTGCCGTCAGGAGGTCCACCAGTGGGGCCAGGACACTAGAAGCCCTCCCACTGTTGTTTCTGGTTTAGCCTTTCCTACTTGGTTGCTGGACTAGAGTGAGTTTCTGCCTTTAGCTAGATGCAGTTGGGGCTGAGAGGACATTTGATGTATTCATTAGCAAGGCTAGCAAGCATATGCATTAAAATGTGGTTTTAAAGATGGACTGAAAATGCTTCCTGAAAACATGTTTTCTGATTTTGAGAAAGTTTTTTAAAAGTCCTCTTGGATATTTCCTCTAGTTGCTGCCTCTTTGGCCCCATTTTTCTTTATCATTTCTATCATCTTGTTATATCCCAGCCAATTAGAGATCACTCTGCGAACAATGTGATGTCACTACACTGTGTGGCCAATTAGATTTGATTAGCTGTCACCAAGGGCAAATGTACCTGAGAAAGTGGGCAGTATAAATGGACAGACAATCACTTTGATGGGCGTTGTTGAAAAATTGTCCAAACAAAAAAGAGAGGAAGAATGATTTTTTGTTTTCACACTGTCGAAAAATGTTTCCGAACCACCAGTGGGTGCTTTTTGCTGCGCTCTAATTTACAAGAAATGATAGGTGGAGTTTTACTGGAGAATTGATTTGCCATCCGCAAGTGCATTTGCTTACAAAATTCCATTGACGGTTCCTAAGAGAGGAGCTATCCACTAGGACGTTAGGGCCCGTTAGGGACCACAGACAATTTACTGCTGTAAAGCCTTCTCTGTAATTGTCTTTTGATTAAAGGCATCCTATGGAGGGAACAGTGGCCCGAAACCCCCAGAGGGCAAGCTATCCGAATTAATGAGACTATCCAGAGACTAATAATTTCTTTAGAATGCATTTAGTCATAATTATAAATGTGAATAATAAGAGAAACACAAATGCCATTACCCTCTCATAAATTAGGAGGGGGGGAATCATTGTTTAAATGTGCTGAGGGGGCTTTAAAGGAACAGCTCAGAAATGAGGTCTGTTACATAATTCACCACATGGCATATGAATGAAGTTCTAAAGCTTCGATCAAGAATCAGGTCTCTAAAATGGAATGACTGATGGGCCCTAATCTACCAGCTCTATATCTAAAAAATGTGCATACGCCATGGGACAAGGGACTGAGGTATGGATGCCTGGGACGTGTTCCTGGTCAGCTATGAGATTCTCTTGCATGAGACCGTTTATTCATAGAATAGAATAATTTATTATTCATAGAATCACAGAGTTGGAAGGGGCCACACAGGCCATCTAGTCCAGCCCCCTGCTCAATGCAGGATCAGTCTAGAGCATCCCTGACAGGTGTTTGTCCAGCTGTTGCTTAAAGACTGCCAGTGAGGGGGAGCTCACCACCTCCCTAGGCAGCCGATTCCACTGTTGCACAACTCTTGCTGTCAAAAAGTTTTTCCTAATATGCAGCCGGTACCTTCCCACCCTTAATTTAAACCCATTATTGCGAGTCCTCTCCTCTGCTGCCAACAAGAACAGCTCCCTGATTAAGAAAGGGGAAGACAGGAAATAAATTTGCCACATTGAACATCGTTCTAACCTTGTTAAGTTCTGATGATTAAACATGGGTATCTTGTAATCCTCTTTATGCCCTTCGGGGCCAAGAGAAAAAGAACTATTCAATAAGGAACGTTAATAATCATGTAATCATGCCATGCATCCAACCCCGCAGTTCCTGTGACAGAATGGCACTCCTGTTTGTTGAGGGGGGGGGCATAGCAATTTCTGCTGATTCACTCTTCCTGTTTGTTGAAGGGAGGGGGCATAGCAATTTCTGCTGATTCACTCTTCCCACTCTCCTCCCTCCACTTTCCCCCTATACTGTTTCCAAGGGTCCTCTGACCCTCCCCGGAACAAAATTTTGTGGGGCTCAGCAGGCTGCAACACGAGGGGGAAAGAGTAATGCTGAATTCCATGGATGGCTGAATACACACTGATACTTTGGACACAGATTAAGGGTGTCATTGTTTGGGGCTCGACATAGTCTGTGGTCCTTTGCAAGTGGAGAGATTGTCATTAGGTGGACAGTACAGGGTGGAGGTACAGAGAAACCCTGCAGAGTGTAGCAGTCTTCACTGATGGACTTGCCCTGCCCTCTGCATATGCACCGTCAAGTGACCTGAGTCTGTGAGCCCATAGGGTGCTAACAGAGAACACAGGGAGATTGACCTGTAAATAGAGTCTGGCAGCGAGAAGTAGGATCAGATCACCCAAGGCTAGGCCAGGCTGCTCAAGGCCTGGAACGCCACCTGGGAGGCAGAGGTTGCTTTGCCAGGCCTCTTTTCTCTGAGCATATGAACATCCAAGCCTGACTCAGGATTGCTTCCCAAGCTCCACCCTGTAGCTGACAGTTAGTGAGAATTTAAAGGCTTGCCTTCTGGCTTCATGGGTTGTGTATCTTCTCTGTTGGTGCTTAGAGGAGCAAGAGATCTTTGGGCAATTGAAGCTGTGATGGTGCGGGTGTGTTCCGGCACTGCATTTAAAGAGGCTGTCTCAAAAAACGAGCCAGGGGTCACCTAACTCTTCCTTTGGGTGGCTTGCAGAGTGCTTTTTTCATAGAGTGGATCTCAGGTTTTAGACCTGGAGGATCCTCAAGAAAACTCCTGCTGTCTGCATACATAGACAACCCCTCTGCTTCAGAACTGCTGTCCAAAGCAAGTGGAGTCTCGGGCATGGATCCTGACCAGTAATAATGTCCTTGGTGGTCCTGAAGCCAAGGACCGAGAGCTGAATATTCTATCCTGCCTTTTGGCCTCACCGGTTGCTGTGGCCACATAGATGGACCAGAGATTCCCACTGAACCTTGGCACAAACTGGGTGTGGTCCCGTAGCCAAGATGGAGGCTTGGTAATAAAGACAATATCAGACCTGCATTCCTTTCAGCCTGCACTGAATCAGCATCTCATTTACATTCCAAAGCTGGCACCAGAAGTAGAGTGGCCTAGCCTCCCCCACGGCCTGATCAAAGGATGCCAGGGAAGTCCCTTTCAGAATAGCCTTTCTGGTGTCTGTAATGGCTTGGATTAACCTTCCTGAGGCTCTCACACTTGACAAGTCACCGATGTAAGCTCCAATTAAACACCAGCTGGGCTTCCACAGCCACATCCATCTCTCGTCCAGAGCATCTTGTGCACCTTTCTTGTATTTGTAATGTAAACTTTGAAGGGCAGAGGGCAGAGCCTGGCTCCCTCTTATCAGTCAATGAAGCCAGTGAGGACTAAACAAGTCCCTTGATCCTCCGCTTTTTGGTCCGAATGGGATCAGTGCTCTTGTGATCATGGAGACACACAGATGGTCCTGGGTATCCCCAATTGAAGGATCTCAGAACCCAACTACATGTAATACCTTTCCCAAGTGCATCCCCGAGGTCCAGTTAACAAATGGGGCCTTGGAGTTCCATGCTTGGGGGCCCAGTTGCACGGAGGCCCAGTTTAGAGCCATGGTACATGAGGAGAGGGGGCTTAAGCCACCCCCACCATGCTACCGAGGGACAGCACTAAGCAGCCAGACACCACTCCACCTGTATCCAGGTGGAATTTTTAAAATCAAATTCTAATAGTTATTTGTTCTGGATTTTGGGTTCCCGTGAGCTGCTTTTGGAACCCTTTTTTTTTTTTTTTTTGGGGGGGGGGGCTCTGAAAAGCAGGATAAAAATATGGTAAACAAACACCATCTTCTCTTTCTGCCCCCCTGCCAGGTGGACCCAGAAGGCATCTTCATCCTCCCTGCAAATGGGGTGCAGGATCTGCACATTGGCATCAGGCCTCAGAGGCCTGGCAGCCAGTTTATCTACCTCAACCTGGTGGATGTGGAGTACCATCAACTCGTCTCGTCCTGGCTGGTGTGCATCTCTTGCCGGCAGCCTCTCATCTCCAAGGTAGTTAGCTGGTCATGAGCTTTCGGTGATGGTTCTTTTGTCTCCCCAGGGTCAGAGTGAGCCACGCTCTCCTGCGCCTTTAGGCTGATAAGGGATTTAAGGCTGGCAAGGAAAAAAGTCTCCAGGCTTTTCCTCTCTTAACATCCAAAACCTGGAAGATCAGATATTGCTGGTTGAGAGGTAGGAACCCCGCGTGGGCCAAGCACTGGTTCTTTCCACCAGTGTCCATGTCCAGGTGCCATTCAGAGAAGAATAGGGGTTAAGACTGCTGCCTCTTAAGAAACATTAGTATTTCAAGTGACTACAAAGTGTAACGGCAGCTGGCAAACTAGTGCTCCGAACACAGTGATTTTCTTTGCAGTCTAATAATTAGGCCTTTATGCTGTGAATCTTGCCTGGTTTTACTGAAATCAGCTTGACAGGCAAGAGAAACCCTCTGCCTTGGCTGCATGCAACAGAAATACCAGAAACCTGGCCTGGTCCACACAGCTGGACCTCCTACTCACTGTATTTCAGGCTCTAGCTCTGATATCTTCCAGCTACTCACTCAAAGACTTCAGGCAGGATGATACACTTTCCAGGTCCTACTGCTGCCTCCTGTGGTCTTCCCTGAAGACACACTACTCGCCTGCCCGCCCGTACCCCATTGATCCTTCCGCTCACCCTTTCTCTCCGCAGCATCATTGTTATGGCTTGCTGGATAAGTCAATCATGTCCCTGCGCATGGTCATTTGGGTTATTTCCCCCATCTTTTCCATAGGCTTTTGAAATTGTGCTCCCCCCTGGTGGAGGCAAAGGTTCGAACAAGAGGATCACATATACCAACCCGTACCCAACCCGGAGAATGTATTTCCTGCACACCAACCGGCCAGACCTGTTGCAGTTCAAAGAAGATTCCTTTGAGGTATCATCCTAAACTTGCTGGAGAATTTATAACTTGGGAGAGAAATTTGGATCATGTCCAATAATTCTTTCAGGGCAGAAGCACCACCGTAAGGTTGGCACTTCAAGCCAACTTTATGCGCAGGGGTACTACTGGGTATCTTTATACTGATGAGTGATGTCCCCTCCAGGCGGGCTTTTTCAACACCAAGTAGTCTAGTGAGGGGTGAATATATATGTGTGTGCTTTTGTCATCTTTCATTGTTTATGACATGAAATGATAAATCTGGTAAAACAGCCATCAGAGGTCAGACTCCAGGGACTGAACTTTCATGTCACCCCCCCTTAACCTCGAAGCTATCTCAAGTGTGCGCCAGCTGGAGTTCGGCGCTTCTAAGTCTTGCCCAATTCTTGGGACACACACACAAAAAATGCTTCCCTTCAACAGGACTGTGCTGGGGTACTTGACAAACTGGGGTGGACTGGGAAGTTAACATGTGCTTAAATGGTTTATCATTGCTGCTAAAGGGTCTAAGGTGAATGGCCCCTGAGGTGTCGGCAGAGTTGCTGGATCAGCTTGGGCCTGACCACCACTAGCCCTCTAGGGCGGTGGCCCACCAGGAAATTTCCCTGTAAATTAAATGGCCAGTTCACCCCTGCTGGCATCCAAGGCGGTTCCTAAAGTCTGGCTGTTCACCAAGCTACTGAGCCATAGGTGGACCTGTGCAGATTACCCCAAACCGCTTCTTTGCTCTTGTCCTTATCCTTGCAGATTGGCAGAGGGGAGACCTACACCATTGGCCTACGGTTTGCCCCCAGCCAGAGCGCTGGTGAGGAGGAAATTCTGATTTATATCAATGACCACGAGGACAAGAATGAAGAGACCTTCTGTGTGAAGGTCACTTATCAGTAACAGTGTGGGTGTGTATACAGCCTTGGCTTGGTTGCTCCTCTGCTCTCCGGTGATCCATCAAACTTCCCTAGAGGCTTAGCACAGTTCCTTTTACTGTTCCCGGCTGCCAATAGGCCGTGTGCCCCTGAAGCGTCCCCTGTTCAGAAGTCGGCAGAGAGCAAACGAGAGAGACCTCCTCCTCCTCCGCCACCTCCTCCCCCTAGGCACCGGAGGGGCACGTGGCCCGCTCCTTGCGAGTTCTTTGCTCACATCCAATCAAGCCCCTGCCAAGCCCCTCTGATTGATTGCCCAAACGGATTCCTCGAACGTCAGCACGACCTCCAACGGTGCAGCCGAGTCCTATCTCTTCTCTCCCTAGCTCTGGATCGAAAATTCATTTCTCTCGCTATGAAATGTCACTCGTTCAGGGAAGGGTGCTGTGGGCTTTCAGACCTTTAACACAATTCAAGCTGCTTTGCAGATTTGGAGGGTTTTTGTAGCATTGTGTTTTTTTTTTCCCTCCCTTCCACACAGGTTTGTTCTTTTTTAAAAAGGAAAATAAAAGAAGAGCTGCTGCCAGTTCTTTGATGCTGAACAGAAGATACGATTTGGAATGGGGAGATAAAGGGAGGAGTGGTATTCAATAGGAGAAGGGGGGGAGCCCATTTTCATAGGTGGGTAGGCTGGTTATCTGGGACTCAGATGTGGAGGGGTGGGACCTCTAGGCAGGGCTATTGTTACTTGTAGAAAGCAACGCATTCCTGACGCACCCAAAACATTTGATACCAGGGCCATGGCGCTCTTCTGGAGTACAACCGAAGGCACGGTTTGCACTTTATTAAAAAAGGCACACACATTATTCAGATCGGCTCCCTGAACCCTTTGCAACCGTGGCTCAGTCTGGTTATTTTATTGACTCTAATTCTACCCTGCTTTTCAAACAACCGTCTTCCAAAGTGGCTCCCGCTAAGCAAGAGACTCAGATGCTTCCCTGAGCTTGTTGAAAGAAGGTTGGAATTTTCAGTGCGTTTATTATTAATAACTAACTTGGTAGGAAAGTCAATCTGAATCAGATCGGGTTGCGGTGCTCTGTATTCCAAACTATCTCCTCAAGTGAGTGTTCTGGCAACCAAATATGAACGAATCCAGCCAAAGTGGGGAACGGGTTGTCCCCGTCTCTGTAAGGGGGCCTGGCACTTCAGTAATTGAATGAAAGAGATTCTAAGACTGAACAGAAGGGCCCCAGTGGTAGGAGCATCTTAAAAGAACGGATTGGCTCGTTCTCCCGAAACAGACCAGGTGGAACTTCCATCTCAGCGGCCGCTGGCACAAGCAGCAAAGAAGCCGACTGCCTGGATAATGAGCGAGCCTTTGTTCGTTAATAGCCACTTGTTTCATTCGAGCAAAGAGGAGGGGGGAAATAGGAACCTAAAGCTAGGACAGACTTTCAGGGGGGGAAAAAAACCAGCGGAAAAGCTTTAGGTTCTCTCCCACAGTGCTAAATCACAGCTGTGCACAAAACCAAATCGTGGCATTAACTAGAGGCTTAAAAGCCAGTCATTTGAAGGTCACGGACAAAACAGCAAAGCTCCATACCATGGATCACCTTTCGTCAACAGCCATGATCTTGTAGAAAACCAGAAGGAACCCCTGTCTGATCTTTTCTGATCTTTCTGGGGGCTCCTGGACTGAACACAATTACACCTGACACTAACCTTAGAGACTACAGTGGGTCTTTTGGGAAGCAGGTGGCAACTCATACTGATGCTTATCCTATGTTCACCGTGTGAACAACCATGAAGTGCAGCACCTTGCCTGCCCAGGTCCCAGGAACACATGAACACATGGAGATGCCTTATACTGAATCAGAACCTCGGTCCATCAATGTCACTATTGTCTTCTCAGGCTGGCAGTGGCTGTCCAGGTTCTCAGGCAGAGGTCTTTCACATCAACTACTATCTGATCTTGGGCTTGTTTGGAGGTTCTAGCAGGGGAGCGCAGCTATCGTATACCCTTGACCAAAGAACGGTGCACTCCTTCTATCTGGGATGGTCGTCCTCTTCGACCGAGCGCGCAGCTTCGGGAGGGACGCACGTCGAGTGGTGGGGGAGGGAGGGAACACCCGCCTAGCAAGCCAGATCAGCCGAATCAACCCTGGTGATCGATGGGGTGACAGATGTCGTAGCCAGATCGCCCTCACATCTGAGGGTAGTATCCCTGCACATTAAAAACAAAACAAAAAAACTACTACTACCTGATCTTTTCAACAGGAGTTGCTGGGGATTGAACCTGGGACCTTCTGCAGGCCAAGCAGATGTTCTGCCACTGAGCCCTGGCTGCTCAAATCAAAGCAATGAACCATCTCACCCGGTCTACAAACACTGCGCTCTCTGGCCGAGCACCTCAAGCCCCCTTCGAAGAGACTCAAGTGAGTGCAGCAAGCAGGGAGGGGGGTCACGTCTGTCCGTCACATCATGCTGCCCTCAGTGATTTCAGGATCTCTCTGCTGCTTAAACACCAGCCCTTCCCCCCTTTCCCTCTTTTCACAGAACATACTTCCTCAGCAGAATTGAATACAGTAGTTAAGGCAACTTCAATTACCTAATGTCCCTAGACAACCTAATTGCATTCCCACTCCAGATTTTAATGCTGTTTCAAAAAGTGAAAGGAGAGGTTTTTATAAGGACCTTAAAGAAAGCTTAAGAAAAAAAATTACTGGAAAGTGTCTTCAATTTCAAAGCACTTCTTGGGAGGAGACTGATTGTGAAAGCAGCTCTTCCCATTGACTGTCACTATTCTGATTTTTTTTTTTAAAAAAAACCCCACACACGCTGATTTAACTTTCATGACTTGCAAGCTCATCGAGCGGAGCAGTTATCATACAAATTCTCCCAGCAAATGTCTCTCCAATTAGATGCAAAATTATGAAATGTTTCTCCCTAATTACCATGCTTTTCTTACGAGCCAATCTAATTTTGATAGACGTACAATCACTTGATGGGGCTCCAGTTGCGGTTATCAGGTAGTATATCGCCGTATGCCTTCGGAGGGGAAAAAGCCGTGGCAGCAAGGGTTATGGAAGCTGAAGACAGCAAGGGACGGGGCTGTGGCTCCATGGCAGAGCATCTGCTGGCATGCATTTCTGCATTAAGAGGATTTCTGGCATGCTTTTCTGATTAAAAGGACCCAGGTAGTGGGTAATGTGAAAGACCTCCAACTCAAGACCCTGGGGAGCCGCTGTCAGTTCTGCTTTCCAACCGGTTAATTAACCAAGATATGCAAATGCCTTTTCAAGTTTTTGAAGGTGTAAGATAATATAAGATAAAGAAAACATTGTTAGAAGGAGAAGACCCTTGTTACTCATTTCTGTTTGCCATCCTAATTAGTGCACACTGAGGAAAACAGACTTTACGCTCGTGCCTTTAATCTGAAGCCCCCACAGTGACTCATGCTTGCAGTGCGATCTGTTTTCCTGGATGCCGTTCATACATTCCGCTGCCGAGCTTCAAGTGCAGAGAAACAGAGGTACGTCCCATGTGTGAGGCGAGAAACGGGGGATCTCTCGCACTGCTTTCTACTGTCTGTGCCCAATACTGCGTTTGAAGTAACCACCCAGGACTCAGTTTGAAGAATACCCTGCTGTCTTCCTCCCAAAAGGGACCCAGCAAAAGGCAATGTGATTGACAGTGATATGTTTCCCAGTCATCTCCTACTCCTTACCACTCGTTCCAGTTAATCCTGGTGCTCACTGTGTGATTAAACAGAACTGTAACAACGACATGGCGGGGGGAGAACTCCAAACAGAACATCTCTCCACAAAACAGCAAACCTTCAGGCCATCAATTCCTCCCTCCCCACAATCTTCTATTCCAGATTGGAAAAGAAGCAGGATCAAAAGAACAACTGCTTTTGAAGTTTTTTTTCCCTAAAGTGGTGTGATTGGTCCTGACCTCTAATGGTTGTTATGCAGCCGACATCTTTCAATTAAACCGTCTCCTTCATTTTAGCTTCCGTGCTCCGACTACCTTTCGGGAACACGGGCCCTCTTGTGAGTGCAAATTCTGCAACGATGTCTTCATTAGGAAGGATTCACATGAGCGTGTTAATGAGTCAGCTCCTCCTCAGCTATGGTCATTATCACAGCCGATCGTGTGCTGCCTTTCAGATTGTACTAATCAAGTGCACTGTTTTGACAGGCTTCATTCCGGATACCGCCTCACGACGCATTTTGCACCTTCCCCCCAACTTGAACAAAGGGGCAGAAGTTGGCCTCATCTTTGAAACAGAGTGTCAAGTTCTGTAGGTACAGTCGGGGAAGCTGGGCGGTGGAGCGGGTCCAGGTTGAAGGGAACCCTCACAGAGTCTAGGCATCACCTCAGAAACTTCAGCAGGCAGGTTACATCACCTCCCCTCACCGACGGCCACCCCCCTATTTGGGGCGTTCGAGTGGATGGGGTGAGTACCCGTGTCTCCCTCCTTGCATCCCGTCTCATAGGGTTCTGACAATCCTCCCCGGTTTCCACCTTGCTGCTCTTTATTGGTCCCCTTCTCCCCAACCCGGCTCGCCGCCCATGCCTCAAAGCAGCTGAGCCATGGGATTACATTCGGTTGGTCTGGGGCTCACTGTGAACTTCCCCCACCCCTCTCTTTCTCGGTCTGGATCTCTCTGTGAAGGCCAGCTGGAGCTTCTTCCACGTCCTCCTCCCTTTATCGCGGGGCAGCCTTGTGCAGGACAACAGGGGAGGATTCTGGGGCCCTTGGCAGACCCCCACAGCGGCTCGTTTTGAGGCTGCTGCCGGTACGCTGGCATACCGGGGAACTCTCCCCACCTGAGGCCCTGGGATTCCTGCCGCATTCTTCCCGAACGCAGCCCCCTTCCAGGGCATGGGCGGTTCCCTGGGGACTTAGGAGGGCCGCGGGGAGAACCTCCTGACACAGAATCACGTTGCATGTGTGCATACCAGGCTTCAAGAGGATCTCTCAATGTTCAAGGAAAATCTCACCCTGCAGTATATTTTAGGCCACTTTTGACCCCACCCCACCCTTCATGCAAGCTGGAAGAGTTGGCTGCTCCTGAACAAGCCAAGAGTCCAGCAATGGTAAGCAAAAAGAGAGTTGACGAACACAAACCAGTAGTCGTGAGGGCTAGAAAACTGCCCTCCATAACCGAAGGTCACCAGATTGCAGTACAGGTCCTGTGCTACGGCTCATATCTTGTGATTTGCAACAGAAGAATTGACCGTGGGGATGCTAAGCTATGCATGCCGGTAACAGGATGATGGTTCTGCGCTTTATATATTCATCATATGTTCATCCTGCCCTTCCTCCCAGAAGCTCAGGGTGGCATATATCATGCTCCCTTCCCCCATTTTATCCTCACAACAATCCTGTGAGGTGGGGTAGGCAGAGAGTAACCGGCTCACGGAATGGCAGAGGGGCATTTGGAGTGTTCTTTGGACAGCTTTCTCCTTATGATGCTCTCCCTTAAGATTGTCCATGCAGCAGTGTCTAGATCATGAGCTTTTGCTGTGGTGAGCCCCGCCCTTAAGAACGGCCACCGAGCATGGATACAGAGGTGCCTTCGCTTGCTACATTGGGGAAGGCACATCAGACAGTTTTATTCCAGAAAGCATTTGGCAGAAGGTAAATTTTTGCCCTCAGATTTGGCCATGTCTGTTCTAACTCTGCTTATGTCTTTAAATTCTGCATATCTTTCATTTTTATGTTATTTTTTTTTAGTTGAGCACATTTTAAATTTGCACATTTTAATTTGCGCTTTAATCCCACTAACTGGACTGTTATATTTTGCATCTTCACAGTCTGGCTGTTGCACTGGCAGCTGCCTTGAATCTAAGGAGAAAAGAACCTAAAAAGAGCCCTGCTGGATCCATCTGGTCCAGTATCCTGTCTCACACAGTGGCCAACCAGTTCCTCTGGAGAGCCAGCAACAGGACAATAGAGGCCGAGGCCTTCCCTGGTTGTTGCCGCCTGGCTCTGGGATTCAGAGGATTAGTGCCTCTGAATGTGGAGGGAGGTTCCTTTCAGCCACCATGGCTAGTAGCCATTGATAGACTTATCCACCATGAATCTATCTAATCCCCTTTTAAAGCCATTTATTCCTGTGGCCATCACTACATGCCAGTGCCAGTTTGGTGTAGTGGTTAAGTGCGCGGACTCTAATCTGGGAGAACCGGGTTTGATTCCCCACTCCTCCACTTGCACCTGCTGATGTGACCTTGGGTCAGTCACAAGCTCTGGCACAGCTGTTCCTGAAAAAAGAGCAGTTTCTGTCAGAGTTCTTTCAGCCCCACCTACCTCACAGGGTGTCTATTGTGGGGAGGGGAAGGGAGTTTGTAAGCTGCTCTGGGACTCCCTTGGGTAGTGAAGGGCGGGGTATAAATCCAATCTCCTCCTCTTCTTCTTCTACATCCTCTGACAGCGAGTTCCACTTTTTAATCACTCTCTGTGTGAAGTAGAAAAAGAAGAAGAAGAGATTGGATTTATACCCCGCCCTTCACTACCCGAAGTAGTATTTCCTGTTGTCTGTCCTGAACCTACTGCCCATCAGCTTCATTGGATGCCCTTGAGTTCTAGTATTTTGGGAGAGGGAGAAAAACTCTCCACCCCATGCATTAATTTATAAACTTCTATCATGTTCCCCTTAAGTCATCTCTTTTCTAAACAGAAAAGTCCCAGACTGTTCAGCCTTTCCTCATTGGGAAGGTGTTCCAACCCCCTAAACATCTCGGTCGCCCTCCTCTGTACTTTTTCCAGCTCTGCATTGTCCTTTTTGAGATACGGTGGCCAGGACTGTACACAGTATTCCAAATGATGCCACACCATTGATCTATACAGGATCTATACCGGGTCCATTTTATTCTCAGTCCCTTTCCTAATGATCCTTAACATGGAGTTTGCCTTTTTCACCGCTGCATCACATGGGGTTGGCACTTTCATTGAACTGTCCAGTATAACCCCAAGAACCTTCTCCCTCTCACTCTCAGCAAGTTCAGACCCCCTTAGCCTATACTTGAAGTTGGGATAGAAATGTTTTAAATGCAAAAGCAAACGTGATCTCACCAATACTAGACAGCCGCTCTGACCACTCCACCTCCCTGGCTCTTCTGGGTCAGATTGGTGCACTCTCCGCTTTCCTTCTCGGCAAAGGAACTGGCAGTGAAATCCAAAGATTAATCAGTGAGCGCAAATAGCATTCCCTGTCTTTATGGTGGATTAGCTGGACAAATTAGCAGCTCTCATTAATGCATGTGCCGAGCTCCCCGAGACTGATTGAAAGTGACAGCTGATATTTTGTCAAAATTATTAGCCTGTCCACCATATGCGGCAGCCCTCCTTGCTTGGGTTATTAAAGTAGATTAGCAGAATAATTTTCATTACATTTTTTCTCAAAACTTTTTTTTGTTAAGGATTATCTACGAGCTGGAGGTGCATCCTTGAGTCCTGCCGAAATCACTTGACAGTGGATCATAAGGGAGGGAGGCTCCGGCTCAGTTGTAGAGCGCATGCTTTGCATGCAGAAGGTCCCAGGTTCAATTCCTGGTATCTCCAGTTAAGAATCGGATAGTATGTGATATGAAAGGCCTCCACCTCAGGCCCTGGATAGCTGCTGTCAGTCTAAGTAGACAATACTGACTTGGATGGACCAATGGTTTGATTCAGTATGTCAGCTTCACACACAGGGCTTTTTACAGAAAAGGATTTGGCTGGTAGGGACTGAAAAGCAGGGACTAGAAGTCGCTCTGCGATTCAGTGTAAGAGGGTAAGTTTGCAGGTGACACCAGAGTATTCAGCAGGGTCACGAACAAGGCAAACCACGAGAAGCTCCAAAAGGATCAACCCCAACTAAATGCAAAATATGTGATTCACACAGACAAAAAATAAATAATCCAATGCCTATTATTTATTTCCTTATTTAGGAGATATTTATGCCACCTTCCCAGATTCCCACTTGAGATATACAGTGCTGGGGTATAATTTGGTGGTGGCTTAATGGTTCACGATGGGCACCTCAATGCAAACCTCAGTGTGGACGGCTGTGAAAAAGGCCAGTTCTGTGCTCCGGGGTTTAACAGGGAAGGGACTCAAAATACTCCCCCCCCCAGCATCATAATGTATTTGTAAAGTCCTGCCAAGATGCAGCTGAGTCATGGTGACTCTGTAGGGGTTTCAAGGCAAGAGACTAACCGGGGGTGGTTTACCTGTGCCTTTCTCCCTTGGTGGTCTCCCATCCAAATACTAAGCCAGGCCATCTGCTTAGCTCCTGAAATCTGATGAGATCAGCCTAGCCTGGTCTATCCAGGTCCAGGTAGCATCATGACACCATAAAATGTAGGGATCATCTGCCTTGTGAATCCACCCCCAACCCACTTTGCTCTGCCCCCCCCAATTCTATAGCCGCACCGGGGGGGGGGGAATCCTCCACATACTTGGCACATGACCTTACTGCCCAAGCCAAGCACATGAAGTCATGATGGATGGCAGTCACAAAGCACCACCTGTCCCTCATCATCTTCTCGATATCCAAATCATGTATCGGCTGCCTCTGCAACTGTCGTTGGTACCCAGAAATAACTGCATGTCCCAGTCACACATCTGAGATACTCTCCCATCCTCTAGACCAGGTGTAGGGAAATGTGGCTGCTGGATTCCTCAAAGCCCTATGAGCTAGCATTCCCTGCCTGTATATCAGCTCGTTTGCCAAATCAGCAACAATGATGTGATGTATCATCTGCTTGTGCTACTTCTAAGGATAAGCACAGAAATGGGTTTTCAGTCCTGATTTCAGTCTTGGAACACTACCAGTCTCTCTGGGCTAATGGGGGCGGGGGGGAATGATAGCTGAATTTCTAAAGACTTCACATGCCTGCAGTGTTTGACCGTAGGGCAAAGAAAGAAATGTGCTCCTGTCCTACTCTCCCTTCTTTACATATGGGAGACACTGCACCTTACTGGAGCTTTCCTTCAGGGATTGGGTGTGTCCTGACATTCCCAAAAGCTGTTCTCATTTCTGTGACAAATTGCAGATGACGCAGACCACCAGCCACAGAATCCAAGGAGAAGAAGAGATTGGATTTATACCCTGCCCTTCACTACCCAAGGGAGTCTCAGAGCGGCTTACAAACTCCTTTCCCTTCCCCTCCCCACAACAGACACCCTGTGAGGGAGGTGGGGCTGAGAGAGCTCTGACAGAAACTCTTTTTCAAGGACAGCTGTGCCAGAACTATGGTTTGCCCAAGGTCATCCAGCAGGTGCAAGTGGAGGAGTGGGGAATTTCCCAGATCAGAGTCCGCGCACTTAACCACCACACCAAAATTCCATTGCTGATGGGCATTTCAGTCCCATTCGTTTCTGTACCAGCAACAACCATGACCACTTCAGCTGGTGCTTAAGAAAAGATTCCATATATCCATGTAGGCACCAACCTTTCACAATTAAACCATGATTTCTAGCCTCTATGTCAGGCAACTTTCTTGAACCTGTGGGCATTATTTGGAATTCTGAGGAAGTGTAGTGTGGGCACTGTCACAAAATGGCTGCCAGGGAGGAATGGCCCCAATCACAAAATGGCTGCCACAGGAGCTATATCTAATTGTGAAGTGCTAGAAGGTTACAAGTCAAACAACCTCAAAGAATGTATTTGTAAAGTGCTGTCAAATCACGGCCGTGATCCTTGGAGACCTATATGACCTCTTGGGATCTTCTGAAACGCTTCCTGTTCAGAGGAGGGTGAAAGAAAGCTGGGATCAGCTCTGTGATGGGGAAGAGATCCTCTTTGTTTTCAGTTTCCAAAGCAACAGGAGGGTTTGCTCACTGTGTGGCCACAGGGAGCAGCTCCCAAGCCCAGAGGTATCTATGTCTATGGCCGACCGAAAGGTGCACAGCTGAGACGCACCTGTCTGGGATAGTCTCAGTGCCTTTCTAGTCTGTCAGCTTGTAGAGAAAAACCCAAACTCCCCAAGATTTCCCTACATAATTCAAGACCCTTTGGATTTTATCTCTTAGACTCACAAACCCAATAGATGCCAGGGTCACTGCTCTATGTTCCCCTATACTTGTGCTAGTCAAATTCCACAGCAACTATTAGTGGAGCCATTTTCTGGTAATTTCCCGGGCCCCTGACCCTACTGGAGCGTATCTGGCCTGTCTCGATATTTGTGGAGCACCTAATGGGTTTTAAAGCTGGCCCTTAAATCTACATCACTCTTGAGTGAAAGGTTTGCATTGCTTCATCTGCCTCCTTGCCGCCGCTCTGAATAGAAAACACTCCCATAAAACCCAGTGTGCGGGAACGTTCATTTGCTGCTTTTTTCCAGCCGGCAAGATTCGCAACTCCAGGTCGGCTATAAATCCTGCAGCCAGGATTTGCCGCCCATTAATTGGCATGTGTATTTTATTTTATTTTTAAATCTAATTAAGGCTGTCACATTAAGGCTCTGTGTAGCTCATGTCACACACCGGCGAAGCGTGCCACAAGCCATAAAGTGGGTGGCTTTGTCAGATGGCTCAGTCTTGGAGAGGGGCCTGGATAGATAAACTGAGAATGTGCGCAAGGACTCCAGTGCAGCGAGGTTAAAGCTGCCAGGGATAATGGTCTGGAGGCAAGCTGGTCCCCAACCAGTCAGGAAGCCTGGAAACAAGCAAGCAAGCAGCACACTAAGGGAAAAACTTATATGTGATACTGGAGTTCTGTAATTGGAATTCCAGCTGTGTTATTTGCCCCCCCAAAACAACCTCATAGCCCCAATACAGGCTGGGAATTGAAGGTTAACTTGGGCATTACACCCAATTCTACCCATACTTATAAGCAGAGGTATTGGTCTCGAAAGTCACAAAGACCTCAATTCACTAGGCCATTTAGATATTCTGATTATAGATACCAGGCACCCTCTCAACACTCTACAAGGCCTCAATACATCCAGCAACCTCAAGGGAAGAGAGAGAAGAGAGGCAGGAATAAGTACCCTTCACTATCAACCAGGGACAAGCAGCAAAGCGGGTTCAGGGCCTCCCCTGACTAGATAGGATCTTTCTGAACAGGTGGGCTGTGTTTTCCCGTTTCTGGCTAAGTGTTACAGGTGACAAATGGGTATTGTCAATAATAAATGACGGTTACATGTTGGGGTCCCATTCTTTGCCACCTTTGCTGCCTTCCTCCCAGCGCCTGCATGCAGCGCACACCTTTCCTCGACAAGGAGGTCACTGTGCTTCTACAAAAGGGAGCCATTGCAAAAGTTCCCCAAGACTCATGCCGGGTGGGCGTCTCCAGGTTTTTTGCTATTGAAAAGAAAGGGGGTGGTTGGAGAACTGAGGGAGAAGTGCTCCCTCCCAGGTCACATGCCCGTCTGGGCAGGAAACAATAGGAGGCATGTTGAAGGGAGGGGGAGCACTCCTGGGACGCTAGAAATTTCTTTAAATAGCTTGCTAGCTCCTCTCTGTGGCCAGCCTGTGGAAGTGCAGTCCCATGTGTGCCTGCACAGTAGACCACTCCATGAACAGCAGTTACACAGGTAGGTGCAACCCTCTTTTATGCTAGTGTCCCTCAGCAAGAGGAGGGGTCTGACTGCTAACACAGAAGGGGAAGGATTAGTCCCTTGTCACCTATCATTGTGACTCTCATTCACATAGGTCCCCCCCTGGCTTCTTTTCGGTGCCAAATGTCACATTTAGAGTTTTAAGCATGGAATCCCGACATTACATGCCATTTGTCTCAGAGAGCACCCAATTGCTCAGAGTGAGAAACCAGGACAGTGACATGAGCTTTATGAGGTCAAGTAGTACCCTGCTAGCTCTTTTGTGTTGTTGCGTGTGTGTAAAATTCTGTCAAATCACAGCCAACTTATTACCCCAGCAAGGGGCTTCCAAGGCAAGTGAGAAGCAGAGGTGCTTTGCCATTCCCTTCCTCTGTAGAGTCTTCCTTGGTGGCCTCCCATCCAGGTAGCAACCACGCTTAGCTTTCGAGATCTGATGAGATCGGGCTACGCCATGCTGCCTTCCCCCTCTTTTGTCCCATTGGTCAAGCGCTAAAAATTATTTTATTTTCTTTATTTGGACCTTTCACCCCAATAGGGAACCAAAGCAGCTCACATCATTCTCCTCTCCTCTGTTTAATCATCACAACAACCCTATAAGATAGGTCAGGCTGAGAGTGCGAGACTGACCCGAGATCATCTAGAAAGCTTCCATGGTAAAAGTGGGGATTCGAACCCGGATTTCCCAGATCCTAGTCTGACACTTTAACCACTACAGCAGCAATACTCTCTCTGGCCATCTGCAGTGTTGGCGCTATATAGCAGCAGGGAGCAGGACAGAAGCTCCACCCTCTGGAAATCTGCCGCAATGATATGGACAGAGACCCATGATCTCTTGCAACACTCCTAGCCATCTTTTCAGTCTTCCCCTGACTACCCACACTGCATGAAAAACATGGCTTAAATTTATCAAGCACCTACTGTAGGCAAGGGATTTTTCTTAAAAAATGAGGGTGTCTCTAAAATTAAATACTCATTTCCTCTTCCACACGGGTTAGCCTTTCCAGTCTAACTAACCCAGCCCTGGATACTGACCCTGCCCTGGTAATTTTTTTTTTAAAAAAAGCCTTCCCCCTCCCTCTTTTTCTGAATAAAAGGACCGATCAGACTAGTATTTGCAAAGTTCTGCTCAGGAATGCACACAGCAAGCATCCAATTAACAAATACAATCAGGCACCAGCCAAATAAAGGGTCTTTGGAGAGGAACACACTGAAATCTGATGGAACTCTTCCGCACTGCCACCACTGAGAAGCTAGATGGAGGGTGTTCAGGACGGTGATGTAATGAGATGATTGAATTATTTACACAGGCATTTATATTTCATTCCAGGCTTTTGAAATAACAGGATTTGGCTAGGAAATGAGTCGTATGGAGATGGGGCTGCCAACCTCAAGGCTGGGCCTGGAGTTCTCCTGAAATGACAGTCAATTTCCAGAGTACATAAATCAATGCCCATGAGGAAATGGCAGCTTCAAGGGGTACATGCTAGACTCTATGATGTACCATAGCATCTATGAGAAACAGAAGTCCTAGAGTGGCCACAGAGGGTGGAAGAAACATCCCCGCTGAGCCCCTTCCCCAAGCTCTGCCCCCAGTTCTCTGGGAATCTTCTAAGCTGAAGTTGGGAACCATAGTTTGGGGAGGCGAAGGTGCTTTTCACAAATTGTAAAATACCACCATTGAGGTTCATGTTCCGAAAGGCAGGGAAACCGGATGTTCCTAGTGATGTCTCCCCCACAAGCTTCTTACCACTTTCCTTTTCATTGGCTTTGCTTCACCCAGGACCATATCTTCTCACATGTCCAACGTGAAAAAGACCAACACATCTAGAACACTCCCATTCTCACAGCAAGCACTGCTGCCCCCGCCAACCCTCTTTACATGCTGCCGAGGCGTCCTTCCCACCCATTTGGTCTTGGCTGGCCATCCCAGCAGTTTTAGAAGTCAAGGGTGGGGGTTGATCTTTAGGTTCAAGATAGGCAAGCGATAGACAATCCTGTTACCAACAGCGCCAAATGAGCCTCCCTTGGTGAAAGGCTGTCAGAGTTCTACGACAAACAGGCTCAACAACGTTCCTTCCAGAAGGATCAAGTTTATTGAGTTCAGTAGAAGCAGGTCATCTGTGCATACAGTTTCTGTGTAAAGGCTAACCCCACAAGCGGGCAGGGGGAAAGTATACTGCGTTTGAAGTGTGACCCTCTGATGGGGGCAAGCCAATCAGAGGTGCAAGCCTTGTGTGCTTAAAGTAATGACTACAAGTCCCGAGGGAGGCGAGAGTGCGAAGCATCAAGGTCAGGCAACCAGATAAGGCGCAGTGAGAAAGTGCAAGTTCACATTCCAGGACAGTAAGATGTTCACTTTACAGACTCGAGCATGTCCAGAAGAGGGCAACCAGGGTGGTGAGAGGGTTGGAATCCAAGTCTTAATGAGGAAAGGCTGAAAGAGTTGGGTGAGTATAGTGCTCTGCAGGAGATATACCAGACAGGTGTGGGGTTAAACTAGGGTGTCCAGGTACCCCCTGGCAATCAGTGGGGCATGGGGGAGACTTACCAGCAGCAAACTGAGGCATAGACCTGATTGTCAACAGGGGGAGGGACCCCAGAATGGGGGAGGGACCCCAGAACAGGGGATGTCTCATCTGTCATGGGGGTCTGGTTAAACTATTAGCCCATCTTGAGACACTCAAGCTGCCCAGCTCAATGGCCCACTCTGGAGTGCTTTCACTGCCTCCTTGGAACTGTCGGCAATCAGGTCAGTCCTGGCTTTGCTCTTCCTAGTATCATGGAAGGCGCACGCATGCCATAAAGCTCTGGCTGTAGCACACGTGCAGGGAGTGGCACCATGTGCAGTATATCCCTAACATGTATCCTTCCAGGTTCTACCCTTTAGGGTACTTTTCTCCTGGAACCGTGCAGAAGCCTGATCCTCTATGCCTCTCAGAAGGGGAGTGTTTTTGTTTTTTTTTAAATCCAATCCAGCTTTTCATGGCTATGGATAGGCAGGGTGATTGTTCCAAGCCTTCAGGATGGGGCTTATTTCCGAAACCAGTCAGTC
Source organism: Gekko gecko (assembly GCA_029375565.1). Classification (NCBI taxonomy): domain Eukaryota; kingdom Metazoa; phylum Chordata; class Lepidosauria; order Squamata; family Gekkonidae; genus Gekko; species Gekko gecko. Next base: position 35,906,053 of record JAPDNY010000016.1, on the reverse strand, counting down.
CTCGCTTGCTCAGGGCAAGTTAGAGAAACAAACCAAAGTGACTCACTGGTTCTGCCAATGTCAGCCCCCTTTGCTGCCTTTTGCTCCATTGCACTTCCAGGCCGCTGTCGGTAAGGAGCAGCTCCCCCCTTTCTTCTCCCCCACCCACCTTTCATTGCCGATGCAGCCTCTTAATGAAGTTGTCCCATTAATGACGCTAAGCACAGATCGCGGCTGCACCCAACACGCCGCTGATTATCCTCTCTCCATTTCGTTCCCGTCAGGAGGAAAATTGGATTCCAGTAATGAAAGAATTAAATCGTCTTCCAATCTTGGTGCTCATCTCAGGGAAGGAGGGGGTGGGGATTCAGATGTTCCTTTTGCAGGCCCAGAAGGGTCCTCTCAACCTCCTTGGAACAGGCAGAAACTGAGGACTGAAAGGAGGAGAAGAGGAAGAGGAAGAAAAAGAGAAGGAAGAGGAAGAGGAGGAAGAAGAGGAGGAGGAGAAGGAAGAGGAAGAAGAAGAAGAGATCACACCTGGGGATGAGTCACAGATCCAGAAGGCTGGCATGCAGGCCACTGCATCCACCTTTGAGGGATCAGAGCAAGAGGCGACATCCATCCAAATGGAGCTGCCCTAGATGCAGAATGTCATTGGTCCATCTAGCCAAGAACTGTCTCTTCCATCACTTCCTAGATAGTTGAGGTATGCGCTTTCGCCTCCAGGATTAAAATTGAAAGCATGAATAATGGGTGGGGCTGTGGTTCAGAGCTATAGCATCTGCTTGGCATGCACAAGGTCCCAGGTTCCACCCTCGCCATCTCCCATTCAAAAGAATCAGGCGGTAGGCAACAGGAAGTACCTTTGCCTGAGACCCTGGAGAGCCACTGCCAGTCACAGCAGACAGCAGCAATGACCTTTGATGGACCAATGGTCTGACTCAGTATAAACCAGCTTCGAAATACTTTAGTTGTCAATGCAAAAGAGTAAACACGACACTTTCTTGGGTATGTCTTCTCTGAATGAATCAAAAAAGATGTGGCAAAGCTATCGGACCCTAGCAGAGGTTGGCTGGGAAGAGGACAAGCCAAAGCAGAGACTCATACAGAGGCACAGTGGGAAGACTTCTTTTTTTTTAATGAGTCAATGTCTTGTGACACCTTAGCAGTCCACAGCCCGCTTTTCTGGGCATTTGTGGAATTGCTGGTCTCCTCTCCCTAGAATGAGCTCCCCAAAGTCTCAGGCGGGGAACTGGCTTTCCTAGGCCTGCCGTCTGAGATCCTTTCAGTTGTAGATGCTCCATGAAACTGGGACCTTCTGCACATCAAGCAGTTGGTCTCCTGCTGAAGTATAAGCCTCCCATTGCCTTAGGAATTTTAGATCACTCCTCTAATAAATGTCTCGATTCCTCTGGCTCGAAATCCTCCTCCAGCTTTTGTTTCCATACCCAGCATGCAGACCTGGACCTTCAGCCCATTAGCAGCTGAAATGGAATAAAACAGCCTGGTTAAGTGAGGCTCTCATGGAGGCCTCTGGAGAAAGGATCCATCTCATCCAAGCTGCGTTGCTCCGAGACAGACTCTCTTAACAGAAATTAAAAACTGTCACTTTCCCTGCATGTCCTCGGAGAGACACCAGCTAATTTCAATGCAGCCGACAGAGTGGGGGGTGAGGAGAGAGAGTGCTATACTTCACCTGCATGTGGGTTGTGCTGGTGCATTGATTATGGCCATTAAAAAGCCAAGTATCCCATTCCTACCTTGGGGCTGTTATCCTTTTGTGATCCCCTCCCCCATTACTATTACTTCTGCCTTTCTCAGCAAAGTTGGTTATAGCCAGTCGGGGATCACACACTGAATGGGGTGATGCAATGATGCCGCACAGCCAATCAGGTGAGGCTTTTACATTTAAATAATAGCAGCTTTATAAACCTCAGAAATGTGGAGAGGTCAAGATTCTTTCCCAGCAGTCAACAATTGTATCAAAGTCTGCAATAATGTATTTATTTGAAATAATGTATTTATTTTTGCACCGATTCAGGATTATTTGGTCAAATGCTGTCCAAATTGCTGGTCTTTAAAACATCTTCCAGTATGGCGTTCATTTAAGGCCATGTTACTGATGTTATTTCAGGTGTGCACCTTTTTGCACTGCCCCATGGAAGTCGTAGTCCCATTCCCACCTGATCCCACCAGCCATGACCCAGTGGGAGAACTGGTTTCACCTAATGTGTAGGGGGAAAAGGGACCTGCAAACAGAAGGATAAGGAAATTCCACCACCACGGCTACTGTGTAGCTTGCAAAGCTGTTCAGCACACTGCTCAAAATGGACGGTAGTAGGGAGAGCTGTTCTGGGGCTCAACTCATGAATGTCTGCACCGGTCAAAAAGGGTATATTTGCCTGTTGAACACCCTACCCGCAAAATTCTGGAGTGGAATGGGGGGGAAACAACCTCTCTAGAGCAAGGAACAAGTCTAGGAACTCAGGATTGTTCAACGTTGACCACCAACCAATCACCCAAGGTCATTTTCTGTCCTCTAGATGAGACAGCTGACAGCACTATCCATTTGATGGTGCCGTCGCTCCAAGGTACAGAGTCCCCCCTTTCAATTCCAGCCTGTTACAACTTCACCAAGCTGTCGCTATCTGACTTTTTTTAAAGGTCTCCATGTTTCAGGCGCCTGGTAATGGAGGTTTCCGCCCCCCTCTCCCACCATAATATCTTTTTTTTTTAATAGCTATTTTCTCTTCCAGTCATATCATATGCCACATTAGAATGTTGAACACTGTAAAGCGCTTTATGACGCAGTTTGTACGGGAGACACTGCATAAAAGAAAGTTTATTGTCGTGATATTTTGTGACTTTATAGGCCTTGAATTAAAGAATGAGGGTACTAAATTTCCCTCCGTATGTTGAAGATGCGGTGTCGGCTGCGGGGGGGGGGTGCATGGCACAGATAGAGCTCGGTGGAGGCCCTGCTATGGCAACCCCACCTCCCCCCAAGAAAATGGTATTCATGGGTCAGTTGTAAAAGCTTCAGAAGATTAAAATGAGTCAGGGTGGGCCGGGGGAAGAAGACAGAAGGTGGCTTTCACGACTGGGGGAAAATGATGAGGGATCGGAATCCCTTCTAAAGAGGCAGGAAGGAGGATTCTCGGCTTTGCCGGCACGGGGAAGTCGGAGTTCTAAACCCAGCACCCGTGGCCAATAAACTCCGATGAAATGTGATGTGTGGTGCTTCCCCCTGACAACTTAACTGGCTTTTGGCAAATTAAAGGAGAGAATCCATGAAAATGTACTGGATATTCTCTCATTTGGGTGTGTGAAATAGCATGGAAGGCATGAGGAAAGGCTGAGGGGACCTGGGAATGTTCAGTCTGGAGAAGAGGAGATTGAAGGGGGACAGGATTGCTGTCTTGAAGTAGAGGAGGGTGGGGGAGCTGTTCCTGCTGGCCGCAGAGGAGAGGACTTGCAATAATGGGTTTAAATTAAGGGCAGGAAGGGACCGGCTGGATATTAGGAAAAACCTTTTGACAGAGTTGTGCAACAGTGGAATAATCAGCTGCCTCGGGAGGTGTTGAGCTCCCCCTCACTGGCAGTCTTTAGGCAGCAGCTGGACAAACACTTGCCAGGGATGCTCTTAGGCTGGTCCTGCCTGGAGCAGGGGGTTGGACTGGATGGCCTCTGTGGCCCCTTCTAACTCTGTGATTCTAGGATTCTATATATTTTCTGAAAACACTCAGATTGTGCGAATTCTCACTTTTTCTGAAAACTTGTTTGGAGCCATTTCCCAGCTGGATACTGCTTCTTCTTCCTTCCTGGATTAGTCAGGTAGGTGGCCACATTGAGGATCCTGTCCAGAGAGGGACAACTCCGTGACACTCTGTGATCAGTCATACTGATGTCACTATGGGCACTAGGGAATGAGGCCCATCCTTCTTGCATTAGTCACATAGCTGATATCCCAATCAATTGGCAACCACATAATTTATGGGATGATGTCACTTCCAGTATCCAAGCCTGGCTGGGAGGAAAGTGCTTAAGCTCCGGGTCACATTTGAGAGCAAGTTTTAACTCCCTCTGCCCTGTTTTGTTTCGAAATACAACCCCCTAACACTTTATCTGGCCCCGTTGGTGGACCTCCTGATGGCACCTGTGTTTTGGCCACTGTGCGCCTTTCCGCACTTGGATTTCATCCAAGTTTTATCAGAGTTCAACTTGTGACACCAGAGTTCAACTTGGTTTTATCAGAGTTCAACTTGTGACACCATACCTTGCATTTATCCCTGGTTATAACAGCATCCGTTTATCCCGGGACAAGTGTGGGGCGAAACCGGGGTGACCTCAGTGTAATGTGGAAACAAAAAATACCCCGAGGTAATTACACGGGTGAACTTGAGTGTAGTGTAGAATGTAAAAAGACCCCGAGATAATTACAGGAGTGAATTCACATGTTAGTGAAGAATGTAAATTCGGGGACAGGGTTGAACTAGGATTTACGGTCTAGTGTGGAAAGGACCTGTGTGATACAGACTGTTGGATTAGATCGACCATCGGCCTGCTCCGTGGCTTCTCTTATGTTCTTGTGATTTTATTTGTGAACAAAGTGATTCATGCAAGAGAACGGACCCCCTCTCCAGTTTGCATGGTCTGTGCCTCCTACAACTTGCCTGTAGGAGTTGCTGAAGTGCAATTGAGAAGTTACATTACCTATCGAATTGGCCCACTTTCAGGAAAGATCCTTTGAGTGAAATGTACAGTCCCTGAAAATTTCATCCCAGTCCAAAAAAACAAAGTAACCAGAAGAAGAGATTGGGTTTATACCCCGTCCTTCACTACCTGAAGGCATCTCAGAGTGGTTTACACCCTCCTTTCCTTTCCCCTCCCCACAACAGACACCCCGTGAGGTAGGTGGGGCTGAGAGAGCTCTTTTGAGAACTGCCCCTGAGAGAACAGCACTGAAAGAACTTTGACTGACCCAGTGGGGAATCAAACCCAGTTCTCCCAGATTAGAGTCCATGCTCCTCACCACTATACCAAACCGGCAACCATATGCAGCAACACCAGAGGTTCCTGCAATATACAGACCTTCCCTCCCCACACAGACATACTTTGACCTTTCTTCGGATGGGCCTAATGTTAAAAATGACACTAGCTGTGCTCAATGTTCCCTCTAAGCTGTGGAGTCTTGTGAGCAAAAGTTCTGCTTTGTGAGCTGCTGGCATTAAAGTTGTGAGTGAGCGATTCGGCCGCTGCATAAATTAATTTGCTCTGGAGCCCTCCTTCCTGAGCAAAGATAAAAATGTGTGAGCCGGAGGCTAAAAAACTGTGAGCTAGCTCACACTGACTCAGCTTAGAGGGAACACTGGCTGTGATTATCCTAACTCAAACTGGAACTTGATGGGAGGCAGTGGGGATCCGGAAACTGGTGCAGGGAGGAAGGGTTAACCAGCCCCACTCCCCTCCGTCATTTCCTCCCCATTGCTCCCCATCCATGGATCTTTAAGCCTAGCTTGGCCAGTCAGCTAGATCCAACGAGAGAATGGGAAAGAGAAAAATACAAGCAAAATGAGCTACAGGGGAAAAAACCCACCAGCCAGGTGGCAGAATTAAAGAAGGTGAAGCAGAGAAACTAGAGAGAAGTGCATTAGAGCAATCTACATACTATAAGGTAAAGGTAAAGGTTCCCTTGCTCGAAAGCCAGTCGAATCCGACTCTAGGGCTGCGGTGCTCATCCCCGTTTCAAAGCCGAAGAGCCAGCGCTGTCCGAAGACATTTCCGTGGTCATGTGGCCGGCATGACTAAACACCAAGGCACACGGAACGCTGTTACCTTCCCCACTGAAGTGGTACCTATTTATCTACTTGCAATTTCTTGCTTTCGAACTGCTAGGTTGGCAGGAGCTGGAACTAGAGACGGGAGCTCACTCCATCATGCGGCACTCTCGGGTCTCGAACTGCTGAACTACTGACCTTAGTAAGAGGAAAACTAAAAAGAACAAAATTCTGCAGTTGTTAAAAGCTGGAATTGCCAAGAAAAAGAGACAGAGCCTCTTGCTTGGGGCTTGGGAAGGAACTGAAGATTCCCAGGAAGAGAGAAAATGGAAGAGGCATAAACACTGGAAAAGGAAGGCAAACATCTCACTGTTAAATGAATTCAACTTAAGATCCAAGCAGAAACAAGAAGCAGGGATATTAGAAATATGAGGAAAGAGTCTTGAGAAAGTGAGGCACGCACACACCTTGAGAACGGCCACATCTTAACAAAACGCTCCTAGCTTCTCTTCAGTCCAGCAGACATTTTTGCCACCAAATTCTATACAAATAGCTGAGAGTCATTTTTCCCACCAGGGTCATTTTCAGCTACTTAGACTTCATTTATCGCCTTCAGCGAGTTTACATATAGACGGTGATTGGCTGCACAGCATCATTATATTAAGCTGTTCTGTGTGTGATCCCTGACTGGCTACAACCAACTTTGTGCAGGAGGGTGAAAGAAACAGTAACTGGGGGAAAACCAATACCATATAGTCACCTCCAGCACCAGCTCAGGAATCAAACAGGACAGTATTGCCACTCTCCTCTAGGGTTGCCAACCTCCAGGTGGTGTCTGGAGATCTCCTGGGATTACAACTGATCTTCAGGTGACAGAGATCAGTTCACCTGGAGAAAATGGCCACTTTGGAAGGTGGACTCTATGGCATCAGACCCCATTGAAGTCCCTCCCCTCCCCAAACCCCGCCCTCCTCAAGCTCCACCCCCCAAATCTCCAGTTATTTCCCAACCTGGAGCTGGCAACCCTAATTGTGTGGATCAGCTCTGTCTGGTGTGAGCTAGGGCCAATGGTATGAGACTCTCTCTTCCTATTGTTTCCCACCCCCTCCCCGTGTATAAGAAGCAACCTCATCAAGCATCCTCCTGGGGGACAAGATCTTTTAATTGACGTATGGATTTTCCTGTCAGTTGGGCAGGCAAGTCTAAATGGCTCATTAATTTTTACAGCGATTACTGGCTTTCTGCAACTTCCACTTGAGTGATTAGATATTAATCTGAACATACTTGGGGCTGGGCTCGGATGTTTCAAGAATGGCCTGGTACCAACAAAGCCTTCGCTTCTCAAGGGAGACTCCAGACATGGCAGCAATTGGATCTCTTAGGGATGAAGCCTCAGGTGGACAGGGTGTATTTGCAGGAAGGGCTCAAGGAAGTGGTCCGTTGAAGACTTGAAGAACCCCATGTTTAACTTCAAAAAGAAGAGATCGCAATCTTCAAAACTCAGCTCTGTAGATCTGAAAGTAGGGTTGCCAGGTCCTTCCTGGCAATTGGTGGGGAATGGGGGTTGCCAGCCCCCAGGTAAGAGTGGGGGATCCCCCAATTTCATGGGCTCCTGGCTGGTGGAGGGAGCCCCACCCCCAAATGACACGACCCGGTGCGACATCCCCAGTGTGATGACATCACATGGAAGTGACACCATCATTCTGGGGACATCATGTGGTGACACGCTGATATATTGGGCACAACTCTATGGTAACCATAGAACTTTGCCCAAAATACCAGAGCGTCACCATGCGACATCCCCTAGTACGATGATATCACTTCTGTGTGATGTCATCACATTGGGAATGTTGTGTATGGTGATGTTGCCCCTCCCCCCACTCCAGTTTAGTGTAGAGCCAGTTTGGTGTAGTGGTTAGAAGAGTGGACTCTAATCTGGGAGAACTGGGTTTGTTTCCGCACTCCTCCACATGCAGCTGCTGGTGTGGGTCAGTCATAAGTTCTTTCAGTGCTGTTCTCTCAAGGGCAGTTCTCAAGAGAGTTCTCTCAGCCCCACCTACCTCACAGGGTATCTGTTGTGGAGAGGGGAAGGGAAAAGGATTGTATGAAACTCCTTCAGGTAGTGAAGGGCGGGGTATAAATCCAATCTCTTCTTCTTCTTCCCAGAAAGTTCTGTCCCACCCCCTGCTGGGGGGAGTCTAGGACCCAGAAACCCTAGTGACTTACCAGGAGAAAGGGGAAGGCCCAAGCCATGTTTACAGGAAGTGATGTCATTATCCTGCAATGCTCTAGTATTTGTGCAAAAACTCTATGGTAAAACTGGCTTCTACCATAAAGTTTTTGCACAAATACCAGAGCATCGCCAGGGCATTGCTGGTGTGATGACATCACTTCCTGTGTGATGCTGGCAACGTGGCCTGGGTATTCCTCTTTCTCCTGATAAGTCCCCCCATTGGCAAGCTGATCTGTGGCGGGGCGGGGTGGGGCTCAGCAGCGGGGGACTCCCAACTCCGCCAGGGAGTCTAGCAACCCCATTTGAAAGCTGTATGTTGAGGTTAGATCTGGTGGCAAAGTGATGCAGGAAAGACACTCTGTATATGCTCAGTGAGGGATGGCAGCCACCTTTCCAGGCTGGGATTGGGAGGCACTATTTTGCCGTGGTTCCAGTCCTACCTGGAAGGTAGGCTTTAGAAGGTGGTGCTGGGGGACTGATGCTCAGCCCCTTGGCCTTTGACCTGCAGGGTCCCGCAGGACTCCACCTTGTCCCCTGTGCTCTTTCACATCTAACAAGTGGGTGAAGTGATGTGGAGATCGGGGCAGGTCTGGCACTGATATGCAGATGACACTCAGCTCTACCTCGCATGTCCAGGCGATCCCAGGGAGGCTGTAGAAACCCTGAACCGGTGCCTGGAGGCAGTTTTGGAGCTGATGTGGGCTGAGGAAGTGTTGGTGTCTGACCCGGGCTTTAAGGTGTCACCCGTTCTGCATAGGGCTGCACTCCCCTTGGAGGAGCAGCTCTGTAGTTGAGGGAGGCTCCTGGACCCAGACCTGTTGCTGGATAAGCAGGTGGCAGCAGTGGCTCAGGGTGCCTCTCACCAGCATTGACCGGGTAGCCAGCTCTGGCATTTCCTCAGCAGAAAAGATCTGGCTACTGTGGTGCATGTTCTGGCAACATTTAGATTAGGTTACTGCAACACTCTAGCCAGTTTGGTTTGGTGGTTAGGAACGTACTCTAATCTGGTATTTGGAAAAGTGTGCATTCACATGAAAGCTCATACCTTGGATAAACCTTTGCTGGTCTTAAAGGTGCCCCTGGACTCTAAATTTGTTTTGCGGGGAGAACCGGGGATTGATTCCCCACTTCTCCACATACAGCTGCTGGTGTGACCCTGGGTCAGTCACAAGTTCTCTTAGAGCTGTTCTTTCAAGAGCAGTCCTCGAAAGAGCTCTCTCAGCCCCGCCTACCTCACAGGGTGTCTGTTGTGGGGAGGGAAAGGGAAGGAGATTGTAAACAGGTCTGAGACTCCAAGTGAAGGGCTGGGTATAAATCCAATCTCCTCCTCCTCCTCCTCATCTATAGAATGTGAAAAAGCACAAGGTACTTTGAACAGGGAAGGTGGAAACCTGCTTTCCTCCTCTTCTTCCTCTTCCTCTTCCCCTTCTCTTCCTCCTCCTCCTTCCTATCCTTGAAAAGTGTTTGGAAACTTGCAGGATGCTGAGTGGAGTGGGAACACCTCGCTCCAGTCTCAGCCCATTTACACTGGCTCCCAGTCTGTTTCCAGACACAATTCAAGGGGCTGGACTTTAACGCTTGATATAGTTTGGGTCTCGAAGGACCATCTACTCCCTTGTGAGTTCAGTTCAGTTTATTTTGATATGAAATCAGCTTCAAACCCTGACGCATACAATACTAGGATCAGCCAATAAATTTAAAGGTGTCGTTAGAGTCCAGCTTTGTTTAAGGACTCCACCATCTGCTTACGTAGGCTGCCTGCTCTCATACAAAATTTTGCGATGTTGCAAGTTATTTCCGAAGAAAGATCGGACAGAAGCTGGGAGATGAAGAATGTATCTGATAAAGTGAGCTCCGATCTTCCTGGGGAGTTTACTAACACTGGTGTGATATATTGCGAGCGAATGCCTTTGGCTGAGGCGGCGGACGTCTGATTCATCTTGGCCTCCCCTGCTCACACGGTTTGTGCGGCTTTGCAGAGCTTATAGTGCCCATCGTGACTCAACCACTTAGAGGTCAACAGAGCATCACCGGTAAATAGGTTGCTATTAATTACCATCCAGTCTTGCATCTTCCAGGTGGCACCATGAACTGTCTGAAGAATTGCCATCTGATTGTGATCTGACCGAACTTGGCTCTTTTATGTCATTTTATTGTTGCTTGTTTAAATCGTTGTTTGTTTGCTTTTAATGTTTTGATGTATTATGTGTCCAACTGACATCTTGTGACCCACCCACCCTAAATAAATAACTAAATATAGTCGGAGCGGTGCAATAATACAGGGAGTTTCGCCAGCAGGTGAAAACTTTGGTTTCGTTTCGCGTTCCCTCAATGATCCCTCCTTCGTGCCCAATGTCTGGATTCTGCTAATGTATATCCTTTTGAGCTGGTCTTTGACTGCCACCAATAATTCATTCTCTCTGTTCGCCAAATTGCCTTATTTCTTAATCAAGAGTGGGGAATTAGAATATTAAATCGCAATAGGCTTAATTATGGGACCAGTAACCTGCGTATACCGGAGTCCAATTTATCCAGCTCCCCAGAAATAGTCAGGGAGACTAGATCTTAAATAAAATGGATTCTTTACTGAATAATTTCACATGCACATACAATAAAAACAATCATGCACTCAAACAATACAGAGCAAGGAATTTAGATAGAAAGGTACAGAGACTGTGGCATTAGTTGGAAAATATCAATGAGAGGCGATACTTTACCAGTCCGACGCAGCGAGTTGATTCCGCAGCGAAAAATGGGGAAAATACTAGTGAAGGGTGTCAGCCAGCAGCACACGTAGTAGACTCTAGACAGTGCAAGGACGAGAGTCAGCAAGGTAGAGTGGGGTCAGGTAGGTGGAAGGCAAGAGAGAGAACAATGGGCAGATGCTCTCCTTATATACCCTAGAAGTGGCTTGGGGCGTGTGCCACCAAGTCACATGGTCCCCAGGAAGGTGCTAGAAGCTGCCATGAGGTCAAAATAACGGAATTAAGCATTGGGCAATTGATTCAATGTTGACTAACAATGACACCTCTAAGAGCAGACAAAGGAAAAGAAAAGGTCGTCGTTCCAGGTGCTTGGCTAGCCAACGATCCGGCGATCTGCATCATCGTTATCTTGATGGGCAGTGGGTGTGTTTGGCTACTCAGGTAATCTTGTCACGGACAAGTTCTATTGTTTGAGGATGAGTACGTGCAGTAATGCTAGGAGAAGGTGGGGGGAGAAGGCTGCCTGCATGCTGGAGAAGAAGTCCTTCTATGGAGTCCTTTACAGGAACACTCAGGCTTCTGGTGTAAAGCATGGCCTCTTCTTGCTGGCTGCTGCTTATTTCTGGCATCAGGGAGGTTGATTTGTTTCCTGCATGGGTGCAGGGGCAAGGAGGACTGTGGGTCCTCGTCTGGCTGGCACACTGCTTCCTGGCAAGGCTTCCCTCGGCTGGGCATATGTCTACAGTCTGGGAGGTTGGCAGCATCATCGGGCTACTGCGCAGTTCAGTCCGTGGCACATTTATTGCACAGTTTAGCTTACGGCCATAGTCCATAGCATTATAAATGCTGCACAAGGCTCTTGCAGGGCAACATCTCAGTGTTTTAATTGTTTTTGTATGTGTATTTTAGGTCTGGCTTTAATGGTTTTAAGGATGTGTTTTTGGTTGGTTTTAATGGTTTCAAAGATGTGATTATATTATGTGTTTTTTTAATTTGTTAGCCACCTCGGTAGTCCTTATGAAGGCAGAAAAGTGGGATATAAATTCTGTAAAATAAATACAGTAAAAGTAAACATGCTGAGGCCCCGAGGGCAGCTGTTCTCATCTGCAAACCTCCTTCTGAGACATCTGGTATGCTGTGTCATGATATCATTTTAGTCAACCCCCCCAGTGTAAAGGTCACAATAACTAAAACACATGTCATCCATCCATCCTTCACATGCATAAGTTGAGGGAAAATGTCAGCGTTCTGTTACTAAAACACAATTCAGAAAAATTAAACAGCAGTACAGAGATGCTTTAAAGGCTGTCAAGTGGATGAACATGTATCTGATAAAATGAGCTCTGACTCACCAAAGGTTATGCTGGCATACATTTTGTGAGTTTATAGGTGCCACTGGATTCCTGTTTGAGTTTGCTGCAACAGACTAACACAGCTGCCTTTCTGGAGGGATGCAAGAAGAAAGCCAGAAATATATACATATTCAACGGGGACTGCAGAACATAATATTCAGTAAACTGAAGCGATGTGCTATAGACCCCAGAGAAAACGTGAAATACTCTCCAGCTTCAGCTATCTGGCTGCATAGCTGAAACCAGCTACCAGCAGCTGCAAAGAAGAAAAGTGGGAAGAGAGGGAAGAAGGCCTGTAGCAAAGCAGCTGAGGCACAGTGTGGATTAGCTCCATCTTGCGCAATTAGTGGTCTCGGATGGAGGCAAACAATACAAAGTAGGGAACTGCAATTGGAGGCTTGGATCCATACCATGGAACCATGGGTGCAGACTCAGCATTTTGGGTTGCTGTGGCAGGCAAGAGGCAGGAAAACCTCATTCCGTGGGTGCAAGAGCTTGTGCCTATGGAAATGCTGCTAGTGCAATGTTTATTAGAGAGGACACCCAAACCTGGCCCATTAATGAATATTGCCAATGATCCAAATCTGAACAGAATTATTTCCAGCATTCATGACTGGTTGGAAACCTTCCAGTCTGATTGTTATCCTGGGACTTCACTGTCAAGTCTCATTTTCTTGGGCAGGGGGAGTTGGGAGAGAGACCGAGGGCTTTCTCACATTCCCATTTTCCTCGCTTGTGCATTCCTGTTGCTTCGGGTTCCCCCCACTGCTTCTCAGATGTTCTGCTCTTCGGTGGTTGATTTGACATTACGTTGGTTTGTGTCTGGCATATCTCCCTGCAGATTTAAACTGCAGATTTTTCTGACGGACATAAAGCAATGTAATATAAAATCGACCACTAGAGGGAGCAAAACATGCACAGAACAGACCTCCCCTCCTCCCCTTCCCAAGCAGCAGGAACACACCAGCAAGGAAAATGAGAATGCAGAAAAGTCCTGGGAGTAGAGAATGATTCAGTGCCCAGTAGGGACATAATCAAACCAGAATAGTCAGCTTATCTTCCTGCCAGATGAAAGTGCCCACATGTTAGCAGCTGATTCTGTGAACTTTGGCAGATCATGAGAGGGAGGACAGGAAGGGATGCATCGGTGCTTAGTCCTTGTGGCCCTTGCTTACACTCCCAGGGAAATGCTGATCACCACTTTGGGGTCAGGAAGCAATTTTTCTCCAGGCCAGTTCGGCTGGAGATCCTGGAGGTTTTTTTTGTCATCTTCTGGGTGTGGCTCAGCAGTCACTGGGGGTGTGGAGTGGAAGGTATTTATGAATTTCCTGCATTGTGTGAGGGGTTGGACTAGATGACCGTGGAGGTCCCTTCCATCTCTATGATTCTATTCCCGTGCAGATCAGAAACTGCAAACAAATCATCAATGAAATCAAGAGAAACGGGCATTGCAAGCAAGATACATTCGATCTTTGAAAGATTTATTTGCGAAAGTCTAATGATTCCTAGTGGATTCTCTCATTTGGGTGCATGACTCATTAGCTGTGCCTTCAGACCCACATCAGCATCCCTGTGAAAAGATACTCCGGGCTGGATGGATTAGGGCTGATGTGGTGCAAGGGTCACAGGGTCGGGTTAGGATCTGGGACGATCAGGTTCAAATCCCTCATTCGTCCACAGAAGCCTGCCTGGTAATATTGGGCCCATCACAATCTCTCAGCTTAACCTACCTCACAAAGTTGTTGTTGTGAGGATTAAGTGGAGGAGGGGGAAACGATGTGGAAAGCTGCCCAGAGTCCCCAGTCAGGGGGGAAAGCAGGATATAAATAAAAAATAAGCAAATCATAAGCATAAACACGCACGTGCCAAGTTCTGAGAGTCTACAGGATCAGAATGTACGTCAGTTTTCCTGGGTGTTAAGCAAAACACTGGGAAACACATGCCACGTTCCCCAAACAGCCACACTTATGGCTGTGCTACATTAAACAGTTGTTTCTTCCCCACGGAGGATGTGAACATCTGTGCAATGTCTGCTTAAAGAGGGAAGCGCTGTGTAATATTTGAATCTTTGCTCTACCTTTTGGTTGGTAATATTCCTAGGGAAGGGGCGAATTTGTAGTTAGGTTGCCTGGTTTCATTGATAACCTGGCTTTCTCAGCCTGAAATGAAGATGTTGACTTTTGAATCGAAAAGAACGGAAGGATTATTTTGTGGCTTCAGGCCAAGGTCTGACCAGTCCAGCATCTTGTTCCCAACAGCCGCCAGCTGGTTGTCTCTGGAAACTCACAAGCAAGGTGCAAAGGAGACAGCTGTTCTCTGCATCTGGTGGAGTTCCTTTGAACATGGAGGATCCATTGACCTGTCTATGGCTCTAAAAAAGAACCAGTATGGTTAGGACTGCCAACTTCCAGGGGGTGTCCAGAGATCTGGAACAAAGCTGAGTTCTCCTGGAGAAAATGACTGCTTTGAAAGGTGGACTCCATGGCATTACACCCCATTGAAGTCCCTCCCCTCCCCAAAACCCGCCCTCCTCAGGCTCCACCCCTAAAATCTGACCCTGTATTTTCTGACCATGAGCTGGCAGCCCTAAGTGTGATGCAGTGATTAAAATGCTGGACTAAGATCTGAGAGACCTGGGTTCGAATCCCTAGGTAAAGGTAAAGGTTCCCTTGCTCGAAAGCCAGTCGAATCCGACTCTAGGGTTGCGGTGCTCATCTCCGTTTCAAAGCCGAAGAGCCAGCGCTGTCCGAAGACGTTTCCGTGGTCATGTGGCTGGCATGACTAAAACATCAAGGCGCACGGAACGCTGTTACCTTCCCACCGAAGTGGTACCTATTTCTCTACTTGCAATTTCTTGCTTTCGAACTGCTAGGTTGGCAGGAGCTGAAACTAGAGACGGGAGCTCACCCCATCATGCGGCACTCACAGATCTTGAACTGCTGAACTCCTGACCTTCCACAGCCTGCAGTTCAGCGTCTTAACCACTTGAGCCACCGCAGCTCAATCCCTACTCTGCCATAAAAGCTTCCTGATTGACTTAGGGCGGGTCTTACTCTCTCAGCCTGACCTTCTTCAGAGGGTTGTTGTGAAAATAAAATGGAGTGTCTATTGGGGAGACAAGCAGAGTATAAATTAAGTGAATAAATAAAGCACAGGATCACAGAGTTGGAAGGGGCCATACAGGCCATCTAGTCTGCTCAACCCCCTGCTCAATGCAGGAACAGCCTAGAGCATCCCTGACAAGTGTTTGCCCAGCCGCTGATTGAAGACTGCCAGTGACGGGGAGATCAACACCTCCCTAGGCAGCCCATTCCACTGCTGAACTACTCTTACTGTCAGTTTTCCCCCTAATATCCAGCTGATGTCTTTCCTCCTGTAACTTAAACCCATCATTGCGAGTCCTCTCCTCTGCTGCCAACAGGAACGGCTCCCTGCCCTCCTCTAAGTGACAGCCTTTCAAAGACTTCAAGAGAGCCATCATGTCCCCCCTCAACTGCTTCTTCTCCAGACTGAGCATTCCCAAAGTCCCTCAGCCTTTCCTCACAGGGCTTGGTCTTCAGTTCCCTGATCATCATTGGTCCCTTCTGCACCCACCCTATTTCCTAATGAATAGCTCTTGATAGACACCATCCTTCATGACTTTCCCTACTCCATTATTTTTTAGATTGCAACCGAATTCCCTCGGTTGCATGAAGATTACTTCATTTTGCTTCTTCTGCTAATCAAGGTGACCCTGAGTTCTCCTATTTTGTGAAAGGAGGAAACACATTCTCCACCTCCATACCACTCACATTTTCTAACCCTCCAGCATGCCCTTTCCCTAGGCTAACTAAAAAAGCCCTGGATGAATGTCCGTGCCTCTAACTCGTAAAGATCTTTGTGCCATTTAAGCCCCGAACGCTTTTCTTGAAACCTACAGAATTGAGCCGGATGTTCTCTTTCAGGAGAGGGCACTTTAATAATCCACTAGGATATTGATTCAGGCGGTGTTTTGCGTAACCCCCCCCCCCTTCAGTGATCATATCCCCCCTAATCTCTCCCCCAAGATACCATTTCAGGATAAACAGGCCGTGGCTGAGGCAAATGACTTATTGACAAACATTACATTCTGTCTCAATAGACCGTCACATTTCGAAAGGAATCCTGTAGAGAACAGCAATTGCTGAAAGGCAGGCTTCCCCCCTCCCCCGTACATTAGTCAAACAGCCGAGAGCTACTGAGATTATCAACGATGGAAAGGCGGAAAGCTCCTATTTAGATACATTCACTCTTAGGGTAGCACAAAATGTTAGGTGAGGTTCCTTTGTAAGATTTTTTCCCTTCCTCCTTGTGTGGCAGGTCAAATCCGAAAACAAGGCACCACCTTCTTAACCCCTTCACCCTCACATTGTTTTGGGAGGGAAACTCGGAATTGTTCCCTAAATTGGATTTTTTTTTTTTGTTGGAGGGGGGGACAGTTTTCAGCCAAGTTGGAACGTGGTTAAGAAGACTCTTTGCCAAGGCCAGTCTTAAATTCCCCGTGGGCTCTCCCTGGCTCCATGTTGGAACAACCATTAAAATTAAGAAAAGCATCTTGAAATGAATGACAGAGCAGCATGGAGGTGGTGGTGAGCGCCCCCTCACTGGCAGGCTTCAAGCAGCGGCAGGACAAACATTCGTCAGGGATGCTCAGGGAGCTGGACTAGACAGCCTGTCTGGCCCCTTCCGACTCTATGATTCTATGAATGCATAATCCCTCTTTTCGTGAAAAATACGACCAGAGTCCTCACGATACAGGGTGTGTTTTTGAGAAGGGTGCAGCGCTGTGGCTTATCATTTCTTTTTCTTTCTTTTTATTAACTTTGTCTTTATTTCAGTTTTCCAAAGGTACCGAAACATCATACAGTGCCAAATCCAGTTCCAGTATCAAACAAACAACAAAACACCAAAAGCAAAACAATCCCCCCCCCGCCAAAATACAATCATCAAACGATCCTAGAACCAATACAGCTTTAAATTGACAGAATGTCACAATCCGTTACCGAGACGTTTGTAATGCATACAAACGTTGTTATTTGGTCATTATTGACTAGTATTTATGAGAAGCTTTTGTCTACGAGTTACAGTTTCCCAAATTATAAAGCAGATTACTCATCAGAGGGATGCAAGACAATATTGCCCAGCATTAATACCTCTTGCTTGTTTTCCAAAAGATATCAAATCATGATAGTAATTATTTATAGGCAGAATGTCAAGCTCTGTGAGGTATTGGGCAATAGGGAACCGGAGTGCCACAAACTTTTCTTGAGTTTTTGGTGATTGAGATTGAGAACTATATGACAATAAAGTAACCCCACTACCTTGTCCTCCAATCAGTGATAGAAGGCAGTGATTTATTTTTCCAGTGAGACACTAAAGCAAGTCTTGCCACTGTCAAAAGCAAAATGATTTTTTTCAAGTTGAGTTTTGTTTATAGGCATCCCCGACCACCAGCCTAAGAGTACAGTTTCAGGGAGTAGGGGAAATGTCTCACCCGTGCTCATTTTTATTTCATCGGCAATATGAATCCAAAACTCATTAACTTTGGGGCAAGACCACCAGGAGTGTAGAAAATCAGCTTAGTTTCCGCAGTGTTTCCAACCATTTGGAGACTGAGACAGTTTCATTTTATTGAGCTGGGAGGGCGGCTGGTACCACCTTGTGGCCTGGCTTATCATTTCTTCACCCATGCAAACAAGTTCTTGGGTGAGATTAGAATAGTAGCAGATCTTCAGGGGCTTTCATTGCTGCTGGAATTCCAGATTCTCATGGTTGTTGCTTGGCAGTGGTTATGCAAAGAACCTACCGACTCCTGTTGTCCAATCAGCATTCTTCTTCACCCTGATGTATAACCTTCTCTGGAAGAGGAGGAGGGACTGCAACCTTATTGGTTTTCCTGGACCTCTTAGTGGCTTTTGATACCTTCAATGGTGGTTTCCTTCCGGACTGGCTGAGATGGGCCCTGAGGACACCTTTCTCCTGTGGTTCTATTTGCATGTAGTCTGTCCTCATGAGAAGGTAACAGTGAAGAAGAAGAGTTTGGATTTATACCCCGCCCTTCACTGCCCAAAGGCGTCTCAGAGCGGCTTACAAACTCCTTTCCCTTCCCCTCCCACAACAGACACCCTGTGAGGTAGGTGGGGCTGAGGAACTTCTGACAGAAACTGTCCTGAGAGAACAGCTGTGCAGAGCTTGTGACTGACCCAAGGTCACATCAGCAGGTGCAAGTGGAGGAGTGGGGAATCAAACTCGGTTCTCCCAGATAAGAGTCCGTGCACTTAACCACAGTGGAAGGCATCCACTGCTTAGCATTTGTGTGACGAGGTTCAGCAGATGGTATCTCCAGTGGGAGAGATCATTCAAGAAATTCAGTACCATCAGTGGCACTCAATTCTATTTCTCCTTTTCTGCTGGTTCAGATGAAGCGGTAGATGTTCTAAATCTAAACAGATATCTGCCAAAGGGAGCTTCAGCTCTTGAAAGCTCATATCCTGGAAATCTTGTTGGTCTTTCAGGCACTACAGGATGCAAACCTTTCTCTCATACTTCAGACCAGCATGGCTACCCACCTGAAACTAAATCTAAGTAGTGTCTGGAGCTGGTGATGGGCTGAGTGAGGAACAACAAAGTGAAGTTCAGTCCAGACAGGAAGGGATGTTGGCCAACAGCACAACCAGCCAGGGACTGAGACATCAATTGTCCTAGAAAGAGTTGCACACCCTTGGAAAGAGCAGGTTCGCAAACTGGGGGAGCTGTTGGACTGGTGTTTGAAGACAGATACCTTCCTGGCAAGCAGTGCCTCGTTGGCTTATTTGCTTATTTGGCATCTTTGGCTTATTTGCCAATGGTGTCCTTTACTGAAAAAAAGTACGGTCTGGGGACAAAATAAAACAAGAATCCGGTGGCACTTTAAGAGACTAGCAAATTTATTCCAGTTCCCCACCCCCTGACAAGTCACAACCAAGTTATGGTGACCCCATAGAGTTTTCAAGGCAAAAGAGGTAGTTTGCCATTGCTTGCCTCTGTATAGGGGCCCCAGGCTTCCTAGGTGGTCTCCCATCCAAATACTAACCAGGGCCAACTCTGCTTAGCTTCTGAGATCTGACAAGAGCAGGCTCTCCTGGCTACCCAGGCCAGGGCTATTCTCCTGGACACTTTCATAAATCAGAGCTCACTTCGGATGTGAGGGTGATCTGGCTGTGACATCTCTCACCTCATCGATCACCAGCATTGATTTGGCTGATCTGGCCAGCTAGGTGGGTGCTCCCTGTGCATCCCTCCCAAAGCTGCGTGCTCGGTGGAAGAGGACGACCATCCCAGATAGAAGGAGTGCATCGTTCTTCGGTCGGCGCTCACTCCATTAGAACTATGGCAGTGTCATTTGGTGACAAGTTAATCGGGGGATAGTTATCCATGGGAATAAAGGACAGGAAGCTATTTTTAAAAATCCCCTCGAGAGCTTTTGCTTGCAATATATTTGTCTGTATTACAAAGGAGGATTATAGATAGAGCACAAAAGTATTTTTGATCTACTCAGAAGAAGGCAAATTTAACAAGTGACTGTATGACCTTCTTGGACACATTTTCAATATCTCCGAGACATGTACGACACTTACTGTAAAAAGCTGTAAGGATTAGCTTAACCTTTAGCGGAATGCATCTGAAATGTGAGCTTCTCCATTGTTGTTGGCGCTCTGGTCATTAAACAGCAGTAGGAGATCAATAGTAAGAAAGAGGATTTTCCGTGGGATGCCAGTTCTAGGCTAGTTACATTCACGGATGCAGGATGGCTGCTTAAGTCTTGGCACTGCTAGGAAGCTTTCTGCTGCGTTGCGGCTCAAGAAACAAACAAAACAAGGAAGTCGAGTTCCTGAGAAGGAAGTGGCCAGTCGGGTAACAATTCCAGATTGGGAAATTCCTGGAGATTTGGGGGTGGAGCCTGAGGAGGGCACGGTTTGGGGCACAATGCCACAGAGTCCAACTTCCAAACTGACCATTTTCTCCAGGTAAACTGACCTCTTTCACCTGGGGGATCAGTGGTAATAGCAGGAGATCTCCAGCCATCGCCTGGAGGCTAGTCAAGTCACACAACAAAATGACATAAGCTAGAAAGGACGAGGGAGCAGGAAAAAGTTGCAGAAAAAATACGAAAGGCGCAAGGTCTCATCGGATGAAACCTTGAGTGAAACGGTCGACTGAGCGCTGTGCTGTCAGAAAAACTCAAGACCAATTTACTTCAAAGGAAACACCTTTATTGATTTGTTACTCACTGGATAATTAAAGAAGATAAATGTTTCCCCTTACAAGATTTCGTTCTCATATCACAATTGTTTTTTTCTTTCTAAGATCACCTGGGGGCCGGCGATGCTAGCATAAGGCCACAGACTCCATCCTTGAAAGTGGCCCTTTTCTCCGGGGAACTGACCTCTGCTGCCTGGAGATCAGTTGTAAGTCTGGGGGATCTCCAGGTCCAGCCTGGAGGCTGGCAACCCAAGGAGCCCAGTGGCCACTTCTGCTGACTTGGAGATCAATATTAGACAAGTCTGAGGCTCATGCAGAGGGTGGATGCAGAGCGGAGGAACAAAGCATAGAGGCGGAAATGCTAGAATAACATCTCTTCCCCAGGGTTCTAGTCTGATTCGGGAAACCCATCAACTCCCAGCCAAATCCACCCTCCAGATGGGATGGGGCCAGCTGTGTTCTAGGCAGCAAAACTAGGAGATAGGTGGGGCTGGCCATGATTGGCAGTGCACTGGCTACTGTCCAAGTTTCTGGAAGACTTTGCCCCTGAAAACAGGAGCAGTACCACCGAGTGTGATGCAAAATGTCAAAGGTACCCAGCATTTTGAAAAAAGAAAGAAAGAAAAGGATTGGGATATATGACTAAACTCTAAAGGTGTACAATGTCATTGATGGATTATGTCTAATGCAGCCGGAGATGGTTTGTAAAGGTGTCTTTGACTACACAGCATCCCGTCTCTTGAACAATACCGACAGCCGGAAATCTGCTTCCTGTGCAGCTTTAATCCTCCTGTAGTTCTATGGCTATTATTAATGAGCAATTTCTATATAGCAGAGGCCAGACCTCTGGGCTTAATCTGCACGTGAGCAGATTCGACATTTGAAAGCCTGCGAATTGTCGACAGGCTTGGGCGGGGGGGAAGTGTGGCTTGTGATACACACAAGAGCATTCCCTGGTTCATTCGGAACCATCATCCAGGAGAGACACTGAAGGGTGTACTTAGTTGAGCCCGTCTGGCATTAGCAGCAAAGAGGTCTTTTACAATCCTCTAGGCTCCCTGGTTTCAAATTGCTTAAAATTGTCCTTTTCATGATCCAGGAAATGGATTAAAAGGGAAAGTGCTGGTGCCAATTTAATAAACACTTGTTTCCAGTCTCTCACGGTTGCCCTCCTAAAGGGATGGGGAATACCCTCTGAATTGTGAATCGATGATAAAACGAGCCAGCTGAGATCAGTGGATGACCTCCTCCTACCAGTTTTCTGTTGTTATCCCAGTTTTAAAAGCAGGCTTCTTCGCATTTGGCAAACGGGTTTTAAATAGCCTTTTAATGTGCATCAGTCCTCAGGTGGTAGCAATGAGGCTGAGAAAAATATCAAAACGATTTTTACTTAAGTTAGAAATATAACATAAAACATTGAGGTGGCACCGGTAACACACATTTTTTGGTATTTTTGAATCTGTGTGTGTGTGTGTGCCCGTGTCTAGAAGTCATGGCAGCCTCTGGCGACTCCTACTGGGGCATGGAGGACATTCAGAGAAGTGGCTTGATAGCCTGCCTCTGGCCTCCCGGCCCTGGTATTCCTTGGAGGTCTCCCATCTAACTAGTTGCCAGGGTTGGCTCTGCTTAGCTTCTGAGACCTGACAAGATCTGCTGAAGTTCTGAAAAAGCAGTTTCCACATTGAGTACTGAACGTCACGAGCATTTGGACAAGCATTCATTCCCCCCCAAGTGATGACTGATCAAATGACTGTTCTGCAGAAGGAGAACAGCCCCCACACCGTTAATAAAACCATGAACCTGTTCCATGGAGCTGCCTTCCAGTTTGTGAGCTTCCTAGAAGTAGCTGGTTGGCCCCTCTGTGAACAGAATGCTGGACTAGATGGGCCTTTGGTCTGATCCAGCAGGGCTCTTCTTGTGTTCTTATACTGAACCAGCCCATCAGCCTATCAAGATCAATATTGTCTACTTCAGGGGTGTCAAACATGTGGCCCGGGGGCCGAATGAGGCCCCCAGAGGGCTTCTATCAGGCCCACAAGGGACTGGCTGTCTCCTGCTTCTTCCTCCAGTTCTGCTGCTGCTGTTGCATCATAGCTTGCGTTCCTAGACTCTCTCAGTCGCTCAGGAGAGATAGATAGGCACTGGGCTGAGGCTCCTCCCCCTCCCAGACGGCTACAGCACAGACATTGTGATGCAATAATCCAGAGCAAGAAGTGGCAGTTATCAGAGACAGTTAAATAAACAAAATATTGCAAGAGTGCTAATGCTTCAGGCATGTTTTTATTTCAAGTAAAAAAAATCTTTGTGTTCGTGTCCTTTATAAAGTTTATATCTTCACTACCTGGCATTACATTTTATGACACACATGGCCTGGCCCGACAAAGTCCAATTTATGTCAAATCCGGCCCTCCATGACAAAGGAGTTCGGCACCCCTGGTCTACTTAGACTGGCCATGGTTCTCCAGGGACATTCGCACCACCCACCTCCTCATACTTTTTGCTGGAGAAGCAAGGGGTTGAACCTGGGACCTTCTGCATGCCAAGCAGATGTTCGATCACAGAGCCACAGCCCCGGCCCAAGAAGGCAAGTAGAACGACATTTTACAGCTACCCCTCTTCCCTTGCTGAGGCCATGGCTAAAGGTCCTGCATAAAGTCATGTTTGTCCCATGAATGGCTGTTTCACATCAGTGGGCCATAATATCGCACGGCCACTGGAAAGTCCTGCATGTGTGGATTCATCTTCCAGGCAAGGGCAGAGTCGGGATCAGCCTTTGGCTTGAGAACGACTTCCTCTCTTTTTAAACTGGCATAAAAGAAAACATAAAATCTTCCAGCAAATTTACACCCCCATTTCAGGCATCCACATTTAGCACTGAACGGAGTGAAGCGTGTGCATATAAATGCTCCTGACAGTATCACTGAAAAAAAAAATAAAATCAGAGTTAACAAAACTGGAATTTGGGGGACTAAAACGCTTTCCCCTGAAACCACGATACAAAAATCCAAGGGCTCCAGAAAATGTTTTCCAAAAAGTTTTCCTGGTCTGCAGCCTTCTAGAGGGCACCTTGGTGATTATGGAAAAAACCATTTGGTTATGCCTATTTAATCTTCCACCCACTAGCCTGGCAGGATAGGGAGGCAAAGCGGCAAGCAACACATACATACCCAACAGATGCAAAATACTTTAAAAAGCTGAATAAAATTAACTGTGTTCTTGAACAGCCTGTTCCATTTTCTCTTGTAAGTGGGCACATGGCGCGTGAACCTTCCCGGGGTTCTTCAGAGTGATAGATGGAAAAACTATGCTTGGGGAACCATGGGGTTCCTCAGAAGATTCTTAAGGAGAAAATTAAGAATAGTTGCCCTGAAAGAGTTTGCCCACCAACCCTCTGGTGCAATTCGCATCCAGAAGGAAGAGTCAGATGTGATCCAGGACACACTCTCGGCAGGGACTTGTCCACATTTATTGAAACGTTGAATCAGTTTTAAAAACTTAAGCTGAAGCTTTCTGCAGAATGAAGCGTTTGGGGCTCTTTAGCTTGGAGAAACGACGGCTGAGGGGTGACGTGATCGAGGTTTATAAGATTATGCATAGGATAGAGCAGGTAGAGAAAGAAGTACTTTTCTCCCTTTCTCACAATACAAGAACTCATGGGCACTCAATGAAATTGCTGAGCAGTCGGGTTAGAACAGATAAAAGGAAGTACTGCTTCACCCAAAGACTGATTAACACACGGAATTCAATGTCACAGGATGTGGTGGCAGCTACAAGCATGGATGGCTTCAAGAGGGAATTAGATAAACATATGGAGCAGAGGTCCATCCGTGGCTATTAGCCACGAGGTATAGATAGGAACTCTCAGGCTGGGGCAAGTGATGCTCTGTATTCTTGTTGCTTGGGTGGGGGGGCAACAGTGGGAGGGCTTCTAGTGTCCTGGACCCACTGCTGGACCTCCTGATGGCACCTGGTATTTTTGGCCACTGTGTGACAGAGTGTTGGACTGGATGGGCCATTGGCCTGATCCAACGTTGACTTCTCTTATGTTCTTATGTTCTGTCAGAATGAACGAATCAACTCGGGGAAAAGATAACTGAAATTTCTAGCACAATGCAAGAAGTCTCCGCTTAGGGCCTCCTCTGTACTTGAGACAGGCCTCACCCATTGGAAAAACCTAGCAATAAAATTACTAAGGCTGTGATCATACGGAAGGGGGAAGAGGCAGGCAGGAAGCAAGGCTGTTTGCCCCGCCTGCAATGACGCACGTTTGTGCGATCAAACTTCCCGCCGCGCATCCGCAGTTCCCCATACTACTGAGTTATCGGCAGTAGCTTTTTTCCACGCTACTGCCGCGTGCAACGACACCCCGCTGATGACTCCAGGACGCCAGACAGATGTGTCTGTCTGATCGCGTCCCTTTAATCCGCGGGGGAATCGCATGGCTGCCATTGCTTCTGGTACGTACGATCACACCCTAGTATCACCAAAGACTTCTAACTTAAATTGGAAGATATAGGAAGTTGTTCATGCTGCCAGAACCTCACGATCTGTGGGCTTCCTCAGCCAGAGGAGGGATCGAACACAATCACCTTCTACGGTTTCAGAACTTTTAACCAAATATCAATATAATAAATATTATTTCCAACAGGCCCATGTTCTTGTGCCTGCCCCCCCCCCGATATCTGCTAGAAAAAGAGATTTACAAAGGTTTGGGTTAGCAGAACTGAATATTAATCGTCCACAATTCTGGTGTTCCAGTTGAAGTTACAAGCCTTTTTATTGGTTAGGCCTGTCGTATAAAAATATTCACTTTATGTATGTATATGTATTTATGAGGTATTTAAATCCTTTACCAGCTGCAGCATTCGGCACCTGCTGAAGTTTCCGAATACTTCTCAAGGGCAGCCCCAGATGGAGTGCATTGCTGTAATCTGATCTAGATGTCACCAGGGCGTGCCCCACAGTGGCTGTACCTGGTTAACCAGTTGAAGCAAGTAGAAGACACTCTAGGCCACATCTGCCATCTGTTTATCCAGCAGTAGGCCTGGGTCCAAGATCCTCTGGAATTACAGCTGATCTCCAGAATACAGAGATCAGTTCCCCCAGAGAAAATGGCTGCCTCGGAGAATGGGCCGTATGGCATTATACCCCACTGAGGTCCCTCCCTGCCGCAAACCCCTGCCCTCTCCAGGTTTCACCTCCAAAACACCTCCGGGAGTTGGTAACCCTAACCACAGACCTATTCCTTCAAGACGAGTGCAACCCCATCCAGAACGGGTGACACATTAAACCTTGGGTCAGACCTTCTGCTCACCGGTGGCACTACCATCTTGTTGGGATGAAATTTTAGTTTCTGAGAACCACCTCCACTTCAAAACTGCCTTCAGGGACTGGCTCAGGATTCCTACAGGATATGATGCCACAAAAGCCTGCCCTCCAAGGCTGCCATTTCCTCCAGGGGGAATAATCTCTCTGGTCTGGAGATCAGTTATAATTCTGGGAGTCCTCCATGCACCACCTTGAGCTTGGCGACCCAAGCAGGACTTCTTGCTGACCATTTATTCTTCCCCCGGCCCTTTAATTTTTTTTTCAATGCGAAAGTTTTGCTGTCGTGGTGGTTTCCGATATAATGACTCGTGCTTCAGTTTGTTAAAGGTACACTTAGGAAGCCACTCAGACTTACCAAACCTCATTAGCAGATTGGAAAACATTTGCCTAATGTTACGCGGCCGTCCCTAAGTAAGTCTGTCATCTCTCAATTTGGCACAGAGTCTAAATATTCATTTTAACTAATAAAGATCCTCGGCAGTGTCTTATTAGACAGCTGGCGAGCTCCCAACAAATACGATGATCATCTTTTGTTTAATTAGGGGTTTCTCATGCAATCTCCGTTTCGTTTCTGACAGAATGACAGAGAGGAACGCATCTCCTCCTTTCCGCTAAAGTCAGAAAAGCACTACTAAGGATTCTAGCTTAAACACTTAAGGCGGGGAAGAAGTAACGAACAGTGATGTTGGGGGAGATTTTGTTCGCCGGAGATCTTGTCAGTATTTCCCCTGATGGTCAGAGAATTATGTGTGAGGTATGTCTACCCCGTGGAGGTAAGTCATTTCAGGCCTTCTTTAACTGTCATGGCCCTGACATAGTAATTGCAAGGAGTGTAGAGAGCACCATTTGACATTTCATGTAGTTCTTGGTGGAAGCAGGTAGATCACTGAACCTGTTTCAGACTGGTTGACAGTATGTAGGCTGGACATGACCAAATGCATGGCGGAGCTCTTCGAATCCGCCTCCGTTCCTGCCAAGAAAGGCAAGGAAAGAACTAGGAATGGGGGAGCTGATCACTGCCGGTGTCAGCCCAAAAGAATCCTCGGCCCAGACAACCACCAACGATTCTGAATGGGCGCAGCTAAAATGAATTAGATTTGGAAAATATCACGGTGTGTCGGAAGTGGGTAACAACTAAACAATTCTGTGTCACAAAGAGAGAAGCATGGGAGTTCTTCTAGACTTTAGTTCATTCCAGGTAAGGCATTCTCACTGTGGGATATCACACATCAAAACAATTGGCATTCCAGACAGGGAAGAACTTAGGAAGGCCTCATTCCAACATACGGTGCCCGTCAGAGTCTGCTGGTGGTGGGTCCAAGTCGAGGGCTGTCTCACCCTCCAGGGTTGCTTTTGTCGGGCAAGTGTCCCAGGGTACAGCCTCAGAACAGAGCAAGAGGAGGGCGTTTCTCTTCTCCCAGTTCCCACACTGCTCTGCCAGTTACCTATTCCCACCTGCCAGGGAACAGGTCTGACTCTTTCCTCTCTGGTTGCATGCCTTTTAAATACTCCCCTGGGGGCGGGCCAACCTCAGCCAGTCCTCCCTCCCCAACCCAGTCCTGGAGAGTGACAGGCCCCTGGGCCAATGGATCCTTGTCTTGGGTTGGTGAGCTTACTGGTCCTTCCCCCGAGCTCTTTAAAGGGCCGGCTGCCCCACCCAGTCTCCTCTAAGAAGGTCAGTGCTGCCTGCCCTCCCTGCCACTTTACCAGAGCTCCCCTGAGGAACTTGGGTGGGTTGGGTTCTGCTGCTGAGCATGCTGCTGGCAGGGCTCCTTCAAGCTGCTAGATTCCTGAGTCAACTCTGTCAAGGCCACACTCTGCTGTGACCAGACAGACAACTTCCCCAGCATCAGGGTTTACTGTTGCAGCGCGTCTTTGGTAGGGCTTGCAGTCCTCTGAAATGAATGTGGGGACAGAGGCACTGTTAGGATAAGATCATGTTGGGTATGTCCCGAGAGAAGCCCTACTATGCCTAGGAACACCTTGATCTCCAGTGACCAGGGAGAGATGCTCCTTGGTTTCTGTTTCCACAGAAAGGGGAGGGTTTGCTCCGTGTGCAGCCACCGCAAGAGGATTTCAAGCACAGGCACATAAGAAAGTAGAGCCAAAAAAGGTTGCCAGGTGTCCAGACAGTCTGATATTCCCACCGACCGTCTGGGAAAAAACCCTGAAAAAATACTGAACCTTTAAACGTCTGGTATCTTTTCAGTTTTCCCAGAACAGTCAGTGAAAATAGTGAACTCTCCAGGTCAAGTGGAAACTTTGCCAAGCTCAATCAGCGCGAAGCACATTGCTTGGGCTTGGAGAAGGTGGTATCGAGTCTAAGCATGAAGCAACAGCTGCTCCTGCCTCACGCTTGGGCTGGGTGCTCCTCCCAGCACAAATGGTGTGCTTGGTGCCATTTGCACTCGAGCTCAGCATGCCTGTTGTTTTACAAAAACTATCTGGCGCATGAATAGGACACACCTGTCCTGGATGAGCTCAGAGCTTTGTTAGTTAGTCATCTGGTAGGGAGCAGCTCAGAGTTTATTCCAAACCCTTTGGTTTTGATCCCCAAGAGTCGACAAGTGAAGAGACACCAGGAAACCCAGGGGCAGGCACCACGTTGGTGGATTGCTGATTGTGACGCCCTTGCTTATGGGGAAGATGTTTTTACCTTTAAACACACTCTGTGTACATGAACTTGGCAGATTTCTGCTGCCACCAGGAATTAAAAATTCTAAATCTCTCTCTTTTGGTAGAATGACCCAGCGTCTTGGCACTTCAGAGGACTATGTGGCCCTGAGGAAGGACTATTCTGATTGCTGGGATAAATTTAAACAAAAAATGATTTATTTAATAAAAAACAAAATAGGTTTCTGGTTATTTTGAACTGTTGCTGAAGAAAGGAACTTGTAAATATAACTGGCAAAGCTTGGCATCACAAACAGTCTCTCAAACTCCAAACTTCACTCTGACAGGCTTAGACACTCAGTCTAATCTCTCTCTCTCTCTCTCTCTCTCTCTCTCTCTCTCTCACACACACACACACACATATAGCCGCACAGGCTAAACTCTTTGTCTTATTCACACAGAATAGACTCAAACTCTCATAGTCACACAGACTAAACTGTTTGTCTTATTCACACAGAATAGACTCAAACTCCCATAGTCACACATACTATGCTCTCTCTTCAAACTTCACACACAGAATCCTCAGAGACACCCCTTCTCCCACACTCTCAGTCATCAGCCAATCATATCTCCCTCTATCACTCTCCTTACATTACTGCAGTCAAACTAAACATTTAAAGAAACACACACAGGTACAAAAGAGCCAGCATTATGACCTTTGTGATCTCCAGGGCTACATGCAGCCTTCTGAGGCCAGTAGAGCAACACGCAGCCAGTGAAGGAACTCAGCCATTGAGGGAATTCCCACCATGGCCCAGGACACCAGTAGAGGCACCAGCAGGAGTGAGGAATCCACTGCCTGCAGCTCTTCTTTCCCACTGCCACTCTGAGTGGCGGATTTTTTTTTTAAAATGGCTGTGATGGTGTGACATCAGTTCCAGGGAAAATATAGAAGTGACTTCATTCTTTACTATGAATCACCAGAAACTCTGTGGTAAAACCATAGAGTTCTTGACAATTCCTAGAGAGGACTGATGTCTCTCTGGAAGTGATGTTAGCCTTCTCTTGGAATTGCTGAAAACACCATGTTTTCACTAGAGAGCTTCTGGTTTGGTTGCCAGGCTATGTCAGGCAACCAGTGGGTGTTTTGGGGGTGGGGACATTGGGGGGTCGCATCTTCATAAAACCATAGATTTTCCAGTGATTCCTAGAACTACCCGACATCACTTCCGGATTTACCAGAAGTTATGTCGAAGCACAGACAATGCCAACTTAAAAAAATAGTTTTCTCCTGTGGCCATTCTGAGTGGCAGCAAGCAGTGAAGGCTGCTGGGGGGAAATCTGGTAGCCCTAGTTTTCGGTGATTCCTAGAGGGGTTTGATGTGACTTCCTAGTTTCCCACAAAAGTTGTGTTATGCCGTCGCTGATGGCTGGCCCCCATGTCACTGACTCCTTGGTCTGCTGCTGGTTGCCAGGCTGGGCCCGGCAACCGTGCATGATTCCAGGCGAGGCTGATAAGCGAAAATCTTGCACACCTTTTCAGAGAGACAGCAACTTTCTGAGGGAACAAAGGAGATCTCATTTGAGACGTTTCTGCTTGAGTTTTCCATGCCCGCTTACTGGCACACAGCAAATTTGCATGAGAACAGGTGCCTTGTTTCCTGAAAGGTGTCTTCTTCTTTTTTTCCGTGGAAATGTCACTGGTGATATAAATCAGAGATGGAAAATAGCAAGTAGAATTGCATAAAGCTTTATGGGGTCTGCTGCCAGTTCCTTTTCATTAGGCGTCCCTTTAAAAACATGCATATGCAATGTGGCCCCCTCTGAGCCATTTAAAATGCTGCGTTTTCCAGGATGAAACTGATGTGGGTCTGACATGCTGCCTCCCTGAAGATGAGGAATATGTATGGAACTCAACTGCCCTTCGTTTATTCATTTACCTTGTTTATACCCCCCGCCTGTCTCCCCCAATGGGGACCCAAAGTGGCTCACATCCTTCTCCTCTCCTCCCTTTTATCCTCACAACAACCCTGTGAGGTAGGTCAGGCTGAGAGCGAGTGACTGGCCCAAGGTCACCCAGCGAGCTTCCGTGACAGAGCGCGGATTCGAACCTGGGTCCCCCAGATTCTAGTCCATCATTCTAAGCACTACGCCATGCCCTTCCCAGCTGACTTTGCCCTACTAGCAGGTGATGTGAAAAGACCTCGGCCTGAGACTCTGGAGAGCTGCTGCCAGCTGGAGGATGCAGACCTGACCTTCACAGATCCATGGCCTGATTCAGTATAAAACAGCTTCAAGGAAACTGGGGAGGGGTTGTGGCTCAGTTGCAGCGCACTTGCTCGGCATGCAGGAGGTCCTGGTTCAATCCCAGGCGTCTCTAGCTGAAAGGACCTGGTAGTAGGTGACGGAGGAGACCCTGGAAGCTACTGTGGGTCAGAACGGACAATACTGAACTGGACAGACCAATGGTTTATCTCAGGCAGATCCAGAGGCAGTTTGGTGTAGTGGTTAGGACTAGGAGCATGGACTTTAATCGGGGAGAATTGGGTTTGATTCCCCACTCCTCCACATGCAGCCAGCTGGGTGACCTTGAGTCAGTCACAGTTCTCTCAGAGCTGTTCTCTCAAGAGCAGTTCTCGAAAGAGCTCTCTCAGTCCCACCTGCCTCACAGGGTGTCTGTTTGTGGGGAGAGGAAGGGGAGATTGTAAGCCACTCTGAGACTCTGAGTGAAGGGCGGGATATAAATCCAGTCTCCTCCATTTCCTCCTCCTCCTTCATTTGGTCTGGGGCGTTGGCTCAGTGGTAAGGCATCTGCTCTGTTTGCAGAAGGACCCAGGTTCCATCCCCACCGTCTCCAGTTAGAAGGATCTGATAGTAAATGATATGAAAGACCTCTCCTTGAAACCCTGGAGAGCCTCAGCCAGCCGGAGTAGACAATACTGACCTTGACAGAACAAGGGCCGGACTCAGAATAAGAGCGCTTCATGTCTCCATGCGGGATGCTCTTCATAGCTGCATGCCCACAGTCGGCGTTGACCCAGGTCTGTTCCACAAAGCAGCCTTTGCCTCTTTCCCATGGGGAGGTACACCCCTTGCTAGACATGCAAACAGGTGGTTGGAGAAACTGCTCTGATGTCAGTGAAACCAGTGCGGTGGTAATGGCTTGGACCTTCGTTCAAAGTCTGGGAGACCTGGGTTTCAGTTCTCAGTCTGCCATGAAGCTTGCTGGGTGACCTTGGGCCGGTCACTCTCTCTCAACCTAACCTGCCTCAAAGGATTGTTGTTAGGATAAAATGGAGGGGGTAGAGGGGGCAATGTAGGGCAGCCTGAGCTCCCGGTGGGAAGGGCAGGCTGAAAGAAATGTGCTAGAGATACAAATGTCACAGGGGGACAGATGGCCCTTTGCAAGATGCGAAAACTCTTTCCCTGTGCAGGAAAAGGCATGGGGGAGAAACTCTTGCAGACAACCAATAGAACTGCGTCTCCACAGCTGATTACCTCCTGCCCTCAGCTTCCTGACAGTGCCGCTCCTACCCACTCTGACAAAGTGATTCGGAAGGAAGAAGGCAGAGAGACTCACAGAGGAGTGGGGCTATTATTATACAAGATGGTCCTGTTCAAGCAATCAAAAGAGAAACAAATTGGAATGCCGACAGGAGATCCTCGGAGGTCTGCATACCTGAGCGTACTCCAAAATCAGACACCTATTCAAGCGCCATGGTCACTGGGACGAGTGAGACGGGCACAGAGAAGAGATGCGGTGTGTTCCAGCTCCTTTCAGTCCCGCTCAGCTGCGAGGGTTCTTCTGTTTGCATTGGCGCCATTCCTTCTCCTTCTGGGATTAGTCACATGGGTGACCACTAGGGTTGCCAAGTACTTACCGTAATTTGGCGGGGGACACACAGTCCCCGGCCAGAACATTCCTCCATGGAGCACCCATGCCGCACGATGCTGTCTCCAGGAAGTGACGCTGGGTGATGCTCTGGCAATGGGGCTGGAAACTCAATGGTACCTGCCAAGAAGTATCCGTCCCCCGCCAAATTATGGTAAGTTCTTGGGAAGCCTGGTGACTACGCCCAAGTAGGGACTGCATATCACCCAGCCTATACGATGAACCTCACAGTGCTATACAGCTAGCTGCCATTTATCTGTGTGAGGGCATCACAGAGGGCACGCCAAGTGAGGGCAATATAAACGCATAAGCAGCATTTTGAGAAGCACTGCCCCCAAACCCTCCCCACAAAGGGGACCTGCTTGTAGGAATGAGGCACTCTTTCCTTCTTCCATGTGCCAAGATTGCCAGTTTCTCAGTTTAGTATTCCCTTAAATCCCTCACATTAGTCCTTGCACACCTCACTCAGGAAATTAACAAAATGACATATAATTGTCTTTTCAGACATTAGAAGAAGAGGAGGAGGAGGAGGAGGAGGAGGTTGGATTTATACCCTGCCCTTCAGTTGGAGTCTCAGAGTGGCTTACAATCTCCTTTCCTTCCTCTCCCCACAACAGACACCCTGTGCCCTTGAGAGAACAGCTCTGAAAGAACTTATGACTGGCCCAAGGTCACACCAGCAGTTGCCAGTTTGGTGTAGTGGTTAAGTGCGCGGACTCTTATCTGGGAGAACCGGGTTTGATTCCCCACTCCTCCACTTGCACCTGCTGATGTGACCTTGGGTCAGTCACAAGCTCTGGCACAGCTGTTCTCTCAAGGACAGTTTCTGTCAGAAGTTCTCTCAGCCCCGCCTGCCTCACAGGGTGTCTGTTGTGGGGAGGGGAAGGGAAAGGAGTTTGTAAGCCACTCTGAGACGCCTTTGGCCAGTGAAGGGCGGGGTATAAATCCAAACTCTTTTTCTTCTTCTTCTTCTGCATGTGGAGGAGCGGGAAATCAAACTCGGTTCTCCCCGATTAGAGTCTGCCAGTCTTAACCACTACACCAAACTGGCTCTCTTAAAAATCCAGGTTTGTCATCTCCACTGGAAATCTATGAGAGACAGCAGTAGTTAGTATGTCCGACTCAGGCATGAGAGACAGTTTGGTGCGGTGGTTAGAGTGGTGGGCTGGGAGCTGAGAGACTGTCAAGCTCTGGCTCATTTTGCCTGCTTTGTAGTTACTTTCGTTATTCATTGTTCTGGATTTTATCAATGCACCTTCGCTTGTCATGTGACATTCCTAGGCGGGGAGTGAATGTCGTTAGAGTGAATGGGAGTAAACCCCAGCTTGAAGCCAGCCTCAAGGATAGTTTCCCATAAGACTGCCCTTGGAGATCTGCTGTGCCAGCTAGCTTAGATAGGTCAACCCTCTAGCTATCAAGGTTGCCATAGAAACACCATGATTTAGGTATGATGTGTGAATGCCTGGAATCTGGGGTTTTACCTATATCTAGTGCTTTCCCACCTTTGAATTCAGTCCTAACAAAAGTCCTGGAGTTCACGGCATCTTCAGATCTCTAATAAATTTCCCCTCTGCATTGAAGCTGTTGGGCCACTCATACTCTCTCAGGTGATCTACCTTACAGGGTTGTTAAGGGGGTAAAATCCAGGGAGCGGGAGCTCCTGAGTGGAATATAAATGTGATTGATTTGAATTCAGGATTGCTTAAGGCCTGCCCAGCAGCCTGAATAGCCCAGACTAGCCAGGGTTGTCCATGGTTCGTGCTTGGAAGGGGGACCACCAAGGAAGACCTGGGCTGCTCTGCAGAGGAAGGCAGTGGCTAACCACCTCTGGGCATCTCTTGCCTGAGAACCCCATGAAGGGTCACGATTCAGTTGTCACTTGACAGTATTCAGGGATTTTTTTGTAGAAAAAGCCCAGCAGGAACTCATTAGCATAATAGGCCACACCCAACAGCAGAAATGTATTAGCATATTAGGCCACACCCCTGACAGCACAACTCATTGGCCGATTAGGCCCCACATCCCCCCTGTTACCAGAAGTGTGGTCATCCAGCCACACCCACCTTTTGCTTCTTATTCTGTTTACCTTGTTTATTGTCAAAACCGAAGGCTTTTTTTTGGAGCGGGAACTCCTTTGCATGTTAGGCCTCACCACCCCTCATGTAGCCAGTCCTAATGAGTTTCTGCTGTTGGGTGTGACCTATTATGCTAATGAGTTCCTTCTGGGTGTGGCCAACCTGGGAGCCAGCCGGAACTCTGTTCCTGTGCGTTCCTGCCCAAAAATAGCCCTGACAGTATTTAATTATCGCCCTCACCTGGATAGCCCGGGCTCGCCTGACCTTGCCAGAGACCAGTAGCTAAGCAGAGTCAGCCCTGATTATAACTTGGATGGGAGATCACGGTTGGATTCCAGTGTGGGGCTGGAGTCTAGCGCAGTCTCCTCCGGGATTCCTTTAGGGGGGCAACAGAGATCAGTTCACCGGGAGAAAATGGTCGGTTTGGAAGGTGGACTCGATGGCATTATAGCCCATTGAAGTCCCTTCCCTCCCCAAACCCCGCCCTCCTCAGGCTCCACCCCCAAACCTCCAGGTATTTCCTAACCCTGAGCTGGTAACCCTAACAACAGTCCACCATGCAGACAACATGCTGCCTCCCAAGAACCTTCTGAGCCTTTGGCACCCCACTTTGGCCACCGTTAAGATAATCGCTGGGCACACCGGAGCCTTTGTTTTGTTTCTTTACGCCATTTCTATTCCACCTTTAACCCCCTCTGGCCACACCTTGGGAGCATATTTTTCTGCCTCTGAAGGGCCTTGCGATGCGAAGCTGTTCCAGCAGTGGTTTCTATGGATATGTAGCAAACTGCAGGGCGAAAGGATGCAAAATCAATGGGAAGAAATGCCGGTTCTGAAGGGAAGGCTCACGAAACGGGCTGTGTTGTCCTCCTGCTTTCATCCTGCTCTGATCTCGAAAGTATTTTTGCCTTCCTTTCAAGATGAGGATGCGTAAAGGTTTGTCGATTGTCATCAGGAAATAAAGGGATGAGTTGTACAGGCACATCGTCAGGAGGAGGGGCTTTGATCTCGCTTTCTCATCACAAAAGCCAGCACCCTGTTATTGTTGCTGTTTGCTACTTGCAGGGATTTAGCGATTTTATTTATTTCTGTTCCTCTCTCACCACTTCTCAAGGCTCTCAGACCTGTCTTTGCATTGGGTGAGACTGGAACATTCGTTGGTCCTTATGGAGACGTGCAAGAGAGTGGCGCACATAAAGGAAGCTGCCTGGCAAATCTCTGCATGAGTCCCTGCTCTTTTCTTATCATTAGGAGGCAGGCCTAGAACAGTGACACGTGCAGAACCCTGGATGATTGGGCAGGATCCTTAGTTCTATATATGTTAAGATATGATCCTTTGGGGACACAGGAACGAAAGGTTTCTCCAGTTCTAATTCTGAAGAAAATCTACCTTTGGGAAAAACTCCACTGAGAACTTCTGTCTTTCTGTTAAATGACACCAGAGATTATCCATGCACCAAACAGGAGTTGGGAATCAATATTTAAACCAATCACTGAATCTAGATTGAAAATCTGCTAATGGGTCGATATATATTGGGATGAGGAGGTGTGAGCTAAAAAGAAAAGGAAATATAAAACTTCGCCTAGCATGCATGCAATAGAAAAAAGATCTAGATACAAAAAGGGGCACTATGGCCTCCTTCCCAGGGGTCTGAGATTCCCAGAGGAGCCTGTGCTCTAGATTTCAGAGTGATCTGAAGTTACCCCTCCTTGGACAATGGGAAGGGCCTTTTTTGTGGTGGCCTCTTCCATCTGGAACTTCCTGCTCAGGGCAGCTCAGCTGGCTGGCTCTCTGGGGAGCCAGAGGTCAGTAAAGATCTTGCTCAAGAAATGTCTTTGGGCTCGTTAATTGTAATGATTTGATGTTTTTACTGTTTTGTTTTGTAAACTGCCTTCAACAGGCCTCTGAGGAGGTGTTGTAAGTGTTACTTCTGGAATTGTTAGCAGAAGATATACCTGGTGCAATGTCGGGCACATGTGGACAAGACGGTAAGGACGGTAGTCACTTTTTCTTAGCTCAAGCAAAAAGCTGGGGATAACACTCACACTTGTGCAAGCACTGTGGAACAGGTGGAACTGTTCTGTGGGATAAATCAGGTGTCTGGTTGGGTTCTGGGGCCTGTATTGGATCCTTTTGCTCAGGGATCCCCAGCCTCTTTGAGCCTGCGGGCACCTTTGGAATCCTGACACAGCATTTTGGGCACAGCCGCACGGCTGCCAGCCAGTTGCAAAATGGCTGCCGCAGCTTGCTTTCATCCGCACAGTGAAGATCCTTGTGCCATGGTGGCAGCTGCTGCCGAAGCAACGTTTTTGAAGAGCTGCACAGCCAATCAAATCCCCAGTGGCCAATCAGAAGCCTTGCTGGGCAAAAGCCCCACCTGGTCCTGCCTACTTTCTAAAAAATACTTGGTGGGTGCCAAGAAAGGTGTATGTGGGGGGCACAGCACCCATAGGCACTGGGCTGGGGACCCCTGCTTTAGACTATGATAGCCTCATCTCCCCTGGATTGGAGTAAAGTGTTTACAGAACTGTAATGAATAG
This sequence comes from Gekko gecko, assembly GCA_029375565.1. Taxonomy (NCBI): domain Eukaryota; kingdom Metazoa; phylum Chordata; class Lepidosauria; order Squamata; family Gekkonidae; genus Gekko; species Gekko gecko. The sequence continues at coordinate 35,869,299 of JAPDNY010000016.1, read as the reverse complement.
AGATGTCCTCAACGTACTAGCAAGCAGCTGTAAAGTAGAATGTGAACCAAAGGGGTTTGGGGAGCTCCTGTCACTCGAAACGAGGTTGGGCGAACCTCGGCTGCGGACGGGTTTTGATGACAGTTCCTCCTACAAAGAGAGCAAAATCATGCCCTGCCTCTGGGTCCCTTCCCTCCTTCGTGTCCTCTGGTTCTCTTTAGTCGCAAGGGCATTTTTCTCAGGCTCTCTCCTGAAACGACTACACGTGTTCCCTCTCCCACCGGGCACCTCGTACGGTTCACCACTGACTGGTTTCCCCGCCTCTTCACTCTCCACCAGCTGTCACTTTAACTTTCGTTGCGGGGACGGGAAGAGCTCGGAAGAGAACACTGGGAATCGGGGATCGAGCTCTGCTGTCTCCGTCCTGACAGACCGGGGGAAGCTGCAGCAGAGAAGATAATCTCCGGAACACAAACTGACTCTGGAAGACTGACGAGGGAGGGGTGCCCTGGCGTCTCTGAACCCTGCAGGCCAAACTTTTCTTCCGGCTCTCTTTCGCACATGAAGCTGCCTGATATGGAGTCAGTCTCTTGCAGGGCTGCCGACCTTGATTTCAGTTCCCTTAGAAGGATAACTGCTTAGGATGGCACTGCTGCTCTGTCAAGGCCAGCTCTGTCCGCCCAGACTGGCTGCAGACATCCAGGATCTCTGGCAAGGGTCTTTCACACCATCTGCTACCTAATGCTTTTAACTGAAGATGCTGTGTGTCAAACCTGGGGCTTTCTGCACAATGAGCCACAGCCCTTTCTCGACAGCTCTGCCATTTTTAGGTGCTTAAGGAACAGAAAGAAAATTAGATGCCCTGACTTGGATGGCCCAGGCTAGCCCCATCTTGTCAGAGAGCCAGTTTGGTGTAGTGGTTGAGAGCGTGGACTCTAATCTGGGAGAATCGGGTTTGATTCCCCATTCCGCCTCCACGTGCAGCTGCTGGTGTGAGCTTGGGTCAGTCATAAGTTCTTTCAGAGCTGTTCTCTTAAAGGCAGTTCTCGAGAGAGAGCTCTATCAGCCCCACCTCCCTCACAGGGTGTCTGTTGTGGGGAGGGGAAGGGAAAGGAGATTGTAAGCTGCTCTGAGATGCCTTCGGGTAGTGAAGGGCGGGCTATAAATCCAATCTCCTCCTCCTCCTGCTCCTCCTCCTTATCTCAGAAAACAAGAAGGCTCAGCCTTGGTTAAGACTTGCATGGGAGACCACCAGGGAATTCCAGGGTTGTTACATAGAGGCAGGCAATGGTAAAGCACCGCTGAATGTCTCTTGCCTTGGCAACCCTATGGGGTTGCCATAAGTCCCCTGTGACTTGACAACATCAAACAACACCTCAACACCACCACCAGTGAACACTTTAGCCCTGATCTGGTTAGCTCAGGCTAGCCTGACTGCATCAGACCTTGGAAGCTAAGCAGGGTTGGTCCTGGTAAGTAGTTGGGTGGGAGACCACCAAGGACGTCCAGTGTTTTGGAGTTTTATAATATGGAGTATATGAGCAGTCTCGAGGAAGGGCAGGTGTGACAGCTGAGCTGGTCCTTTCATACCACTTCAAGTTTGAGAAGGTCTGAGTTGCCCTGAGTTGCAGTCAAATGGTAATGCCCAAGGGCATGATGGGCCCTTTGCGGAATGAAGCTCTAATGCTGCTAATTGAGGAAGCCAAAAACATTGGCCATTTATGGGATGTAGTTTGTTAGACAATCAGGTCTGATATTTTTCTTTGGTATTTTTGCATGTGTGTGTGTGTGTGTGTGTGTCCCCATGCCTGGATGTCATAGTGACCTCTGGCAACTCTTATTGGGGCATGAAGGACATTGAGTGAAGTGGCTTGATAGCCTGCTGCTGTCTCCTGGCTCTGATATTCTCTGGAGGTCTCCCTTCCAAATACTTGCCAGAGTTGGCCCTGCTTAGCTTCCAAGATCTGACGAGATCGGACTTGCCTGGGCTTTCCAAGTCAGGGCAGATGTTTGGGACTGAGAAGACCACAATGTACCAGTTAGAGCATTGAACTAGGGCATGGGTTGAAATAAATGTTCTGTCATGGAAGCTTGCTGGGTGACCTCGGACTGCTCACAGTCTCTCAGGCCAACCTACCTCACAGGGTTGTTTTGAAGAGCCAGAGATGAAGGGGGCACCATGTATGTTGCCTTGGGCTCCTGGGAGAGAGTCCAGGATAGAAGAATACTAGGTAGAGCTAACCTGGCAGTCCTAAGAACACTTTGAAGTGGTGGACAGAGCCTTGGGTTCAGATCTGGAAACACTTGAGTTCAGATCGTGGCGCGGGCGCCAGTCACATGCTCTCAACTTAACCTAACTCACATAGTGGTTGAGTCCAGTGGCACTTTTAAGACCAACCAACAAAGTTTTATTCTGGGTATAAGGTTTGGTGTACATGCACACTTCTTCAGTGCCTGCACACGAAAGCTTACATCCGGAATAAAACTTTATTGGTCTTTATGGTGCTACTGGACTCAAACTTTGTTCCATTGCTTCAGACCAACACGCCTACCCCACCTGCATCTATCACATGGGACACTTCCACACTGCCATTTCTGTCACTTGTTTGTCCCTATTGCCTCAGGGCTCCCCCTCCCCGTGTATTGTGCTCTCTCTAGTAGTCCCAGAGGGAGCAAAACACACGTGGAAAAGGGTGGTGGTGGTGACCCAAAGCAATAGGGACAAACGAGTGCGGAAGTGGCCCGTATGGTTGTTGTGGGGATAAAATTGAGGAGGGGAGACTGGTGTAAGATGCTTTTGGTCCCCATTTAGAGGAATGGTGGGGTACACCTGAATTAATAAACAAGCCTCCTGGACTAGATGTGAGTTGGCTTCTGAGCAGACTTGCCCAGGAGTGCTCTCGCCGTGTCTGAAACAGGCGTCCTCGGCTGTTTCCCGGCCTCCTCTTCGCACGAGCTTTCAAAATGCAAGTAGGGCAACTCAACCCTGAAAGGAGCCCTAAGATTACCCCTGAGAGGGGAAAAGGCGGGCAGGAAGCCAGGATGCGGCTGCGGATGTACCAGCGGGAGAGCGTCCTCCCCGATTCCTGCCTGCTTTTAATATTATTTGTGGCCAATCAGTCACAGATGCGCCAGCTGCCTAGGGTGGCTCAGGTGTTTTGTCTTGTACACATATTAGAAACAGATGTAAACAACACTTTGAATATATTCCTCCCCCCACCCCCAGTTCTGGCAAGACATTTTGTAGTTCTAACGACACGTCGTGCTGCATTTTCTTCCTCTCTCTTGCCAGAGCAGGAGAATCAGGATGAGACCAGATGTCCAAATGTGGAGAGTCCCATATTCCACCCCTAATCAGGTTGTGCATCATGAAATCCTAACAACAAAATCCTGGCTGCCATTCCAGTTTCTTCCATAATTTTGTGGTGTATCTGCTCACAAGTCAAGTCTACCCAAATGGACATTTGTCAGGGCAAAGAGTCATGTTTGGACTTGGAACTAAGGGCACACCTTGGAACTGGGGATGCCCATCAAGCTGCCTTATATAGAATCAGAACTTCGGTCCATCAAGATCGATATTGTCTTCTCCAAAACTGGCAGCGGCTCTCCAAGGTCTCAGGCTGAGGGCTTTCACACCACCTCCTACCTCATCCTTTAAACTGGAGATCCTGGGAATTGAACCTGGGACCTTCTGCACACCAAGCAGCTGCTCTGCCACTGAGCCACTGTACATGGACTCTGCATAGTGGGAGAAAAGGCAGGCAGAGCCGCTTCTGCCCATTTCCTTGGGTCTACCCTTCAAAGAAGCCATTTTCTCCAGGGAAGGAAATCCCCTGGAGATCTCCAGGCTACAGCTGGAGGTTGGCAATGCTATACCGCAAGCGGTAGTGGCTTTGGGAGCTTGTATGGTGAACCAGCCCCATTGCCTTGCCACAGCACCACCATTTGGATCAGCCTGATGCAGGGTTAAGAGCATAAAAAAGCCCTGCTGGATTAGACCAGTGGTCCATCTAGTCCAGCATCCTGTTGCAGACAATGGCCAGCCAGTTCCTCTGGATGGCCAACAACAGGGCATAGAGGTTGAGGCTTTCCCCTGATAAGAAAATAAGAAGAGCCCTGCTGGATCAGACCAGTAGTCCATCTAGTCCAGCATCCGGTCTCTGACAGTGGCCAGCCAGTTCCTCTGAAGGGCCAACAACAGGGCACAGAGCCCAAGGCCTTCCCCTGATGTTGCCTCCTGGCTCTGGGATTCAGAGGCTGACTGCCTCTAAATGTGGAGGCTCCTTTTAGTCACCATGTCTAGTAGCCACTTACATACGGGTCCTCCATGATGGGTTTGGAGACTGGGTTTCCCTTATACCCTTCATTGGACATCACAGCCCTGCCAATTGCAGTAAGAGGCTAGATACGAACGTCCAACACCAGAGTCCCACACAAGCCTGGATCACCTGCCTGGCTTCGGAGAGCAGGAAAAAACCCCCCTTGCTTTGCCTCCTGGCATAAGCTGTGTTGGGTGATTCTTCCCACCTTCAATTGCAGGAAGTTTGGGTCTGTCTTGGTTGGCTTATGAAAGCTAGACTCTGTGCAGGCAAACACTGTATTTTGTGGGAAGCTGGGTGCTGCTCCTTCTGTATGGGGGCAAGCTGTCATCTCCTCCCTGGCCTTGGCCACATGAGTGAACCCTTGATGTCTTAGGGAGGGGCCATGTATCAGTGGCAGAACATCTGTTTTGCATGCGGAAGGTCCCGGGTTCAATCCCCAGTATCTCCAGTTAAAAGGCTCAGGTAGGAGGTGATGTGAAAGACCTCTGCCTGAGACCCAGGAGAGCCACTGCCAGTTGGAATAGACAAGATTGACCTTGATGAACCAATTCAGTATAAGTCAGCATCATGTATGTGCACCTGGAGGTCAATCACCACACAGCTCCAGTATCATGTTTCTGAATCCTGGTGGGTATCAATGCTATACAAAATACACTGAAAGGAATCACTCGGGAAAGGAAAAACAAGGATTTGATTTGCAGAGTTTTCCCAGTAGCTTTAGGTCCATGGTTGTGATTGCAGATGCCTGCCTGAATGCCAAAGTTAAGTCATTTCTTAAAAAAAAAAAAGTTCTAGCACTTATTTAAGTATACATGGAAGCAGTCAACATTCCTTTTCAAGGACATTATTTTTTTCACCCGCTACCTTTCTTGACCAGATGTCTCTGTGCTGAGGACTTGGGGATTAATTAGGTTCAGAAAGTGTGTCCTCCTTCTCTCCCATGCTCCTACCCACATGCCCAGCAGTGGAATTAGGCACGAGCATATACATGTATGTGGGTGAGAAAGGGGAGCTTGGCTCGCATGTAACTTCAGAAAGTGTATTCAAAAAGGGAATGTGGTGTTCAAAAGATGTTTTGTATATCCCACCAATATTTAACATTAAGATGTTTAATATTAAATTAAACATGTGCAGGGTGGTATGTGAAAAGCCAGAGGGCAGGTTGCTTGGAGGCTTAGTAAGGGCAGCAGGTCCCTTGCAGGGTCACATTGGCCCTGTGCTGTGTCCTAAACACAAGCAAGCACAGTCAGCTACTAAGTTTGTTCCTACTCCTCCTTTTAAAAAAATTATATCCTGTCTAAAGCCTGCTTTCATAACTGGAGAAACGTTTTATTTCTTCTGACCTGTGCCGAGGCTACTCAAAACCGCCTCACTTCCCCTGAATCCCAAAAGGGGAATTTTAGAAATGCCAGCAAGACACAGCCACTTCAAAGCCTGGGGGCGTGGTTCCTGACAAACCCTTTTAGAACACTTTGCAGGACAGAATGACCTTTTCCCCTCCCTCTGCTCATTTGTAGCCCTAATTTTGCAAAGTGTTATCTGAAGGCAAGAAGGTCATATGCCAGAAAAGCTAACATCTGCTGCATTATGTGTTTCAGCCGGCAGCAGAAATACAGCTTTTTTTCTCCAGAGCTACCCTTAGTCTTTGTTTTGGGGTCAAAACCAATAAATTTGGGGGGAGGGATGTACAAACTGCTTCCAAGCACTGCTTGCATTAATATCCTTTTTAAAAATCCTGTTTGGTGCCTTAATTTTCTTGAAGATTCCAGATGGGTTGCCATCTCTAGCTGCAAAATACAACAGGAGTCCAGGGGCACCTTAAAAAGACTGAACAGAATTTATTCCAGCAACTGCTTGAAGGGGCCACGATGCACGATGGTTGCCTGCCTACAGTGGGCAACCTCTCTCTTGCCTCCCATCACCCACACACAATCTATCAAGCAATGGGAGACAAATGAGGGGGAGGGGACAAGGACATGAATGCTATGACATCACTTCTGGGCTTTCACCCAGAAGTGATGTCACAGCACCTATGATGCTCTAGGAATTCCCTCAGTCTCTGTGGTCTTCACTATAGAGATGGGTGGAATTCTTAGATTGTCACAGACTCTGTGACATCATTTCCTCACACGCTCTACCCCCCCTACAACTGGTTGCTTCCTCTTCCCAGATTGATCATGTGGATCGGTGCATCACAATGGTAGGTAGCCAATGAGATTTGGTCACATCATGACATCACTGAGGGCAAATGAGGATACTTGAGGGTCAGGCCAGTCCTGCTTGGGTTAGTCACATGCTGATGGTAAGTTCCTTGGAGTAGGGACCAGTCTCTGGAAACCAGTGTGTAACCTGAGGCCAGTTGGTACCATACAGCAATCAATATAAGCATTGTGTTTTTGCTTTCTTTCTTATTAGGAAAAAAAAGCACGATCCAGAACGAATATAAATACTGCTGGCTTTCTTCACATTTGTATTCCCCCAATGCCAAGTCAAAAAGCAATACTCCTTGAGGGGAATGGATCGCACATTTAGCTAAACATCGCCAAGTGCTGCAGTTGCCGATTTGTTCTCTGTGCCACTGGGCATGTTAGAGACAGCATGTTTTGAGCGTCTGTGGCCTGTTTCTTTGGGGACTCTGTCTACCAGCTGGTTCACACGCAGACGCTTCTCCCTTATTGATAGCAACAATGAATGTTCACTTGCAATGTGCGAACAAGACATTGACCTAACTAGCACCATGGACAGATCTGGCACATCGCTTCTGGGGAATGCTTCCCTCCTCATGGAGGCTGCTCAAAAGATCAGCTGCTGGTTACCAAGAACAGGGAAATTTGGGTGGGGGGACCGTCTCTCACTGTATGACCCCATGTGCCAACTGCTGCCTTCATGTTGGCACCTACTGCTTCTTTTCCCCTTAAGGAAGCCCTTGCCGTTTCTCCCGCCCTATGGAATTTTGTTTGCTGGGGCTTTTAATGGGAATAGGCGGCAAGCATTTTCTTGGGGAGGGGGAATATCCATTAGGGTTGATTGTACTTTGTCGTGCTTGATGTCTTTATTTGTTGTGGTCAGAGGTCAGCCAAGACTGACACACAGGTGTTCATCGGCACTTCCACATACAATAAAACTTCCAAACCTTGTAGGAGGTTGATTTCAATAGCGTGTGTGTAAAGTGCCATCAAGTTGCATCCAACTTATGGCAAACCCAGCAAGCCAGTTTGGTGTAGTGGTTAAGAGCAGTAGACTCTAATCTGGAGAAATGGGTTTGATTCCTGACTCCTCCACTTGTAGCCAGCTGGGTGATCTTGGGACAGTCACAGTTCTCTCTGAGCTGTTCTCTCAAGAGCAGTTCTCTCAGAGCTCTCTGAGCCCCGCCTACCTCTCAGGGTGTCTGTTGTGGGGAGAGGAAGGGAAGGAGATAGTAAACCACTCCGAGACTCTGAGTGAAGGGCGGGGTATAAATCCAATCTGCTGAGATCTGCTGAAATTGGGCTATATACCATGCTGCCCTCCCACCCAGACATAATTGATAAGAAATCTTAACCAACAGCTTACCAAGGTGCAAAATTTATAAAGGTGGTCTTGTTCGAACAATTTGAAAGGAGGAGGAAGATATAAAAACCATTGATCTGCCTGGAAAATTTGATAAGATTCGAGTTATGTATCAAGACCAAATGCCCCTATACAAAGGACAGTACAATAGCAAATGGTCAACAGATTTGACTGTTTCTGATTGGCAAGGGCAAATATGGCGAGAGTAAGGGATACTCACTTCCCCAAAAGCTGATGATAAAGCATTTAAAATGTAAACCTGTATGCCATTTTGAGACCCAAGGGAAAGGTGGGCCATAAATATCATAAGCAAACAGGTAGAAATCACGTTATGAACTAAGCCCCATTTTTTTCTGCCTGCACTTTACCCCAATCTGGATAAAGTTGTACAAAATCCAGGGCTTCCAAAAGTTCAGGACTCCAGAACTAAGGTCTGACTTGGGGGGATTCTGCATCCTGGCATTCGCTCCACATTTTCTCAACTGGGAGGGGAAAATGCAGCTCAAAACCACATTCAAATAGCTCGGGGCAATGCCATACTGACTGCAAAATCACCCCTGAACGGCCATAAATCTATGCAGAAGGTATCATAAAATCTGATGATCAAAGGAAGCGAAAGCGGCATGGAATGTGGAGGCTACCATAAAATCCAATGATCAAAGGAAGCGGAAGCGGCATGCAATGCAGAGGGGAATTTCTGTTCCAACGTGAGCTTTGTAAAACAACGGAGGGAAAAGCCAATGCAGAATCAGCCTTGGTTAGGGGCGTCTACTGAATGAGAACTTCTTGCATCTTTCCACATTGTTTGCTTGTATGGGAAGTAGGTTGCCTAGTCCTTGGCAAAAGAAGCTGGCAGTGCTCAAGTCGAAAGGAAAGAGAAGAGCCATTTCTTCCTGGCAGCCTTTGGACGAGTTCACAAGGGAAAGTGCTAAATGCATCCAGAAAGGCGCAAATTGCTGTCGCCCAGGAAGAAAAAACAACAACGCGCCACCTTCATTGCCCTTTTCACTTCCCATTTATTGGTCTGGTCACTGGAGGAAGTCACTCCATCTCCGATAGCTTCTCTGTAAGTAGGGCTCTTCTGACCTTTGATTTCCCACGATCCCATTGGCCCGCTAGATCACCAGCCACAGTTCTCCCTCTCCTCCTGCACCGCGTTCTGTTGAAGTCGTGCACCACTCATTGCTCTAGGTCAACAGAACATGAGCCAGAATTTAACAGTAAACTGCAGTGTGCAACTCACATGTTCAGATCAAAGTGCAAAACCGCTGGAGCTAAAAATGAGGGAAGTGTCAGGAAGATCTCCCCACTGGTTATAAAAACGCAGTCAAATTAGCTCAGTTCCATTGTGAGAAATTGTAACTGACAGGCCAAACTTGTGTCCAACTTCTCGAGTGGCAAAACTTTTATAGGCGACATATTTACCTTGGTCAGAGAGCAGGAAGCAAACTTTAATGAACTTTGAGAGCTTAGAAAAGGACTGCGGCAGCTCGGATCGGAATCCAAAGGTTTGGGTGTCCCGATAAAATGGACAATATAGTAAGCCGAGTAAGGGTTCTCCTGGTCTTCTCTGTCATTTGAGTAGTTTCTCTTTACAAAAATGCCATCCAAAGAAGTTGGGAACGTAGTTGGGAAACCTTAGCCTTCAACAGAGTTGCCTTACAGGATGGAACATAGCATCTTGTAAGTAGAGTTGCCAGCTCCAGGTTGCGAAATACCTGGAGAGTTTGGGGCCGGAGCCGGAGGAGCACAGGGATTGGAGAGGGGAGGGACTTCAGTGGCATATAATGACCTTCCAGAGTGGCCATTTTCTCCAGATGAACTGATCTCTGTTGCCTGGAGACCAGTTGTAATCTCAGGAGATCTCCAGTTACCGCTTACGTGTAAGGGTCACAGCTGGGCAAAATACCACCAAGAGAACAATAAAACAGAGGTCATCACCTGCATGGTGTAGAGGTTAGACCTGGGGTCAGATCTCCACACTCTCACAAAGCTGATCGTGGGTGACCTTGGGCTGGTCTCTCTCAGCCTACCCTACCGCAAGAGTTTGTTGTGAAGACAAAATGGAGGAGGGTTCTCCATTTTGTCTTCACAACAAACCCTTGCCACCCTGGATGCCATCCTGTACTCGTTGGGTGCCACCCTGTACTCATTGGAGGAAAGGTGGGACAGACATGCACTAGAAAGATTTCTGGCCAAGTTGTGTGTCCTTCCCCTCACCATTGTGGTCTTCCCTATCCATAACATCCAAGAAGCAGTGGCAGATTTTCTCACATGGACCGAGACAGCTGGTTCATGGTTTCTCAGCATGGTGTGTATCACATGGTTTCCCCTCATTTTCTTCCTGTCTGTTCTCTTCAGGTCACATATAAGCTTCCTCAGCTGCTTCTCCCAGTCCATTCAGAGCCATCTCTTCTTTTTCCTCTTCCTCACCCTTCACTTCCTGTCCAGAAAGTTCTAGAGATGCCAGCTCTCCTGTGGCCAAGATGCCAGTACTCAGACCTGGGAGTGGTAGGGGCAGAGGATGGTACTTGGTAGTCAGAGTTGGGCTGTGCTAGATTTGGTGTGTGTGTGTAAAGCTTGATGGGCATGGGCAGATGAAAATGGCAGGTGCTCTGAAGCCCAGCAGAAAATGAGATTTTATTCCTTCCCTTGGAGACCAAGAAAAGGTCCAACACCTCGAGTCTAATCCTGAGACATTTGAAACCCTGCAGTGTGTGCCCTTAATGGGTTTTTCTGGCTTGCTGTGTCATCTCCTAGAACAACCAGAACTTGACCCTTTCCCAGAAGCGTGGAGCTTGTGTGTGGGCTCCGTGGGGCAGAACTTGGAATGAATCTTGCAATAATTTAAAGGGAATAAAAGATTTTTTTTTTACTTTTCACTTAAACTCGTATCATGTAACAAAACACAGAACTTAGTAACACAATGGAACAGTGATATTTTAAAGCCTAAACAATCAACTTTTCACTCCTTCATAGCTTGTCCCCCCCCCCCCTGCAGGTCCATCTCTTTCCTCTTGCTTGGTGTAGTGGTTAAGTGTGCGGACTCTAATCTGGGAAAACCGGGTTTGATTCCCCATTCCTTCACTTGCACCTGCTGGATGACCTTGGGCAAGACATAGTTCTGGCACAGCTGTTCTTGAAAAAGAGCAGTTTCTGTCAAGAGCTGTTTCAGCCCCACCTGCCTCACAGGGTGTCTGTTTTGGGGAGGGGAAGGGAGAGGAGTTTGTAAGCCGCTCTGAGACTCCTTTGGGTAGTGAAGGGCGGGGTATAAATCCAACCTCCTCCTCCTCCTCCTCCTCCTCCTCCTCCTCCTCCTCCTCCTCCTCCTCCTCCTCCTCCTCCTCCTCCTCCTCCTCTTCTTCTTCTTCTTCTTCTTCTTCTTCTTCTTCTTCTTCTTCTTCTTCTTCTTCTTCTTCTTCTTCTTCTTCTTCTTCTTCTTCTTCTTCTTCTTCTTCTTCTTCTTCTTCTTCTTCTTCTTCTTCTTCTTCTTCTTCTTCTTCTCCCAAGAAGTCTCCAGATGAACACTCTTCACCCTGGCTTCTTCGATGAGGGTCCCAAATGAACTCCCCATTAGAGAACCCGAAACATAAATTCTAAAATTTACAACTTAGAACAAAGGTCTCCCTCCCTTACTAGTTTCCATGCACAAATCATAGCTACCTTAAACAAGGTGTTAAGAGCCTATGATTAAGGTTCAAGCTCCCCAGCAGGGCAGTCTTGCTTCCCTATATATACTCTGGTCAGGGAGTCTAGGCTGATCCCGCATTGAGCAGCAGGTTGGACTCGACGGCCTGTATGGCCCCTTCCAACTCTATGTGATTCTGTGATTCTCTCTTCTGCTTTCCACACAGTCTGCACCCTTCTGCATCTAGAGGTGCCACCCCTTCCTGGTTCATTTCAGTCCTAGTTAGGGGCAGTGTTCCCTTTAAGCTATGAAGTCTTGTGAGCAAAAATTCTACTTGGTGAGCTACTGGCATTAAATTTGTGAGCGAGCAATTTGGCTACTGCATAAATTAGTTTGCTCTGGAGCCATCCTTCCTGAGCTAAGACAAAAATGTGCAAGCCAGAGGCTTAAAAACTGTGAGCTAGCTCACACTAACTCAGCTTAGAGGGAACACTGGTTAGGGGTTATACCTGCCCCTGGCTAGCCTGAATCCTCCACAGTCTCCTGTTACCTTTACCAGCTATGGAGCCTTTCTTATTTCTTCATATTTTCTAGTATCTCCACGCAGGCCTCCAGCATTGTTTCTAGTTGCACATTCATGCACCGAACAGGGAGAAACTGTGCTTTATATTCAGTGGGGTGACATGGAAGGGGGCATTTGGTCTGGAGAAAACTTGAGTGGGGGCGGGAAGGGCACCTCGCATAAAACATATGGCAATGATTATAACAGTGTGGGCTTCACTTTTTCCTTGTATGGAATAATTGAGCACGTTTTCAAGCCAGAAGAAAAACATCAACTACAAGCTAAGAGGCTTAATGAGGGCAGCAGGCCAGGCCAAAGGACACTGTGGTTGCTGTTGTTCATTGGCTGTGTGTGTCTGCAGCACTCAGTAAAACTCTTTGAACTCAACAAAGGTGCATGGCGGGCAGCGGGAGAGAAAATCAGAGACAGACACTGGATTGCAATGCCCTGCAGTGTTGGTTTATTCTTCTTCTAAAAACAAAGCTTCTTAGCGGGAGAACTCTGTCAGATAATGTATTCTTACATTTCATTCCTAAAGAGAGTCACACCTTTCCAAGCCAATTGACTTCAAGGGTATAGGACTGCAGTATCCTTAATTCAACCCAATGCTAGTTCCTAGAAGGTCACAGAATTAGGAGCCAGCCCGGGGCATAAAAATGACTCGTAACAGCAACAGAGAAATTGGGCCTGCCGATGTGCCTTAGGGGCAGAACTACAGAAACTCCAAATTGGATTCTTGCAGAAGTTACACGGTCATTTCCAATCTGTCCCAGTTGTCAGATTTTTAAAGTCAAACGGGGCGGGTGGGAGGGTGGGAATCATAACGTCTGGATGTGGCACATCTTCCTCTGCTGTTCACCTCCTCCTCTGCATAGAAAGGCTGAAAATCGTGTTGCTTACTAAATTTGGAGGAACAATGCAGAAGGAAAGGAGTTTTAAAGGAGCAGCACCTGAGGCTCTTCTTACATAATGATTTCCTTCAAGACTGAGGCTGTCAAATATCAGATTTTTATATATATAAATCCTCTATATTGAAAAAGGCTGCAGTACTGCACCTGGCAGTCAGCAATACCCTGTGGGAGAAAAATATTCTAGGAATGTCCATCAGGGTGACAGCATGATGTCAAAAACTCGGCAGTGATGTCATGTCTCTCTAGGTGTTGCTGGAAACTCTATGGTTTTACCATAGAATTCAGGGCTGTATCCCAGGGTGAGCTGGCTGAATCAGAGTCTTAGGGTTCCTCCTGCTCATGGAAGTGTCTCAGCTGCCTTCTTCTGCTGCGGTATTAGCTGCCCAGCTTCCTCCTCCTCTGAGTCTTCAGCTTCTTCACCTGATTGGGAATCTGCATTCTGGTCCCAGACAAAACCCAACACTAAAAGCCTGGGGAAGCTAAAACAGTTTAGCCTTGCGCCAGAATTCCAACAAGGAAGTGGCTAGATGGGGCTCAAGGGGAAGGAAATCCCACAGATGGGCTGCTTCCGCTGAGAAAGCCCCATCTTTAGTGGCCGTCCACCTCAGCTCCATGGGCTCAGGCACAGAGAACAGGGCATGTAATGAGGAACTGGCTGGGAATTATGGGAGTAAGTGGCCCTTTGGATACTCTGGACATGAGCTTTTTCAGTCCTTAAAAGTAAGCATCAGTACTTTGGATTGCGCCCAGAAACACTAGTTCCCCTCCTGGAACCACCAACACTGGGGAAACTGCAGGCTGTTTGAGGCTGAATGCTCTTCATCTTGACCCATCTTGGGCATCAAGAAGAAGAAGAAGGGAAGATATTGGATTTATATCCTGCCCTTCATTACCTGAAGGAGTCTCAGAATGGCTTACAATCTCCTTTCCCTTCCCATCCCCAAAACAGACACCCTGTGAGATTGGCGGGGCTGAGACAGCTCTTTCAAGAACTGCTCTTGAGAGAACAGCTCTGACAGAATGATGGCTTGCCCAAGGTCATCCAGCAGCTGGAAGTGGAGGAGTGGGGGATCAAACCCAGTTCTCCCAGATTAGAGACCACCCGCCTAACCACCACACCAAACTGGCTCTCTCTCAAGGGATAAGAGTCAGGGGCCATTTCCTGCTTTAAGTCTCCCAAATCTCCCGCACTCCCTTTGCCTATGTATCCTGATGCTGTTTGGTCACTTGACTGCTGACGTACCTGCTTCAGAGAGATTCTTGCACCTGAACTCAAGCATTCTTCTTCGGGTGTGTTGCCTGATGGGTGGAGCATATGGGAACACATGAGGCTGCCTTACATGGAATCAGAACCTCAGTCCATCAGTTTTGTTTTCTCTGAATGGCTCTGGTTCTCCAGAGTCTCCGATGGAGGTCTTTGATACCATCTACTATTCAGTCCTTTTGACTGGAGATGCTGGGGATTGAACCCAGGAGCTGCTGCATGCCAAGCAGAGGCTCTTTCCCCTGAGACGTGCCTCCTCCAGACACTTCCGTCTCCTGCAGCGATCTTGACTGGCACCCTTAATGCATCTCCCTTCCACATCAGAGTCCTCGCTCTGTCCCTGCTCCCCAAACATTGTAAGTGTCTCTTATTTGAAAGTGGAGGGGAGTGCTAGCTATTGTTAGCACAGAGGAAGATCAAGAGACCTTAAATGTGTGTCAGAAATGGCCCGTGACAAATCTAGGTTATTTCCTTGCAAAGAGATATTCTCTCAGCCGGGATTCAAAGTCGAAGAGTTTCAAAGTGTGAAATGTTCAAAGTATTCTCTTTCTCTTTCCCCCCTGAGCTTTTAAATGATTCTGTGACTCCATCAGATTAAAGAATTCTGCCTTCCCCCTGCCCGGAGCCAGAGTTTGCATACCAAGTACGGGCAACCGAGCCACGTTCTCTTCCACTCCTGGTTCACAACAGGCCATAAGATCTGATTTTTACAGAGCTGAGTAGAACAAGCAAACAAAACATGGGCCTCTGCGCAAAGGAATGTACACTTAAACCCAGTGGAGGAGAACATGTGGGAGAAGGAAAAGAAAGGCTAAAAACCACAGAGCAGGGAGGCCAGATAGGAGAGGGATGGTTATGAGTTGCAGAGGTTCCCAAATTTGTGGAGCCCGTGGGAGCTTTGGGAATTTTAACAAGAATGGGAGAGTGTCCCCACAAAACAGCTTCCGTGGAAGCTGGGGTCAATCATAAAATATTGGGAAGTTCCAAACCAAGCGCCCTCCTGGGATTGAGACAACTACTTCCCAATGTGTGTTCCTTGCAGACACAAAACTGATGCCTCTTTGGTTCTTCTGCTCCAGTGCAGCAGAGGAAAGCCGGGCTTGGGTCTTTGGCTTGAGGAAGAAGGAAGCGGCCTCCAGGAAACACACTGGCAGGCATCATCTCAGGAAAAGCACTAATTTATTGTATAAATAATTCAGTCCTAGAACAAGGAGGTCACGGTACATGTCTGTATCATTATATCTGGGCATGGAACAGTGTCTGAGCATAAAGATGGTACCCCTGCCCATTCCAGTTGGTAGGGATGCCAGCCTCCAGGTGGGACCTGGGGATTCCCTAGAGCTAAAGCTCATCTCCAGACTACAGAGATCAGTTCCCCTGGAGAAAATGGATGCTTTGGTGGGTGAACTTGATGGCATTGTATGCTACTGAGGTCCCTGGCCTCCCCAGGCTCCATCTCCAAATATCCAGGAATTTCCCAGTCTCAGTCTGACAACCCTACCCCTCCATCCCCTGCTGGTGGCCAGGGGGCACCTGGCAACCCTACCAGTCAGACTTGGGGAAATCGCAGTAGCTCCCTGCAAAGTACCACAATATGGGGCCAGCTATGATTGGTAGCACAAAGACACTGTCTTTTATGGATGAACACATCTGCTACCGCATGTCAGGAAGAACCCTCCTGAACAAAAGGAACAAAAGGAACCTGGATGCAATCACATCCAGCTTGCTTTCTGGCTGTTTGTTATCAATGCATATCTACATTTCGATAATTGAGAGCCTGATGGTAGGGGAAGGATAGGAATGAAGAGAAAGGTCTGAAAACTGCGCTCAGTACACAATTCAGAAGTTGGAAATCGAACAATGGAATGCTCCTAATGCATCCGCTTTGGAAGTAAGACCCAGCAGTCTGGAACTTGCCCTGACCTGGATATCCGAGGCTAGCTGGACACCGTCAGATCTCAGCTGCTAACCAGGGTCAGCCCCGGTTAGTGCTTGGAGGAGGGGCCACCAAGGGCGACGAGGTATTGCTATGCGGAAGCAGGCTCTGGCCAACCACCCATGTTTGTCTATGGCCTTGAAAACCCTATAGGGGTCGCCACAAAAGGGCTGCAACCTGACGGCACTTTCCAGCACGCCATCTGGAGCTCTAGAATACAGTCGGAAATTCGGATGGATTCGAAATTCGAAAGCACCCTTCGTCAAGTATTTCGTCCGTTCCAAAATTATTTCCAAGCCAGGGGTTTGCGTGCATTGGCGTGCAGCAAGGAAGAGGGGGCGGCGGCTGAAAAAGAGCCTTGCGATATGCATGAATTAATATGCAGATCGGCTCCCGGCAGCCGTCTGGAGGAAAAGCGCAGGCAGTAATGTGCCTTCCAGTACGTCAAGGTAGCGTGGAAACAGAAACACGAGCTCGGAACGGGAGTGAAAATTCATGAAAGAGTGAAAGGGAGCGGGTGTCTTTCACCCAGTGTAAAAGGAGCGGTTTTTGAATTACGGAAAGCTGCTGCGGTGCATGCGAGGCACGGAGCACGCTCGGAACGTGAAACCTCTTCCTCAAACCTGAAAGAGGCCCTCTCTGTACGGCAGGAAAGCAGCTCGTTGGAGAAGCAGTGACGGAAAACGATATTTTAACTCATTGGAATAATGGAAAATGTGTTGCAACACATCAAAACAACCTCCCTTTTCTTTAAAGTCACGTGCCGGACGCGCTCTGGAAGGCGAATCTCTCTTCTCTCCCCCCCTTCCCCAGCTCCTGCTGAAGGTAACCTTCGCCTTTCTAAATAGCTTATCGCAGCAAAGCTCTTAATAAACTGCGCGAGAGAGAAATGTCAAGGGGCTCTCGAAAAAGAACCGGTCTAAAAAGGTTTCAGTTCTTTTGATAAGCCAGAGCTTCGGCGGCTGAAATAACCCATCGACGGACAAACTGTTCTTCACTGAGAGGAAAACCTCCAAGCTCTTGGCTGGGTGATGAGCCCACATCCACCACCGGTTGGTTCTTCCGAGGATGCCGGAGAGATCAAAGCCAGCTTCACAGACCTGCTGTTCTTCAGCAGTGTGCCCTGGAAACCCGTTAAGGAGGTCTTTAGGGAGAAGATCAGTAACGGGAGGAGAAGAATGCTCTTCTGAAAGGCAGCTGCCCTCCCAGCGTCCAAAGACAGTCAGCCTTTGAATAACATTGTGGGAAGGTAGTGTCCCTGGAGGGCCTTGGCCTCTGGGCCTTGTTTGATGGCCCTCCAGAGCACCTGGTTGGACTCTGTGAAAGAGGATGGTGCGTTACATCAACCACTGATCTGACCCAGCAGGGCCTTTCTTATGTTCTTCTACGAGAATGTCCAGATATATGCGTTATTGTAGGATATCCTTGTATGTGATGCCGACGATAGGGTTGCCAGCTCCAAGTTGGGAAATTCCTGGAGGTTTGTGGGTGGAGCCTAGGGAGTACAGAGGCTGGGGAGGAGAAGGACCTCAGCAGGGTATAGATGCTCCACCCTCCAAAGCAGCCACTTCCTCCAGGGGAAGTGATCTCTTTCATCTGGAGATCAGCTGTAATTCCAGGAAATCTTCAGGCCCCCACCTGGAGGCTAGCAACCCTGGGGCCGAAATGGGTCCTGTGGGTACCCCTCACCGTGTCTGTGTGTCTTCTACAACACGTGTGGGTTAAATACCATCATGTCACTTCCAACTCATGGCGACCCTCTGAATTAATATCCTCCAAGCGTCCTCTCATTAACAGCCTCGCTCGGGTCTTGCAAACAGAGGGCTCTCGTGGCTTCCTCGCTTGAGTCCATCCATCTCCTATTGGGTCTTCTTCTTTTCGTGCTGGCTTCAACTTCTCCCTGGCATTGTTATCTTTTCCAGAGACTCTTGTCTTCTTATCATGTGACCAAAGTACAATAGACTTCGTTTGATCATTGTAGCTTCGGTGGAGAAGCTTGCTGGGGAGAAGCCTGCCTCTACAACAGTCTCCTGAATAATTTCCAGTAAGCCGGCTTTCTGGGGCAGAAGTTCAGTGGTTCCTCAGCTCCAGTCAAAATTGTCACTGCCATATTTTAGTCTAGGGATGCCAATCAGAACCCCCCAGAATTACAGTTAATCTATAGACTACAGAGATCAGCTCTTCTGGAGAAAATGGATGCTTTGGAGGATAGACTCTCTGGCATTGTACCCCGTCCTCCCCAGGCTCCACCCCCAAAGCTCGAGGAGTTTCCCAACCTGGATCTGGCAACCCTATCCCCCAATTCCCTGCCAGTTTCCCAACCTGGATCTGGCAACCCTATTTTAGTCCTATCAATGGTTTATTTAAAGGCAGCACAACTTTAGCAGCCTCCCCCCCCCCCCCGGTTCTCTTTATTTTCTCCTCTCGCTTTCATTTTGTTGTTGGGCCTATTATATCAGCCATTCCGGCAATGACCTCTCTCTCTATTCTCTGTAGAATGCTATCATCTAAGTACCACGGCAGTCATAATGAATGCTTTGTACAGAACTGCAGAGGACAGGAAAACACTCGGCTCGCTGAGACGCATTCGGCTAGATCCCGTGGAAGATTTCGGTGTGCGCAACTGTCCTTGCAGAAGCGCTGGATCTATTCCTGCTGATTCCGGTTCCAGATTGTTGTTTTAGAGGTTATTGCACTTTTTGTTTGAAACTTTTCTCTTGTGTCATAAGATGCCTCGAAGACTCTTTTTCACAGCAGACAGCTGGGCTCTAAATCCCCCTTAATGAATACATTAAACAAAGATCACTTGATGACAATAGATGAAGCTGCCAGAAAAATGAGTCAGTTCATTGACCCATCTTGCCCAGGAATGTCTGTCGAGACAGGGAGCAGTTCTCGGAGATCTCAGGCACAGTCCCCCAGGGATATGTCCTTCCCCATTTTCAAACATTTCTGCGCATTGTCTGCGAAGGCTACTTTCATCTCACCTGTTCCCTTTGGCAAATTTCCTATTTGCCTTTCGGATGACATTGTTTCAGTGGCAGAGCATCTCTCCGTGTGCTGAAGGTCCCAGCTTCAATCTCTAACATCTCCAGTTCAAAGGATCGAGTAATAGGTGATGTCGAAGACCTCAGTCTGAGGCCCTGGAGAGCCACTGCTGGACAAGGAAGGCAATACTGACCTGGATATACTAGTGTTGGGACACAGTATGAGGCAGCTTCACAAGCATGGATGTGTGGAAGATAAGCTATGGCTCAGTGTTCGAGCATCTGCTTCACAGGCTGAAAGTCCTTGGTTCAACTGCGGTATATTCCAATGACAAAAGAAGTAGTGGATGACTGGAAAGGCTTTGAAATGCTGAAGAACCCCTAGAAGGTGGAGTAGACCGGGGGTCCTCAGCCTTTTTGAACCTGGGTGGGACCTATGCAATTCCGACACAGTGTGGTGGGTGCAGCCACAAAATGGCTGCCTCAGGAGGCGGAGCCAGCCACAAAATGGCTGCCACAGCTTGCCTTCAGCCACACAGTGAAGATGCTTGTGTTGTGGTGGCAGCTGTTGCC
Organism: Gekko gecko; assembly: GCA_029375565.1. Classification (NCBI taxonomy): domain Eukaryota; kingdom Metazoa; phylum Chordata; class Lepidosauria; order Squamata; family Gekkonidae; genus Gekko; species Gekko gecko. Next base: position 35,849,588 of record JAPDNY010000016.1, on the reverse strand, counting down.
AAAGCAGTGTTTTTAAAAATCTGCACAACCAACCATCTCTCCAGTGGCCAATCAGAGAAGCCTTCCTGAGCAAAAGCCCTGCTGGGCCCTGTCCATTTTCTAAAAACACTTGGTGGGCACCAGGACAATGGTTGGTGGGTTCCTTGGTACCAGTGGGCACCATGTTGGGGATCCCCAGAGTAGACAATATTGACCTTGATAAATCAATAGTCTGACTTAGTAGAAGTCGGCTTTAGGTATCCGGCTTTGCGTGGCGTTTTACATTATATACCACCGAGACAACAACAGGCGTGGTTTTTCTATCAGATTTCATCAAGATGGTCAGGGGGGAGTGGTTTTGTCCTGATTCTGCAGAGACCCCAACTAGAGATGTGAACATTCAGACTGAATCAGAGCTGTTGCAGAAGCGATCGGCATCCTTATGGCCGCCCGCAGTCCTTCAAATGTAATCTCAGGGACTGAGCTGATTTTCTTCCGTGTGCAAAAATGGGCTCTGTGACTAAGCTATGGCATCTCCTGGTGGCCGTGGACTCTTACGATGTTGAGCATTGCGTTGTTTCTATTGAGCTTTTCTGTGCCATTTGGACATGATCGGTGATCCTCTGGACACTAAACTGGCATTGTAAGGCAGTATGTAACATAGTTCCAGGTGCTCAGCCATGCTGGTCTGAAGCAGTAGAACAAATTTAGAGTCCAGTGGCACCTTTAAGACCAACAGAGGTTTATTCAAGGCACGAGCTTTCGTGTGCATACACACTTTTTCCAAATACATTGGAATGCAAGGTAGAGTTCAAACTTATAGGCAGAGGCTGAACAGCAAATTAACATGTAACATGATGAAGCTGTTTTCAGATATGCAAAGACAAAACTAAATAACAGCTAAGGTTGGAAGGTCAACAGTTGTTTTGATTTAATTGGGGGGGGGTGAAGGACAGCAAAGCAATAAATACGTCAAAATAGGGGATAAACGTGTAAAGGTTGCTTGGGTGATTTTTAAATGCATAAAATCCAAGGGACAAAACCAAGGCCGTAAGTGAAAATTAGGGCGGCCGACCTCCAAGTGGGACTTGGAGATCTCCCGTTTTTACAACTGATCTCCCCAAACCACAGAGATCAGATCCCCTGGAGAAAATGAGTGCTTTGGAGGGTGGACTCTATGGCATTGTACCCTGCTGGGGTCCCTGCCCTGGCCAAACCCCACCCTCTCTGGGCATCACTCCCCAAATCTCCACATACTTCCCAACCCTGAGTGGGCAACATGCCCGAAAATGCAAATTCAAAACCCTTTTGACAAATTAAAATGCCATTCCTCCTATGATCTCTGGAAAGGTAACAGAGATGTGCCCAGTCCCTCTTGCAAAGCTGGCTTCTGTTCTGAGACCATTTGCAGGCCCGATGCCAAACGTTTCTTTCCTACAACTGGGAAAAAATATCCCTGCACAGCCCAAGTCAAGAGTGAGAAATGTCAGCTTCCCGTTCAAATGAAATGTCTCATGGAGACTGGATTTGAAAGCAAACAGCCTTCCAAACATTGCTAGGCCCTTCATAGGGTCTCTGCTAATCCCACACACATTTCCAAAAAGGGCCGATTCATCACAGAACTAATCCGGGGGCCCTGACCACAGAGCGGTCCTCCTTTGGGTAACTCTAACTAGCTGGAAAATGGATCATGGGGACAAAGGTACCTTGAACAATCAGAAAACAAAAAAGGGATCCAGGAAGCTATATAGAAACAATTATTGTGTTAAGCCAAGGCTCTTTGAAGGCTTCTTAAACTACTCCTCTGGGAATGTTCTGCTGTATTTCAAGAACAAAGCTCTCCGATTAGGGGAGGGGCTGTAGCTCGGTGGAAGAGTCTCCGCTTTGCATGCGGAAGGTCCCAAGTTCAATCCCCAGCGTCTCCAGTTAAAGGACCTGGCAATAGGTGATGGGAAAGACCCTGGAGAGCTGCTGTCTGTCACAGTAGACAATACTGACTTTGATGGACTGACAGTCTGATTCAATATAAGACAGTTTCATGTGATCAGTTCTTTGAATGAAGATGGAAATAGGACCATCGGCCAATCTTACCTAGACCCACACCATAAAAAGAGCAAGCCAACACCCATTCTTCCCACAACAGCCATTAATTCATTAGATTATTAAAGGTGCATGAAAATTTGAAAACCTCATTTGGGGGGGAGGGAGGCCTGTTGCATCTCTGTATGCTTTAGTGCTCTGGCCTTGCCTCCCTTCAGCTTGAACCTACAAGAGTAAATCATTCCAATCCACTTCAGTTATCAGTCACTCTTGATGGAGATATGCAACAAGGCTGTTTGCCCTCAAAGGAGGCTGCCTGTTATATCACTGCATGAATGACTGCTTTGTAACGCAATGGATGGGACATCTCCGAGGACAGGTAATTCTGCTTCCTCGTTCCACACTCTAAGGGTGCGGTCACATGGTCCTTTTGATCAGGGTTCGCCGCTGTTTCCTTGCGCATGTAAATTTCATGTTCACATGTGCTAATCTGCTTCCCGTGCCGAAGCAGGCTTACTCTCGCAATTGTTCCAGTTTTTCCTGCCCCCTGGAAAATCAAGTATTTTCCTGGCACTTGCGTTTTGAATGCACAATTTCGCTTATCTGGACAGCCATCTTTCGCAATGATTGCGATTAGGGCCATCTGATTGCTCTTTGTGCATTTTTTTTAAAGCTTCCGGTTTGAGCGCTTGAGTAAACATGCACTTAATAAATCCATTATTAAATGTTATTTTATGTTCATTTCTCTGTTTAAAGAGTCCACCCTTCAGAACATCCATTTTCTCCCCACGGAACTGATCTCTTTAGTCTAGAAAGGAGGTGTGAACGAGAAGCGGGGCTCTGGCAGCCTGGACGGGGGCTGGCAAGGAGGATGGTGGAGACAGTGGGGTTGAGCCTTTTTTTGTGGGGCAATGGCAGCAGCAGCGGCATCATCCCCCACAGCAGCGGCAGGAACAGCAGCTGCCTGAGCCTGCCCCGTGGCCGGCAGGATCGCCTGGAGGGACTCGGCATAGCGGCAGGCGAGCAGGTGGTGGAAGAGAGGAGTCGGCTGCATCTAGTCAGCCCAACCCGAAGAAAAATGTTCCCGATTTAATTAAAGCGGGAACAAAGCCCGATTACCTTGCTGATGTGACCACAGCCTAAAAGTAGTTGTTGGGTGTGTGAGAGAGAAATTTTGACTAAGGGTGGGAGTGTGCTTGGATGGTTAGAGGCTTGGAAAACCTATTGCTAGCCCCACTCAGATTTTGAGCTAATGGAAGACCATCATTGGTATGAAGAAGTTCTTTGGATTGCTCATCCCATCTTTTTTTTTTCCAATTAATGCTTTATTGAATTTTTGTGACTGACACATTATATATCAGTAAGAAAATATTCAACATATACAATTGATTTTATAATGAAGAAGGTAGTACAAAGAGAAGTAAGAGGCTGTGAAAAATTATAGCAACATACGAATGTTAAATTGCAGAATATAAAAACTAGACTATATATTCCACCACAAAGTTCATCAATCAGTTTGGGATTTTCTTGTTGAGAAGCCAGAAATTCTAAAATGGGGAACCAGATAGAGGTAAAGATAGAGGATGAGGAATGTTTGTCAAAATGCGTAAGATTCTCTGTAAACTTAGATATCATGTAAAAGTCCCACAACTTTTTAGGCCAATGTCAGAGACTGGGTTATCACCACCTTTTCCCAATTGGTGGCATTTTTAGCAGCAGAAAGTAGAAGAGAGGTCCTTTCCAATTTGGAGGAAGAACAATTCCTTGTAGCCCATCCATTCAAAAATAGATTTTCTGGAGTAATGGGAATATCCACGTTTGTGTTAGATGCCCAGCCCGCCTTTGATTATTGGGCAAGCTAAGCTGATCACTGCCAAGAGCTTCTTGTCTACCACCATCCCTTGCTGCAGAATCTCCTGGTGCCTGAGAATTGTCATCCAACCAAGTTCGCTGTTGCAAATATTCTCGGAGGTTACATATCCTCTGAAGCACTGCCCCCTTTGCCACTGGTGCCGGAGAACAGAGAGCTCCACGCGAATCCTTTCACAATCCTTTATGTGGTCCTGTGATGTCTTTGTGTCTCCGTTCTTCTCATAAGCTAGCGTAGGTCAAAGTAGCGCTGTGGGTGACAACGGCAGCTGCAGACGCCCTTTGGCCCTTGCCAAATGGAAACCTTCAAACAGGCTTGGAATCTCTTCTGCTTTCTTGCAAGAGCTCAGCTCAAAGGACTGGAATCCGCCCTCCGTGCCAGTGCCCACGGCCATCCAAACATAAAAGCCACAAGCATCTCCTAGGCAAGATTTCCCTGAAAGGGACCTTGGGAACTGGCAGCGTGGGTGGACGGTTTTTGCAATTAACTATCGGATGGTGGAAACTGCGGTTCGGAAATCTGCCTTAGCGCAACCTTTAGGAACAGTGTCTGCTTGTGCTGTCAGTTCAGCATTTAATAAAGCCCAAATGAGATGAGGACACAAGTAACCCTAGCCAATTCATGTCGTTCCTGGTCTATGCTGCTGTGTGCAGCTTATTGTAGGTAGGATCCTATTATGGAGTCTCTGCACTGCTTAATGTGTCATACAAATACTTACTCTATGCTTCAGTTTCTTTCTGGTGGTTCCAGACTTCTAGAGACCCAATGCACTGGTTACTGAGTGTCCCATTTTATTGATTGGACTGTCTCACTATGTGTAATCCCTTTGGAGTTCCTGTGAGAAAAAGGAGAAGGAGAAGAAGTGATTGGATTTATACCCCGCCCTTCACTACCCAAAGGCGTCTCAGAGCTGCTTGCAAACTCCTTTCCCTTCCCCTCCCCACAACAGACACCCTGTGGGGCAGGTGGGGCTGAGAGAACTTCTGACAGAAACTGGTCTTTTCCCAAGAACAGCTGTGCCAGAGCTTGTGACTGACCCAAGGCCACATAAGCAGGTGCAAGTGAAGGAGTGGGAAATCAAACCCGGCTCTCCCAGATTGGAGTCCTCGCACTTAACTACTACGCCAAACTGGAGGACCATAAATATTCAACTCAAGAGAGGTGAAACCACAGAAGCCATTTGAGTAGAGAGGGGCTAGTGGATCTCGAAGGGCCCCCAAATATAGTTGCTAAGACTGGCTTGGGCAATTCCTGGAGATCCGGGGGCAGTGCCTGGGGAGGATGGAGTTTGGGGAGGGGAGGGAGATCAGTGGGGGCGTGATGTCATGGAGTCCACCTTCTGAAGCTGCCATTTTCTTCAAGGGAGCTGATCCTTTTAGTCTGGAGGTTGGTGGCAATTCCAAGAGGACCCCACCAGGAAGTTGATAACCCTACCCTTAAAATGCTGATCTGCACCTTATGGCAGGAGTGTGATTCAGAAGAACCTCCACCCTGAGCTGAACCCATAGACTAACAGAGAGAGAGAGAGAGAGAGAGAGAGAGAGAGAGAGAGAGAGAGAGGAGGAGGAGGAGGAGGAGGAGGAGGAGGAAGAGGAGATTGGATTTATACCCCACCCTTCACTCAGAGTCTCAGAGTGGCTTACAAACTCCTTTCCCTTCCCCTCCCCACAACAGACACCCTGTGAAGTAGATGGGGCTGAGAGAGCTCTGACAGAAACTGCTCTTTTAAGAACAGCTCTGACAGAACTATGGCTTGCCCAAGGTCATCCAGCAGCTGGAAGTGGAGGAGTGGGGAATCAAACCTGGTTCCCCCAGATTAGAGTCTGCGCACTCAACCATTACAGCAAACTGACTCTCACCAAACACATACACAGACAGAGAGCCTTATCCTGTTTCGGCTTTAGTTCATTTGCCATCTTTCATCCAGCCCATCAATACCTCCAAGGACCGGCTCAGCACGTCCCCCACTCCAATGAACTCAACAGATCAAGAAGGAGAAATAGAGGTCTGGGCCAGAGAGAGCCAGCACTGAGTGTAAGCACATCTATGTGCTTGTTCAGGCTCCAGTGGATTTCTGGATCATAACGGTAGGTTGGTTCTTTGGGTCGCCTGGGCCACTGAGAGGAGGGGACCAGGGGAGGCAGAATTCTGGGGGCCCTGGTCGCCCTGGTTCATCGTCGTGGCTTCTGTGCAGTCCCACATGGGACTGCGCAGTCGCAGGCCAGCCACGGAAAAGATTTCCAAGCTTTCTAATAGACTAGGAGCGCCCCTCCTCCCTCTGGCGCTTTCCCGCCAAAACGCTCACATGACCACGAGGAGGGGCGCTACTCCCTCAGTTCTCTTTTTGCCACCGCGGAGAGATCATCTCCACAGCTGTTCTCTGGTAGGGCTCAGGGTGTCTTACAACAGAATAATGTACAATATCCTTTAATTTAAAACCAACATTAACACCACCTGAAAACAGATCAGTAAATAGGAACAAAATGTATATACAAGATGGCAGGGGGAAAAAATCAACTCCCCCAGCCTCCTTGGTGGGAGGGGTTGTGAGGGATGGGGAAGTGTATGAGAGTGCCAGATGTCATACTGTCCCCTTTGCTGTCCTCAACCAAATGCCTGGTGGAACATCTCTGCCTTGCATGCCCTGATGAGATCAGGCTAGCCTGGGCTGTCGGGGTCAGAGCTTGGGGACGGGGACAATGTGGGTCCTAATACTGATCAGCCCTGTTTTTCGTAGTTCTTCTGATACAGATCTTGTCCTCTTCAGTGCCTTTAGATGCAAACTGGTATGAGATGGCTACTGTATGGATCCCATATGAGCAGAACGCACAACCAGTTTTGCTCAGGAACAGAACCTGGTAGTTAAATCAGAAACGGCTCTTGTGTTGCAGGTCTCCTCCTTACAGCCAGTCCTGGGACCCAGGGGAATTGTCATCCCTTCTAAAATCTGTTTCTTACTCCCCCTGGATAACATCAGCTGTTGCTTCTTGTTTTCACTGCTAGCTCCGCAAGGCAATTCTCAAAAAGACTCCTTGGCTCATTTCTTTAATATAGTTTTCCTGTTTCTTGCCGCACAGAGTCATTTATCTTTTCTGTAGCCAGAAGGCTGGTTTTTGCTACCTGGATAGTAAGGAACAAAATCTTTTTTTTTTTTTAAGTTATTTTAATTGACCATTACAATTTAAAGCCTGGATAAAAATTAACATGATTACTTTCATTGACGTAAAAACGATTAAAATTCAATGCACGGAGGGGAGAAAAAAATTAGCTGAACAAAAATTGAACCAACCTGATACAATATCTTACATTCATCTGCAAGGTGGAATCTTAACCCTTTGATAAGCCCTGCTGCGATAAGCATCTTTATTGTGCTTTTCTGGATCTTAATCTATTTTTATTGTCAATTAAATGATGTGGGCTCGGTCCGTAAATGAAGAGCTACGGCTTTGCAGTTTATCAGTCTGTCTTAGTAGATTCTCTGTAAGCTTGGGCATGCTTACAAAATGAAACTGTCAAGATTAGCATGGCCTATTGTTTCTCTGATTCAGAGGAAGAGTCCCTTCATGACAAGAGGTCCTCAGACTTTGTGCAACCATTGATTTGCTAATGGTATTTTTTTCAGATTTTGTCGGGAGTGGGTGTCGCTTCTATTTTTTTGCTTCAGTAAGAAAGAATGACAACAGCACTCCTGTATTTTGGGAGCATACTGTGACCATTAAAGGGAAAGGTTCCCTTGCTCGAAAGCCAGTCGAATCCGACTCTAGGGTTGCGGTGCTCATCTCCGTTTCAAAGCCGAAGAGCCAGCGCTGTCCGAAGACGTTTCCGTGGTCATGTGGCCGGCATGACTAAACACCAAGGCACACGGAACGCTGTTACCTTCCCACCGAAGTGGTACCTATTTATCTACTTGCAATTTCTTGCTTTCGAACTGCTAGGTTGGCAGGAGCTGGAACTAGAGACGGGAGCTCACTCCGTCATGCGGCACTCTCGGGTCTTGAACTGCTGAACTACTGACCTTCCACAGCCTGCAGTTCAGTGTCTGAACCACTTGAGCCACCGCAGCTCCAACTATGACCATTACTAAGACACAAATGACCAAGGGGACACTCTAAGCAGCTACATCAGAATGGAAAGCCCCGCCGTCACTTTTTGGGGTGACATTTTTGGAGGTTGTGTCAAAAGGGCAGAATGTCATGAGCAACGACAATGGCGCTGAGTCCCCGGCCGAGTTGGCATCGCAGACAGAGGTGCTGGCATTGCTGGAACCAGAAGCCGGCCCCCCTGACTCCTCACAGGTCAATAGCTTGCCAGTGCCTGAGCCTGTAAACCCCACACCTGGTCCTGCAGCAGCTGAGGAGGCACAGGTGCAAACAGGGAGCCTGCCTGACTCACCTCCGCGGGTGGTTCAGCTAAGGGAGACATCTCTGCAGAGACTTAGCCACTCACCGTCGAGATGCACGCTGGCTGGGAAGGTGAGCGCCGAGTCCTGAGTATTAGCAAGAGTGCTGCTGCAGCCACAGGAAGCCCGGCCAGAGGCCTATATAACTCCCACTCAGCATTGAGCTCTCATGGAAGCGACAAGCCTCCTCCATGTGTGCTTCGCATCCTCCTTCAGCTCCTGTCCTCGGACCCCCACTCTAGCTCGGATTCCTGGCTCCCTGACCCCTGCTTTGGATGACCCCTCTTTCGGACTCCCGATTTGGCTCTCGCTCTGACGGTCCCGGCAACGACCTCGGACCAGACTTGACTTCTGCCTCTCATCCCAAGTCCAGGCCGTGACACAGAAATGCACCTCGATTTGCAGAATAATCCCTGATTGGTTGGGCTTCCCAATGAGACCAGTGCAGGAAGCATCCCCTCCTTCTCATGCCTTCCATCACAGGGGACTCTGACTGGCTATGTAGCTTTGCTGTTACGTCTAGTATATCATCTCTGATTGGCTAGGATCTCTACGGGAGAAATGAGATGGTGAAAAGAAATGGTGATTGAAATAGCTAGAAAAGGGGGAAACAGTGGCTGAGAACAGATATGAATAGTCATGGGGAAAAAAAAACCTTGCCTCTGAGTACAGATGAGGGAATGTTCCTCATGGGGATTTCCATGTGAGAAAATCCAGGATGAGAAATTCAAAATCATACTTTGAAGTACAGGCTGGATCTGGGGAACATGTAGCTCCAAATGATGGCCATTAACTGGACGGTGCAGTGAACATTTCAGAACTTTTGGAACCTGTTGACTAGTTTTTGGTTTAGGTTTTAAGTAACCGTTGCTACTATGTTTGCATCTGTGAGCAGTTTCACCAGATATGGGAAAATGTCCTCTGCTGGCCACAACCTTTCCAAAAACAACTACTCTCCAGAACCATAGACATTTTTTTTTAATTTAAACTTTTTATTTTAATAAATTTGCACAAGTAGAAACAATTAACATAACGTTTTTGAAATGTATATCCAAGGTAAAGCAATGAAGCAGTTTGCAGGTGTCATCCGCTAACCAGCTCAAAAAACACCTCCTTAACTTGAATGCGTCTAGAGATGAGGCTCTTGTTTCCAAATCTCTTTCCATATGATGGAAATTTCCTCCCACAAGATAAGTGGGGCTACCTTTAAGAGACTAATCTTGGAAAGAAATTAAATAAACCAGAGCTTGCCCCTTTGCTCCCGAGATTCTAAGAATGCATCACATTCTGAAACCCTATCAAGGTATTTTCTTCTTCTTCTTTTGGACCAGAGTCCAAGTGATTCATTTACAGGCCAGATATTGATTACCTGTCATTGTTGTGTGCCACTCTGCAGCTAATTGTTTAAAGGGACGGTGAACCGACCTGTCAATCAGCCAGAAATTTATTAATACCGTCGCTGGTGTTTTGTCTATGTCTGTGTTAGCAATGTTAGCAATGTTAATGGCCGGCAATCTGTTTGGATCAGCGGTGTTTTGCACACACACAAGGAAGGACGGAGGAACTGCGTGTGACCTATACACTCTAACAACATGACTCAACAATGACCCTGGGGAAAACGCATCCTTGCTACTGCAGGGGTCCCCACTGGACTACCCAACCTTTTTGAGCCTGTTCTGACACAGGGTGGAGGGTGTAACCATAAAAAAAGCTACCAAGGGAGGCAGAGCCCATGGCTGCCCATGGGAGGCAGAGCCACATCCCCACCCCCAGAGGAAGTCCAAGTGCAGGGGAAAAGAGAGGTAATTAAAAAAATACACTGGGAAAGAGGAATGAGACAGAGAATAAAACCAACGTTGTGATAGTAGCTGCCGCTGAAGCAATGTTATTTAAATCTACACAGCCAATCAGATCTCCAGTGGCCTATCAGAACTGGCTCCGCCCACTTTCTGAAAACACTCGGCAAGCGTAAGGCAAGGTGCTGGAGACCATCAGGGTGCCCATGGGCACCATGTTGTGGACACCTGCCCTATTGCACAGGCTCCAAAGATGACCACAAACCATAAAGAAAGAAAAGTTAACAACCACGGTTGCTATGCAGCTGCAAAGCAGCATGAGGCCTGAGTCGGACAGTAGTGAGATGCTGAAATCTGAGGCTTGGCTCAGGTGCGATTGCCACTGTCAAGATGGAATGTTCGCCAGTCAAACCTGTTCGGTGCGAAGTTCTCAACACCCCAATCCGAACTATGCTAAGAGTGTTTGCCATGAGAACATGTCCCTTGTGAAGGAAACTAACATAATGGATATTCAGCAGATTAGTCTGGGGTGATTAAATCATTGTAAAGCACAAACACCCATTTCTTTTACATTTGGGAGGCTTATAAATATTTAACAATGCTAACTAGGCCTTAATTTAAAGGTTATTTATCTTTTTCCCCTATAAATATTTGCAGTGCTCTCTGCCTGGGCATTAAATTAAACCAACATGCGGAGGAAGTACGAGTATATTTCTTGCTCAAAATTTATGTTTCTCCAACCAGCAAGGGAGCCGAGTTTGCTTTTCCATTTGATGGACGGAAAGCCACAGAAGTTTGGCTGAAGCATAATGGCCCTCTTTAAATCTCTGAGGACAGGGCTTGTCTGTAATCTCTCGGAAACGGTTGGAGTGGATTTCTGTGTCTCATTTTTGAAGGAGATGGAGAAAGCACTTTTCAGATGCCTCCAAAATTCTCCTCAGTCAGATTTGGATTTTGGAAAGCCAGCATGGTATAGTGGTTAAGAGCGGTGGGCTCTATTCAGGGGAACTGGGTTCGATTCCCTGTTCTCCCACATGAAGCCTGCTGGGTGACCTTAAATCCAGTCACAGTTCTCTCAGGACTCTCTCAGCCCCACCTGCCCCACAAGGTGGCTGTTGTGGGGAGAGGAAGGGAAGGTAATTGTAAGCTGGTTTGAGACTCCTCAGGGTAGAGAAAAGTGGGGTATAAAAACCAGCTGCTGCTGCTGCTGCTGCTGCTGCTGCTTCTTCTTCTTCTTCTTCTTCTTCTTCTTCTTCTTCTTCTTCTTCTTCTTCTTCTTCTTCTTCTTCTTCTTCTTCTTCTTCTTCTTCTTCTTCTTCTTCTTCCTCGTCCTCGTCTTCCTTCTCCTCCCCACTCCCTTGGCTTGTTTCCAAAATGGAATCAATGCATTAGGAATCCTTCATTCTTGAGAAAAGATTTGGGTTTCGTACAGAGCACTGGGCATGTGCATTTTGCCACAGAGCTTCATATGGTTTTTGCACTACTGATGCATATGAGTCCACTGCTTCTCAGCAGTGGTCTGGTTAGGACCATATCTATGGCCGAGGACAGACTGGCAATTTGCCGCGGGATGGGACCCGGGCTGACAACGACTCAATATCGGATTAAATGGAATGTTCACACAGGCACATCTGCCTGGCATCCCCCACCCGTAGCCTACCGGTGCTCTCGCGCTTCACTGCCGGATTAAAAAAACACCTGATAAAAGCCGACGCAAATCTTGAAAGCCTGCGTTTGTCGTGCATTTCTCCGCTTCCGGGGAGTCTGAACGCGCAGCCGAAAAGCCGGGAGCAACCCGCGTTGGGCATGAGGCAGCAGCGGTGTGATTGGCTGTGCTCCGCTCCACTGCCCAATGCGGTGCCAGCGTTGCAGGGCTCATGCGCACATACGCCCACAGCCGAAATAATGGGGAAACAGCGAATATAGCGCGCCTCCGGCACTGCAGTCTGAACGCTCCCACGCGCCTCCGTCCAGTATCTTCCGGCAGAGGCCCCCGCTGTGTGCACGGGAAAACCCGGTATCGTTTACTCCGGGTTTTTTTTGCCGCGACTCGATACCGGGGCAAATTGCCAGTCTGTCCTGGGCCTATGATTGTATCATAGAATCGCCAAGAGTCGAACATGATTGAATGGCTAACAACAACAACATGATTGTTTCAAGGTTCCTTTTGTTGTTGTCGACAGACCCTGCAAACTGCATAGGCACATGTGACCTCATGGGTAAAACAAAGCCATCTGTGCCTGTGGCCATCGCTACATCCTCTGCCAGCGAATTCCACATTGTCATCACTGGACTAAAGAAATATTTCCCCTTGTCTGTCCTGAATCTCCTGTCCATCATCATCAGTGGGTTCCCCTGAGTTCTAGAATTTTGGGAAATTCATGCATAATTTTATAAACCTCTGTCATGTGCCCCCGTAGTTGTTTCTTTTCAAACCTGAAAAGTCCCAGTCTCTTCAGCCTTTCCTCATAGGAAATGGGCTTGGACTCCTTGATCATCTTCATTGCCCTTCAATACTTCTTCCAGCTCTGCACTATCCTTTTTGAGATCTGTTGACTAGCAATACACGCAGGTGTTCCTAATGAGGCTGCACCATAGCTTTATACATGGGTATTACAATATTGGCCATTTTAGGCTGCAGTCACACGAGTGAGATAATGTTGGAGGAAGTGAGGCTATTTGCTCCGTAGCAATTTGACCCGCATTTGTGCGATCACACCATCCCGGTTCCCTAGCGAGTTTTCCAACACCGGGAAAATCAAGTACTTTCCAGGTATTTGTGCTCTGAATCCACGATTTTGCCTATCTGGACAGCCATCTCTCACAATGATTGTGATTAGGTCATCTGGATGTCCTTCTTCCGGTAGGTTTGTTTTTGCGTCTTTCACCATTGTGCGCATGCATGTGCATGCGCATATGGGCATATATGCACATATGCAAAGATTTTTTTTTAAAAAAAATTGTGCCACACTGCCACTTGGGCAGCATCTGTGATCACACAGAGGAAAGTCCATCTGTGGCCCGTAGCAACCCATTTGATAGTGGATTTTCCCCAGTGTCTTTTAACTCCGCTCTTGCGGCAGAGTGAAATGGGTTGTTGATGGGTGCAGGGCGCTTGCCAGATGTTCACGTCTGATCGCGCCCATTAAATCTGCTCAGCATTCGCACCTATGGGGTAGCTAATTGTGCGTGTGATCGGAGCCTTATTGTCATTTTATTTTCAATCCCTTTCCTAATCATTCCTGGCATGGAGTATACCTTTTTCACCATTGCCATACACTAAGGTGCTGACTGACCTGGATGCCCCAGGCTAGCCCGATCTCATAAGCTAGCAACACAAGGGAACACAGGGTACAGCATAACAAACCACTCTGTAAAACCCTGTTATTACACGTATTTTTAGGCTGAGATGAATCTTATACAATTATGGGTTAACAACAATTTTCTCATATTTTGTGCATACCAATCTTAATGAAGTTACAAGGCCATTCAATAAGCGTTCACGTGATTCTTGGTAATATTACCATGTAAGGGGAAATAAACTCACAAAAAACTGCAATGTCCAAGCCAAAGACAAGAAAGAGCAGCTCTCAAAGCGAACTGGCTGCAAAATAAAGATAAAGATGCGACTTGCGTGTAATCTCCAAATGCAAGCGACTGCCGCTCGTAGTTATAATTGGCTGACGGGATTCCTAGGTTGATTCTTGTTTCTGGTCTTCCTCAGAGTAACATTTCATTTATATGCAAGAAGCTTGAGTCCAGAGCCTGAATCCGTTTTATCTAATATGGAACCGGTCCCAGCTTAACAAGAAGTTAAATAGGCTTCAAACTTGGAAGGGTTGGTGAGAAGCTGTCCACTATGACCCCAAGGCCTTGTTCCTTCTATCTATGCCTTTCCAAAAGGTAGCTCATTCCCTAACCTTGGTGTAACTCTTGGACAGCCTTTCTTCTCTACTTTTGCCATTCCATTTACAAAACATTCCTCTGTTAAAAAAGAACCCCGCCCACAGATCTCCAAATGAAAGTTGGTTTCCCCAGCAACATGGGGTCATGCTTCTGTGGGTGAAGAGAGAGCAGTTGAACTAGATCTGTAGTGCAGATAAGCACAAAGACTCGGCAATTGAGACTTTCCCTCTCTTGTTTCGTTGTTTTGTGGAGGAGAACTGAAGGGTCCTGGAAGTCTTTTCCCAGTCAGTAAAGCCTGTCACCTTTCACGAGCCCATCCTTCCCTTTGAATGACAGTTTCAGCTCAGGGCTTGCTGCATATGCAAATGAATGCAAAGCACATCTAATGCTCCGCTTGTAAAGACCGGCTGCCTAAGTTGACAGAGAGAATGCTGCCTCGCTGACTAATTCTTGGAAATTTCCATAAACCTCTCGCTCTGGTTGCCCAGGCTCAGGTTGAGTCCAAATTGCTCACATTTCTTTGCAATTATTCTCGTTTGTGTGAGATCTGCCTTTTCCTTTTTGATGATTTCCTTTGGGCATTCCTCACAAAATCCTTCACTGAGGCCAGGGCTTTTTTGTAGAAAAAGCCCAGCAGAAACTCATTCGCATAATAGGCCACACCCAACAGCAGAAGCTCATTAGCATATTAGGCCACACCCCTGATATCACAGTTCATTGGCATATCAGGCCCCACCCCCATGCTGCTAGAAGTGTGGTCATCCAGCCACACCCACCTTTTGCTTCTTATTCTGTTTACCTTGTTTGTTGTCAAAACCCAGGGCTTTTTTTGTAGCAGGAACTCCTTTGCATGTTAGGCCACTCACCCCTAATGTAGCCAATCCTAATGAGTTTCCTGCTGTTGGGTGTAGCCTGTTATGCTAATGAGTTCCTGCTGGGCGTGGCCAATTCAGGAGCCAGCTGGAACTCCGTTCCTGTGCGTTCCTGCCCAAAAATAGCCCTGATTGAGGCATTCATGTCACCCTCACTGGCCATCTTGTCCTCACCTGCTATCGATTGCCCCCAATCTAGGGCTGCCAATTCTGGGTTGGGAAATTCCTGGAGATTTGTGGGTGGAGCCTGGGGAGGGTGTGTTGGAAACGAAGGGCTTTGCACTGCCTCTTAGCTTCAGACTTTTTTTGGGGGGGAATATAGAGAATCAGAGAGACAGATAGGTCAGAACCCTGAACAGCCTTCTTTTCTGCTGCTCTGATGTACAAAGGTTTGATGTATACAGATTGCTTTTGATGCATATAGATTGCTACTCTCAGGGAATCTTCCTTCCTTCCGGCTGACACCTTTTCGCCCCAATTCTCTCTCCATCTTAGCACCATGGAGGCAGGGCATGCTTCCTGAATTTCCATCCATCCTAGCTAGTTAGAGTAGATTAGAATTCTCTCTCTCTACTCTCTATCCTGTCTAGAATGGAGTTCCTTACAATAAAGGATAAAGAGGCTCTGTGTGTAACTTTGTTTCTTGTTCTGACACACAAATCACATAGACTATGCCACATTATGCACCTTGAGGACTCTGCTAACTCTGTTCCCAACCCAGAGAACCAGCTTGGTGTAGTGGTTAAGAGCAGAGGACTCTAATCTGGAGAACTAGGCTTGATTTCCCACACCTCTACAAGAAGGCAGCTGGGTAATCTTGGGTCAGTCACAGTTCTCTCAGGGCTGTTCTCTCAAGAACAGTTCTCTCAGAGTCTCTCAGCCCCATCTACCTCACAAGTGAGGAGAGGAAGGGAAGGTGATTGTAAGCCATTCTGAGACTCCTTTGGGTAGTGAAGAGTGGGGTATAAAACCAATTCTTCTTCTTCTTCTTCTTCTTCTTCTTCTTCTTCTTCTTCTTCTTCTTCTTCTTCTTCTTCTTCTTCTTCTTCTTCTCCTCCTCCTCCTTCTTCTCCTCCTCCTCCTCCTCCTCCTCCTCCTCCTCCTCCTCCTCCTCCTCCTCCTCCTCCTCCTCCTTCATTTGGGGAAGGAAGGAACCTCAGTAGGGCATAGTTTTATAGTGTCCACCCTACACTTTCTTCAAGGGGACTGATCTATGTAATTTGGAGCTCAGTTGTAATTCTGGCAGATCTCTAGGTCCCCACTGGGAGGTGGGCAACCATACCCTAGTCCAATTGGCTAGAAAGCCTTCTGTGATGAGTGCTAGGATCACAAATAGAAGAGAAAGAAAAAGCAGCAGCTAGAGCAGAACATGATGCTGGAAAAGGAGCAGCAAAGGGAAACAATGGTGCTAAACAAAATCAAGAGGGGAATGAATATATACCTGTCCAAGTTGGTAATTTCTACCCCAAACTGAAAATGGAGAATATTCAATGCTGCTCTACTGACTAATATTCTCACTTCTATGTTTTTGAGAATGTCTGGCCTAATAACTAATAATTATAGCTGTTGCTTTGGACACATGCTTGTTTATTTAGATGGCAGTCAGTGTATCTTATGCTACAACGCTGATTTGCAAGACTCGTAGATGAGTGGCTTTACAACCCCATTTTACCAGTGTGTGGGGGTCTCTGCATCTGGGTTTTATGGTCCTCTCTTTAATGATTCAGATTGTCTTTGGCTGGGCTGGAGAATTATATTTTAGAGAGCGAAGCAATGTCATCTCAGTAACAGCTCTGCGCCATCCATCGTTCAACATTCTTTACTGAAAGAAGACTGTAAAATAAAATTAAACATTAAAAAAGCAGATTCCTCCCTCATTACAGCCATCTTAGGTTCCCGTTGGGATGGGAGATACAAATTTCACATCTGTTACTAGGGGACGAACAGTTGTTAGATTTTGGTTGAAGAAACCGATAAGAATGGGGATAGCTTCTTCGGAGACTGCTTCTCTGCTCACAACTAAAGTTAAAGCCATCCAATTCGACAATAATAGTTACCAGGGATAATTTTTGGGCAGGAACGCACAGGAATGGAGTTCCGACTGGGTCCCGAGTTGACCACACCCAGCAGGAACTCATTAGCATAACAGGCCACACCCAACAGCAGAAAATCATTAGGATTGGCTACATTAGGGGTGTCTGGCCTAACATACAAAAGAGTTCCTGCTACCAAAAAAGCCCTGGGTTTTGACAACAAACAAAGTAAACAGAATAAGAAGCAAAAGGTGGGTGTGGCTGGATGACCACACTTCTGGTGATGTGGGGGTTTGGCCTAATATGCTAATGAGCTGTGCTGTCAGTTGTGTGGCCTAATATGCTAATGAGTTTCTGCTGTTGGGTGTGGCCTATTATGCTAATGAGTTCCTGCTGGGCTTTTTCTACAAAAAAAGCCCTGATAGTTACTATCAAACATAAAATGAAGTAGCCCTGACCTGGATCTTGGAAGATAAGCAGGGCCAACCCTGGCAAGTATTTGGATGGGAGACCTCCGCAGAATACCAGGGCTGGGTGGCCAGAGGCAGGCTCTCAAGACACTTCTCTGAAATCATCATCTCCTGGCCTCCAGAGTTTGACTCCAAATTTGGAAACTGCTCATTGTCGGTTAAGAGACCATATGATACATTTTCCCCAGAGTACCCCTCAGTTTGGGTAATTGTGATGCACAGGCCTTTTAATGGGGCTTTCTCCCAGAGCTGCCATCAGCATACCCTGAGATGGGGCAGCGGCCAGGGTCCAGTGGTGAGCATGGGTAGTGGAACAGCTCACAAGTGGCCAGGGGAAGGACACACTGGCAGTTGTGAGGCATGCAGATGGGGGAAAGGAAGGGAGGCATGTGGGGAGGGGGACGATAATGGGAAGAAGATGGGAAGGAGGCCCTGGGAACTCTCTGCCTGGGACTCCTCCAAACCTGGAACTGGCCCTGCTTCCTCCCTTCAAAATCATTAAAGGATGGTAGCCCTGACCTGGATAGCCCAGGCAAGCCTGATCTCATCAGATCTCGGAAGCTAAGCAGGGTCGACTTTGGCAAGTATTTGGACGGGAGACCTCCAGAGAGTACTAGGGCCGGGAGGCAGAGGTAGGCTGTCAAGCCACTTCTCTGAATGTCCTCTGTGTCCCAGTAGGAGTTGCCAGAGGTTGCCATGACTTCCAGGCACAGGCATGCACATACACACAAATGTGAAAATAACAAAAAAAATCATTAATAAATGATAATGTAGAATAAGTGATTAAAACAAAAGTGTCAAAATGTACATGAACAATGTTCAGTGCACTATTCAGAAATGAAAATGCAGACATAAAAATATGGAGTAACAAAGGATTGTTAGTGTACTGCCACCACTTTGGAAACATCACCAGGTAATTTTGAACTCATAAATATAAGAAGCAATTTCGACAAGAATTTTGGCCGAATCCTTACTCAGAACCTCAAGAACCTCAAGCATGGTGTGGTGGTTAGACTTAGGTGACCTAGGTTCAAGTCCCTGCCTTCCATGAAGCTTACTGGCCTGTCCAGAGATCAGTCACTCACTCTCTCTGTCTCACTCAGCCTGATCTACCTTGCAGGGTTGTTGTGAGTGTAAAATGGAGGAGGGGGAGACGCTTCCCTGAGCTTCTTAGAGGAAGAGTGGAATAAAAATGTACCACATACGTAAAAAACAGATATAAAATCCATCTGACCAAGGAAAGTCATGAAACATGAAGGGTCTGCTTATTCCACAAAACTAGTTGCTTTTCCGTTTCACTGGAATGCTTTGAAATCTTTGATTAAAGCTTTAATTGATCATCTCACACCAACTGATCAATGCTAGTGTGTACTCCCATAAATAAGAAATGAATTTTATGCCATTGGGCAAGCCAAACTGGGAAGCCTTTTTGCCGGGGGGGGCCAAGGGGGATGGCCCCCTGCCACCTACATTTTGGCACGCTGGCCCTTGAAGTACCTTTCCCTCTTAAACAGAAGGACAAATTTCACTCTGAGATGGCATAGATATGGACGGTGGTGTGGGCACAATATCTGAGAGGCCCACAGTTTTCAGAATGTTAACGGACAGAATGTTAACGGACAGGGAGCAAGGAAACAAAAGATTCTGGGCTGTAGGCGAGAGCCTCACTGGGCATTAAGAATCCATTTCCTATGGAGACCAAAGATTTACACCTGCATCGAGATTGCCTCTTCAGATGACTTTGTTGCAGTGTTTTATCCAGGGCTACTTTTGTAGAAAAAGCCCAGCAGGAACTCATTAGCATAATAGGCCACACCCAACAGCAGAAACTCATTAGCATATTGGGCCACACCCCTTGACAGCACAGCTCAGCATATTAGGCCACACCCCCATGTTACCAGAAGTGTGGGCATCCAGCCACACCCACCTTTTGTGTCTTATTCTGTTTACCTTGTTTGGTGTCAAAACCCAGGGCTTTTTTTGGAGCAGGAACTCCTTTGCATATTAGGCCATACACCGCTAATGTAGCCAATCCTAATGAGTTTCCTGCTGTTGGGTGTAGCCTGTTATGCTAATGAGTTCCTGCTGGGCGTGGCCAACTCGGGAGCCAGCCGGAACTCCATTCCTGTGCGTTCCTGTCCAAAAATAGCCCTGGTTTTATCAATGTACATGCCCTGACCGGGATGGCCCAGGCCAGCCTGATGTTGTCAGATCTTGGAAGGCCCCCCCCCGTGACCCCTGCTCTATGCCCAGAAGAGGGAACCCCCCACAACCCTCCAGGATCCCTGGCCAAACTGGCTTGGAGAACAATAGCTTCCTGACCCCCAAAGTGGCGATCAGCATTTCCCTGGGCATGTAAGAAAGGGCCACAAAGACTAAGCCCTGATGCAACCCTTCCTGCCCTCCCTTCTCGTGATCTGCCTAAGTTCACAGAATCAGCATTGCCGTCAGATGGCCATCTAGCCTCTGTCTGAAAACCTCCAAAGAAGGAGAGCCCCCCACCTCCCGAGGAATCCTGTTTACATTTACAGCATGTAGAAGATGAGGAAGACACAGACGCATGAAAGGAAGTGACTGCATCCACTTTAGAAACGAGACCGTGCGACTGGAACTCTGAAATCTGGGGAGAAATTTGGATGAGGAGCATGTCCCGAGCATCGCTAATAGAGCCATTTGCTCTGGAAGAGGGACAAGGCACACACAATAGGATGCGGATGCTGGCAGCCTCCGCCTGCGCCATGCTTTGCTCTGCTGCCAGAAGAGGAGAGCAGAAGCAGTGAGACAGAACACTCTTTCCTGACATGACGTGGTAGAACCATCACTCCAATTCTACCCTCCTGAGGGTATATTTTTTAAATGTGGCAGGAGCAGACAGAAATGATAGGAAATGTGCAGTTAATCTGCTTGAGGGGCAGAATTTGAAAAAACAACAACAACAATTGTACATCATATAAATAAGGCTGCCAATTCTGACGAGGGAAATCCCTGGAAAATTTTTGAGGTGGTATCTAGGGAGGGTGGAGTTTGGGGAGGGAATCCGTTAGGGATATGATGTCATTCTAGGACTTCTGTTTCTCCTAGACTCTATGGTATACCTTGGATTCCAGCCTCTGATGTGCCATTTCCTCCAGGACAAATTATCTCTGTTCTGGAGATTGTTTATAATTCCTGGTCAAATCTAACTCTCTTCCTCTTTGAGGCTGGTGCACATAAATTAAGCTGTCTCCATTCAGGGGCTTCATCATACTTGTAAGAGAAAATGAATTCTCTCAAACTGCCTGTGACTTTTTCTCATGGTGAATGCAGAGTTAGAATGTGGCTGCTGCCAAGGTGTCACACCTGTTCTCCAAGTCGGGTTCCTTGCTCGTGCCCAACCTGCCCACCCTGGCGTGCCGTCCCTGATGGGCATCCTGCCACGAGGCAGAGTAAAGAGGTAAATAAAGGAACATTTCCCTGAGAAGACTGAGCTGGCTTTCACGGCAGAGGACCTTCGCCAGTCGGCCGATATATTCTGAGCAGCTGGCTTTCGAGTCTCATCTCTCATGTCACCCATCTTCGGAAAGTCAGTCCGGCTCCTGCTGGGTTTTAATGGATCTAATCGCCTCCTGATTATTCCCAGAGTTTGAGCCAAATAAGCTCTTCAAAATTAAAGCCCTTTTTAAAAAACTAGCTCAAACTTGGGTTGCCATGGAGATACCAAGGCTGTAAATCCCCCCCCCCGCTTCTCCTGCCATTCTGTGTATGTGTCTTTTCCCTTGATGCACCAGCCTGGTTATAAGAGGCCTAATTTCTGAGGACATTTTCAGCCATGGCCGGGGAGCTGGGAAATGACAGGGAGTGGAGTCTCCCCACTAAGTAAGTGAGGGAACTGCTTGTGTGTTGCTACCTTGAGGTAAAGGGCTCCCTTTTAGGTAATAAGCGCCGAGATTCTGTAGAGAAAAGAGACAGACGATTTGCCCTAAATTGCTCAGCAAGGTTTCCTTCTGTTCTCTGCCACATTCTCCAACTCTCCCACCCTCTGTCCTCAAGCAATTTTGGATAATGCTGCCACGGGAGTAAGAAATGGCAGGGAGCCACAGAGACATTCGCGCCCCCCTCCGAATTTTCAGCTCCGAATCCTAACATCAGCTCTTTCCCAGGTATTCTCCGAATGCTCAAAGGTTTGGGCAAATATTCACCCGACATTTGCATTTGAGATCCTAGGATGTTTTCAATATTTGACATCTTGTATTTGACATTATCTGATAGCTGCCGCGGAATGGTATTTAACATCTGTTGTCATTCAACAGACGACAAGCGTGTGTTTAATGTCTGACAGCTGATCATATACGAGATACCGTATTTGACACCTTTGTCAAAGCAGTACAGAGTTGCCAGGAGTATACCCATGTAGAATTTGGAGGTAAAAATTCATGTGAGGGATGGGAATTTTGAGTTCAAATTTCCACACGCTCTGAATTTTGTGTATTTGTGAAAATTCGTTTCAGTTTTGAACAATTTAAACAACTGCTTTCGTTACCCAAAATTTAGATGGTGCCTCCTTTGTAAAGAAGACTCCCAGAATGCCTTGCAGTGAAAAACTTGGATGCAGTGAGTTGAGGCAGTGACAAAGAAACATGGCGGTTCTAAGGACTGGCCTGAGGCCTGGCTCCATTGATGCTCTGGAGACTGTCCTCTTCACTTTCTGCAGGGAGTGGCAAGGCCAGTTCCAGCCACAACAGGTGCCCCACACGATACATCCAAAGGTGTGTTTGTTCGCTCACGTAGTGTAAGCTCAGCAAATGGATGCTGAGGGCAGGATAAAGATGTACTGGATAAACTCTCTATGGGCTGAGAGCTTGCCAGAAACCACCCTTTAAAACTGTCTCCGAAATGAAGTTTGCCAGCTCAGCACCCACTTCTGTAAGATAGATTCCGGTGGGTAGCCGTGTTGGTCTGAAGCAGCGGAACAAAATGAGTCCAGCGGCACTTTTAAGACCAACAAAGTTTTATTCGAGGTATGAGCTTTTGCGGGGCCGTGGCAGCTCAGAGGTTAAGGCGCTGAGGTGCAGACCGGAAGATTGGTAGCTTGGCAGCTCGAGAACCTAGTACGGCATGATGGAGGGAGCGCCCGTCTCTGGTTGGCTCCTGCCAACCTAGCAGTTCAAAAGCAAGAAATCGCAAGTAGATAAATAGGTCCCACTTCAATGGGAAGGTAACAGTGTTCTGTGTGCCTCAGTGTTTGTCATGCCGGTCACATGGCCATGGGAAAGTCTTTGGACAGCACTGGCTCTTTGGCTTGGAAACGGAGATGAGCACCACCCCCTAGAGTCAGATTTGACTAGCTTTTAAGCAAGGAGCTGCAGTGGCTCAAGTGGTTGAGACGCTGAACTGCAGGCTGTGGAAGTTCAGTAGTTCGAGACCCGAGAGTGCCGCATGACTAAATGAGCTCCTGTCTCTAGTTCCAGCTCCTGCCAACCTAGCAGTTCAAAAGCAAGAAATTGCAAGTAGATAAATAGGCAGCGTTCCGTGCGCCTTGGTGTTTAGTCATGCCGGCCACATGACCACGGAAATGTCTTCGGACAGCGCTGGCTCTTCGGCTTTGAAATGGAGATGAGCACCGCAACCCTAGAGTCGGATTCGACTGGCTTTCAAGCAAGGGAACCTTTACCTTTACCTAAGCAAGGAAATCCTTTACCTTTACCTTTTTTTATGAGTTTTTGTGTGCATGCACACTTTCATCTGAGGAAGTGTGCAGCACATGAAGGCTTATACCCTGAATAAAACTTTGTTGGTCTTAAAGGTGCCACTGTACTCAGACTTTGTTCTACTTCTGTAAGGTAATCGATAACAAGGTCCTGCAAACCATCCAAAGTCCATCTCCTCCCCTGGGTTCCACTCTTCCTTTGCCCTTTTGGTATGATCCACCACCACTTCCTGCCTCGCCTTCATCACATGCCTCCCTTTTGACCAGTTTAGTGAATCTCTCCCCTTTGTGGAAGATGTCGGTCTCTTGCTTCAAATAATACTTTTCTTCTTGAGTCTAAGAACAGGAGCCACCGTCCTCTGCTTTTCAGCAGGGCTGGCATCAGCATACCCTTAGGTTGGGCAGTTGCCAGGGCTGAGGGCTGCTGGCAGAGCCCACTAGTCTCACCCCTCACCTGTTTATTTTTATTTACATTTACATTTATATCCCGCCCTCCCTCCCTTCGGGTGGCTCATTGTTCATTGGCTGGCAGTTTACCACCTGTGTTCATATGACTAGTGCTACTGGGGAAAGGGCTACAGGCAGGGCAGGAAGTTGTGAGCCCTGGCAGTGGTAGGAGGGCTTGTGAGCGAGTGGGGAAAGGACACAAAAGCAAGTGGGAAGCATGCAGATGGGTGGGAAAGGAGGGTGTGAGAGAAGGACTTTGGGGTCACCAGAGGAGGTTAGGTCAACACTGGGAATGCTCTGCCGGGGGCTCCGCAAAACCCTGAACCGGCTCTGCTTTTTCCATATTCTTCCATATTGGTGAAAAGGTGGTCATTTCAGTTAAGATCCTTTCCTCGAGTTCTGTCCCTCCAGTGGGCAATTGACAAGAGACTAGCCGAAAATAGATGTGCCCCGAAATCTCTCTCCGCCGAGCCTCCCCGACTTTCCGGCTGACTCCCAGGGGAAATCCTTATCACTGAGACTTGATTGTTTGGATTAGAGGTATGATAGCCAGGGTAGCAGCTAAAAGAAATAAGATGCTAATTAAAATTCTACTGGAGTGAGCAAATTGCCTACAAATGAGATCGTTTGTGAAGGAACTAAGTACCAATTCCAAAACATTCTCTCCCTTGGAGCCCCCTCCCTTTCCTCCGAGGGTCTGAACATTCAAGCGTGGCTTCCCTGGAGCATCTAGAAATCCTGCCAACCTCTGACTCTTTTGTGGGGAAATCTTTCAGACTTTTTTTTTTTTTACAGAATGGGGATGTTCACTTGGAAAGCCAGGCTGCCCCAACTTGAAAAGGCACCATGCACCATGCATTTTTTAATTCGCTAGGGGGAAGATCTTCAATGACTGCCCTGTCTTGAAATGCAATACATAGGCCACCTTACTAAACTGCTTTTTTTTAAAAAGGGTTTTATATTCTGCATTCCTCTACCTTAAGGAGTCTCAGAGTGGCTTATAATCACCTTCCCTTCCTCTCCCCACAACAAACACTTGTGAGGTAGGCTGTATGTATTATACTGTTTTTCTTGTATGTAATCTACCTTCTTTTAGAGTCCTAATCTCTAATTTTGCAATCCAGTTTTGTTTCATTGATTGTCGTATGCTTTATACCGCTCTGATTGCATTGTGGTTAATGGAGTAATCCACCCTGAGTCTTGATGAGAAAGGCAGGCTATAAAAGAAGCAAGTAAACAAATAAACCAATACATAAATCATTACAGGCATGTGACATCCCAGATCTGCATGGGAGTCCTTGTTGCAACTATTGCTGCCATTTGTGGTACGGCTGCCTGAGCAGGGC
This sequence comes from Gekko gecko, assembly GCA_029375565.1. Classification (NCBI taxonomy): domain Eukaryota; kingdom Metazoa; phylum Chordata; class Lepidosauria; order Squamata; family Gekkonidae; genus Gekko; species Gekko gecko. The sequence goes on along the minus strand of JAPDNY010000016.1, from coordinate 35,824,744 downwards.
CTTTTTGGTTGTGGTGCCCTCAACAGGGAACTTCCTCAACTGGGACACCTTTTGGACAATGTTCTGGAAACTGTGGGGCCCTTGAAGAAAACCTTTTTTTAATTTCCAAAAGGTGTCTGATGGATGATAATGGTTAGACCTGAGGGCTTGAATAACATTATTTTAACATATATTGTGAGCTGTGATGTCACATCAAGTATGTCTCTGATTTCATTGCCTTCTGTAGGCAGAAGCAATGAAAATAAAATAGGAAGTCATGTTATGGGTAAGAGGAGCTCAATGTAACAGAGAGAGGAAGGGAACATATCACAAGGAGGCTATTTTTGAGGCACATCTTGAGCCTTTTTTGAGCCTTTGGGAACTGCTTACTTTTCAGCTGTGTTGTTCCTTGCTACAGCCCCTGATCTGGCACATTTCAGGCCTCCTGGACTATCATTCAACCTTCCTGCATCCCTTGGCACCCACCCATAGCCATAGCCTGCCTTCCACACTAGGTGGGGCTGCCTCATTTCCAGACACAGCTTCAAAGGAATGTATGGGAAAGCAGAAATTTCCTTGCAACCAATTGAAATGCCTGTAATCCTGCCGCCAAACACGAGTGCCTCTGTCTAGGAATGGTTAGCATCAGAAAGAAAAGAATAACATAAGATGCTTCGTTCAGATGTTTTCACCTGCAGATACAAGCACCTTCCTTAAATAAATAATAAGTGCCTTAAGCTAGAGTTGGTCCTTCTCATATACCCAGTCATAGTAGCTGAAGGGAGATTTTTTAAAAATAAAGCATAATAAAGGATAGCGGTCATGAAAATTCACCCTGAGCCAGAGGGAATCGTGGGCAGAATTGGGAAGTTCAGGTCGGTGGAAATTGTAGAAGTATCCCTGTAGGGTGTGTGTTCCAGTGAACACTTTTAAATATGAGAAATGTTCCTATTATAAAAAGGTATTTTAAGGCTGCGGTCAGACAAGCAGTTTGATCCAATGCCGTTGCTGTTCCCTTCCAGATTTAAAGTACACGATCAGACAGCAATATCTGCCTTCTGTTCCCCAGTCATTGGCACCCCATTCTTACCCGTCTTCGAATCGTAGTTATTTGACACCAGGGAAAGTCCAGTCTTTATGGATGTCAGTGCTTTCACCATGCATTTCTGGATGTCTAAACCTTCTCTGGCAAGCTCAAACACTTTGGGAAGTCTGATTGCACATTTCCATCATCACACTTTGTTTTTATGCAGTTAGCAATGAGTGCATAAGTGGATCTTCGCCCCAGGGTTGTGGATCAACACTTGTGCGTTTCTGCACCTAAACATTCTGTCAGGCTCAGGCACCCCCGGGGGCATTGTTTTTGATCAACAAATCCCCCCCCAACCCTTCTCTCCTGTTTCTTGGGGTGGGAAAGCTGTGTAAATAGTCCCTAGTTAGGCTCCCATATTGGCAGGGAGCCTGCGGAGGCTGACATCCATAATACATGGAAACTTGGGAAAAGCTGGAAAAAAATAAAAATCCAGGTAGCCTTGCTTCTGAGCAAACTTGGGCTGAATATCTGCCCCCCTCAAGGGCATACAGGGCATTCTGGGCATGGACCTTGGCTAAAGTGGGAGGTGTATGTTCACTGGTCTACAGAGATCAGTTCCTCTGGAGAAAATGAATGCTTTGGAAGGGGGACTCTATGGCACTGTACACCACTGAGGTCCCTGTCCTCCACAGGCTGCATCCCTAAACCTCCAGGAGTTTCCCTGCCTGGAGCTGGCAACCTTATCCCCATCTCACTTTCCCCCATGCAAACTGTGTTAGCAGAAAAAGAGTTTCTGTTTGAGAGCATCCCATGATTTACACAAGAGTAAATGCACTGAAGTCGATGGGGGCTCCTATCATGTAAATCTGTATTCCAAGTAAGAGGGGCAAAGTGCAGGAGGCTGGGAAGGTCCACAGTAGTTGGCGGAGGGATTGTGGAGCTGTCAAAATGAGTGGTGCTTTGGTTAAGTGTTTCTGCGCATGCCTGAAAGACGATTTAAAAAAAGGATGCCACTCGACAGTGTGCTCTGTGACTTGCAGCAATAATCTGAACAATCAACCATGAAGTGAATGTGTGGTGAAGCTGGCTCATGGGGGGGATCTCTGATCAAAACTTTCTGTTACAACATAATATGGCATCATTATAGGGGTGCCCAGACTGTGCCAAGCCTGTTGCCTGACCACAGCCTAAATCTTCAAATGGAAGTGGTCACATCACAAATTCAACAGCCCACTGGCCATTCTAAGATAGGATGAATTAGGGATCCTGGTGGAAAGGGGCACACCCTGACTACTGATTATGAAAAGCATTCTTGCAACAATATAGCCAAGGTTGCAGAACCTTGCTTTAGAGATGACAACTGGGGTGCTAGCATAAGAACAGAGACAGAGACCACGGGAGTTCTTCTTTAAGCCCCCTGTGTGTGTCTTACGTGTCTTCAAGTCACATATGGCAATCCTATGAATTAATGGGGAAGGAAGGTGTCATGGTATAGCCCCATCTCATCAGATCTTGGAAGTTTAGCAGGGTTGGTACTTGAAAGACCACCAAGGAAGACTCTGCAGAGGAAGGCATCGCCAAACCACCAGTTTGGTGTAGCAGTTAGGAGCACGGATTCTAATCTGGGAGAACCAGGTTTGATTTCCCACTCCTCCACATGCAGCTGCTGGATGACCTTGGGCAAGCTACAGTTCTCTTGGAGCTGTTCTCTCAAGAGCAGTTCTCTCGGGGCTCTCTCTCAACCCCACCTACCTCACAGGGTATTTGTTGTGGGGAGAAGGGAAGGAGATTGTAAACTGCTCTGAGACTCCAAGTGAAGGGTGGGGTATAAATCCAATCTCCTCTTCCTCCTCCTTCCTTGAAAGCCCCTTTTGGGGTCACCATAAGTCAGTTGCAACTTGGCAGCACGTTAAAGACAGAAATATGAATTAATGACCTTCAAAACACCCTATCATTAACTGCCATGCTCAGGTCTTGCTATCTGATTCTGGATACAGAATTAATGTTATTGCAAACGTGCTTGATGCATGACAAAGGCAAAAACCCCTCGACTTGGGCTACAAAGAGAATGTATCATATGATCCGGGTTGGTAAGGGTGCTGGAGTTATTATGAGGCATAAGACAGAAAAGGAACCCCTATTAAATGTTCATAAAGTATATCGCACTTGAGAGGGATGTTGTTTTCACGCGATGATGCTCCTTTTCATTTCTTTTTGTTTCTCTTTGTTGTCCCTGTGAGCCTTTTTGATTTGCTCGCTGCCAGTGCCCACTTAAGTCTGCTTCAGGAGGAAACAACCGGATGTGAATACGCTTGCACATTTGATTTGCCCATGGGGGAAAAAAACCCAAAAACGAAACAGGGATTTTCAAGGTTGTTTGTATGAATGCTTGAACACACTTTCATTTCGGTTTTGCTCCTGAGGAACAGGAGCATCAGAAATCTGGGTAACACCAACTGATGTATTGAAGTCAAAAGAATCAGTTGTGAGAATGAGTCAATGCATCTACCCATAGTATCTATGCACATATAGCCAGGGCTCTTTTTGTAGCAGGAACTCCTTTGCATATTAGGCGACACACCCCTAATGTAGCCAATCCTCCAAGACCTTACGGAGCTCTTCTTACAGGGGCTAATGTAAGCTCTTGGAGGATTGGCTACATTAGGGGTGTGTTGCCTAATATGCAAAGGAGTTCCTACTACAAAAAGAGCCCTGCATACAGCCAACGTGAATTGAACACATCTGTATCGAATGTTTGAAAAGGGGATTCTGGGTCTAGCCTACAAGGGAGATTCAAACCAAACACAACCTTTTAGCAAGAAATGAGTTTTTATAATGAACAGCTGTGCCCACAACAACTTCCCATGTCTCCTGCACAAATTGGGAAAATCCTGGAGATTTAGAGGGTGGAACCTGGGGAGGGAGGGAGCTTTGGGCAGAGGAGGGAACTCAGCGAGGTATAATGCTATAGGCCCCACTGTCTAAAGCAGCCATTTTCTCCGGAGGAACTGTTCTCTATAGTCTGAAGATCAGTTGTAATTCCAGGAGATCTCCAGGGCCCACCTGAAGGTTGGAAACCTTATTCGCAGGACCATTTCTACACAGCTCAATCCTACATATGTTTACTTCAAAGCAAGTCCCACTGTGTTCTGTGGGACTTATTTGCACTAGGGATCATCTACAGTCTCATATAGATTCTTGTCCAATATAACAGGTTTTTTTTGGGGGGGTGAGGGGATTAAGTTTAATTGCTTCTTAGAAGTCAGGCAGCCACCTAAAGCCTCTTACATCAGCCGCCTGTCACTGCAAATTCCTTGCAACTCTGACTAGCCTCTTTCCAAACACAGCAGGCTTAGGAACATAAGAGAAGCCATGTTGGAGCAGGCCAATGGCCCATCCAGTCTGTGCCACACAGTGGCCAAAACTCAGGTGCCATCAGGAGGTCCACCAGTGGGCTCAGAATACCAGAAGCCCTCCCACTGTTGCCCTCCAAACCCCAAGAATACAGAGCATCCCTGCTCCAAACATAAGAACGTAAGAGAAGCCATGTTGGGTCAGGCCAATGGCGCATCCAGTCCCATACTCTGTGTCACATGGTGGCCAAAACCCAGGTGCCATCAGATGGTCCACCAGTGGGGCCAGAACTCCAGAAGCCCTCCCACTGCTGCCCCCTAAGCACCAAGAATACAGAGCATCACTGCCCAGACATAGTGTTCCATCTGTACCTTGTGGCTAATAGCCACTGATGGACCTCCGCTCCATATGTTTATCCAAGCCCCTCTTGAAGCTGTCTATGCTTGTGGCTGCCAACACTTCTTGTGGCAACTTCTAGACACATGGGTGCAAATGCATTCACACAACGTTTGGAGCAAAATGGGGGGCGGGATGGCTGTTTGGAATCATCTGCTGTGCATGTGTGAGGGAATTCAGCCTAAGGCCAATGCGGTTCATCAGCCGGGGGTTGACAACAACAGACACAGGGTGAGTCCTTTGACTGTTTTATTGAGATCAGTCACAAGGGGAATCCCATCTCACCGAGATGGAGGGGAGGCTCTCAGAAAACAAAGAACACAGAGTATATATAGATAAGATAAACCAAGGCTGGTGCATAGTGGAAAAATACAAGTCTCGTATTGTATGCAAGGCTGGTGCATGTCTAAATTACTGAGAAGAAATGGGTAATACACCTAGAGAATCAACTTCTAACAAGAAACATCTGCTACTCCCTATTTGGGGTGTGTGGGGGGCTTTGGCCTTAAGGTTTCAGCCTGGCACAGAGCATACATGGCCTCTCTGCTTCATTCTAATGGAGGCCAGAGTCCATTTTGTTTCACTTACTTCCCCTGCCCGACATGCAAAAGGGTCCCATTCAGGGATAGAAGAAGATAGCCCACCCAGTCAATATGAGGCCACCCGTAACCATCTACCCTAAACCAGACTAGCAAAAAAGTAAAAACCCTCTAAATAAAATTCAATAATAAATTGAAATGTAATAGTTCTGCTGTTTTAACCTAACACGAGGGAAAGGCGGAATAAAACATCATGATAATAATAACCAGTATGGATCCAGGCCTACCTACCCTTTATGGGGCAAGTTTGACACATGAGTAGGACCTGCAAATTCAGGGCCTCAGCCAGATGTTGCACGCAGCATGATTAGGGGGGAGGAGGATGGGGCTGGAAGGTTGCTGGGGAGACTGCTGGAGTCGCAGAAAGAGATGCGGCGGAAGAGCTGGCAGAGAGAGAATTGGGTAGGAGCAGTGCAGAGACTGCAGAAGGGGGTGAACTTACCGGGAGTGGAGGAATGCTGAAAATAAATGCGATGTGCCTACATGACTTGGAAATGATGTAGGCATATTGGGGATGTTGGTGGTGGTGGTGATGAAGCTCTGGTTTTGGGGCAAAACTCTATGGTAGAATTAGCTTCTACCATAGTAAGGTTTCCCTTGCTCGAAAGCCAGTCGAATCCGACTCTAGGGTTGTGGTGCTCATCTCCGTTTCAAAGCCGAAGAGCCAGCACTGTCCGAAGACGTTTCCATGGTCATGTGGCCGGCATGACTAAACACCAAGGCGCACAGAACGCTGTTACCTTCCCACCAAAGTGTTTTGGCCAAAAAACAGAGTGTCGCCCTCAACGTCCCGACATTGCTTCCAGGTCATATAGACACATCGCATTTAATTTCAGCATTCTTCCCTCTTTTTTGGGAGGTAATTCCCCCCCACGGCAGAGAGGTGAGGCCCGAAAGTGGGGGACTCCTGCTGGCGGTGCGGGTCTGGCATCCCTACATCATGAGGAGGCCGAGCAGGATTCACAGGAGTTGCCTAACATCACGTGGGAGAGGCCCACAGACAGACGAAGCAGGGTGTGAGAGGCCTGAGAAGTAAGGACAGGGACGGGTGTGGTAAAGGGGAACAGACTGAACAGAAGATGAGGAGGGACTGGGTGGGGGGAATGGACTGATGAGAACATTGGGAGAGAGGCAAATGAAGCGTGGGGGCGTGGCACGTAGCAGCTGAATATGTTATAAGCAGGGCTCTTTTTGTAGAAAAAGCCCAGCAGGAACTCATTAGCATCATAGGCCACACCCACCAGCAGGCACTCATTAGCATATCCAGCCACACCCCTGACATCACAACTCATTAGCATATTAAGCCACACCCCCGTGCTACCAGAAGTGTGGTCATCCAGCCACACCCACCTTTTGCTTCTTATTCTGTTTACCTTGTTTGTTGTCAAAACCCAGGGCTTTTTTTAGGAGCAGGAACTCCTTTGCATGTTAGGCCACACACCGCTAATGTAGCCAATCCTAATGAGTTTCTGCTGTTGGGTGTGGCCTATTATGCTAATGAGTTCCTGCTGGGCGTGGCCAACTTGGGAGGCAGCCGGAACTCCGTCCCTGTGCGTTCCTGTCCCAAAACAGCCCTGGTTATAAGTCTTCTGTAAAATGAATCTGAAGGGGGGGGTGCCTACAAGAATGTGATACCTGTACTAGAGTGGCTGAGGATGAACCCAGGAGGCCGGTGTGGCAGATTTGGCAGGTGCCCTGGTCAGAGGCCACTGTCAAGGTCACAGTGAGAGAAATCCCATGCCTAGCCAAGTGTCAATCCTGACATCTCCAATTATAGGATCTCGGGTGGCTGGAAAGATCCTCCTCTGCCGAAGGCCCTGGAGAGCTGCTGCCAATCAGAGCAGAAAATGCTGAGTTAGGCCCAGTGGCCTGACTCAGCATAAGGCAGTGCTATAGGCACACTGTGTGAGAACAGGTCCCAGCAACATGCAAAAATTGTCCCTATAATTTATCTGTGAAGACTGCTTCCTGGCCTAAGCTTTCTCTGCAGTTTTCTCCCCCACTCCTATTCCCTGCTGCTTTGTTATAGAGTCATTACTTCTGAGCTTACAGGAAGCGCCTCTCTAGCCCCTTGGAGGACTAGCTTTATAGCTCGATTTGTTTTCTTGCAGAATTGTTATCCTCGAGCCGCACATACAGCAAGAGAGATTCTTTATCTTCTTTGGAGACCAGCTGCAAAATACAGAAATGTATATCCACCATGCTCTGTAAACAGGAATCTTGTGACGCCTTAGGGCTGGGATCCCCTGCCCACTTTTGAGATCCCATTTGGTGTAGTGGTTAAGTGTGCGGACTCTAATCTGGGAGTACCAGGTTTGATTCCCTACTCCTCCATTTGCAGCTGCTGGATGACCTTGGGCAAGCCACAGTTCTGTCAGAGCTGTTCTCTCAAGGACAGTTCTGGAAAGAGCTCTCCCAGCCCCACCTGCCTCACAGGGTGTCTGTTGTGGGGAGGGGAAGGGAAAGGAGTTTGTAAGCCACTCTGAAACACCGAGTGAAGGGTGGGGTATAAATCCAATCCCCTCCTCCTCCTCCTCCTCCTCCTTCTTCTTTGAAATACTTGGAGAGCTCTAGGCACTGCATTGGGGACCCCTGCCATAGGGGCAACCCCCCCCCAACAGTATTTAATTATGCAAGCTGTCATGGACTAAACCCCTTCTGCCTGATGAAGAGAAGGAGAAGAGAAGAAGAGATTGGATTTATACCCCGCCCTTCACTTTTGAGTCTCAGAGCGGCTTACAAACTCCTTTCCCTTCCCCTCCCCACAACAGACACCCTGTGAGGTAGGTGGGGCTCTGAGAGAGCTCTGACAGAAACTGCTCTTTTTCAAGAACAGCTGTGCCAGAGCTTGTGACTGACCCAAGGTCACATCAGCAGGTGCAAGTGGTTGAGTGGGGGAATCAAACCCGGTTCTCCCAGATTAGAGTCCGCGCACACTTAACCACTACACCAAACACATCAGTAAGACTTCCCCTTTTTCTCTCCTCTTGTTCCTGTACCTTTAACAGCCGCTCGGCCCACAGAAATCAAGTAAGTAACCCTTTCTCCATCACTAAACCAGAAAAGCTGGGCACGTTCAGCTGTTGCTAAAGGTGCAGGATCAGTGGCAGTGGAAAGAAAGCTGGCGGTTCTGATTCCAAGTGCAGAAGAAGTGCCTTTGTTTGGGGAGGAACCAAAGTTAGAAGCTCGTTTTCCTAAGGGCCAGTGGTGAACTCTCATGAAAGCTAAGAAACATTACCATCATCTGGAGAAAGTGCGTATTTCCCAGTGACTCAGCTTGGGTTCCTTCCCAGGAGCAATCGTCGTTATCAGTGCTGTTTCTCTTGTAATAGGCCCTCCGATTTTTTTTTGTCATTAGTTTGTCTCTGCTGACGGCTATTTTTTTTTTTTTTACAGATTAACCTTTTGAGAAATCTGCTTCTTAGTCGCTTCCGAGGCTGCCGAGCCGTGTGCGCACCTGCATCTGGGAATGGAGGGCCGTTCAGACACCTGGCAGGTCAGGAAGCTGGCCTTGCGGCCGTGGGGAAACACTTGATAGGGGACGATCAATCTTGACTTGCTAATTAGTGACACTGTTAGCTCTCATCAGTGGGATTTCCCCCCCCCTGCCTTAATAGTGCTCTTGCACACATCTCTTTTAACTTCTGACATGAGGAGTTTTTGTAAAATGATGCTTGGTACTTCATAGGGTCGCCAGACCCCTTGGTGGAGGCGGGGGTACCCCATCACCAGGCCCCGCCTCCTGCCACCAATTAGCTGGCTGGCAGAGGGGACTTACCAGGAGAGAGAGGGAGGCCCGGGTTTTGTCAGCAGCAATGTGGTGATGTCACTTACGGTGTGATGTGATCGCATTGGCGACATCTGGGCGATGCTCTGATATTTGGCCAAAAACTCTATGGCTGAAGCCATTTTTACCATAGAGTTTTTGCCCCCAAACCAGAGAATCACCCCGATGTCATGATGTGATGATGTCACTTCCAATACACAGTGGAAGTGACATAGCCACCTTGCCGGCTACGTTTGCCTGGGCCTCCCCGCTGCTTTTGGTAAGTCCCCCCCACACCAGTTGCCAGGAGGGACCTGGGAACCCGAAAGCACTAGGATTTAGGAGTACCCAATGAATTATACTGATTTACTTTCTTTATACCCCGATTTTCCCTCTAATGGGAACCCAACCTGGCTTACATTGTTCTCCTCTTCTCCATTTTATCCTCACAACATTCTTGTAAGGTAGGTTAGGCTGGCCCAAGGCTATCTTAGCAAGCTTCCATGACAGACTGGGGGATCTGAACCTGGGTCTCTCAGATTGTACTCCAGCCATCACACCAGCAGTAGGTTTAGGAGAGAAAGCATGTAATTAAAGTGCAAACTCACTGTCACAAGATGTGAGAGAGCCAGTGTGGTATAGTGTTGAAGAGTGCTGGACTATTATCTAGGGACCTGGGTTCGAATCCCCACTCGTGCCATGGAAGCTTGCTGAGTGACCTCAGGCCAGTCAAACTCTCTCAGTCCAACCTACCTTACAAGGTTGTTGTGAAGATACAGTGGAGAAGAGGAGAACGATATCAGCCACTTTAGGTCTCCATCGGGGAGAAAAGTGGGGTGCAAATGAATTAAATAAATAAATACAATGTAGCGAGGTCCTCTGACTTATATGGCTCTAAACAAGGATTAGGAGAAACTCATGGAGAAGGCTGGATCAATCGTTGGCTGTTGACCATGATGGAGCCTCCAGGTTCAGAGAATGTATAACAGTTTCTGGGTGCAGACAGGAATGGGGGGAGATGAGCTTTGGCAGCAGTCTGAGAACGTCCAAATAAAAAGAGGGCTATTCACATAACCAGGGCTCTTTCTGTAGCAGGAACTCCTTTGCATATTAGACGACACACCCTAATGTAGCCAATCTGCCAAGAGCTTGCAGAGCTCTTCTTATAGGGGCTACTCTAAGCTCTTGGAGGATTGGCTACATTAGGGGTGTGTCGCCTAATATGCAAAGGAGTTCCTGCTACAGAAAGAGCCCTGCACATAATGAGCACAGATTGCAGAACTATTCCGAGTTTGCTGCGGTTTCTGTAACTCCTGACATTCTCTGAAGTAACCATGGCGCCTTCATTTCCCTAGAAGTTTATGAGCTTACATAGCGGCTTCCTTAACCCTGTTATTTGAGTCAAGCGAGGCTTACTTCTGTGCTATTTTTTTAAAAAAAATTTGGAGCCAATCGTAACTTTAAAAAAACCCCAAAACCACCGTTTCTCACGACGACTGACATGGCTTGATCAATTATTTGAGTTCAGGGGAAGTCAAACGGATTGTCAGATCCTGACAGAAGATCTCCTAGGGCGTGAGGGTAAGCGAGCAAACAGCCCGAAGATGTAAGAACTGATAGTAATTATAGGAAGAAAATTGTTATTAATGTACTAATTTGCTTGGAAGCCAGACTTCATGTAATTACAATTTAGGATCAAGATAAGGTTAATGCGTGTACCTTCCCGGGTATTTATGGAAAGTTTAAACGGATTCTCCACCGTCAAATCTTGCAAATGGTAATTGCTTCTGTGAGGCTGGGCTGTGCGTTCTCCGCGTGATCCCCAGGGCAAAGTATAACTGAGCGGAGAAAGCAGGGCTTCAGAGAGAAACAGAAGAACAGGCCGGATTAGACCAAGAGTCCATTTAAGTCATCACTTTCTCTTCAGCTTGGGGGCAGGTGTGTGAGTGGGGCAAACTGCCCAGGTGTTGAGAGAGTCCAGTGTGTTAGTTCTTGTTGCCTAAGGAGTCCTCAATGTGGTGCCCCTGGGCGCCATGGCACCTAGAACCTAACCTTTTACCCATCAAATGTTTTTAGAATGTGGTCGGGGCCAGGCGGAGCTTCTGCCTACCAAGGCTTCTGATTGGTCATTGGAGATTTGATTGGCTGTCCAGGGTTTTTTTAAAAAAATGTTGCTTTGGCAGCAGCTGCCACCACAGCATAGGCAGGGCGTGAGAATAAAATGGAGGAGAGAAGAGAGCACTACATGGCTGAAGGTGAGTTGCAGCAGCCATTTTTGTTACTGGCTCCGCTTCCTGCGGCAGCCATTTTGCGGCAGCTGTGTTGTGGTTGCACTAATCTGCCAGCGCTGAGTTGGGAAATACCTAGAGGTTTTGGGGGTGGAGCTTGGGGATGGTGGGGGTTAGGGAGGAATAGGACCTGAGCAGGGTATAATGCCATAGAGTCCACCCTCCAAAGCAGCCATTGTCTTCAGGGGAACTGATCTTGGTCATCTGATCAACCGTAATTCTGGGAGATCTCCAGGTGCTACCTGGAGGTTGGCAACCCCAGACTTCCAAAAGTGCATGAAGGCTCAAGAAAGCTGGGGATCCCCTGGCCTAAGGTTGGGAAGGGTGGCTAGAAAAACAGGAGAATTTTAGATATTAGTAGGGTTGCCAGGTCTGGGTTGGAAAATACCTGGAGACTTTGGGGGTGGATCTGGGAGAGGGTGGGGTTTGGGGAGGGGCCTCAACATGGTAGAACGCCATAGAGTCCACCCTTCAAAGCAGCCATTTTCTCCAGGGGAGCTGATCTCTGTCAGCTGGAGATCAGTTGTAAGAGTGGGAGATCCCCAGGCCCCACCTGGAGGCTGGCAACCCTAGATATTATACTTCCAGTTTTACAGAAGAAGCTGAATATTACACAGTAAGCCAGGTTTCCCAGACTTTTTGTGCTTGAGGGCACTTTTGGAATTCTGGCACAGTATAGGGGAAAATGGCTGCCACGGGAGGTGGGGCCGGCTACAAAATGGCTGCCACAGCTTCCCTTCAATCACACTGTGAAGATCCTTATGCATTAGCGGCAGCTGTTGCCAAAGCAACGTTTTTATAAATCTGCACAACCAAGTCTCCAGTTGCCAAACAAGGCTTCTGATTGGCCAGAAACCCACCTGGCCCCATTTCCTTTGTAAAAAAAAACTTGGCAGGCACCGGGCACCAAGTTGGAGACCCCTGCACTAACCCATATAATACATTTACTGTATCAGTATTCCATGTACTTAAATGTATGATGTGATCTACTGACAGCTTTTTGGGGGAGGGTGCGAGGGTACCCCAATACTCTGTTTTGCCTGGAGCGGCAAGGTTCCCTCCCTGTGGTCCTGCCCAGGCGGACTGCTAGCGTGAACAGCTGGTCCATAGGCCCCATCTTTGGAAAATGTTATTTTCTTTCCCCCTTCTGGCTCGGTTTCATCTGGGAAAAGTTTACCAAAGTTGGAGATGAATAATGAAAAGTGAGCTCTTTCTTTTCCGGCGAGTTCGCAGCTCATGTTCGTGCCCTGCCGAACGCCTGTCTCTGGAGCCTTTAAAAGCACATCACTTACATAAGAACTCCTATAAGCTCATCACCATTAATTTTCCATATTAAATACATTTATAATGAAATCTCCGGAGAAGTGAGGCTAGGCTGGGGCCTTGGCTCTCCGGAAAGAAGCCGCCTTCTCCCGGGAACACCAACCAACCAGCCAGCCAGTGAGGGCGGCTAAGTGCTTTGCGTTCCCTGGGGCAACGGATTAAATGGTGGCCCGGGGAATGGGCCTTGCTGCTTTCCTGAAATCTCTCCCAGGTTTATGCATCAATAAATTATTGAAGCAAATTACTTTGACTGCTGGAAACTGCCAGTTAAGTATAAGGGTACTTCGTTTGCGAGGCTGTTAAAAGACACGGGGAAACATGCATTAAGGAAGGCCGATTAAAACAAGCGCTTTCCCATGGAGGAACGGAAAGATGGGTGGCACTTTTGTTAAGTAGCCTCGGATTACCCAGAAGCCCTCAGTGGCTGAAGCCATCTGAGTTTAACTACCGCCAAGCTATTAATCCAGGGAGGGCGTACAAACAAAGGTAGCTGCTTGCTTAGCATCTTAAAATGAAATGCTTTCTCCATGTGTGTTTGTACACATTCTCTGGGCACGCTCTGCACATTCTCAAGGACACTCTTTTCTTTATAACTGTGGTTTACGACCTCCAAGTGGTAGTTGGAGATCTCCTGGGACTACAAATGCTCAGTTCACTTGGCAAAAAATGGCTGCTTTGGAAGATTATGCATGGGATTGAGCAGGTTGAGAAAGAAGTACTTTTCTCCCTTTCTCACAATACAAGAACTCGTGGGCACTCAATGAAATTGCTGAGCAGTCGGGTTAGAACAGATAAAAAGAACTACTTTTTCACCCAAAGAGTGATTAACACATGGAATTCACTGCCATAGGAGGTGGCGGCAGCTACAAGCCTGGATGGCTTCAAGAGGGAATTAGATAAGCATATGGAACAGAAGTCCATCAGTGGCTATTAGCCACAAGTATAGATAGGAACTCTCAGTCCGGGGCAAGTGATGCTTGGTATTCTTGGTGCTTGGGTGGGGCACCAGTGGGAGGGCTTCTAGTGTCCTGGCCCTACTGCTGGACCTCCTGATGGCACCTGGTATCTTTGGCCACTGTGTGACAAGAGTGTTGGACTGGATGGGCCATTGGCCTGATCCAACATTGGCTCCTCTTATGTTCGTATGTTCTTAAGGTGGAGTCTATGGCATTATACCCCACTGAAGCCCCTCCCCTCCTCAAACCCCATCTTCCTCAGACTCCACCCCCAAAATTGCTAGGTGTTTCCCAACAAGGCCTTAGCAACCCTATTTCTGAGTTAGGACATTCCTGGAGTTTTGTGGTGGAGCCTGAGGAGGGCAACATTTGGGAAGGGGTGGGACATAATTGGGGTTAAATGCCCTATAGCCCACCCTCTGAAGCAGCCATTTTCACTGGGGGAAAGTCTAGAGATCAGTTGTAGCTCCAGGAGATCTCCAGGCCTCATCTGGAGGTTGGCAATCCCCCATAGCCATTTTCCATGATCCCAGGAGAACTCATGGCAATGAAAACTGGTTGGAGGAAAGGGCGCTAAGATCTGGTCAGTCTCAGCTTCAATGAAGGATCGATTGTTCCCTAACTGAAAGGATTATACCACAGCACAGTCCAAACTTATTCTGGATCTGACAAATGTACCCCTTATGGAGAAAATACTGGCCGTTAGGAATTGTTTCCTTTGATTGCTGTGGCTGGATCTTAAATATCACTTGGTACAATGAAAATAATTTTTTTGCATGTGCATTTTCTGCATTGTTTGACACACTGGGTCTAATACTTCAAGCCTTGTTTCAGATCTCTGCAATCCTTGTCCCGTCCCGTTGCTTATTAGATGTGTCATGTGGTTGGTTGCATTGACTTACACTATATAATCTGCGGGAAAGCTTAGTGAGAAATAAATAAAAATAAACTTCAAAGGAAGCGGAATATCGGACTCCAATCAATCTGATATTTCCAGAACTTTTCCAGCAGCATCGAAAGGGGCTCTCCTGATTTTGAAAAAACATTTGGCAATACCTATGAAAATGGGACGTCACTTCTGAGTTGGGGCTGGGAGTGAGACCACAGCATGAGTGCACCACGACTTTTCTCCTGCTGCCTCACTGGTCAGTAGCAGGACTGGTGAGGCCCGGGGTGGGAGATCTTCTGCTATCTCGAGAGTCTTGACGATTCTACTGGCTGGCAGCACCTCTCCGGGGTCCCAGGGAGAGGTTATCACTTGCTGGTGGTGGAAGGAGGAGGAGGAGGAGGAGGAGGAAGAGCAGGAGGAGAAATTGCATTTATACCCCACCCTTCACTTGGAGCCTCAGAGCAGTTTACAATCTCCTTCCCTTCCCCTCCCCACAACAGACACCCTGGTTGTGGTCACACACACTAAATAATCCACTTTCAATCCACTTTCCAACTGGATTTTACTGTGTGAACTGCACAAATCCAGTTGGAAAGTGCACTGAAAGTGGATTATTTAGTGTATGTGACTGTAGGTGGGCCTGAGAGAACTCTTTTGAGGACTACTCTTGAGAGAGCAGCTCTGAGAGAACTGTGGCTGACTGAAGGTCACCCAGCTGGCTGCATGTGGAGGAGTGGGGAAATCAAACCTGGTTCTCTAGATTAGAGTCCGCCATTTGCCATTGGCTGTGACTGGTTTCCCATACAAGTACTAACCAGGGCAAAACCTGCTGAACTTCCAAGAATTTATGAGATTGGGTTAACCTTGGTCATTCAGGTCAGGGCAATCACCTGATCCTTTTAAAAACTGGAGATACTGGGGATGGAACCTGGGACCTTCTGCATACCAAGCAGATGGTCTCCCACTGAACCACAGAGTGAGTCATGGGAAAGACAGTGCCACCCCCAGCAAGAAATCCTGGTTCTCGGGTGGACAGATGAGAAGCTCTGATTTCTGTCCGTCGGAGGCTTGTGAAAACCAACCTGACTTGCCCACTCGCAACCTTCCTCCTTGCTTTCCTATTTGCTGTGCTCCTGTCTCCATCAAGACCTTTCTGTTTTCAGAGTTCAGAATCACAAGGTACCTTTCAATAACTGCCTTTTGTCAATGCTGTGGTGAAAAATGTCAGGTGTGTTTGTCAACCGACTGGGATTATTAGACATCTGCCACTGCAAAGTCTTCTCTGAGCACTTTAGATGAGGACCACCGAGCAATCTTCTTCAGTCTTGAGGGAAAAGATGGGTGGGTGAGTTTTGATGGGGGCGAATGCATAGGTCAACAAAACCCAATGATCCCTCTTTATCGAAGATAGCCACTGCTTTTGCTGTAATCTACCCCATTTGACCTTTGGCCTGTCTACAGTTTCACTAGTATGGCTGCAGCTAAGCTAGGATTCATTCAGCCTTAAGGGCCAATTCATGAATAGAGCCAAGCACACTAAAATTGACAGCAGAGGTGAGGGTTGTCAACCCCAGCCTCCAGGTATGGGCTGGCCAGGTTCCAGGTGGAGCCTGGAGATCTCCCGGAATTAGAACTGACCTTCCAATGACAGTGAACAGTTCCCCTGGACAAAATGGCTGCTTGAGAGTGGACTCCATGGCATTATACTCTGCTAAGGTACCTCCTCTCACCAAATCACACCCTTCCTAGGCTCCGTTCATAAAACCTCTGAGTATTTCCCAACCTGGAGTTGGCAACCCTATGAACTGGAGCCCAACATTCTCTTGGAATTCTAACGGATCCCCAGAACACAGAGATCAATTCCCCTGGTGGAACTGGCTGCTTTGGAAGGTGGACTTCATGGAATCAAATCTGCACTCAGATTTGTCACCTCCTCAAACTCCACCCTCTGTAAACCTGAACCCCAAATCACCAGGAATTTCCCAAGCCAAAGTCGGCAGCCCTACCAGAGGCCCAGTTACGTACACCTCAGTGACTGAGGTGAGAATATAAAAGCATAGAAAGATCCCTGCTGGTCAGACCAAGGGACCCTCTAAAACACACAGGGCCAGCCACATACCCTGGAAGGCTCACAAGCTTGATATAAAAGCCAAAGCTCCTTATTTCCTGTCTCCCCTTGAGGCCTTTCTGTCCATCCTTCCCTTCTCTATGATCTGAGAGAGCCGCCAAAGGCAGTCACAGCCCCTTAAGGACGAGAGCAGCTAATTTAATGGCAGCTGGAAACTCTTCCGCCTGCTCTGTTCTTCGGTGGTGTCAGGAGGGATCACCCAATCCCTGCCATCTACCTCAGCTTGCCAACCTCCAGGTGGTGTCTGGAGACCTCCTGCTATTACAAATGGTCTTTGGGTGAACAAAATCAGTTCCCCTGGAGAACATGGCCGCTTTGGAAGGGGGATTCCATGGCATTGTACCCTGCAGAGGTCCCTCCCCTCCCCAAACCCCTCCCTTTTCATGCTCCATCTCCCAAATCTCCAGGTTTTTCCCAACACAGAGCTGGCAACCCTACATCTACCCATTCACCCCAGTGCAGTCCTATATCTCTCATTCATCTTGGTGGATTCTCTGTAGGCTCCAGCCATTCCAGTGATGGAGAGAGATAATGCCCTGGCTTCACTTAACAGGTTTGCATTAATTAAAGGCATTAACACAGCCCGGGAAATTTGCTTTTCTTCCCCCCACCAACTTAATGATCTCCATCATCCCCTGTTGTGAAGGAAGAGGGCCAAGAGGGCCGCCAGACTGGACGCAGGTAACCTTTCCTCCGAGCAGGGTTGCGTTATAAGGTTACATTTGGCCTTCAGGAGTCCAGGATGGGATGTCGGCCTGGCCTTTGAATAATTTATACCGAAATCACTTGGCAAGAGTAATTGTTTGAAGTTAGACAGGTTGCCCTGCAGACACAAGGAGAACTACTCTACCTTGGCAGGACTAATCAGGAGGAAAGTAATGAGGTGGACCAAGGAAAAGGCTGAGATGTGACCCGGGTGATGATGGACAGAACAATTTGCATATCGAGAACAACAGGGAAGGGTAAAAAAAAATCAGAATGGACTGATCCACAATTGTAATTTTAGTTTGCAAATAGTTTCCGGGCTGTTTTGTTATCCTCCCGAACAGAATCTTGGAGGTGGGGTCTTCAGAGCTTTTTATGTCCAATTCCCATCTAGTTCTTTGCAGCTTGTTTGGGCAGCTTCATTATTTTAAATAAATCTTCTGTCATTCCAAATGGATCCTGGAAGGTGAATTATTTGGATGCAGTAGTTTTTGGGGTTTTTTTGCATCAAGTCGCAGCTGACCTGGTGGGGTTTTTGAGGCCGGAGACATTCTGAGATGAATACACGACAACTGCTTTATACTGAATTAGACCCTCGGTCCATCAAAATCAATAATGTGACGTGGTTTGATTTGTTTTGACAACTACTAAGGAGAAAGTGAAAGGGACTAGTTTTTTAAATTGTTACCATTATTAAGATAAAGTAAGTTTAGTTAAATGTAATTGAATAAGAAATATCAATGGGGTTGGAGCATTGCGGGAAGCCGTGTTTGGGGGGAGAGGGTAAAAGGAAATGGATATGTATTTAATTGCTTAATTTGTATGATTGTGGAAAATATATCCGATAATAAATTGTATTTACCAATAATGTCTACTCAAACTGGCAGCAGCTCTCCAGGGTCTCAGGCAGAGGTCTTTCACATCACCTCCTGCCAGATTCTGTAACTGGAGATACTGAGAATTGAACCAGGGACCTTCTGCATGCCAAGTAGATGCTCTACCACCACTGAGCCACAGCCCCTCCCTATGGTGGTTTGCCATTGCCTTCCTCTGTGTCATGACCCTGGTATTCCTTGGTCAAGTACTAACCAGGGCCGACCCCGCTTGGCTTCCAAGATCTGATGAGATCAGTCTAGCCTGGCTATCCAGGTCCACCTAATTCTCATCTACTCCTAATCCATTGAGAGCAATTTGACTTTGGCACATGGGATTTAAGGCATTCCAATTCCACTCCCCTTGCCAATGAGTCTCAGAAGAGGACAAGGGGAGGTGGGAGTGGGTGGGCACTTCTCTGCTGGTTCTTTCACATGGTGTCAGGAGGACGGTGCTTTTGCTGTCTGATAGCAGCTCTGTAGGAGGCCCTTGCTGCAATCAGAAAATGGGACTGGTGATTCAAAACTATCCTCTGAGAAACAGAAGGGAGGCATGAAATGATGAGGGAAACAGTCAAGGGAAAAAGAAAATGGAGGGCAACTGTGTATGGCTGCGGTCACACACACTGAATAATCCACTTTCAATCCACTTGCAGTGCCCTTTCCAACTGGGTTTTACTGTGTGAAGTGGCAAAGTCCAGTTGGGAAGTGCACTGCAAGTGCATTGAAAGTGGATTATTTAGTGTGTGTGACCGCAGCCCGTGCTTAAGGCTATTAATGGGGGTAACACTCTGATGGGTCTGATGGGCCCAAAGATGTAAGTCTTGAACTCATCCCCCAGAATGGAATGTTGGAGCTCCTCCTGTATAAACATAGGATTAGCCAGCAATGTTGATTTGTTGATTCGTTTTCTCTAGGATTTCCTCCTGTAACTCTATGCCTATCCATTGATTCCAATCATCTGTGCTTTCTAGGCTCTATGTCCTGTTATTAAAAGTTTTATTCTTGATTCTTGAGTGCGACTTGACTGTGTAGAATCTCACCCGTGTTAGCCGGCTATTCTGCTCCATGTTGACCGAGTGCCTCAGTGCTGAATAAGGATTACCGTCTTTCACGTTCAGGCCCTGCCACTCAACTATGCAAAGTGAGGACCCTGATAAACTCAGCAGCCATTTGCCACACCAGTGGGAATAAATTGTCTTGATGCCCGACATCACAGTTATGACTATTTATATAGATAGGCAGAGCCTTTGTATCTTCAGTTGTTTCGACAAGTCTCCCTTTTTAACACTCCTCACAAGGATGTCCATCGATTCATTTGAATTACCAACACTTGCTCTCACTTCCTCCATTTACCCTCAGTCAGGGCTATTTTGGGGCAGGAACGCACAGGAATGGAGTTCCGGCTGGCTCCCGAGTTGGCCATGCCCAGCAGGAACTCATTAGCATAATAGGCCACACCCAACAGCAGAAACTCATTAGGATTGGCTGCATTTGGGGTGTGTGGCCTCACACAAGGAGTTCCTGCTACAAAAAAAGCCCTGGGTTTTGACAACAACAGGGTAAACAGAATAAGATGCAAAAGGTAGGTGTGGCCTAATATGCTAATGAGTTGTGTTGTTGGGTGTGGCCTATTATGCTAATGAGTTGAAGAAGAAGAGGAAGAAGAGTTTGGATTTATATCCCGCCCTTCACTGCCCAAAGGCATCTCAGAGCGGCTTACAAACTCCTTTCCCTCCCCCACACAACAGACACCCTGTGAGGTAGGTGGGGCTGAGAGAACTTCTGACAGAAGCTGTCCTTGAGAGAACAGCTGTGCCAGAGCTTGTGACTGACCCAAGGTCACATCAGCAGGTGCAAGTGGAGGAGTGGGGAATCAAACCTGGTTCTCCCAGATAAAAGTCTGTGCACTTAACCACTACACCAAACTGGCTCCTGCTGGGCTTTTTCTATTAAAAAAGCCCTGCCCTCCGTGATAACCTCACATAACCCAAGATGATTGGCTACATAGGTTCGTGACATAAACTCATTTAATACCTAGGCCCTGATTGACTGAAGTTATCCATGTGACCAGTGATCCATGTGATAGGCAGGAGAAAAGATAGCACTGAAGAAGCAAATAGAAGAAGAAACAATAACATTGAACAGAAATTTTTTTTTACAAAGCCAGTGTGGTGTAGTCGTTAGAGTGTTGGGCTAAGATCTAGGAGACCCGGGTTTGAATCCCCACTCTACAATGGACGCTCACTGGGTGACTGGTCATACATTCTCATCCTAACCTACCTCACAGGGTTGTTGTGAGGATAAAATGGAGATGGGAAGAATGCTGCAAGCTACTTTGGGTCTGGGGAGAAAAGTGGGGTAGAAATGAAGTAAATGAGATAAAAATAAAAGCTGAGTATTTGTACACCTTGGTAATTTTTAGGAGGGACCATTTGCCCCCCTTAGTGAGTTTGGAACTGAAAACTGAAAGTGGAGAATGTTTACTATTACCTGAATAAACAGTATAAAGTTCATGTGCTAATGGCTAATGTAGGGTGACGAGAGGATCATTTAGTTGATTTGCACAGAAAATGTTTACATGCACGCTTGTACAACGGGGTCTGACTATTTCGGCAGCCTGAATATTTCTCCAGCTTGAAGGCGCACCGGTTTATTATTCCTTCTTGCCATTTGGACACTGTATTGAGCAACGTTTTGTAAAATGAAGACATTATGGAGCCTACTTGAAGGAGAGGCTCTGCAAAACAAATGCAGGCTAATCCTGGCTTGAAGAGTCTCTCTGTATACTTGGCACTGCTTTCATTGCCAGGCCGGGGTGTGTGTTTCCACCAACTGGTGGGGACACATCTGTTTTATGATCAGTGCAGCTCAGGCTTGGCGCCTAAAGATTCTCTGCAAGTCAAGGTCAAGAACACTGCACAAGGAAATTGATGCATGGATGGTTCAGGACTGACAAAAGGAAATAGTTCTTTACTCAACATGCGATTACATTGCAGAATTTGCTGCCAGCAGATGTAGTTATGGCCATGAACACAGATGGTTTTCGAAGGGGATCAGACAGATTCCTGGAGGATAGGTCCATCAGTGGCTATTAGCTATGCTGAGTAAAAAGAAACTTCACATAAAGAGTTAGCAAACCTCTGAATACCATTGCTAGGAAGCAGCATCAGGGAGGGCCTTGGTGTCTATGCCTGGTTTGTTGGCACTTCAGAGCAACTTGTTGGCCGCTAGGTGAAACACTGTACTGGACCAGATGGACCACTGGTCCCATTAAAGTTGACAGCACTACCTTGGGAAATGCCAGGATATTTTGAGGGCAGTGCCTGAGGAGGGTGTTTTTTGGGGGGCAGGAGGTGTGACTGTTGTGGACCAGCCAGGGTTCAATGACAGTGCAGACTCCTCAGAGGAGGAGGGACCCTGTATAGCCGGTCTGAAGTCAACAACAGCTGATCAGCAGGGGAATGACATTTAGGCATTTTCTGACCTGCACCCGAGAGTTGGTGCAGAGTCACCTCAGCCCTCCAGCTCTGACCCGGCAGTTGAAGGCTAGCAACCTGTACCCGTTTCCTAAGGGTCACCAGCACTATTGGAATGGGAGTTTCTCTGAGAAGTTGGCTGCCTGCATGCCGTTTTGGCCAGTAGCTATAAAAACTCATGAGGGGAGCTTGTGAGCATGGACGCAACGTGTTCATTAGATATTGAACTTGATAACACTGACGTGACTGATCCTTAGTAAACCTGACTCATGAACTGTTTGTGACACTGAGGTTATGAAACTCCCTCTGGCCTTGTTTCTATTGGTACTTCAGTGATGCTGTAACCTGACACTGAAGGCCTGTTCCAGCAGCAGCCTGATTCAGAACAGCGACATCCATTCTGGATGACACTCTAGGAATTTCCTCTGATCTCTGTGGTAAAGACCACAGCCACATGGGGCATTCCTAGACTGTCATTGTGGTGGCTATTTTCCAGCCATTTTTTCCTTATGCTCTTCACTTTATTGAGTGTGGGGGATTATGGATGAGAGCATGGGTTTAGCTGCTATGTCTGGGCAAATGGTAAGTCTACGCCTGACCAGAAGATCTCTTCCTATGCACATGTGCTGGTGGAAATCCTGTCCTGATTTGGCATTGAGTCTCCAGCAATAATATTTTAGTGTTATATTCAAGCAGCAAGGAAACTAAGAAATAGAAACTTTCTTTGCCCAAAAAGGGATTTATTCCTACCCAGAGGCTGCTCTCAGAGATGTTACAAATATATGTACTTTGCACATTGCGATGTGAATATTGCATCTTCACTTTCACAGGGAAGATTCCCAGAGACGTGGCAGACTTGAAAATGAAAATCAAAAAGCTTCCAGAACAATTGCCAACCGTTCTCTATTCACAGCTAGAAAGTAACAGGAACTGTGTGTGGCTGTCAGGGATTCCACAGATGCAATGGGGATGTTTGGACTTGATCCCACGGTGGGACTGTGGTGTGGGGGGAGAAGGGGCTTCTGCCTTCCCTCCTGTATCATTTTCCTAACCCAAAATGGTCCCAAGGGCCAATCAGTACATGGGGATCTTACAGCTGCTATCTGACTACAGATCCTGTGATGGTCATATGTCAAATCATAGAATCACAGAGTTGGGAGGGGCCATCCAGGCCATCCAGTCCAACCCCCCGCTCCATGCAGGGTCAACCTAGAGGATCCCTGACAAGTGTTTGTCCAGCCTACAGACTGCCCAAAGACTGCCAGGGAGGAGGAGCTCACCACCTCCCTAGGCAGCTGATTCCACAGTTGCACAACTCTGACCGTAAAGAGGTTTTTCCTAATATCCAGCTGGTACTTTCCCGCCCTTAATTTAAACCCTTTATTGTGAGTCCTCTCCTCTGCTGCCAATGGGAACAGCTCCCCGCCCCCCTCTAAGGGACAGCCCTTCCAATACTTTGAGAGTGCAGTCCTGTCTCCCCTCAGCCTCCTCTTCTCCAGACTGGACATTCCCAGGTCCCTCAGCCTTTCCTCGCAGGGCTCGGTCTCCCGGCCCCCGATCATCCTTGTCGCTCTCCTCTGCACTCGCTCCATTCTGTCCACCTCCTTTGTGAAGCGAGGCCGCCAGAACTCCAGACAGTATTCCAGTTGCGGCCTGACCAATGCAGCATGTAGGGGGATTTTCACATCTCGCAATTTGGATGTTATGACTCTGTGGGTACAATTATTTATTTATGTATGTATGTATGTATTTATTTATTTATGTATGTATTTATTTATGTATTTCATTAGATTTCTTAACCGCCCTACAAGATGACAATGTTATCATGTAGTTGCAATTTTAACTGTTTTGCTACTTATAAGGAGAGTTCGGGCACTGCTCAAAGCACTTCGGTCCCGCGTTTGCGCACGTTGTCTGGCAGCTCCTTGAGCGCCTGGCATTTCGGCAGGCACCACCCCACCCACTCCCCACCCGAATGTCACAGTTCCAGGGGCTAGAACCTTGCTTATTTTTTTAAAGGAAAGCTGGCCTTCTTGGAGAGACATTGAACGCTGCCCGTAATATCCCATTTGGTTCTATTTGGGGGGTAGAGTGAAACCCCGGCCTGCAGGGTTTCCCCCCTCCCTTAATGGGTTGGGTGAAATGGGGCAAGTTCCGTCCATCCATCCTGGTCCCTCCTCCCAGAAAACTCTTGTTCATCTGAGTGCCAAGTTCCTAATAAGTCATTGGGTCCAGATGTTTCCCATCGCAAGTTACAAGTGTTAATTATGTTCTAATTACTTATTAGAAGAGGCTGGGCTGGCTGGCACACATTGCTGTTGAAATCCATCCAAGAACACTGAGAGCTCGGGGTGGCAAGAGCTCGCAGCTTTTCTTGGCAGCCGGAAGGCTTCCACTCCCCCGGCTGTGTCTACAGACGGAAGGTGGCTCGGCGTTCGCCACTAAAGTGGATCAAACCCTCTGGCAGCTTTTATCACTCTTTAGAAGCAGAAGAGGTTGAGTTCAGAAGGTGCTGAAGCATTAGGCTGCAAGGCACAGAGGCAGTGAAGATGATTATTTTTTTTTTACTGTCTACCTTCAAGGATCCTGTTCCAGTTTGGGGTAGTGGTTAAGAATGTGGACTCTAATCAGTGAGACCTGGGTTTAATTCCTCCACATGCAGCTGCTGGTGTGACCTTGGGTCAATTAGAAGTCCTATCGGAACTGTTCTCTGAGAGAGCAGTTCTTGAGAGAGCTCTCTCAGCCCCACCTCCCTTACAGGGTACCTGTTGTGGGGAGGGGAAGGGAAAGGCGATTGTAAGGTGCTCTGAGACACCTATGAGTAGTGAAGGGCAAGGTATAAATCCAATCTCTTCTTCTTCATCTTCTTCCATAGCGAGTCATCTGCCACAACCACAGCATGGTCCACAGGAGTAGGCAATGTTCTAGGGCTCTCTGCCTGGTCATCCAGAGCCATATGATTGTTTTTTTGACTGTCTACTTTCAAGGACTCCATTTAAGGACTCCATAGTGAGTTATCTGCCATGGAACCTCAACGTACAGGAGTCTGGTCAATGTTCTAGGGCTGTCTGTCAGATCATCAAGAGAACTGGTCAGGCCATATGATTGTGGGTTTTTGGACTGTGTACTTTCAAGCCAGTTTGGTGTAGTGGTTAGGAGCGTGGGCTCTAATCTGGGAGAAATGGGTTTGATTCCCCATTCCTACACATGCAGGTGCTGGTGTGACTTTGGGTCAGTCACAAGTTCTTTCCAAGCTGTTCACTCAAGGGCAGTTCTTGAAAGAGCTCTCTCAGCCCCACCTACCTCATAGGGTGTCTGTTGCAGGGAGGGGAAAGGGATTGGAAGCCGCTCTGAGGTAGTGAAGAGTAGGGTATAAATCCAATCTCTTCTTCTCCTCTTCAAGGACCCCACTCCATAGTGAGTCATCTGCCATAGAATCTCAACGTGGTCCACAAGACTCTAGGTAAAGTTCCAGGGCTCTCTGCTAGGTCATCCAGAGCACCAATCAGGCCAGTTGGACCTCACTGTTCCTCCTTTTTTGAGAGTGAGAAGAGTACCTTATAATACTGTCCTGTGACAGTACATTGGAGGAGATCAGCATGTGGGCAAGAGGCGATGTATTTTTAAAATCTCGATCAATAAAGTATGCCAAAGAACATACAAAGATCCTTGCTGTCTTGGTCCAGCGTGACATCTTCCTTTTCGTATCAGCGTCTAGCCAGATGCTTGGGTGAAGTTTGCAAGCAAGGGATGAAAGCCATTCCTTGTCTGTCAAAGATGTGCATTTGGAGAAGATTTAATCAAAGCGTGATCTGGATGAGCCCTCGTCATTAATTTCTGAAGGGTAACTAAACCAAATGACATTTCTTCCAGATTTTGGATCTGAATAGGCTAGGGCAGATTTGAACATATTTTTTTGGTGGGGTGATATTATGAAATATCTGTAGCAGTTTCTATTTCCTCATGCTGCCTACACTTTAATTTCCCTGAGAAAAAAAGGGAAGAGAGTGCCTTGGAAGACACGTGCCTGATAGGTACGCTGTCCAACCGGAAATCTAAGCCTATATTCACACCAGAAAGCATTACCCTTCATTGGCATTTGGTGTTCAAATGTGTCTACCATGCCTCCCTCTTTCAACAAGGGAAAGCCTGGTACGATCCAACCCTTTTTCTGTTCTGTATGTTGCTTTGAAATGTTTGGAGAAAAAGTCTTTTTTTCTCCAAACCTACAAAATAAATAAATGATAGCAATATTAGAAAGGTGGGCATACTGGTTATCTGTTCAGATAGCAGAGATCCGAGTGTTACAAGCCACGTCTTAATGGATTTCACTCAGCTCATCAAACATGTACTAAGCTAACAACAGAAAAGAATCTGTATTCTCAGGTATCCCTACGCCTGCTTCCTGCCCACCTCCCTAGAATGCTGAAGCAGGCCAAACACACTTGAAGGTCTTACGGTGGAATCTTCTGAGAAAGGTAGGGATGGTGGCACTGGATGGAATTGTCCTTGCCATTGGTTAATGTCCAACTCCGAAAGGTGGAGAATGGAGACAACTCTGCTTTCACTGAAACTGGAGAATGCAAAACAGAAAAGCTTAATATGTCCCAACAACCCTTCCCTCCCTAAAATTATAACACTATATTGCCTGTAAAGCTGTATCCCCCCGTGACTGCCCCCCATTAAATGCCTTGCTATTTTTCCTCTTGGGAGCAAACCAGGACCTGTTCCAGAAGTGCTCTGTTTCTTTCTCAGAAAGAACATCTTAACACTTTGTGCCACCCTGTTTTCAATCACCCGTGCGGCTCTGTAGATTCTGTGTCTAGCTGGCTGTTCCCTAGAGAGACATAACTGGAGGGGGAGCTGTGGGGCTCCGTCTTTGGGTAGTCATTTTGATCTTCTAAAGAGCTACATAATTTAGTTCTCCTCCCCCCCAAAAAGCGGGTTTGTAAATTTTGGATTTATTTTTTTAAAAAGTGCTTTAAAGTCTCTCTTTTGCTCAAGCAGGGCTTGAATCTTTTATGAGATGTGAGAAGTCTGCTGTGCAGAGAGAGCTTCGTGAGCATGAGAAAGTTGGGGAAGGCAGATTAGGGATATTTTGGTTCTTCATGGATTCCTCCCACCCTCTAGCCAATGTTCCTGCTTTAGGGATTTATTTCTCATATCCAGAAACCTCGGTGGTCAGAAGAGTTCACCGAAGACCATCTGATCTGCCCAATTGCATTGCCTCCAGATGTTGCCTGCCATGCAATGGGGAGTTCTCTTCTGCAAACCCCACCGGATTGAAGTTGTGATAGCCTGGAATGATTACAAGGGCTCTCAATCCTCTTTATATCCGAGGAACACATGGTGGGAATTAGGGATTTTGCAAGGGTAATGAAGCAGAGAGAGCCATCAAATATCCTAATGCCATTACATAAGACACTGGTGCATTCATGTGTAGACTTAATGGCGATAGGATTCTGGTTGCTTTGCCTCAAACAGGATCAAATGGAATTAGTGAGAGCACAAAAAGAGGTGACCAAAATGATCAAATGGGAGATGATTCACCTTCTTGATGGATAATGGCTTGGGGTGGGGAAGAGAAAGCACTGTGTCAGTTGCCTAGCAACCAGGGGACAGACTCTTTCCCACCCTGTGGTGAGCGATTTCTCAGTACTCTCATTTTATTCCACAAAAATGGCTGTCTGGGGGAAAGGACTGCCAAGGGAGTATGTGAAAGATGCTTAAAATTATCACAAACGGCATGGAGAAATAGAATGAGGGAAATCATTCTCATTGAATTAACTCCCCCCCCCAACAACCCAGCCCTCAGTCTTGCAGTTCATGGGTGACAAGGAAAAGATGGAGAAAAGTAAGGATTTCTTCACACAGCTCTAAAGAATGTACAGTCATGGGACTCTTTGACAAAAATGAGCTGTGGCATCTTAAAGCTCTGCCTGTTTTGCACATTACACTGCTGCTGAAGACCATGAGGCCCAGTTCCTTGATAAGTATGCATGGGGTGATAAATGTGTTTGCAAACATAGAAGCCATAGGCATTATACAGGGCTGCAAATGAGGTCGCAGAGCGTGTGTGGTGGTTGCTGGGGCAGCCCAAGCAGTCGCACCCCCTACAAGCCAACAGAGCAACTAGCTATGTGTTGGTGGGCCACTTGTGGCTGCATCTGGAAAACCATGTTGCAGCTTTGGGATTCACAGTGGAGTACAGCAGGCAATTGTTTATCTCAGCGTGCACCGAAAGCATGTACAAAGTCAGTTGTCTGTCTCACTCTCCTAAGTTAAATGGAGGCTGAATGGAAGTGGTTGACAGAGATGTCAATGGTGAAAGCCATAGGTTTTAGCCATGGCTTCAAGTGAGAGCATGAAGCATGCACAATAGTTGTAGGGGCAGCCAAAGCACAGTCCTGTCTCCCACAAGCCATCGTGGCAAATTGGTGGCTGTATCTCAAGGTCTTGGTGGCTTCATGTGTGGCTCCATGTGAAAAATCAGATGCTCCTCCAGGACTCATTGTGTGCATGGAAACCCAAGTACTAAGCCAGTGGTCTGTCTCGTTCTGCTGCATAGCAACAGAATGGCTGGAGTTCTGTGGCAGACAAATTGGAACGGGTTGGCAGAGAAGTCAGTGTGGGAAGGTATCTTGGAGGGTAGAAACGTTGAAGACTTTTCTTTCAATCCATTGAGGCCCAGCCATCTCCGGAAAGATACAAGCACACACCTGTCACACCAAAATAATTCAGCAGTTGCCCGCTGCAAAGACTACATGTCCCATGGTGCAGTGCACCTGGGCAATGCAATAATGCAGACAACTTTTGTATAGGCCTGGTGAATTGTTTGGAACATTTTTGTAGCAAGCCTGCTCTGTGACTGGGATCTCAAGGCATCTCTGGGAGGCATCCAAAGCAGAGTTAATGGAAATGACGCAGATGGGAGTAGAGGCCTCAAACTGCTGTAAAGCTTCATTTGAAGCTCGCCAAGCAAAGCTGCATATTTTAGCAGGGAAAATTCCTCTGGCAGCTATTCGAATTTTTCTTTCCTTTTCACGCACACATAAAAAATCCTCCTTCCTGGTGTGAGGATTGGCAGATCGTGTTTTTATTACATTGTTTTCTCATTTTCCCAACCCTCGGAGGTCCTTGTTTCTAATGGCTGTTATTAGAACTGTCAAGTCCTTTTCTGTGCAGCAGTGATGGGAGTAAGCAGTCCCTGATTCCAGCACACAAAAGAAAGATTTGGGTTTGAAAAAACCCATTGGGTGAAGGTGGCAAAGGACAGTGACTGTGTCCTCTGCAGGGACTCCGCTGCCCAGATCTTCCTTCCCAGTCCATGACTGAATACCAATCTATACAGGCCTGCAGTCGCTTTGTTTGGCTCAGATCTCAACAACGGCTGAAGCTGCATTGAAACAGCAGTCATGGCAGGTGACCCTCCATGATTTCTGCTTTGCAACTTGCCTTACTCCTATTTGTAGCAGCAAGATGAACGCTGAACAACCTGTCATTCTTCAGGAGGGTCTCTTGAAGAAAAAAAAAATTAAAGCAGCACATGTATGCTTATGTGATTTGTAATTTTGCCCTACACTTTCTTTTTGAAATCCTGCAAACATTTTGGGCACAGCTGCCCTGAGGAGCATGGCACAGAAGCCTGTTGGTGATACTGGTACTAGCCAATAGGTGCCTTCCTTGGCTGTCTTTGGCTAAAGACTTGCAAAAAACTGATTTCTTGAGGGGAAACAAAAGAAGTTTTTAAAATTATGGAGAAAGTGGAGGTGGGGGAGAGAGAGAGCACACCTATTTCTACTTTGCATAGCCCAGGTTAAATGAGATGCCATGCATTTGCAAAGACTCATGGGTGAGTTCCTCTTCCTTGCCAGCCTTAGGTTGAAATCAGGCTGGAGTTCTTGGCTCTGCCAGGATTGAACAACAAGGTTTGCCTGGTACCCTTGCTCCTGCCTGGATACAGCTTCAGTCTTTTGGCATTTCTCTAGCCTGCAAATGTGCTTTCTAAGTGGCAAGACATAGCTTGCATCTGCGTGCCATCTGCCTGGGCCATTGCATCAGTTGCTGAGTCCAATTTGTGTGTGTTTGAGGCCACTGGTTGGATGGTGCCTCGACACCAAACGACTTGCATTAGCTTAATTTAAAGGCAAGCTTGCCCCCTATTTGTTTATTGTTGCAATAAACATGGACCTCTTGAGGAGCAGTGGCTGGCTCAGAGAATTATTCAGCAATGGATCAGGGGAGAGGCAGAGGAGAGGGTCCTGGCATCTTCCCAAGAATGTGTTCATCCATCCTGTATGTAATGCAGCCCTGCAGGAGTTTTGATGGTGCTTCAGGCATAAAGGGTGTGATTCGAAGAAGCAGTGAAGACCTGCAATCCTAAAAATGAATGAGATGATAAAAACCCTTGGAGGCAGATGTGTAAACAGTCATTTGTACGACTGATTGTATACAGGAACTCAGTTCTACATCCCACCCCCACCATATGGGATGAGTTACCCCTGGAGTGACCACTTTGGAAAGTGTTTGTTCAAATCTGGGGACAGTCACATGCCTGTGATTTTGTCCTCCTTCATATTTAATGGCTAGCTGGGCTTTACTGAGAACCTGCAACAGTGCTGCTCTGCCTGACCTGATGCCCTCACTAAGCCTCTGAGCAAACTGGATTGTGGGCTGCTGTGGTCTAACATCATGAAATCTTTTTATTATTTTCAAGGGTTAACTTACTGATTGGGCTATATTTCGTCTCACATGTTTTCCCCAGGGCATTCATAATACATGGATTGTCATTTTGTGTCTCTGTCTAGGATACACTTAGAACAGGGGTCCCTATTGCTCTGCCCCCCTGGAAAGAAACCAGAGAGGGAATCCAGAGTGGCTACTACCACCTTGGCCTGCAGTAGTCTGCCAGCTCCTTGTTCCATTGGCAGCATTACACTCCATGCCAGAGATGATATAAAGACTTGCTGCCTAGTAGTGGCAAGAGAGAGGCTATTACTACCTTGGCCAGCAAATTGCCAGGTACTTAAATTTTTGTTCTTGCAGGGGTTTTTTGTATTGTATTTTATCTAAGGAATGCTTGCTGCTATAGAGCACTTTTGTAAATACTGAACTAAGTTTTTTGAAGTCTGAGTAACATTAAGAAAGGATTGGGGGCTAGTTTGGGGTTTGTAGTAACAGATATAGTAGTAATAGATGTTTTATGTATTGGGATTTTGAGTGGTTATGTATTTGCTTTAGATTGTCTTTGACATTATAATCTGTCAGCCACTTTGAGTCAAGAGTTCCAGGTGAAAAGCAGTATTAGAAGTGTGGATCCTGAAATTCTCCAAATGAAAACAGATATAAAAATAGCTGTTTTGGGCCCTTACCATGATTTCTGGAATGGTAAACACAAATACAGGATTTTTAGGCATTATGAAAA
Organism: Gekko gecko; assembly: GCA_029375565.1. NCBI lineage: Eukaryota > Metazoa > Chordata > Lepidosauria > Squamata > Gekkonidae > Gekko > Gekko gecko. The sequence goes on along the minus strand of JAPDNY010000016.1, from coordinate 35,793,553 downwards.
ATGCCCTCCCCCCAAGTCTGTGTTGTTTTTCCATTTAAGTGTTTATGGTTGTCAGCAGCAGTGGGCATCTTGTTTTTCTTTGATTTCCCTGATTTCCCAGGCAATGGCATTTCTCTCAATTAGATCCTTGCAAGGGATCAGAAGTGCTCCCAGCCAATTACTATTGGACACAAACCCTAGAGAAGGAATTTTTAAGGGCCAGAGCTGCTGCTCTGAGCCTGATGATATTTCAGAGGAATGAGAGCCCCCATCCACCAGGAACTCCTTAAAGAGTAGTAGCAATTGGATGATTGATTCATCACATGCAATCTCTCTCTCAGACACACATGCTCTATTTTTTTAATTCAAACTATTTTCAGAGTTTACAGTGATGGGCTGTGGAGGGGGCAGTTTTCTGCAAAAGAAACTTTCCTTTCTTTGTAAAAGGAGAGAGTGGACCACAACAGAGAAGGATGGCAAATGCAGAGTTTTTAGCAGAAAGGTTAAAAAAAGTCACTGTAAGGGTATATCAAGATACTGGATGCAGCCAGGATTTCTTAAAAATGAAAAATATGCTGCAATGGCAAAGTTAATGAACCTAGTAAACAAAAGGCCAATTGAAATTTCAGCAGAAATGGAAGGCATATTACTCATATCCTGGTCAAGGTTAATAACTGATGATAAGTCTGTATTAACTGATACAAAAAGTTGGCATCTCCCGAAATACCCACAGAGACAGGGAGAAATATAGACATTATTAATGTATACGTTTGAGATATTACCAAGTAGCAATATATAGGGGATACCCAAAGAAAAAGAGTTATAAATGTTGCTTTAAAATAATTATCCTACATTGTTCATAACTGGGTATGTTTTGGTTTGATTCTAAAAAAGAAAAAAGTACTTTGATGTACTGAGAAATTATTGTAACCAGGTTGAGAAAATAGTCTACTCTTGTTCTGTGTATTAAATATCATAATTGTGTCTTCACCAGAGGAAGAATGTAAAAACTGCTGCTGATTAATGACTTTCTGATTTCTTGATACCCCCTCTTTTTTTCTCTGCACCCTTTTAACTATATAATAAAATAAAATATATATTTTAAAAATTTTAAAAACAAAATGCCAACAGCTGGCACTGAGCTGTTGCCATTCGCCCCTCATTGGAAACGGTGGAGAGAAGTGCACCATGGGGCCCCTAGTTCAGGGGTCTGTAAAACCAACCCCTGTTGTCCATTCTGCTTTTTTGCATTCAGGGGAGGACTAGGATCTGTGCAAATTTGGTGCCATTACCTTTAAAAATAGCTGCACCAGATGCTCAAACTGGTTCCCTCATTGAAGATAACGGTCCTGAATACCTGAAAATCATGACTAAACAGTGAAGGTATTCTCCCTGAACCCTGCATCTGAAATTATAATGATTTTTTTCCCTGGAGTACTCTTCTAAGTAATATACAAATATTCTAAACAAATAACTCTAAATGTAAAGACATTGCTGTTTAAAATCCACACACTCTGGGCCCCCTGCTTTGCCAGTTTACTTATCCTCAAGTTCCTCCTTTAGTTTCCAACTTTATGTCTTCTTGATTGACGTTTTCATCAATACTTTGCTGTTTTGTTCCCTGTTCTGTAGCTATCCTACATTTTGGCAGTCTACTCTATACAGGACTCCTGTCTCCATCCCTCCTCCTGCCATATCACCCCTCCTGCCACTGGTCTCCATCTTATCTCAGCAGGGACACTCTTTACCTTGGAAATTCGTTTTCCTCCCCAGAACCCCCTTCTCCTTAGCATCTTGCCTCAGTTCTTTGTTTCCTCTGCCTTTTGTCTTAATCCCCTCCCTCATTCCATTCCGTGGGTTTTGTGGCCTACTCTGAACCTTCCCTTCCACCACCTTGCATCTAGGTCCCCTGACCATCATCTCCAGAGACTTCTTCCCATTCTTCATCCTGCCCAACAAGGCTACTTCACTCTGCCCCACAGATATGCTATGCGGTGATTCATGGACAGAATGAATTTCCACCTGACACCCCTCAGGTCATCATTTCAAAGCTCTTAGTGGACTTTTGACATTTAAGATAAGCACAGAATCCCCCCAATGATCATAGAGTTCCCAGTTCCTTCTCACACACTGATTTTGGAGCTGAGGGAGATTGGTACGAGCTGAGATTCAGCAGCAGTTCTGCAGGGCCTGCAAGGCAGAAATGTTCCAAAAAGTGTTTGGTTGAGGGCAGCGATGGTTTCCATCGGTCTGGCTCTCCTGTCTTCCTGCCCCCCCGTGGGGCAGTGGCATCATCAGTAGCCTTAGTGTCATCTTGTTAGGTCTTACTGTGTTTTAGCGGATTCTACTGTTTTTATTACTGATTTATATATGTATATTTGTATTATTGTACACCACCCTGAGTCCTGTTTTGCAGGGAAGGGCAATTTAAAAATCAAACCTAATAAATAAATAAAATTTCCCAGTAGTACCAGAAGCCTGGTTCAAGCCTAGTTTAAGGAAGACTTGGGGACTGGCTGTGTCTCCAGGTGTTCAGATGAAGATCTTAGGTTCCCTGAGGTGCCATCAATATCCCGAACACTCGACTCGAGCCTCCTCATTTTCCGGTAAGACTTGTACAAAGTGGCTCAGGAAGGACCGACCGTACACTGTCTAATTCCGCACACATTGGATAATGCACTTCCGATGCACTTTAGCAATTGTTTGCAAGTAGAATTTCCTGTTTTGCTCAGGAAAATCCAGCTGCAAAAGAACACTGAAAGTGCATTAGCCAATGCATGTGAAATTAGCCACTGTCAGCAGGCCTGTTCTGAAGTATTTCCGGGGCTTTGGCATTCATTGGAGCAATACCAGTTCTCCATGGGAGCTCTCCTAGGTCCTGAAGAAAGGCACCTCTGACCGATCACAGAACAGCAACACACTGTATAAATAACACAAACAAGGTAGCGCCCAAGGGTATGTGAAAAAAAATGCAATTCACTTTTATGCAACTGGTAAATAACAGAGTGATATAAACTAACAAGTAAGTACAGAAGTAATTTCCAAAAAGAACGGAATGTAATACAAAATCATAATCATACAAGTAATAATAAATATGTAGTATGAAGCTGGTACTAAGGGCTTTCGCTCAAAACTGTAGGCTAAAGCTGATACTAAGTCACTTTTATGCAACAGGTAAGTGACAGAGTGAATATAGGCTAGCACGTAAGTACAGAAATGATTTCCAAAAAGAATGGAATATAATGCAAAAACATAATCATACAAGTAATAATAAATGTGTAGTGGAAAGCTGGTACTAGAGGCTTTCACTCAGAACTGTAGTTTGAAGCTGATATTAGATGAGGGCTCTGGATTTTACTCTTCGTTTCAATAATTCTTCCTCAGAAAACTGCCATAAGCGCTAAGCATATAGAGAAGCCTCCAAGATAATGAGTACAGGCTGAATAACCAACCCATATATCTAAGTAATAAAAGATGGGCTGCCGATCCATAGCAGAGCATATTCTTACATTGAGTCATTGTCTGCCTTCATACATTCTGTGCTGTTCATCCCTTGCTCCATCCTGGGACCTCTTGGATCTTGCCCAGCCTCCTGCTGGTACAAGACAGCCACGTTCAATATGGTAGAGCCAGTATGACCCAAACCAGGTAAATATAGGTGAATCAAAGTTTGATAAGTATTTACATGGTTTATTAAGGTCTCACATACTGGTAAATTTCATTAGCTAGGCTTAGCCTCCTATCTAGGAATATATTCTTGTCAGGAATTTAGTGAACAAGACAGTGGGGATCTGGTAGAGGTGCTGAGATGTCTACAGATATATTTATGCCCAAGCACTGACACCTCTGAATTACTAGTTCCCGCAAGATAAATATCTCCTGGGAAGGTTTCAAAGTAGATGAATCAGCTGATGATTTATTCTACGTGGGGATATTGCCAGATTCTTCAACAAGACTTTGGTCAAGGAAACACCCCCCTCTCCCATAAATCAACTGCCCTTTGGAACTGGGTGAATGTTGTTGCCGGCGGTTTCAAATCCAGTCTTATCTAGGGCATGCCCCAAACCCTGACTTCTCTTCAGTAGTTCTTTACACTGTGCTTTGTTCTGTCTCTCTTCTTTCAGCATCCCTTTGGCTGCTCTTTGAACTGTGAAGATGACAAAACAACAAACAGCTGCTGAAACAAAACAAAAAAGACAGGTGCCCCACACAATAAATCGTGAGCAAAGAGGGGAAAGCTGAGAAAATGTATACACTAATATTAGGGGGGGGAAACCCAGATATCGCATGGGTAAAAATGTAATCTATTTACTACATAAACAGTGCAATCCTATGCAAAGTTACTCCAGTGTAAGTCCATAGACATCAGTAGTCTCGGTGGTTTCTGCGCAGGATTGCTCTCTGAATAAACAAAGTGTCTACTGACAGGGTGAAAGTCAAGTGACATTAAATAGTATTCATATGTGCAATTATAGATTCATAACATGGTTTCGTGGCTCAGTTCAAAACAGCTTCAATATCTGTAAATGAATGAATTCTCATTCTGCCAAACTGGACACCAGTCTAGGATGCCATTTTGATTAAACCTGTATTTATGAAACTTTTGTGTAATGGCTTTCAAATAATATATGGGAAATCCAGTCAAAAACAAGATGTAGTATTCTTCCTGTCCCCTGGCTTCATGTTCTTTTATTGTTTTGAACAAAACTACGTTTGTCATTAATGAGCCACTGGATAGCTGAATGATGGGGGGACAGGCATATGATGGGTTGCCATCAGCATTGGCATGGCTCCACTTCCAGGAAATCCCCATAACTGAAGGCATGCCTCTCTAGGAATTGCTGGAAACTCATGGTAAAACCATAGAGCTTATGATTCCTAGAGGGGCATGCCATCACTTCTGAGATTTTAGAGGAAGTGATGTTATGATATCAGCCTGATTGCCTTTTTAAAAAGCTTTCACCTCCACTGGGGGAATGGCAGCTCTACTACCAATACCTGTCTGATCATGGTTTGCGCCACAGCCAGAGACAGACTGAATTTCTTCCCAGTATCCTTTCCATTCTTGAGCAAGATCTCTGAGCGCTTCTTGCACTTGTTTCCCTGACTGCTGTAGCCCCTGTGAGTGATCTTCTCAGCAGGCTCATGTCTGATGGCCTCAGTAATGAATTCTTCAGAGTGAGGCAGAGCAGCCAAAATGGGAGCATTATTATAGCAGAGGTGGCAGAATGGGATTGGCAGCCTGACGTCACTTGACTCCCAAGACCAGGAGGATTCTGGGGTACAAGACAAAAGATGAGGCCTGCAGATATTTCCTGGGTACAGTGGTCCCTGATGGCCCAGGAAATAGAGGTTCCAGGCTTCTGGCTTCAGCCCCACACTCTGTAATGCTTTGCCAGTTCATTTTGAGTGACAAACCTTGTTCATCTGACATTTTTCTTTTGTTCCTCAGCTTGTGTTTCTGAGTGGTTAAAGACATAACTCTGGCATCTTCAGGAAGTCTTTTTAAAATCCTCTGAAAATAGAAGATTTCAACATATTCTCCAGACCCACCAGGAAGCGTCAGAAGTCAAAACAGCCCGGCATTTTTCGTAGGCCTGTGTCAGAAACTTCTGTTCTTTGGCTGCCTCCATCGCTAAGCCGTTACTATAGCAACAGGCATGGTTTTCTCCCCTTTCCTCCCCCCCCGCCAACTTTTTCTTGAGATTTGGGGCGGAAGAAGCATCTTTGTTTCTTTTTTTCTTCTTACATTAGAGTACAATGAAGAAAAAACTTCAGAGTGAATTGTAACACAAGGAAGCATCAGGCCTTGGCTTTAATCACAGAGGCCTTGGGAATTAGGTACTTTGAAAAATCCTGCATAGTGACAGAAGCACTGAGGCACATGAAAATGCATGTGCTGCTGCTGATAGGCTGCACTGGAGACAAAAGGGTCTCAGCAACACTTCAGAGTTACGAGGGGATGCAGTCCTTCAGCGCTGAAGGACACTTGCTCATTCAAACAGCAGCCACAGAGGTTGAAACTGTCCTGCTCTATCAGCAGCAAACCAGAGAAAACAAAGAGCTCCCGATGTCATTCTCCTTTCTTACTCCCCCCTCACGGTGTGCTGAAGAATATCTACCACCAGAATCTACAGAGGCAGAATGTGGGGAGCTAATTCATGCCAGCTCCAGTAACACATCTTTTTTCTTATACTCATGAAGACTTGCCAGAGAGGCTCAGTCAAGCAGCTGCCTAGCGCTGCCAGTTCTAGGTTAGAAAAGTCCTGGAGATTTGGGCATGAAACTTGGGCAAACTAGGGGTCATGGAGGGGAGGGGCTTCAGGAAGCTAGAACATCATACAGTCTGCCCTCCAAACCTGCCATGTTCTCCAGGGGAACTGATTTCTATCAATCCCACCTGAATTTGGCAAATCCTACAGCTGCCAGGCCCAGGTCTGTTAAGAGCCCCACCAACTGAAAAAAAGATGGGGGCAGCAGTGGAAAAGAGTAATTCTGCATGAAGCCAGTGGCAGTTATGAAAAGGAACACCTCTGGTTTTGTTGGGAGACATTTAAACTGCTTTCTGAACAATTGGCTCCTGGCTCACAAGCGGCGAGCAGGGTGTGAGCCGAACCAATGGGTTTCAGAGCATAATTATACCAGATAGGATAGGAAAGCCAAAACATTTGGGATCAGCTCAAGACATCATTTACTTTTTTTTAATATTTTATCATCATCTACTATCATCATCTATCTATCTATCTATCTATCTATCTATCTATCTATCTATCATCATCTCTCTCTCTCTCCATCATCCATCTATCTATCTATCTATCTATCTATCTATCTATCTATCTATCTATCTATCTATCATCTATCTATCTATCTATCTATCTATCTATCTATCTATCATCTATCTATCTATCTATCTATCTATCTATCTATCTATCTATCTATCTATCTATCTATCTATCTATCTATAAAAATCTATCCCTGGGACATTCTCCATGGACGTAGCAGACTTCTTCGAGAAGCTGTGCCACCAGCCCATCACTTGCCCTTTAAGAAGCCCTCCTCAGCTGAGCTCCCCCAAATCCATCCATAAATGGGAGCTGGTCCTCGTTCATAGCGCTCTAGAAAGTCCCATCTACACTGATTTGGCCACACACCTAATATAAACAGGTGATTGGGAAGCATTCTTCCATGTAAGGCAGGAACTGTTTCCTTCGCTTATTTCCAGGGAGCCAGGAAGTTGGTTGAATCCCAGCAAAGCGATATGACTATCTCTCCGACACAGGCAGCTTTCAACTGAACTGCCTGCCGCGTCAGAAGTTCTCTGGCAGTGCGTTTGAAACTGGCTTTGGATCAAGACGGCTTTCGCTCCGTGGCCCCCAACACAATCCCCTTTGCTGAAATGCACATGCGGAAAGCCTCTGCTTCTACAAAGCATGAAACTGGATGTTCACTTGTGGAAACACACAAAAAAGACCTTGTAAACAGCGCACGTGGAAAGGGTTAGTTTGCCGCAAAAAGTCTGAAGCATGGGTGCCTGGACCAGCCTGGGGCTGTGGGCAGCCATAAGCACTGAATCTAGACCTGAATGTTCTCCAGAGAGGAATCATTTGAGCTGGGAGCAGAAGGAGCTGGAGGACTGGGGGGCTGGAACACAGCAAATGTGTGATGCTGCTGTATAAGACGGGAGCAGTTAGTCCTGATCTTAGCCATTATGATACATAAGGAACCCTCTTCTGAAGGCAAGATCCATCTGTCTACTACATTTTAACCCCACCTTTCCATCTAAGATGGCGTACTGTACATGGTTTCCCCTTCCTCTAATTTATTCCCACAACAATCCCATGAAGTAAATTAAGCCAAAAAGAGAGACTGGCTCAAGATTGTCCAATGAGCTGAGTGAGGATCTGAACATGCTCTGAAATCCTTCTGCTTCTCAGAGAGGTAGAAGAAGAAGAACAAACAGCAGAAACAACAGAAATCAGTTCCCCTGGAGAAAATAGATGCTTTGGAGAGTGGACTCTCTGGAATTGTATCCCACTGAGGTCCTTGTCCTCCCTAGGCTCTGTCCCCAAATCTCCAGGAGTTTCCTAACCTGGATTTGGCAACTCTACCACCCTATCCCCTGCAAGTAGGTGGGACCTAGCAACCCAATGCCTAGGTGACCCATAAGACAGGGGATGAAGCATCTGTGAAATAGAAGAAACTGTTCCAAGAAAGTGACGGTATCAAGACTTATACCCACAATGCTTGACAACATCCTAGTAGGATAGATGTCCATGCCAAGGGCTATTAGTAGCCATGGCAACCTAAATTGAATGTCCATAGTCAGAGGCAGAAAACCTCTGAATAACAGTGCATCAGGAAGGCCTTGTCCCTGTTTGGTGGCCATCCAGGACAACTGGTTGGCTGCTGTGTGAAAAGGTTGCTGGACTAGATGGACCACCAGTTTGCTCCATCAGGGATTGTATGTTCTTATTTAGAGGAATCTCCAGAGTGGGTTGGTGAACCACCTTCTACATAGAGCGTTAAGTGTAAGGTGTCAGACTGGCAACCTGTTGTCTTCATCCATTGAGCTTGTCCATCTGATATTGTTGGCAGTTGTGAGGATCGCTAGCCTAGGTCCTCTCAATTCACCCTTTGTTGCTGATGAAGAACTCAGGTGGACGACTCCTTTGCTGCTATGATTGATGAGATCTCTGTGAACTGCTCTCCATAAAGTTGGCTCTTAGCCGAGTTGTTAAGGGAAACTTAGAAAGATCTTTCACGTTCCCCATAGAATGGATCTTAGTCTCTTATGAAGAAACTCAAAGTGTTTATTTGCATGTTATATAACTTAAAGCTAGAAGTCCTAGTATCAACCGCTCCAGCACCATTTTAACAACACCAGCTCCCAGTTCTTCCTCCTAGATTCCACCCGAAGAGGCAAAGGGTCACTCCTCCACATATTAATTCTATTAACTGTACAATCATACTCTTTACCACAAGTTGAACAGTACACAAATGTTATTCACCACTTGCCTTCTCTCTCTCATGTGGGAGCACCTGTGCACCAATATTGTTATGTATTATTATGTATGTCTGAGCTTCAGTTAAGAGCTGGTATCCTGTAAGGTACGCTCTGATTAGCTACTCTGTGCAGTAGGCCAATCAGAACATAGGAAAGGTTCTGGAGGGAACTAGTTTCATTGGCCTTTATCTAAGCAGTTCAATTGGTTGTTAACTCATTGAGGGGCGTGGTTGTATTCGCCCGGATAGTTTAAAAGAGAACCTGTTGCTCCCATGTTTTTGTGTTGGTTTCTGTCGTGTTCAAATAAAGCTGAATCACTTGTTAAGAGCTGACTGATGTCTCATATTTAACAAATATACATCAGTCACAACGCCGAATGATTATCCACTTCCTCATATTTCAATGAAAGCTTTGTTCTGAAATAGCTGTTCAGGCTTCTGAGTTGGTGGACAACCAGCAGATGTTTTGGAACCAGTTCTGCTGCTTGAGGTGAAGAAGTGGGAATATTCATTAGTCCTCTGTGGGGCAGTATGTGACTGGCTACCAGCCTGGGAACTTTCATCCACCTTGGATTGCCAGTTTCAGGTTGGGAAATTCCTGGAGATTTGGGGATGGAGCCTGGAGAGGTAGGAGTTTTGGGAGGGGAGGGGTCCCAGCAGGGATGTGATGCTACAGAGTCCACCCTCTGAAGAGTTAATTCTCTCCGGGGGAACGGATCTCTCCTGTCCGGAGGCCAGTTGTATTTCTGGGAGAACCCCAGGCCCCACTTAGAGGCTGGCCACTGGACATCTGCCGCACTGTTGCCCTGCAAGGCTCTTATAGCGCTCTTATGGACTTATAGTTCATAAGTGATAAAAACTGGGCTGTGCAAAAAGGGACTGAACTGTGTGGTGACTCAAAAGTGATGCCAACTGCAGATGCACTCCAGCAGAGAAAAAGCCTTCTCCTGAGATGACGTGCCAATGGTCCCTGAGGTTACCTGCCCACTCTTACCCTCAGCGCAGCAGGAAGAGAGACCAGCTCCCTAGACATAGAGAGCACACAGAATCCAGTAACCATGTATTATGGGAAAACGCCATATTCTGCAAAAGCCTGTTCGTGGAACTGGATGGGGAATAGGGAGAGCTCCAGCTAGGGGATTTGAGAGCTGTGTTTGGTATAGTGGTTAAGAGTGGCAGACTCGAATCTGGAGAACCGGGTTTGATTCCCCATTCCTCCACATACAGCCAGCTGGGTGACCCTGGGTCAGTCACAGTTCTTTCAGAGCTGTTCACTTAAGAGCAGTTCTCTTGGAGCTCTTTCAGCCCCACCTACCTCACAGGGTGCCTGTTGTGGGGAGAGGAAGGGAAGGAGAGTGGAAGCTGCTCTGAGACTCCTTTGGGTAGTGAAGAGCACGGTATAAAACAACTTCTTCTTCTTCGATGGGGCCAGGCTGATTTCAACCTGGCACATCTGGATGTGTCTTGTCTTGGTCCAGCTGGGCTTGGCTCCCTCCCACCGGAGTCATGTCTTCTGCATGCTTTGTGACTGCTCCCACCTTTCCTCTCCCCCATACCCGCAGTATCTCCAGATGACAGTTTCTAAAAGCAGTTTCTAGACCCTCCCCAACAAAGGCCTTTCCTAAAAAAATGATGTTTACAAGTTCAGCCATTTTAACAACCCAACTCTGAAGCAGTAAAGCCTCTTTAATTAAATTTCCTTTAGAGCCACAATTGGTAGATTTTATGTCAGTAATTTATCAACAATGGAGCTTATTGGCATCGCTGTTGGCAGCTGTATTGATTATGGAATGATATTAAGGTCTTCAGTGCCATCATTAGATGCCGCATGAGACATCAGTACCGCACCAATCTTCACAAAGCATACACTTATTTCCCAAATGCTGCTGGTTCTGTATTGGACTCCCCCTCAAGCTGCTAACAATGCGTTTTTATGGTAGCAATTATTTCAGCTTTTAACACTGGCCGCATTAGTTGACCCTTTATTGACTGGGTCTCTTCCACTCATAGAAGACAAAGGCTCTCGACTGACCCAGTCGCGTAAATCCATGGGATGGTTCTATTGTACTTGAGTTCCAGTGAGAAAAGCAGCCTATACATGAAAATAAAATAATAAATAAAGGCCCACAGTGTTGTTTTCCCTAGATATTCAGAACTCAGTGTTGTAGTACTGGGAAGCTCTTACCCTGCAGTGAAAACTCCCAGTTCAGAAGGATGCTTTTACAAAGGCACAGAGCTGTCACTTATGCAACTACTTGCTGTATGCATTTCTTGTTTTTACTGCATTGTTTTCTGATTTCTTTAGTCCAGGGCTGATTTCCCACTACAGCTGCCTTGGGGTTGCGCCCCTGTTTGCCCCGATACTATTCATCAATTTCACACCTGAAGCCGCGGGGCTGCATTTTGACCCGCGGCTTCGCCGATTCCCCCGCAGTTTCGTGATCCTAAAAAACAGGATCATGAAACTGCGGGGAAATCGGCGAAGCCGCGGGTCAAATGCAGCCCTGCGGCTTCGGGTGTGAAATCGACGAATAGTATTGGGGCAAATGGTGGCGCAACCCCGAGGCAGCTGTAGTGGGAAATCAGCCCAGGTCTTTCCAATGGTGGAAAGTGCTGTCAAGTCACAGCCAACTTATGGTGACCCCGTAGGGTTTTCGAGGCAAGAGACAAATAGAGGTGGTTCGTGGGCACTCAATGAAATTGCTGAGCAGTCGGGTTAGAACAGATAAAAGGAAGTACTTCTTCACCCAAAGAGAGATTAACACATGGAATTCACTGCCACAGGAGGTGGTGGCAGCTACAAGCATGGACATCTTCAAGAGGGAATTAAATAAACATATGGAGCAGAGGTCCATCAGTGGCTATTAGCCACAAGGTATAGATAGGAACTCTCAGTCTGGGGCAAGTGATGCTCTGTATTCTTGGTGCTTAGGGGGGGCAACAGTGGGAGGGCTTCTAGTGTCCTGGCCCCACTGCTGGACCTCCTGATGGCACCTGTTATTTTTGGCCACTGTGTGACAGAGTGTTGGACTGGATGGGCCATTGGCCTGCTCCAACATTGGCTTCTCTTATATTTTTATGTTCCTTGTCTGCCTCTGTGTTGCAACCCTGAACTTCCTTGTTGGTCTCCCATCCAACTAGGACGGACCCTGCTTTTAGGTTCTGAGATCTGACAAGATAGGGCTAGCCTGGGCCATCCACGTCAGGGCTGCAATCTTGTCTTTTTACAGTGTTTCTCATACGTCTTATGCTGTTCCTGTTATATTACTAAATTTGATAACCTGCCGTGAGTCATCAAAAAAAGGCAGGCTAAAAAAATAAACTTGAATGAGGAAAACTTGTAAGTCCTGGAAAGTAATATCTATGTCACACTTTCCATTTCAGTACAGAATAATCAGACGTGTTTCAAAGATAGCATTACTGATTTATTTTGGCTTGCTACCCAGCTGGTCTATAAAAAGTAGTACTCAAAAGGCAGATTTTGAACGCTTTAGGGCTGGAGTCCTGAGCTGACTAGGGGCACCATTTGTCCAGTTTAGAGTAGGCGGCCTCTGCCTCTGCTGCCCTGAGCCATGGAAGAAAAGGTCCAACTGAGAGATGACGTCTTGTGATGTTTGATATCCCACCAGCCCCCAAACCCTGATGTGAAGTGAATGCATTGGGCAACAGTACTCTGGCCTTCCTTAATAACTTGACCTATGGCAGGGGTCGCCACCCTTTTTGAGCCTGCGTGCACCTTTGGAATTCTGACACAATGTGGTATGTGCAGTTACAAAATGGTGGCCACAGGAGGTGGAGCCAGCCACAAAATAGCTTTCATCATAACTTACCTTCGGTCTAAGCAATGTTTTAAAAAATCTGCACAGCCAATAAAATCTCCAGAAGCCTTACTGGGCAAAAGCCCCACCTAGCCTGACCCACTTTCTAAAAACACTTGATGGGCACCAGGAAAGGTGTCAGTGGGCGCTATGGGTTGCCAGGTGAGGCTGACAATCAGGTGGGGACTTACCAGGAGGCTCCGGGAGAGGGGAGGGAGGCTCCAGGAGAGGGAACTCTGAAGCAAGTTCTGGCTGAGCTGCCATTGCATTTAAAGGGACTGTGGTCCTTTTAAATGCTTTGCCTCCATTGGAAATAATGGGGGATGGGGGCACCTTCTTTTGGGGCTCATAGAACTGGACCCCCTGGTCTGACCTTATTAAAACTTGGGGTGTTTTTTTTTTGAGGAGAGACACCAGCAGCTATGCTGAAAATTTACTGTCTCTACCTCAACCCCCCCCTCCCCGATCTCTAGATACCCATGGATTGATTCTCCATTATATCCTATGGGGACTGGCCTCCATAGGGTATAATGGAGTGCCCAGCAGCTATTCCCCCTGCTCTCTGATAGCCCTGAAGTGGGGGGAGGGCCTCCACACCAGGGATCCCCAATGGCAACTCAGTGGCACCCATAGGCACCATGTTAGGGTCCCCTGACCTACAGTAAGTACCATAGAATTGTTGGGGATGGCCAGAGTGTTGCCCAATGTGCTTACACGTCTGGGTTTCTAGGAAGATGTGACATCATGCAATGCCAGATGTCCTGTCCGGTCTGGGTTCCACCCAGAAAGCTCATGGGGATGCTGGTTGATAGTCTGGCATCCCCATGTTGAATCCATGGGAATTTTAAAAACATGTTAAAGGTGTCACAAAATGACTGTCATGGGGGGGGGATGGGCAACCACAAAATGGATGCCAGGGAATCTGTTGTAAATCACAACATACTGGAAGGTTCTAAGCCTAGGATAGAGGCGGCTGTTCTAAAATGGGTGGTCCTTATTGACACAAAGGGGATCTGTCAAAGTAACTTCTGTTCCAGTGAGATGAAAGAAAGCCAAGGATTGGCACTTTGATTTAGAGAGCGAGGAATTAAGGACTCGAAACACATTGACAGGCACTGCTCTCAGGAGACTTAGTGGTTTTAGTTCTTGTACATGTTGTACAAGTAGCGGATATACCAGTGGTTATTAGTGTTTGCATACTTTTACTTTCTTGATTAAAAAAACTCCCCCCAAACTTGTGTGTGGGGGGATTGTTTGTTTTTTTTGTAAGGCAAAATCTAAAGGCCAGAAGTAGGATGGCTTTTGAGGCTAACCTTTTTAAAAATCTGTCCTGAGATCTCTTGTTTTGTTGGCTTTAGAGTGCTGTTCTTCTCATGGTGGATCACAGAAGAATGAATGCAATTGTTTTAATTAGATTGGCGTGGGCAGTTTCTCCTTGCATTTGATTGAAATGTTAGATCTCTTTTATCGTCTACCGCCTTGCGTGTCCCTGATTGAAGTTAGATGTTAAAACAAATGCATGTGTCAAATCAATAAGTGCCTGTTTTTGTTTTTTGTTTTAAAAAGGCAGGTAACAGATAAAAAGTTTTAAGAAAACCGATAGAATAATACAGACATGAAAACCGCAAAGCAATCAAGGAAGCAGCAAGCACCCTCAAAAGAGTTCTCATTTGAATTTTTGCCCCGGTATTGGAGTTCTGCATCAACTGGTGTTTGGACTGCTAAGTAAAATAGGAGTATTCCGAAGTAAAATAGATGCATTCAGGGCTCTTTTAGTAGCAGGAACTCCTTTGCATATTAGGCGACACACCCCTAATGTAGCCAATCCTCCAAGAGCTTACAGAGCTCTTCTTACAGGGGCTACTGTAAGCTCTTGGAGGATTGGCTATATTAGGGGTGTGTTGCCTAATATGCAAAGGAGTTTCTGCTATGAAAAGAGCCCTGGATGCATTCAGAATCCCCCATGGTTCTGTTGTTAGTATTGAAACTGGTATGAACACATGAATATGTGAAGCTGCCCTGTATTGAATCAGACCGTTGGTGCATCAAAGTCAGTATTGTCTACTCAGACCAGCAGTGGCTCTTCAGATTCTTCAGACTGAGAATAATATCACCTTCCTGAGACTTTCAAACTGGAGATGTTGAGGATCGAACCTGGGACCTTCTGCATGCAAAGCAGGTGTTCTACCACTGAACCATGGCCCCTCCCCTGCGGAGTGCTGCACTTGTGTGGCTTACTGTATCTTTTACTTCCATACTCACACCTTTCCCCCTTCTCTACACACACCCATTGATAAAACACTGCAAAAAACAACAACACAACTTTTTGTGATCTCATATGCGACGGCATCAAGATTCATTGGGTGTGATCTTTTACTGATGCACATGGACATTTATCTGCACTGATAAAACATTGCAAAAATTAATCATATTAATTTTGGGGGTAGCGTGTTACCTATATTTACATGTGCACGGGTTATGTGAGGGCGAAAGGAAGGGAAAATTAGGTATGGGGAGAAGAGAGTTGACAAAGAGAATTTTTTCTCCCTCTCTCAAAACACTAGAACTTGAGGGCATCCAATGACATTGATGGGCAGTAGATTCAGGACATTCAAAATGAAATACTTCTTTACACAGTGAATGATTAAAATGTGGAATTTACTGGCCGAGGATGTAGTGATGGCCACAGACATAGATTGCTTTAAAAGGGGATTAGACTTATTCATGGAGGAGAGGTCTATCCGTGGCTACTAACCATGAGGACTAAAGCGAACTGCTGCATTCAGAGGCACTCATCCTCTGCATCCTAGAGCCAGGAGGCAACTTCAGAATAAGGCCTCGGCCTCTGTGCCCTGTTCTTGGCCCTCCAGAGGAACTGGTTGGACAATGTGTGAGGCAGGATGCTGGACTAGGTGGACCATTGGTCTGATCCAGCAGGGCTCTTCTGATGTTCTTATGAAGGCCTTAGCCTCCATGCCCTGTTCTTGGCCGTCCAGAGGAACTGGTTGGACAATGTGTGAGGCAGGATGCTGGACTAGGTGGACCACTGGTCTGATCCAGCAAGGCTCTTCTGATGTTCTTATGGAAGAAAATGAAAACAGGCCAACTGCACTGATGGAAATGGGGTTGGGCCTTTAATTTGATCTAGCAATGCAGGTGCTCTAAACTAGCATTGAGGTCACTCTGAAGTGTCTTCTGCAGACCAGGAGTGGACAGATGTTTCCACTGTGTCTCTGCAAGGCTTTCAGACTGAAGCAGTAGGGGTTCTATGTTTAAAGAAACTGATACTTAATCTTGCATCTTCTTAGTATTTAACAAAAGCATCCCCTAGCGCAGCATGGCTGTCAGGCACATTTGCCTGGCGTATGAAATAAACCGTTAAAATATGCATTGGGCGCGAGTGAGTGATAATGGGCAGAGCTCTCCAGCTGTTTATGAAATGCAAGGAAAAAGGGGCTGATTATGTGATGAGAGGGTAGGGGTTGGGGCAAGGGGAGCAGGGCGACGCCATTACTTATTTCTTTAAAACCGCTTTGCCCCAATTTCATACCTGAGTTTCTTGAAACTGGAATGGATGTGGGCAGTCATGGGATGAATAGAGATGCTGGTCAGTTAGAGACACAAGATCCGAATGAGCAATCACTTTTCTATTTGGAATAACTGAGCACAGTTCCTAGGGGGACAGAAGCAGTGCCAGAAGCCAGTTTATTCACAGGCTTGGTGTGAGTGATAGGTCTAGCAAAGGGGCACAATACACATTTGTGCTTGTGCTGTTGGTTGGTCTATCTTAGGGTCTGGCAACCTTCTGTCATGAAAAAAGTCAAACAATGTCAAAATTCAGAGCAAGAGATTGACAAGAGAGCCAGTATAAGAAAGACTGCTTGCATAACTGAAAATATCCTGTTTAATATTACTAATAATTAATACGTTGATTGTGCGTATGTAGGTGTCAAGTCGCAGTCAACTTATGGCGACCCTGGCAAAAGGCTTTCAAGGCAAGCGATTAAGCAGAGTTGGTTTGCCATTGCCTTCTTCTGCAGAGTCTTCCTCGGTGGTCTCGCTTCCAAGTACTGACCCTTCTTAACTTCCAAGATCTGACAAGACAGGGCTATACCACGCCTTCTTCCCTCCTGATATGTTGATTAGCAATCTGTAAAGTTTCTTTAGCTGTCCAGATGCTGATTTCTTCCAGGTGGTTCTTAGAAACCAGCACACACCAAGTCTCACCCTGCAGACGGATGAGTGATTTGCAATTATTTGCGGTAGCCCCACCAGAACCATTAACAGCTAGGGCCACCCACATTTGGAACTAGCACCAAATGGCTCAATACTATCAGGAGAATATTATTGCCAGCGATGTATTGTGGAATCCAAAGAATGGATTTCCATCACAAAGTTCAGGTCCAAGTACAAATTGGTCAGAGAATATATACTTGGTAGACTTTCTGTTGTTCTCTACTAGCCCACTAGGTCTCTTGAACCTTCTGATCCGAGGGGCGGTTTCAGCTTGCGCGGAGCCGCTCGATTCCCTTCCCACTTTGTTTGGAGCCTCCCGGTTGCCGGGAAAGCTTCACCAGATCTCCCAGAGAAAGGTCTGGAGCAGGGGGCTTTGTTTTGGCCCCTTCTGCAGCTGGCAAATGCGGGGGGGGGGGGTGTCCATTACTTGCTCTGAAGCAGGAGTGGTATAGGGGAGGAACATGGCTGCCATGTTCCAAGCAGCCGCCGCCACCCGTTTTTAACTGTGTGAGTGGATTAAATTTTTCCCAAGCGGTTGCAGAAGATGTTCAAGAAGCGAAATTGATTTGTCCGGTGAAAACACAACAACAAAAATAAGAGAGTGACTATGTGGAGTTAAGCTACAAATTGGCCCCGAAAGTTTTAGCCATAAAAGAAAAGTTAAAAGTGGCTAAGAAAAGTACTGGCGCAAAAGGTAAACGGATACTGTAAGGGGGCGTGGAACTGTACCTACCGGGGCTTTAATTAATTGTTATGGTACACAGCCCCACAGCTTCATCCATACCCCAAAAATGGACAATGACTTTCTGTTCACAAACGTTAATTAATATGTTGTTAGCATCTGGACTGTTAGCATCTGGACTGGAAAGACATATCTTAAAATTCCATAATGCAGGAATGACAGTTCTTGACTTTCTAAAGTTATGTGAAGGGCAATTTGGGTTGATTTCATGTTTCCCCCCATCCCAGCAGCCTCCAGTCTACACGAAGCGGTTATCCGCCATATCAGGAAACTCATAAATGCTGTTTGCTCATCTAAGGGACCCTGCTGAGCATTTTAATCCTTAATTTAAAGCCAATGCTTATTTCATTTTAAAGCTTAGCTTAATTCAATCAGACTCAATTTATGAAATTGGATAAAATGGTAGTTTACCTACCCTGGAGAGGCTGCCTTCCCTGCTGGGAAACTCCCCCCCACCATCTCTCTCTCTCTCTCTCTCTGCCTCTCCCTCCACCTCTGCCCTTGTGGTCTACATCTCTGGCCAGTAAGACTTCACAGCCAGATCTTTTGGGAGGGCTTATGATTCTTATTATAACCCTTCCTAATGAACACAGGATACTTCAGAGAAGATACAATAGATTTTCAGAGAATGAACACTATTCCATGAACTCAAGACTCTCCCTATAAACTTGTCCCACCCAAAATGAAGCAGAGGTGCCAGGTAGAGTTTGGCAACTGGTGGGAGGGCTGTGGGGAAGGGGCAGAGGATTTTTTAAAATAACATACAGAGCCTCTTGTACTTACCATAAGTATATGCAGGAAGTGACGAAGGGTAGCTCTAGGAATCACCAGAAACTCTGTGGTAAAATGCTGCTTTTCCCCATTGTTTTTTTCTTGCACTGCCACTCACAATGAGGCGGGCAATGGGACCTAATGCCTTGGCAACCCTAATATCAAGATAAATCCTTTCCAATAAAATCCATTGGGCATTGCGTTCTGTTTAAACCCTGTAAGAAAAAGGTCCAAACCACATGAGATATTTAAAGAACGATGACTGACTGTTGTGACTAGAGTTGCCAGGCAACAAATGGGGGATGGCGGGGGGACTTACCAGTAGAAAGAGGAAGGCCCAGGCCACATTGCTGACATTGCACAGGAAGAGATGCACAGGAAGAGTCTGGGTGACTCTGGTATTTGGCCAAAAATTCTATGGTAGAAGCTGTTTTTACCATAGAGTTTTTGCCCGAATACCAGAGCATCACCCAGATGTCACTGGTATGATGATGTCCCTTCCTGCTTGGTGTAGTGGTTAAGTGCACAGACTCTAATCTGGGAGAACTGAGCTCGATTCCCCAAAAGGGGGAAGGTGGTACCAGAGATTCTCTGAGAAGATGTTACACTGTGAGAGTCACTGAAAAGGTTTTGGGGTACTAGCCATGAACGTTTAAACCAAGGGAAGTTTGAGGGGATTATTCAGAAGGAATCATCTGTGTACTAGAGGGAAGAATGAGAGAAAATATTTGAAAGTTGGGTTCACTAAATACAGTTCTTGATGGAGGCCACAGTGACCAAGGAGAAACATATTTCATTGTTCCGACCACTGAAACATGAAATCAACCCAAGAAAACAGAAAAACAGCCAGCAGGCAATGGCACGGCATCCCTTTGGGAAAACTCAGAACAACCATAGAGTTTTTGGCGAGTCCTAGAGGGGACTGACATTACTTCTGAGTTTTTCTGGAAATGTTGTCAAGCTGCCAGTCAATGTCCACTCACCCATATCCCTTCCCCACCTGATCCGCTAGACAGCATCCACGTCTCAGATACCCTGTTTGGGAACAGTTAAGTCACAGGCTTGCTCTGTGGTAGGTCCTTTCCTCCACACTGGCCAACCAGAGTGGGTGAGAATGTGCCTTCACTTGTCATATGGAGAAGGCATTCAATGGAGGGTAAACTGGCTTGGGGAGTGGACTACTTTTAATGGTGTTTACCTGCTTGTAATTGTATTTACTTGTGTTGTGGTTTTAATTAGGACAGTTTGGTGTAGGGGTTAAGTGCGCGGACTCTAATCTGGGAGAACCGGCTTTGATTCCCCACTCCTCCACTTGCACCTGCTGGATGACCTTGGGCAAGCCATAGTTCTGGCACAGCTGTCCTTGGAAAAGAGCAGTTTCTGTCAGAGCTCTCTCAGCCCCACCTACCTCACAGGGTGTCTGTTGTGGGGAGGGGAAGGGGAAGGAGTTTGTAAGCCTCTCTGAGACGCCTTTGGGTAGTGAAGGGCAGGGTATAAATCCAATCTCTTCTTCTTCCTGTGCGAGGCCAGCAATGTGGCCTGGGTCTTCCTCTTTCTCCTGGTAAGTCTCCCCACTGGTCATCTGATCAGTGGCTGGGGGGGAAGGGGCAGGTGATGGGGGACCCCTGCCTCCACTGGGGAGGGGGTCTTGCAACTCGAGTTGCAACTGCATCCTTACAGTGTTTTTAAATTTTAGCCAGGAGGTCTTCCTATGCAGAATGGGGCCCACCCCGTGGGTGGCTGTGGGAGAGAGTTGGGGCCTTCTCTCTGGCAGTGCCATGTCTCTGAAGCCCTCTTCCCTGACAGAGGTTTCTGTGGCACTTTTGGTGGCTGCTCAAGATGGCCCCTTTCCGAGGGTCTTCCAAGTGAGATGCTTTTCAGAACATTTTTTTTTTTTGCTGAATTGAGGAATTGCCGGTCCCGGTGAACACTTTGATGTTAGTGAACATTTTTGAATGTGTTCCATTGTGTTTTAATGGACTGGGATTGAATGGCTTTTGACATTTTTAAAGTGTTTACATACCTAAGGTTTTTTAAGACGGAGACGGCTTTAGAGTTTGTCTTGCGGATTTTATTGTTTTCCAATCCCCTTGCAAGCCCCCTGGGATCTGAAAGAATGAAAAGAGCATAAGAGACTCTGCTTAATAGAAAAATAATACAGAATCCCGAACAGACATTCTCCCTCTGTTATTTATAAGTATACAACATGGACAGAATAAAAATCTCTGCAGGGTGTTAAAAGGGCTTCGGTAGGCAGAGCTTGCCATAAGGGAAGTTTCATCATTCTGACTCATCACTTTAAAGAAAAACTGTTCAACTGAATCAGTTAAATGGAAAGCAGCCCGTCTCCTTTGACCAGACCCTCTGTGCCCTGGTAGTCACCTGGAGGGGGGGAGTGAGCACGGAGGGAATCCATTGGGTGAGGAGCCTGCTGCCCCTTTGTACCAGCGGCTGGGTTGCCAAGTTCTGCTCAGCGGCTCTGATTCAGCGGAAGGAGCTGTGGCTCAGTGGGAGAGCATTTGCTTGGCATGAAGAAGGTCCCTGGTTCAATCCCCGGCATCTCCAGCTCAAAGGAGCAGGTGGTAGGTGATGTGACAAACCTCTGCCTGAGGCCCTGGAGAGCCACTGCTAAGAAGACAATATTGACCTTGATGGACAAGAGGTCTGAATCCATTTAAGGCGGCGTCATGTGTTCATGCATTTCCTCTGCCATCGGGCACCTGGATGGCAGGTCTCCACTGGGGCTCTCAGCCTGCTCTGTCTCGAGTTTCTTACCTCCTCTGGCTCTTTCAATGCCTGCAGCAATCAATTGCTACCACTCTATGGTGATGGGATGTGAGGGCGATCTGGCTGCGACGTCTGTCACCCCATTGATTGCCAGGGTTGATTCGGCTGATCTGGCTGGCTAGGCAGGTGTCCCCTACCGACCTCACCGCCCCATGTGCATCCCTCCCAAAGCTGTGTGCTCAGTTGAAGAGAATGACCATCTCAGACAGAAGGAGTGTACTGTTCTTCGGTCAAGGGTATACATTAGTTGCACTCTATGGTGATGTGCCCCCATTCTGACATGCCATATCTACACACCCCTGGTGCTAATCCTGACCTGGATAGCCTAGCCTAGCCTGATCTTATTAGATCTTGGGAGCTAAGCAGACCCGGGTCGGGTTAGGGCTTGCATGGGAGACCACCAAGGAAGCCCAGGGCTGTTCTGTAGAGGCAGGCAATGGCCAACCACCTCTGAACTCCTCTTGCCTTGACAAACCTATGAGGTCACCAGAAGTTGGCTGTGACTTTCCCACTTCCCCACCACCACCAATCCTTTTTCAGACATCTCCACTTCATCTTGGCTGATCTGCTAGACTGCCAGCAGCTCCACAATTGTCTTCACATGATTGCATGGGGGCCTAGAAGTGTGTTAAGCAACAGGAGGTGGTGGCAGCTACAAGCATGGACGGTTTCAAGAGGGAATTAGATAAACATATGGAGCAGAAGTCCATCAGTGGCTATTAGCCACAGGGTATAGAGGGGAACTCTCAGTCTGGGGCAGGTGCACTTTATTCTTGGTGCTGGGGGGGGCAGCAGTGGGAGGGCTTCTAGTGTCCTGGCCCCACTGCTGGACCTCTTGATGGCCCCTGGTATTTTTGGCCGCTGTGTGACAGAGTGTTGGACTAGATGGGCCATTGGTCTGATTCAGCATTGGCTTCTATTATGTTCTTATGAAGATATATATATATATATATATATATATATATATATATATATATATATATATATATATATATTCTTATGAAGGTATATATATATTCTTATGAAGGTATATATATATATTTAAAAGCTTCTCCCAATTATCTTTTCCCAACAGGACCCAAGCTGGTTGAAAAAAGTTTGTGTGTGTGTGAAGGGGAGGGCGTTAAATAAATAGTTCACAAATAAGCACATCAAATGAGAAATGTTCACACCTGCATGGTCTCTGTTCAGTGACTTCCATATCCAGTGCAGGCTTGCCTGTGTAAATAGGCCCTGCCAAAGGCATAACTCAACAGACACAACTTTCCAGTCTCCTTGTGGCCAATGCTTTTCAGTGGCATCAGTGCAGACATTCAATTGCTGCAAGTTGTGAAAAGCTAGTCCACATGTGCATACACCTGGTTGGCCTGTGGTCATTGTACGTTTTGAACTGATTCACTCACACATGCACACCAGAGGTCTGCTACATTGAACAATGGCTTCCACAGGTGAATGGGCTATCACAGGTGGAACTCCACAGACAGAACATCCCCAGCACTGCAGAGAGAATGCATTACATTCACACATTCAGTTGCTAAATAGTGAGTGTTTGGCAGTCAAGTGATAATGTGTGAACCAGTCTTCATTGAGTAGGAGTTTGAACCAACTCCATTGAACAAGGATGGCATATAACATCAGACAAGAGTTAGCTGTGGTCTCAGTTCAGCAATAACCTTTCCATACATGCCAATCCTCACCTGATGTTGCAGTCAGTGTAAATCATCCCTAAGAGGCTGGTATTAAAGGCTCCAAATTTATTAAGAAGAAGAGCCGGTTTTTATACCCCACTTTTCACTACCCAAAGAAGTCTCAGAGCAGCTTAAAATCATCTTCCCTTCTTTCCCCCACAACAGACACCCTGTGAGGTAGGTGGGGCTGAGAGAGCTCTGAGAGAACTGGGACTGACCCAAGATCACCCAGCTGGCTTCAAGTGGAGGAGTGGGAAATCAAACCCGGTTCTCCAGATTAGCTTCCACCACTCTTAACCACTACACCAAACTGGCTCTGAATGTATTTATACCCCCACCTTTCATACCATTCACGGTAGCTCTATATGGCTTACAAATAGAGTGTAAATCAATATCACACACACACACACAATTAAAACATCAGGAACAGCCGCTAAACAACTTCATATACAACTCATTTGTATCAGCTTTAAATGCTTTACAGTGCCCCTGGAACTGCATGATGGTAGATGCCCCCCAGGGCGGATTAAGGCGTACTGGTGCCCTAAGCACTGACCAATCTTGGTGCCCCCCTCCTTTCCACACTGACACAGACCATTTGAATTTGGCTCTATCATTTTACTTTTAAACATAGCCTATGACACTGCACCTCGCCAACACAAAATAGAAGATAACCCTAGGATGCACCATGATCAATTTGCACTAGTTTTATCATTTTTTTTTTTTTTTACAAATCTTCATTCATTTTTTTTTCTTTTCACCCTTTTCCCAACTTTGTGGTGCCCCCTTTGGCCCTGGTGCCCTAAGCACGCGCTTAGTCTGCTTAATGGTTAATCCACCACTGATACCCCCTCCCCTGACTCCTCTGGAAGACCATTTTGTAGAATGAGTGCCACAGGTGAGAAAGATCCTGATCAAGCTGTGGTAGATCTAATAGACTCAAAGGACACTCAACGGAAAAAAATTGAGAGGGTCTAGGTTGGTAGGCAAGTCTAAAGTGGGAGAGGTGATCCTTCATGGCATGTGGGGACCAGGATATCAAGAGCGGTGACTCCAAATATGTGGGAATGGTGCCACATTTGGTGTCCACCAATGCATTTCTTGGAGATGACATGCTTCTTCTGCAAAGGATCTCTTCCTCAAAGCAAAGAGCCAGTCCTGGATTTCTTCCACTTCATTGCAGTAGGAAGAGCTTCAGAAGAGCCCAGGAGGCATCACATTTTGGTCTATGGGTAACACCAATTTGGAAACTGTTGCCTTCGTTGTAGGAGGATGCTTAGCTTGGAACCTCCTAACATTTTTGGAACCTTCCATTGCTTTAAGATTCGTCCCACACCACTGATGGCAGCCATTTTGTTGTGTCACCTACTTTCTGTTCTCAAAATTCCAAAGCACCTACAACTTCTACATCATTGTGGATCCCTGATGTGGAGTTTTGTAGGCAAGAACCACCGGCTTGAATTGAAACTGGCAATTCATAAGTAACCAGTGAAGTTGTCTTAAGTTGGGGGTTGATGCAATCTCACCCCTGGGTTCTGGTCTGTTGATGATCTGCTAAATTCTGTACCAGCTGAGACTTCCAGATTACCAAGTATGCAACAGTACCGTGGGTTACATTTTTGAGTGTCAGAACACTTTAGAACATTCCATTTGCACTGCAGGCAACGACATCTTCTTTCATCGGTTTCTAAAATCACAATCTCTGAAGTTTGATCTCCACAATTCTGATAAAGCTATCAAAGGGGGACCTAAACTCGACTTTGCAAACTATTTTATTTTCACACATCACATTAACAGCATTTTATTCTAACATTTTTGTTCTGCTTTTAACACACATAGACACACGCCCGTTTTTCAAGCCCTCTGTTTGATCAGAACATAAATTCATAATCTCAGCGGCATTAATTTAGCCAGCATGTCTCTTAACTGAGGTTCAGACAGGACATTTTTTTTTAAAGTTCTGTGCGGCATCGTTTTCAACCATAAATACCGCAGGCTCTTTGGAATTAATTTTCAAAAATAATGGCAGTAAACTCCTTAAAAACCTCCCATGAATATCCGAAGACAGTTCTAGGTCACCCTTTTTCCCTAGCCGAGTTTAAAATTCAGTTTGGCTCTGATTTTTATTAGGGTCAAAAGAAAAAAAAAGAGAGAGTTTGCTTTTTCCACATAAACATTTTTTTCTTCCAGTGTCTGTTATCCTTTGATTAGAAGATGGAAATTGGATGGATGGATGGATCGTGGACACCTTGTGACTTAGCAGTCAGCTCATTAACTGGAGAAGCTGTTAGGGTTTTGAAGTAGATTTTTCCCCCACCCTAAGGAAACTCCAGGTGTGTCCTGCAAGAAGCCCCCTACTGAGGAATTCTAATTGTCCCAGGAGCTGAGTACTAAAAAGAGAAATGAGTCCTTCCCCATAGAGAAAGCAATGACTCATGTGCAAGTGCTCCTTTTTTTTGAGCAGAAGAATAAAAACAAATGCAACTTGCCAGTTTGGAAAATTAAGCACAGCACTTCTGCCATTATCCCAGTCATCTGGCAAGATGCTGACTTGGAAGAGAAAGATGATCCATCCCTAGCGTCGGGTGCTGACTGAGATCCTGACCTGGAGGAAGTGAGGACAGTGAACTCCTAATGCCTCAAGAGAGCTTGACATTGATCTGGACAGGCTCATGGGCTATAGCACAGATTGAGCCCTCCATCCATCCAATGGGGTGATAGTCACCAGCCTGAACCTGTTGAAGAGCTAGTTTGCCTGTTTCTCATATTCTCCTGCTCTCCCTTGATGGGCAAGCAGGCCCATCAAGAGAATTTAGAATGCTAAAGGAGTACTAGGCTCAAACCAGGGTGTGGTCTCCATAAAAGAACTCTTCTTCACCAAGATGGCGGAACTTGAAATAATCTTCATGGTTTCAGTTTTGGTGTTGTAGGTCAGCCATGGCTCAGCGATAGTGAGGACTCCTCAGGAGAAGAGGAGCCCCATGTAGCCACCAGCCTACACCAGCAGAAGCCACCAGACAGAAAGACGAGCTGCAGGCTAGTCAGGATGCACAACCAACAGCTGATGCATAGCCACAGACACCCCCCAGCCTTGTTTCAACAGGTGAAACTCAATTGGTCGTTTCCAAGCCTCCAGTGTCACCCACACCGCAGACAGAGGCTAAGAATAGAGCTACCAGAGAGACTACAAAGTGCATGCCTCCTGGCCTGATGCCAGCTGATTGCTGATAGCAAGTAGCTGCAGGATTACTCCTGAGCAGCTGGCTGTAAGCATGACCCTTATGCATATAGCAATAAAACCAAGCCTAGACAGGCTTTGAGGCATGCAAGCAGCAAGTCAAAATCCATCCCTGCATTGGACTCTGCCTTGTTCCTGTGACTCTTTGGACCATTTCCTGACTCTGTCTTTGTCTCATCTCTGAACCTGCTCATGGATAACTCTCAGACTTCCAGACCTTGCTGTACAGTTTGTCCTTTAGACCAGGCTCCTGATGGCTCTTGACTCTGTGTATGACCTTGGACTGGACCCTGATGATATTGCTTGAGTTTGTGCCCTTGCCTTACTACCTCCAAACTGAAACGTCCACGCCATTCCCTGCTCGGCTCCCAACATTTGCTCCATTCTTCTCCAGAGGTTCTTTGTAGGCTGCCTGAGAGCTGTCCATGGTCCTGCAGACCTTAGATCTAATTAGTTTCCTGCTGGGCTTCCAGATGGATATCTTCACCTCCATCTGGCCTCACTGCCCATCATTCATTGCTTCTTGTTTGCATCTTTGTGGCTACCCCCACTGCTACAGCATCTACTTTGCAGGCACAAGGTCCCAAGTTCAGTCCCTGGCACCTCCAGCTAAAAGGACCAGGCAGTAGATGACATGAAAGACCTCCGCCTGAAAGCCCAGAATACTGCTGCCAGGAGTATTAGGCATTTTATCAACTTTCTAATGTTCTGATTCCTTTTTATAGATATTTTAATGCTATTTATTTCCAATGGTTTGTCTTTTAATAATGTGTTTTTTAAGTGTAAGCCACTTCAAGCTGGATTCAGAAGAGGTGGCATAGAAATATTCTAAACAAACAAACAAACAAACAAACAAACAGACAAAACTGACCTTCATAGATCAACAGTATATGTCTCCTTCATATGTGTTCACTCAGGAAAAAAACCCTGAGTTTTTCTGGGAGTTCTCTGAGAAAGATCACAAATACTACTCTTGGAATTGCTTACTCCAGTGCTTTCTGCCAGCTCTCTTCACTTCCCTCCTTTCGCCATTGTCACAACTGACTTATGGTGACCCCTCATGGGGCTTTCAAGGCAAGAGGTGTTCAGAGATGGTTTGCCATTGCCTGCTTTTGTGTCACAACTCCGGATGTCCCTGATAGTCTCCCACCCAAACACTAACCAGGGCCAACCTTGTTTAGCTTCCAAGATCTGATGAGGTCGGGCTAGCCTGGTCTATTCTGGTTGATACTTTCCCCTACTTAAGCACATTTACTCTTGCAAAGGTGTGCTGGGGGACAAAGACAACTGCTGACAGACAGGATTTATGTCAGTGGGCTTAGACTGGCATAATTCTGCATAGGATTGCACTGTTAATGTCTCAAAAGAAAGATCTGACTGTTTATACAGCAGGAATACCCTACCTTCCATCAGTCTACATGATCAGCTACCAGTTCATTGCTTTAGCCTAAGGCGGGGGAAAAAGGGTGCATTTGGGCAGTGTTGCCTATGCAGGGCCAAAAAATAATGAAGCAATATCAAAAGCAGCCAAGTACATTTGCTGTCAAGCCAACTCTAATGGAAGTGAAATCAGCTCAGACAATACATTTTTGGGATTTGAAATAGTTTTGGAACTGTAATTGCTTCAGCTGAGGCCATGCTTGGCAGCCCAGCTGGTGTCGTGCATAACTATGAGACTTCACAAGTGCTGTCAGTTGAATGTTAACATGTCAGGCTTTTGCTCATCTTCAGTGGACTGTGCAGCATCACTGGTCTGCAGAGCTGATTTCCCAAAAATGTGGTCCTGCTCGTGTTGAAGTCAGGGATTTGAGAATGATCACCACATCGTCGACCTGAGCCAACTCATCTCCTCCAATTCATGATGAAACCATGTAGACCAGAGGTCGCCAGTGTTGCTGAGCCTGTGGGCAATTATCGATTTTTCAGGACAAGGAGTGGGCACTGCCTCAAAATGGCTGCCACTGGGGAAATCACAAAATGGCTGCCATGGGATGCTGTGGCTACCAATCACAAAATGGTGGGAGTTTCCAGGCCAAGCGTTCTTCTGTGATGGAGATAGCTACATCTAAATGGGTGCTCCCTGCAGAGACAAAGGTGATATTTCCTGGTCTATTCTAAAGTACTGAACAGGATGAGACAAAGAAAAAGAAACTAAAATATAGCTATGCACATAGTGC
The DNA here is from genome assembly GCA_029375565.1 of Gekko gecko. Classification (NCBI taxonomy): domain Eukaryota; kingdom Metazoa; phylum Chordata; class Lepidosauria; order Squamata; family Gekkonidae; genus Gekko; species Gekko gecko. The sequence goes on along the minus strand of JAPDNY010000016.1, from coordinate 35,765,114 downwards.
CAATGTACAAAATATCATATATAATTTAATTATACATCCCAAAGTACTAAAATATCATTTAAAAACCACAGTGTTATGGTTCTGCATATGAATACCTGGTCCTAATATAAAGACAAATGGCCAATCGTATTAATACAGGTTAAAAGGTACACGCTATATCCATATACAAGAACCAATGTCAAACGTGTTTTGGCTTAAAGCCCTTCTCAGTGGTGAAATTCAAACTCAGCACTCCATAAAGTTAACAAAAATATACATAAAACTCATCAAACACTGAATGGACCTAAAATGAAAGTGGGGGGGAGGAAGGGGAAAAATAGTTATATGTCTGTTAAGCAACATTTTTTTTTAAAAAAAAAATTAAATATTTTGAAATCTATGGAATTGGCATAACTACCTTTCTCACACTGAGATGTCCAGCCATGGAGTAAGTGGAGATCAATATCCTTTAGATGCAACATGGGCAGCTCATCAAGATGTACAATATTTCATATGCCCCCGAATCTAAAATACACATAAAGCATATGACTAAACCACTGCAAATGTAAAAGTCTCCTAAATGTTAGAAAAAAGGTATGCAGCTAATTGAAAAAAACCCCAAATGGTGCAATATTTACCTACTGGAGTGCTCAGGTACAAATAGAAAAGAGTCAGCACTATGGGAGTCCACCCCCCTGAATATATGGAAAAGTTCAGGGTGGGGAAAATGTGATGCATCAGAAGAAAGGGGGAAAAAAATGATGACACAGAGGTAATCAGCAGCACCCGGGATAGGAAAATTGCATCAGCCGACTTGCACTCCTTAATCCAAAAAGCCGCCAAGTCCATCAGATGCACAGCCCATCAATTTCTTCATTCAATTCTCTTGGCACCAGAGTATCCAACATGCAGATCCGTCAAAAGTCGAATCTGTTGTGAAGAGTGCACTTGCAGCTTTTCTGTGACCCAGAACTTAAGGTCCTTCTCTGTCTATCTCAAGGACATTAAGTGCTTCAAAAGCAGAGCTGGTGATCTTTACCATCTGGTGCAGCGTCTGTGTTCAGATATTCTCATTTAAACTGGCTGCATGGTCATTCCTACATACAACAAATGGCACAGGCACTGTAGACAATAAATGACCCTCCCGGAGTTACAATTAATAAAAGATCTACTACAGTAACTTCTGGCCACTGAATAATTTTGGAATACATTGGTTTTAAGGCAAGGACACAAACAGAACAATTGCCTGACGGAAAAGAACCTTTCAGACGGTGTCCAAATTCTGCCAGGGTATCGAGTGAAGTATGTTCTTTAAGATTTTTAGCCCTCTTGAAAGTAAACAGAGGTTTTGATCTACATCTAGGGATGTCAGACAAAAGGTACCAACATTTTTCAATTATATTCCTCACACCAGTATAAGTGTGCCATCCAGTGTTCCCTCTAAGCTGAGTTAGTGTGAGCTAGCTCACAGTTTTTTAGTCTCCGGCTCACACATTTTTGTCTTTGCTCAGGAAGGAGGGCTCCAGAGCAAACTAATTTAATGCTGTAGCCAGATCACTCGCTCACAACTTTTAATGCTGGTATCTCACAACGTAGAATTTTTGCTCATGAGACTCTACAGCTTAGAGGGAACATTGGTGCCATCATAAGTTAACAGAATGATTGATCTTTTTCTCAGATGTAAAGGATTAGAAGAAATTGCAGCCGTGATATAGGTTTTTATAGACAAGCCAACATCCTTATGGAGCAATTAAAGGATAGAGAATATTCTTCCAAAATTCTCAAACAAAACAAGCCTTTTCTAAAGCTAAGAACACACCTAGAGACTCCTTATTGACACCTAAGATTCACGATAACAACACAGACAGGGTCACAAACTTGCAAATAGACTCACCATGTGCACCTGCCCTGTGTCCAGGATCTCTACCTGGTCATCTCTAGCACCATTGCATACCATGTACCAACTGGTTAAATTGGGAGGAGTGGGCCCACCAAAGGGATGGGGGAATCTCGACCCTCCCATGTGAAACTGTGACACCCCGCACGGTTCACAAGGCATCTAGGCACTCCAAGATCAGCCAGCATTCCTGTCATCCAACAAGGAGTGAGCCTTGGGGATCGGTTTTGCCACCGCCTTTGCTGCCTCGGGAACTGGTGTCACCGTCGCCTTAGCCGACTGCTGAGAATCCTTGGTAGGACCCTTCCCCTTCATCGAAGCCATCACGTCCAAAGCAAGCATGCCCAAAATGGCGCCCTCACATGTGGCTGCGACCATGCCCTAGAGACTCACAAAGCTGCTGCACTGTGTTACCCCACAAAGTGAAGGGTGGAAGGAATGGCCCCCCAGCAAAAGAGACAGGTAATGAAATAAGGAAAAGGGTCTAGCTAACTGAAGAAAATAAGGGGGGAGGGGGAAGAAAAGGACCGGGCCCCACGGACAGGAACTCACAGGGAGCACCCAACCTCCCCTGAGACCCAGAGAAGCTATTACCCCAAACCCCACAACCTAATCGACACAAAACCAAATCGACAAAGAACTGTCTCGGCCCAATCGGACAAGCGAAATAAATGATCTTCCTTGTCAGCCGATTTCGAAGAACTGCCCAGCCAATATAAAGACTAAGCTCCTCCCATCACCAAATACCCGTATGGGGGGGGGGACGCCACAGCCATTCTCCCTCCTTCCAAGCCTGCAAAGTGGGCCCTCCCTCCTTATACATCCCATTGGGATGCCGTCGGGTAGGGCCTTACTGTATTCAACCACTTCTGCAAAAGAGCTCTGCTACAATTGTCAGTTGCCCAGAGAGCTGTCGCTGTGTAGTGGTTGAAGAGCCACAGACTCTGGAGAACTGGGCTTGATTCCAGTCTCCCCACATGAAGCCTGCTTGGGTGACCTGGGGCCAGTCATGCTTCTCCCAGAACTCTCTCAGCCCCACCTACCTCACAAGGTGCCTCACAAGGAAGGGAAGGTGATTGTAAGCTGCTCTGAGATTCCTTAGGGAAGAGAAAGGCAGGGTACAAAAACCAACTCTACCTCTTCCTCCACATGAAGCCTGCTTGGGTGACCTTGGGTCAGTCACAGCTCCCTCAGAACACTCTCAGGCCCACCTGCCTCACAAGGTTCCTGTTGTGAGGAGAGGAAGGGAAGGTGATTGTAAGAGGAGAGGATTGTGGGGAGATGAAGGGAAGATGATTTGAGACTCCTTTGGGTAGAGAAAAGTGTGGTACAAAAAATTAAGAACATAAGAGAAGCCAATGTTGGAACAGGCCAATGGCCCATCCAGTCCAACACTCTGTGTCACACAGTGGCCAAAAATACCAGGTGCCATCAGGAGGTCCAGCAGTGGGGCCAGGACACTAGAAGCCCTCCCGCTGTTGCTCCCCCCAAGCACCAAACTTCTTTTTCTTCTTCTGTGGAGGTCAGAGTCAATTTACTGCAGCCACCAGTCACTGTCCAGAAAAAAGCACCGATCACCTTTTCCCTCTCAACAAAAACACCAGCAAGGAAATGACCACCCTGGACCCAGACCCAGAGCAGAGGACCAACAGTAGCAGGGAGCCTGTTTCACTCTCCATTCCAAGACTTTTAGGAAAAGGTTTTAGGAAAGACGTATAAGTGTGCAGAAAGGAACGGAATGCAATGAAGAACTCTCGTGATGTGCAGATAAGGGAACAGAGGCAGCCTCTGTCTCCCGCGAGTGATTTTTTGTTAAACTGCAGATCAGCAGTCAGCATCATCCCTCTGGATTGAAAGGGTCTCATCCCACATGTCAGAGTGCTATCCAAATGCAAAGCTGAGACAGCCCTTCCGTCAGGTGAAAGCACTCTATAGCCAGCTAAGCAAATCTCCCGAAAGCATGCCGGGCCAAATGCACATTTTAATGAAACTTCAAAGAAGTTCTGAAGGGATTAGTGGAAGAACAAGATGCTTGGCCCTTCACATTTGCCGAGGATTTAAGAAAGGGAGAAAGGGGAATTTGTCCAACACTAGTCATCGGGGGGGAATGTTATGCAGCTTGTTTCTTCCTCTGTCTCACCCCCCAGCACCCGCTTTCCGGTAGAAGCAAACATCACAGTTGCCTCTTTTATAGGTAGAGGTGCTGTTGTGCCAGCCTGTCACAGGGGACATGGCTGTCTTTATCCCGTCCCCAGTCTATAATGCAGGCAAGCTGCCTACTGAATATCTGGAGAAGTGAGCAGTGATTCGTGGAAGCTCCTACCCGGCCATAAATTTTGTTCCTCTTGAAGGCGCTACTGGGACTCTTGCACTTTTCTACTGCTACAGACAGACTAACACGGCTACCCATCTTGATTTATTTGCCTACTGAGAGAAAAAGCCTGAGCTTCTACCAATATCCTGTCCCCAAATGTGCCACCCGGCTTGTATAGTGGTGAAGGGAAGATTCACTTCTGTATAGCTGGCGCAGCCCAAGCAAATGAAATAACTTATACATGCAGGGCCTATGCTTATATAGAATCAGACAGCCCACTCAGTGCATGACAGGGACATCATCCAACCAGTACAGTTAACTCATCTCCATGCCAAACGAGATCCCAATGGGATTTTTGGTATTTTGCTGCATTTCGATTTTCTGTCAGGTACTGTGCAAAGAAATCCCAGTTGGCTCTTGTTTGGCATGGTGATAGGTTAACTGTCCTGATTGGATGATGTTAGAATAATAAAATCATAGAGTTGGAAAGGGCCATTCAGGCCATCTAGACCAACCCCTTGCTTAATGCAAGATTGGCCTAAATCATCCCTGGTAAGTATTCATCCAGCTGCTGGTAGAAGACTGCTAGTGAGAGGCAACCGATTCTACTGCTGAACAACCCTCCCAATATCTAGCCAGTATCTTTCCACTGTAGTTTAAACCCCTTTATTGTGAGTCCTACCCTCTTGCTGCCACCAGGAACAGCTCCCTGCCCTCCTCTAAGTTGACAGCTTTTCAAATCCTTAAAGAGAGTCATCATGTCCCCCTCAACTTCCTCTGCTGCAGACCAAACATTCCCAAGTGCCTCAGCCTTTCCTTGTAGGGCTTGGTCTCTTGCTGCCATGCAGGTATTCATCAGGGCACTCTTTATATTTGCCACCCTTCCAACTACCTGCTGCCTCTGTAACTGAAGCTAGACAGCGAGGCACCAGAATACTAATATCGGAACAGAGCAGGCCTGTAGCCAGGATTTTTTAAGTCAGGGGGCATTTAAATTTCTTAGGGGGCACTGGCTAATTGAATTAAAGGAATACCCGGCTCCTTCCCTGCACCTGCTGTTGCTTGGGGGCCCTGGGCTAGATGGGAAGTCAGGAGGCCTTGCCATTAAGTCAGGGATCCTAGCCCCGAGATGCCCCACTGTAGCTACGGGCCTGGAACAGAGCCTGTTCAGATTAAAGAATGGGTAATGTCTGTAGGGCAAGGTCTGCAGAGAAGCTGCTGACATTGCATCCCCCGTGTCTCTGCACCCAATCATCCCGCTGCTTGGTCTGAAAACCCTATGGCTGAAGCACCACTGATGAAGCCACCACGGCAGGCCCTGCCACAGCAAACTCCACTGCTGGCAGAGCCAGTGGATGAGAAACAGCCACTGCTTCAGTTGCCAAAGCTGCTTCCAAGGCCAGGATGTTGTCCATGAGGGTGAGCAATACTCCAGCTGGCAGGGACACACCTTGCCCCTGGAACACAGCAGGGCTGAAACAGAGAGTTTCAGGGACATTGTGGCTTGAAGAGAGAGGTGGAAGAGGGCTACATCCAATCAGAGGGAAGTAGGAAGGAAAGGATTCCCCCCCGCCCCCAGCAACCAACCACTTTCCTGAGAGTGGCCCAGGCGCCAGAGGAAGACAGGGATTGGCCCTCCTGGAAGGTGTGGTTTACCCTGGGGGGGTATAAGGAGGGGCCTTGAAGCAGGCTGGGCCAACTCACATTGTGAGAGGGAGCTGACCACAACAGGGAGGAGGAGGAGGAGGAGGAATACGGTGATCCATGCCCCTCCTCCATTTGATATCACACAGGCCCTTGTGTGTGCGGGGGACACATTGACTCAGCCAAAGGCCAAAACCCTGCACTTAGTGCCACAAAGACAAAAGGCCATTTTCATTTATTTAGCAAAGGTATACACTGCCTCTTCTGGAGACCAGCAGCTTACAAAATAAAAGCAGCACGGCAATAAAGCTAATAAAGCAACAACCAGAATCGTGATCGATACTCCAACAAGCCATCCAAACAATCCGTAAAACTGCACAAAACAATATCCAGAGGCCCCAAATGACATCCCTAAAACAGTCTTCAGGTTTAGAAGTGGAAAATGATGGGGAGCTTCCATTAAAAGGCTGGGTTAAAAAGAACTGTTTTAGCCTGGCACTTAAAAGGCAGTAAGGCAGATGCCAGGCAAGCTTCAGGCCACCCCCCACCACAGAAGGGGGATGGTGGGGTAGGGTTGCCAGATCCAGTTTGAGAAACTTCTGGAAATGTGGGGGTGGAGCCTGGGGAGGACAGGGATATCAGTGGGATATAATTCCGTAGAGTCTGCCCTTCAAAGCATCAATTTTTCCCGGGGGAACTGATCTCTGTAGTCTGGAGATGAGCTGTAATCCCAGGGAATCCCCAGGCCCCACCTGGAGGCTGGCATCCGTAGTTGAGGGGGGAAGCATTCCAAAGGGGAGGTGCCATTGCTGAAAAGGCCCTCTCTAGGGTCAGCACTCACCTCACCTCTGCAGGTGGGGGAAAAGGAAGCACAGCATGAGAACAGAACCTTAACTTGCAGAATGGAAAGTGCGGGAGGAGGTTTACCCAGGTCCAAGCCCTTTCAAGCCTTCAGATCCCCTTCGGTGTCACAAATTCCAGCCTTCTTCTAGATGTACCTTCATGGAATGACAGCAAGTGCTGCCAAGTGCCCATCAGAGATACAAAGACATGAACTTCCTTGGTTGGGAGAGCTCCAGGGTTGCCAGCCTCCAGGTGTGGCCTGGAGATCTCCTGGAACTGCAATTGATATCCGGATTATACAGATCAGTTCCCCTGGAGAGAAAAAAGAGAAGCTACAGAGGGCAGACTCTACAGACTCGACACTCTGCTGAGCTCCGTCCCCAGGCTTCAGCCTTAAATCTTCAGGAGTTTCCCAACAGGGAGGTGCTAACCCTAGAGAGCTCCCAGTCCTGGCTATAGAAAAGAGCAAGAGTCCAGGAGCACCTTAAAAATTAACAAAATTTGTGGAAGGGTAGGAGCTTTTGTGAATCACACTGCTCACTTCTTCACTGCTCGCTTCTCCTGGCCAGCGCAGGGTTCGCCAGCTCTGATTTGGGAAATATCTGGAGATTTTGGGGGTGGAGCCTGAGGAAGGTGGGGTTTGCGGAGGGGCAGGACATCAATATGGGATAGTGTCATAGGATTCCCCTTCCAAAGCCGCTATTTTCTCCAGGTGAACTGATTTCTGTTGCCCGAAGAGCAGTCCTCCTAAGCCGAGGAGCTCTCCGGGCCCAACCTGGAGGTTAGCATTCCTAGGCTGGCATGATTTTGAAGAGACAAGAAGTGCTTGGATTTATACCCCGTCCTTCACTCTGAGTCTCAGAGTGGCTTACAATCTCCTTTCTTTCCTCTCCCCACAACAGACACCCTGTGAGGTAGGCGGGGCTGAGAGAGCTCTTTCCAGAACTGCCCTTGAGAGAACAGCTCTGACAGAACTAGGGTTTGCCCAAGGTCATCCAGCAGCTGCAAGTGGAGGAGTGGGGAAATCAAACCCGGTTCTCCCAGGTTAGAGTCTGCGCACTTAACCACTGCACCAAACTGGCTCTCAGCTACTTCTACTCTAAGATCCCTTTTCTCAATTTCCAGTAGGGATGTAGGACTCACAGTGGAGGCCTGATCTGTAAAGGTCCTGACACACTTTGGAAGACTTTACTTCTTCCCCAGAAGTGGCTGGTGGTGGAGAACCGGTGGAAAGGTGGAAGTGCTCATCTGTCACAGGCATTCGAACTTGACAGCTTCATGCTGGTGGCTGTCTCAGGCTTTGAAGAGTCGTCTTATACATTAGATATGAGAAGACACATCTGTCTCTCTCCATTATTCATGAGCCACATTTCCATTCTGGAAGCTGCTGAGCATTTAAACGCTCGTGTCAGCGGTGCAAATAACCGTGGTCCAAACAGCATGTGCCTTCTTGGCTTTGCTACTGGGGCGGGGGAAGGAGTGGAACGGAGGGAGGCTGACCAGACTGTGGCGCGAACAGATGAGCCGCACCTTCCGCCACAGATTGTCACAGCTTTACATCAGGATGTTGCCTGCAGCTATGGACTTGAGCGACATTTGTAAGTAATCACCAGTGTCGGTGAGTAGGCAGGGGGCTGGCAGGGAGTCTGTGCTCAGATGGTGTTTTGGGAGAGTGCATGAGACCAAAACTTTTTTTTTTTTTTTGGAACTGTACATATAAAACTGAAGAAAAGGCTCTGGTTCCACAGAACTCTGAGCCAGAACTTCACATGAGTCAGGAGCAGTTGGCAAGGTCAATGTGCATCAAAACAAACCTGGCCCTTCTTCTGTCCCTGGGGTAGGTCGAGTAGAGTGACATCACAGAAATGGAGAGCGGTGATTCGCCGCTTACATAGTCGACTGCCATGGGCTCATCACTGGCATGCCGTGTCATGATTGGTGGGTGTTGCTGCAGATTCCAGAGCAGTGTTTGTCCTTCTTTACTTGCTGTGCACACTGGTACCTAAAGTACAATGTATTTTATTACTGTGAAGACTCACGAAATAGACCCAGGCTTGGATTTTCATGCTGGATTTTCAACCCTGGTAGGGCTTCCTCCTTCCCAAAAACCCTTAGTAAAGGTAAAGGTTCCCTTGCTCGAAAGCCAGTCGAATCCGACTCTAGGGTTGCGGTGCTCATCTCCGTTTCAAAGCCGAAGAGCCAGCGCTGTCCAAAGACGTTTCCGTGGTCATGTGGCCGGCATGACTAAACACCAAGGTGCACGGAACGCTGTTACCTTCCCACCGAAGTGGTACCTATTTATCTACTTGCAATGTCTTGCTTTCGAACTGCTAGGTTGGCAGGAGCTGGAACTAGAGATGGGAGCTCACTCCATCATGTGGCACTCTTGGGTCTCGAACTGCTGAACTACTGACCTTCCACAGCCTGCAGTTCAGCGTCTTAACCACTTGAGCCATCGCAGCTCCAAAAAAAAAAAAAACCAAAAAAAAAACCCCTTAGAATGCACAAATATTTTCCTCTGTAAAACAGTCACGTTCTGTCCCTTTGTTTCTTTTTCCTGCTGTCCGTGCTTCCTTTTGGATTTCCTGCCCAAAACGGAGGTGCTGCAGCTCAGTGGTAGAGCATCTGCTTGGCAGGCAGAAGGTCCTTGATTCAATCCCTAGAATCTCCAGTTAAAGGACTGGGCAGAAGGTAATGTGAAAGGCCTCTCTGCCTGAGGCCCCAGAGAGCCACTGCCAGTCTGAGTAGAAAAGACTGACCGATGGGCCAAGGCTCTGAGTCAGTACAAGGCAACTTCATGTGTTCATATAATTTTATTTATTAGATTTCTTTTTAGTCGCCACATAGCCAGAGGGTCTTGTGGTTGACTTACGACGCTTAAATGACATTTTGGAAAAAAAATCTTAAAACCCAACAAAATTAGAGAATATGTATAAAATTAAGATCAATGACTCGGCACCATGGCCCCTGACAATCAGCCCCAAAGACGTGGTTCACCTCTGAAGGCAAACCTGAACGATTTGGCCTTGTAAGCCCTGCAGCAACTAAGCAAGTCCTACAGGGCATGGGTGTCGTCAGAGTGTATTCCACAGGGTAGGGGCCGTCACTGAGAAAGCCCTTCCCCTGGAGCAGCGGCCTCTAATCTGGACAACCAGATTTGATTCCCCGCTCCTCCACATGAAGCCTGCTGGGTGACCAGGGGCCAGAACTCTCTCAGTCCTACCTACCTCACAAGATGCCTGTTGTGGGGAGAGGAAGGGAAAGGTGATTTGTAAGCCACTTTGAGACTCCTTCAGGTAGAGGAAAATGGAGTATAAAAAGTCCTCCTCCTCCTCCTCCCACTCATCCTCCCACTCCTCCTCCTCCTCCCACTCCTCCTCCTCCTCCTCTTCTTCTTCTTCTTCCTCTTCCTCTTCCTCCTCCTCCTCCTCCTCTTCCTCTTCCTCCTCCTCTTCCTCTTCTTCTTCTCCTTCTTCTTCTCCTTCTTCTTCCTCTTCTTCTTCTTCTCCTTCTTCTCCTTCTTCTCCTTCTTCTTCTTCTTCTTCTTCTTCTTCTTCTTCTTCTTCACAGCTAACCAAACCATCCTGGGGATAGGTGCCTGAAAGAGGACTGGAGAGGACGACTGAGGGGTGTGTGGGGGTCTGTAATAGTCCCTTAGGTGAAGAAACGAATTTGGAAATGTGAAGACAGTAGTGAGGGCGAGTGAGAGTAAGGGACAACGTAGGCATATTTTCCCCAAAACACTGCCTAAAAGGAGAGCCCTAAATGAAGTATTTTTTCCAACCCTGTCCAACATATTCATAAAAACAATGAGCAACCGGGCTCTAAGTTAAATGGCTTGCATGGGGGTATTCTTTCACCAACGGAGCCCCTGAGTCTTTGGAATTTAACTGCTAGGCAAGGTCAGAGTGCCAAACCACTTTGGAAACGGAAACTACATCTTCCGAAGGGAGAGGAGTGCACTACGTTTATATCCCCATTAACTTCAGTGAACCAGCGTTCAACCACCATTCATTTAAGCATGCAAAATGGCAAGCGGGCCGTTAAAATCCCACGCCTGGAGCTTTTCCCAAGAGTAGAAACCATTTTGCTCGGCTCTGTAGAGGAAACGCCCCCCCCCCTGCACCCCAGTAGTTGTTTTCAATTTATTTCTCCCTGTCAAAAGCACCCGTTGAAAAGGAACTTTGAAGCTGCCGTGGATTTCTTGCAAGACAGGGGGCAAAACGCATCGATTGCTTTGGCTCTGAAGAGTTTTTTTGGGGGAAGACATGTACGCCTTTGCCTACTCTAGCAGCAAGACGAGAACAAAGCACAGTTCCTGGTAATTGATTACTATTCACCACACCTCCTCCTTTCGATTGACGGCCCGTTCCCCTTTCAAACAAACGGGATGGACAGCACTCGATTAAAACAAATGCTGATCCCATTAAGTATCAATTACAGCCTCTCAAAGCCGAATTGTTGACAGCCCGGGCATTGCTAGCTTCACCCTCCGCCCTGTGCTAGCTCCTGCCTTTTGGTTTATTTATTTAGAACGTTTCTGTCCTCACTGTCCACTGTGTGGCACATTCACAGTATTGTAAGAGCAACAAATAGAACTCGTAAAATAACAAATGCAATGTATCCTTCAGAGGTAGAAGATGCAAAATCTCTTCTCTGGTTCCAGCTCCCCCCCCCCCAGATTTCTCCCTAATTTTCTTCCCAGCTGGGGACTCAACGTGGGCTCACAATGTTGTTCACCTGTCCTCCCTTTTTTTGTTTGAAGCAAAGGAGAACAACAAGGATAACGTTCTTTCAGGCATAGCAATCCTTTATTTTCTGCACAGAATTGTGCCGAAAGGTTCTGAGTGCCACCAGTTCCCCCCTCCCATTCCATACAGGAGCTATGGTTAACATATGAACAGAAAAAGAGCCCTGCTGGAACAGCCCATTGGTCCATCTAGTCCAGCATCCTGCCTCATACAGTGGCCAACCAGTTCCTCAGGACGGCCAATGACAGGGCATAGAGGCCGAGGCCTTCCCCTGATGGTGCCTCCTGGCTCTGGGATTCAGAGGATTGGTGCCTCTGAACATGGAGGTTCCCCTCAGTCACCATGGCTGATAGCCACTGATAGACCTCTCCTCCATGAATCTGTCTAATCCCCTTTTAAAGCTGTTTATTCCTGTGGCCATCACTCCATCTCCTGGCAGCAAATTCCACATTTTAATCACTCTCAGTGCAAAGAAGTATTTCCTTTTGTCCAACCTGAATCTGCTGCCCATCAGTTTCATTGGATGCCCTCAAGTTCTAGTATTTCAGGAGAGGGAGAAAAAGGTGCCTAGGGAGCTGAAAGTTGCCCAGCACCAAGGAATGGTTCTCCCCATGCCTCTCTGGCTATACAGTTGATAACCAGTTGCCTTCACTGAGATGTCCCTCAAGGCTGGAGGACAGGCAGAGGAGAATCAGTTGGAGATCCCAGGTGAGTTTGGTGTCTCCAGCTTGCATATGTTCTATACACTCCTGAACCTCCTGAACCTGAGCCTGTGCATTTCCTCAGTAACCACTTTCCTGGGGCCACCTTCGGGGGGAGCATAATTTGGACCTCATAAATCTAATCCTCACCAAACTTGGAGGGCAGATAGAGGAGAGTCAGCTGGAGATCCCCTGCGAGTTTAGTATCTCTAGCATGCCGTGTGTGTTTGTTGTTCTACAATGCCATAAACCTCACAAAATGAACTGGTTTGTTTGGCCCCTGAAAATTTGTGAAACCATGAACCATGAATCAAACCACATTTTCCCAGTTTGTGCCCATACCTAATTCCCTTCCCATCTCATTCATTTCTAGGCTTCCAACCCCAGTTTGGGGAATGCCTGGAGATTAGGTAGTGGAGTGTAGAATGGGAGGGGGTTCAGTGAGAGTAGGGACCTCAGTGGGGTACAATACCACAGAGTCCATCCTCCAAAGCAACCTCCTTCCAGGGGAAGTGATCTCTGTCATCTGGAGATCAGTAATAATTCCAGGAGATCTCTGGGCCACACTTGGAGGTGGCAACCCTGTTCTTTTCAAATATCCCCTCCTTCATTTCAGCTTCACAACAACAGCCCTGTCAGGTAGGTTAGGACAACAGAGAGTATCAAAGCCAAGCCCAGCCAGTTAGGTTCTGTGGAAGATGGGGAATGAATGGGTTGCCCAACTCCTGGTTGAGAAATCTGAGGACTGCACCACACTGGCCTTCTGAGCCAGAGGAGGGTTTCTTAGAGGTGGCACAATGCAGACGGGCATTTCAAGCAAATGAAGCTTGTATTCGTAGGGTATGTGGCATGCAAACTTCAAATCTATCTATCATCTATCTATCTATCATCTATCTATCTATCTATCTATCTATCTATCTATCTATCTATCTATCTATCTATCTATCTATCTATCTATCATCTATCTATCTATCAATCTATCTATCTATCTATCTATCATCTATCTATCTATCATCTATCTATCTATCTATCTATCTATCTATCTATCTATCTATCTATCTATCTATCATCTATCACATCTACATCTACATCTACATCTACATCTACATCTACATCTATTTCATGTTATTTATAGCCCACCTTTCTCCCAAGGACTCAAGGCAGACTACATTGGAGTTTGAAAGTTCTCTCCCTGTAGCCATGAAAGAATTTACATGTTTGTTGATGCATGCTGATATCCTAGCTATTTAGAGAGAGACCCAGTAGCAGACCATGCACGTATTTGCCACCAGAGCAAGGTGTTAAAATGCATAATTAATTAGGTTTGGGTTTCTCCAATTGGGTAATCAATAGATCAGAAGATGTCCCAGGGTGGAGACTTAGAAAGTGTATTGCTCTTTGTCTCTAACTCTGCCTGGGGCTAGCACATGTGTTTTAGACTTTAGAGAGTCAAGGTGTAGGTTAGTGAAGTCAGAGAGGATCTTAATCCTTTGTTTTGTTTGTATTATTTCCCAGTAAACCGTTCCCTCATTAGTGAAGTAAAGTTTCTTTGTTTAGAAGCTAATAGAAGTGTTCTGCTGCATTTATTATCTCTGCTTTTACCTGAAATCTCTAACAGACTACACATCATGAGCCAGTAACCATCAGAACAATGGGGCATTCTATACCCAATCCATTAGGATTTTAGACATCTGGAACCACCAGAAAGAACTGAAGCATAGCATAAGTGTTCACATTAAGTGTTACAGACATGATAGGATCCTTGCAATAAGCTAAACGCATCAGTAGAGACCACCCAGGGCTCTTTTTGTAGCAGGAACTCCTTTGCATATTAGGGGACACACCTCTAATGTAGCCAATCCTCCGAGAGCTTACAGTAGCTCCTGTAAGAAGAGCTCTGTAAGCTCTTGGAGGATTGGCTACATTCAGGGTGTGTTGCCTAATATGCAAAGGAGTTCCTGCTACAAAAAGAGCCCTGGCAGTCGCTAATCATTTATCCAAGCAAGTTTGTAAAACCGTTTTGTGCATTGCAGTCCTATTACCTGTGCCGAAAAGCCTCCCTGAATAGTTCAGTTTCGTGTGGTTCGCCGAAAGCCAGGAGAACAGGAGCCTTCCTGATCTCCTCGGGCAGGCTGTTCCACAAGGTGGGGGCTACAACAGAGAAGGCACTGTATGGGCAGTTGTTGATTTTGCTCATTTGCTGGTTGGCTCCTACAGAAGCCCCTGCAGACTTGGGCAGAGTTGGGCAGGAGAAACCTCCACATCCCTTCCACTGTCCTTCTCACTGTCCCTCCCCTCCCCCCAGGAGAAAACGTTCAGAGGCCAGTTTGGGTTTGCATCACAGGAGCCGGGAAGCTCTGAAGCAGGGCATGACCTCATTCGGCGCAGTCGATCACAGAGAAGCCGGCGTGCCTCGAATGGATAGTTGATTATACTGAAATAACGAAAATGTTATCTTGTTCAGGACAGTGTTCATCGCTCTCTGTTCTGCATAGTTCATCACTGCTAATTACCATCATAACAATCATGAAAAGCTCGTTTAGCCTTAATGCAGACATGGAAGCCAGCTTTGAATGAGTAATAATTAATCCAAGGCAACTGTGGCTTCTTTTCGGCTGAAATCCTGCACAGAGAGATGCCCCTCTAAGACCATTTAGCTTCAAAGTACATAGGAGGCCATAGCTCTGGTTAGGATTTCCATTGCCAGCCCATTTGGTAAAGACAGGTGTACTGGGCCTAGGGTGATAACTTCCCAAATTGCATGTAGAGGAAGGTTGACTGCTGCATCGCTGAATGATTCTTTGCTCTGGCCTTGACTCTTAGGCTCCTCTGGGACAGGCTGTTCATCTATATATCTGCAAGACTGGGTGTGATCAGATCATTCAGTGGATCCTAATGCAGGCACACTTCATAAACAGCCATTGCTAAAGGAGGGGCTCTGTTGTGTCTCTGTGTGCTCTGGCCTTGCTCTATTCCAACCAGGCAGCTTGCTTAGAACAAGAACTCTTTAGGAAACAAGAAGACAACTCCCCTGAGGGGGGTGGTTGCTGCTGCAGGTCCATTTTGAAGGTAAGTCTTCTCAGATGGATATTAGGCCGCACCCCCATGTTACCAGAAGCATGGTCATCCAGCCACCTTTTGCTTCTTATTCTGTTTACCTTGTTTGTTGTCAAAACCCAGGGCTTTTTTTGGAGCAGGAACTCCTTTGCATGTTAGGCCACACACCCCTAATGTCGCCAATCCTCATGAGTTTCTGCTGTGGGGTGTGGCCTATTATGCTGATGAGTTCCTGCTGGGCGTGGCCAACTCTGGAACCAGCCAGAACTTCGTTCCTGTGCATTCCTGCCCAAAAATAGCCCTGTGTGTGTGTGTATAAGTGTGTGTAAAGTGCCACAAGTCGCAGCCAACCCCAGCAAGGGGCTTTCAAGGCAAGTGGGCAGCAGAGGTGCTTTGCCATGGCCTTCCTCTGCAGAGTCCTCCTTGGTGGTCTCCCTTCCGAGTATTGACCCTGCTTAGCTTCCAAGATGTGACATGATCGGTCTATACCATACCACCTTCCATCTTATCCTGTATAATAACGGCTGATTATTTTTATTATTGAGAATAATCACACCATGAATCTGTTTAATCTAGCCCTAAGAACATAGGAAGAGTCCTGCTAGATCTAACCAATGGCCCATCTTGTCCAGGTCTGTGCTTCCCACATTAGCCCGTGAGATGCCTCTAGCAAGCCCTCAGCAGGCATGAAAGAAACAGCTCTCCTTTGCTGAGATTCCCAGATGGAACTGCCTGCTTGTGTGCGGAAACTGATTTATTGATGCTATTTATTTTTTAAAACCCTATGAGTAACATCCTCCGCTGCCACCCCCAAAACGAAACACAAGAAACAGCACAGAAATACATTCTGTGTACGATATCATACAAATGCAATGAACCACTGTCTAGACAGTAAACAGTGGTCAAGGAAATCAGCACTCTCCAAATCCAGCAACAGTACAATTTTTGGAGACCAAAGGGAGCCGCAAAATATCTTTATGCTGATGGTGATTTGAAAGGTCAGGCCCTCAAAGCCCCTGATCTTTTACCTTAGAAGATAACTCATTTATATATTTGTTACCCAAGCAGCTGGATTTGCTTGTTTTTTCTCATCCTGTTCTGTCCCTTCTTCCTTTTCTGTTAGGGTTACCAACTCTGGGTTGGAATATGTCTGGAGATGTTGGTGGATGGAGCCGGGGGAAGGTAGAGTTTGTGGAGGTACCTCAGCAGGGTATAATACCATAGAGTACCCCCCCCCAAACACAGCCGTGTTCTCCAGGGTAGGTTGGCAAGCCTGTCTTAGATTTGGTGGTACCCTTCCTAATCTCCCATGTACATGCTCTCTCACTTTCCACAGCTATGGATTTTAAATATTTTCCAAGCATCCTGACAAGAACTGATCCTCTTTCCTAACCCTTTCATCTTCTTTTTGATCAGTCTTCTCGCTTTTGAAAAATGTCCCCTTCTGAAATCAAATGTAGTTGTTCAGGTCTTTTGGGCCTGAACAACTACATTTGATTTCAGAAGGGGACATTTTTCACTCCCCTTCCACTCACAGGACTGCTGGACCTAACAGTACTAGGGCCTCATTTCCTGATCCCTGCAATACAACTCACTCCAAATTCTCTGCCTGCTTCCCGTGGATAATCCCCATCTGCCTGCTATCTTTCTACCTTCATGACATTTCTTTTTTTGCAATTCCGGGAGATCTCTTCCCCCACCCTCCAGAGGCTGGCAACCCTATTTTCTATCATATGTTGGTGTGAGTTAGGGGTGCTTCCTGCCCCAATGGGCATTACCTGCTGGCACTTCTGCAGCCAACTGGAGAAAAATACAAACAAACCTCCAAAGCAGCCATTTTCTAAAGTTATTTATCCCGGGGAACTGATCTCTGTTGTCTGGAGATCAGTTGTAATTCTAGGAGATCTCCAGACCCCACCTGGTGGCTGGCACCCGGACTCCTGTGACAGCCATTTTTGCGGTGGCATCCACTCCATTCTTAAAATACCAAAAGTGCCCTCAGTGTCAGGAATCCTGCCATACATTGTGGTCCTTATCCCAATCAGAGCCAAGAGCCAGTTTGGTGTAGTGGTTAAGTGTGTGGATTCTAATGTGGGAGAACCGGGTTTGATTCCCCACTCCTCCACTCGTACCTGCTGGATGACCTTGGGCAAGCCACAGTTCTCTCAGAGCTGTCCTTGAAAGCGCAGTTCTCTCAGAGCTCTCTCAGCCCCGCCTACCTCACAGGGTGTCTGTTATAGGGAGGGGAAGGGAAAGGAGTTTGTAAGCTGCTCTGAGGCTCCGACTGAAGGGCGGGGTATAAATCCAATCTTTTCTTCTCTTCTTCTTCCAGCAATGGCTACTGATGAAGTAAAAACATGCCGGATATCTTCTCAAGGACCTGTCAGTATCTCATACCATTAGGCTCTAGACATGATGTGGGTTATGGTGGTGTGGCCACCACAAATAGCAAGGCCACACACAGTTCCTTCTTCTTTAGGGCTACCAGCCTCCAGGTAGCACCTGGAGATCTCCCACTATTACAAGTGATCTCCAGACAACCAAGGCCAGTTCCCCCTGGAGAAAATGGCCACTTTGGACTCTGTGGCCTTGTGCCCTGCTGAGGCCGACCCCCTCCCCAAACCCTGCTCCCCAAGCTCCACTCCCAACAACTACAGGTATACATATAGTAACGGTGAGTCTGGTATCCTTTCCGCTATTGGTGACGCTCGAACTGCTCTGCCTCGACTGTCGCTGTGCCCACCGAGCACTTGAGACAGGAGCAGTTCTGTCACTGGAACAAACAAGGCAGACGGAGAGCTCGTAGGTGGGAAGGAACGCCTCAGCAGCTCAACAATACCACTTTTCAGCAGTTCTCCATTTCCTTTTCTGGGTTCTTTCTTGCCTTTTGTTTCGGAGAGTGACAAACCACAAAAAACTGTGTATGGGTTGGGTTTTTTTTGAGCCGAGAAGCCAGGTTGTGCTTTCATACTTAATTGTGTCTATCCATTTTCCTCCGAAAAGTCAATTTAAAGAGGAGGGGGGAAGAACCCCTGGTTACTTTCTATATTTGAACCTGGTGCTTTCATTGCAATTTTAAGAAGACGAAGAAGAAGGAGACGACAAAGAAGAAGAGATTAGATTTATACCCTGCCCTTCACTACCCAAAGGAGTCTCAGAGTGGCTTACAAACTCCCTTCCCTTCCCCTCCCCACAACAGACACCCTGTGAGGTACTTGGGGCTGAGAGAACTCTGACAGAAATGGCTCTTTTTCAAGAACAGCTGTGCCAGAACTTGTGACTGGCCCAAGATCACATCAGCAGGTGCAAGTGGAGGAATGGGGAATCAAACCTGGTTCTTCCAGATTAGAGTCTGCGCACTTAACCACTATACCAAACTGGCTCTTTTAAAAAAGGATGCAGCAATTACCCGGCAATTCCGGTCCCCTGTGATGAAGAAGAAAATAAGGTCACACCACGGAAAGCCAGATGGAGGCAGTTCCTGTACTCCAAATCGGCTTGGGGGGCATCTATGAATTTAGAAGGCGCATTCCTTCATGCTAGAGCTAGCCAAAGTCAAACAGCGCTGTCTGCTAGTTCTTTACTTTACTTTACTTATATCATGCTTTTCTCCCTAAGGGGCGTCCAGAGCAGCTTACATGATTCTCCTCTCCTCCATTTTATCCTCACAACAGCCCTATGAGGTAGGATAGACTGAAAACATGTGACTGGCCCACGGTCACCCAGCAAGCTTCCATGGCAGAGTGGGGGATTTGAGCCAGGGTCTCCCAGATAACACTTTAACCACTACACCACACTGGTGTACTAATCCAAGACAGTTCCCTTAGAATCATAGAGTTGGAAGGGACCTCCGGGGTCATCTAGTCTAACCCCCTGCACAATGTAGGAAGTGCACAAATACCTCCCCTCAACAACTCCAGTGACCCCTGCTCCATGCCCAGAAGATGGCAAAACCCGCTTTGGGATCCCCAGCCAAACTGGCTTGGAGAAAATTTGCTTCTCGGCCCGAAAATGGTGATCAACATCTCCCTGGGTGTGTAAGAAAGGGCCACAAGAACTAAGCACTGAGTCCTTCTGGACTCCAGATAGTGCTCATGAGGACAGGATGGTGCAGTGGAGAGGGAATGTTCTCCCAGTGTGGCAGAGTGCCCCAGAGTTCCGGAAGCAAGGTTGACAGATCCCCTTGCTGTTGTGGTGGGGGAATTTGGAGGGCGTGTTCTGGGGGTGGGTGGGATGTCGCATGCTATGTCCCCGATGCAATGACATCACCCGGAAGTGACATGCAAACGCTCTGGTTTTTGGGCAAAACATTATGGTTTTTTTGGCTTCAAAGCCATAGAGTTTGCCCTCAAACCAGAGTGTCATCGCATGATGTCCCCGATGCATTGATGTCACCTGGAGGTGATATCATCGTGTTGAAGACATCACATGATGACTTTCCTGTTTGGGGGTGGGGTTTCTCCCGGCCAGCCCCCCACAAGAGGGGGAACCCTATCTGGAAGCCACAGAGAACAACCCTAAGCAGTTCTACTCAGGATTAAGTCCCATGTTATTCAATGGGACTCGCTCCTAGTAATTTGCCATTAAGATTACAGCCAAAGGATATTTAATTTCTGGATAATGCATGGTACTCTTCACTCTTACACTCCCTCCCCAAAGTGTGAAGGAATTATGTACCCATAGGACCCCCCAAGATGTTTCTACAAGGGTCACTGTTCTGAGAGTCACTCCCGCTCAGAAGGCAGCAAACCTAGGATGGTTGACATGTGCAGACTCAGGGGAAGCCTTCTATGGCGACAGGTAATTCAGCTATGTCTATGTCTGTTCAAAGGGAATGCCTGGAAGATCCATACTGGATGCAGTGACTCAGTAGGAGTACCTGTTCCTAGCTGAGGCTGATTCGAAGGAGGCAAGGATAGAACAAGGACTCACACAGAGACCCAGCGGGCAGCTTCCTCCTTAAGTGGACATTTTGAGTTTACCGCTGCCTTCCTTATTTCTTTTTGCTTCCTCATGGCACTCCAGCAGTCCTTTTGCAGCACACTGCTTGTGAAATACTGTGATATTAGGGGATATCCACATTCCCACTCCCAGCTTCTCTGTCTCCACCCACCCCCATTTTTCCCAGACTCCTTGCAACTAAACAAAACTTGTTACAACATTATGTAAGCTGTTAACTGATGAATACTGCGGGATGTTACCTCTTGTTGCTCATCAGCTGTAATCAAATATCAGACCCTGAATCCAGATTCCATTGGTTATTTGACTAATATGTTCTGCACATCCATGGAAATATTTGACATCAACATGAGCAAGGGATCCAGAGTACCCAGGTGCTTGTTTAGCACCTGGCACCGAGTGAGGCTGTGATCCTAACAGTCCCTTTACCTTTGATTTACATCTGTTCCTTCCCCCTTTTCAGAGAGAGAAAAAAAGGGAAAAGACAAAGCCAAATTGCCGCCAGGGAAACATCAGTTCAAAATGACAGCCTCTCTTTCAGGTTGATTGCGGTTGTTGACATTCCCTCCGCTGACATGGCTGAGTCTGACGTTTCTGCCGGGCTCTTTGGCTGTGTTTCATCCTCCACCCTTTTGTGTTGGAAGGCCTGGCAAAAGAAGCCTTCTTTCAGGGAGGCCGTAATTAATGGTCCACAGATCGGATTCACAAAGGCAGCAAGCTAATAGGAGAGCAGTTGCAGAGGTACGCCAAAAAAACAACCAACCCCTGTCCGCTTTGAAGCTGAGTCTTTTATCATTCAAAAAACCCACACCAGTTCTTTAATAGCAGAATTACAGCTAATTATGTCAGGAAATAAATTTGGTAACTGGGGATCATCAGATCTTGGAAGCTAAGCCCGCTTGGCCTCAGTTTGTGCTTGGACGGGAGACCACCAAGGAGGCAAGCAATAGCAAACCAGCTCCGCTGGTCTCTTGCCTAGAAAACCCTATGGGGTCATCATAAATTGGGTGTGACTTGACAGCACTTTCCATCACCACCACCACCACCACCACCACCAGTCACTTCCATCGGTTTCAATGGGAAACACTTGGGGGTTGCATTCCCACTCAGCTGGGATTAAATGCACCTCTCTCGCCCAAGGGATCCTCCCTCTCAAGTTTTAGGCAGTTGGGGGAATGTATCCCCATTGTATCAGCCATTCAGATTCTCACTTGCTGGGCGACTGGTTAGCCCCTGTGTGAAATGGCATAGTGGACTGGAAGGGCCAGCAGCACAAGGAGGCATATACTGGCATGGGAGTGACCTTTTTCTGGGATCCTTGAGTGGGGATAAAGTGTCTTTAAAAAAACAAAAATGGTACACGAAGATGAGGGTAGCTAAGCTTGCTCCTTCCACCTACTGTCTGGTCATTTTTTCCTGGAGATGATGATGATTGAACCTGGGACTTTCTGCATGCAAAGCAGAGGCTTGTCCACTGAATCACAGCCCCTCCTTAGTATCAACTTTCTGTCATCTCTCATAGCCTGCCTGCCTATCTGTCCTTCCTTCCTGCCTTCCTGCCTGTCTGCGTGCCTGCCTGCTGGTACAAGCAAAGGCCTTGCTCCTGCCTAGCAGTCATGCCTGAAATAATACAATAGCTGTTAGAACACAGCTTTAGGAAAGGTCTCGTGATGGTTGTTTCCAAGGCAGTTTGGAGGCAAACAGGACATACTGTGAGCCAAGAAAGAATTTTGCTGGTGTTTTGTCCTCAGCTCATAATGACCTTGGAAGAGAACTCTTGAGCAGCCCAACTACAAGACTTAGCACAATCACGAAGTTATATTTAATCAGATTTGTGAATAGTCACTCCTTGGTCTTGCTATTGCCTCCTCTCTCTCTCTCTCTCTCTCTCTCTCTCTCTCTCTCTCTCTCTCTCGTGTGTGTGTGTGTGTGTGTTGTCATTTAGATTGTAAACTCCCCGGGCAGGACCCTGTCTCTTGTGCTTAGGCAATTATGTGGGGATGGTGACCATATCTTCGAGAAACGACAACGGCCAGCTCCCCTCCCTTTCCTCAGTCTCAGGAGGAGACGGAGGTGGCTGAAGAAAGAGAAAACAATTTAAACTGATGACTTGTTTCATGTGCTCTGGTCTATAACGCCAAACTTCTGGTCTCATTTTCATTCACGCATTCACTTTTCATTACCTTCCTCTTTTACTGGCAGGTCTGATTTAAAACATGCTGTGACACCAATAGAGGCACACAAAAGGACACAGAGGTAATTGGAAACTTGTCCCTGGCTTCCCCTCCTTCTTTCCGAAAGCCACCCAGGAAGGAAAAAGGCAGCATCAGAGCGTCCTGGGGACACAGAAGTCATTTGCATTCTTATACAGCTTCTGAGACCTGCCAAACATAAGCCAGAAGTCAGCATGTGAGCCTGCTGACATGCAAAAACGCCATTACAATGAGATCCCATATCCTAGCGAAGTCCAAGTCCCCCTGTGAACGGGGACCATAGCTCAGTGGAAGAATATCTGCATGGCATGCCAATGAAGTCCCAGGTTCAATCCCTGGCATCCCCAGTTGAAAGAACCAGGCTGCGGGTGATGTGAAAGATTTCTCTGTGGGACCCTGATGGGAGCCACATACAGTCAGCACAGACAATAGGGACCTTGATAGATCAACTGTTCAAGCCAGTATAAGGCGACTCCTTGTGTTCTCATGAAGGGGACCGGGCATGTCTCGGTGGCAGAGCACCTGCTCAGCATGCAGAAGGTGAAATCCCCAGCATCTCCAGGTAAAAGAATCTGGTAATCGGTGATGGGAGAGACTTCCACCCGAGACCCTGGAGGTTTGTTGCTAGTCTGAGTGGACAGCACTGACCTTAACGAGTGAATGGTTTGATCCAGAGCAGTGTTCCCTCTAAGCCGAGTTAGTCCGAGCTAGCTCACAGTGTTTAGCCTCCAGCTCACACATTTTTGCCTTAGCTCAGGAAGGATGGCTCCAGGGGAAACTAATTTGTGCAGCAGCCAAATCACACGATCACAGCTTTAATGCCAGTAGCTCGCAAGGTAGAATTTTTGCTCACAGAACTCCAGGGAGCACTGATCCAGAGTTAGGCGGTTTCAAGAAGACATGTTTTTCCCAGCCGGAAACAGGAAACTGATATTTATTGCAAAACTAGCATTCTATGAGGGAAGGTGAACCGACCCGGTTAAAGAGGGGTCTTATGGCCCCGACCGAGCGCATAAGGCATTCACCACCCGCCTGTAGAGACAGAGACGGGCTGGGCTCGTCAGCTTCGAAAAACCACCAAATGGCGGCAGCAGCCAGACACCCAACCTCCATCACACGCACTCACTCGCGTGCAGGTTTTAATTCTAAGCAGCCATCTCTGAAGGAGTCAATTGCCAGTGCCAGCATTTTGATTCGAGGTATTTAAATCAGACGGAGAAATGAAATTCCATACTGGGTGCTTTCGAGCTCTTTGCTTCATTAACCTTCTTACCGGCGCTGAAGCAGAAAACCAGAAAATGGAAGGCAAATGTGTCCTTCTTTTGTGCCTAAGGCCTGATTTGGATGTCCTCGGGTCAGCAGTACCCCCCTCAGAAGCCTCTTCCTCCAGGTGGAGAAGGCCCTCAAGTAGCTGCCCTTACAATCAGAAATGGCAAACAGGGTCTGGGACTACCAACTGAGGACTCCGTTATCATGAGGGTTTCCAGACTGGGAAAGTCGAGAAGGAGGAGGAGATTGGATTTATACCTTGCCCTTCACTCAGAGTCTCAGGGCAGCTTACAATCTCCTTCCCTTCCCCTCCCCACAACAGACACCCTGTGGGGTAGGTGGGGCTGAGAGCGCTCTGAGAGGACTGCTTGTGAGAGAACAGCTCTGAGGGAACTGCGGCTTGCCCAAGGTCACCCAACAGCTGAATGTGGAGGGGTGGGGAATCAAACCCGGTTCTCCCAGATTACAGTCTGTGCTCCTAACCACTATACCAACCTGGTTTGAGAGTGGAGCTTGGATAGGGTTGGGTTTGGGGAGGGACCTCAGTGCCACGGCGTCTACCCTCCAGAGTGGCCATTTTCTCCAAGGGAACTGACCCTCGTAGTTTGGAGATGAGCTGTAATTCTATGGGCTCTCCAGGCCCCACCTGAAGGCAGGCAACCCTAGTCAGCATCAGTGCTGCATCCTGCCCCCACGATGTCGCTGCTGATGTGGGCGTATATTAGTGCCAAATGAGATGGGACTGAGCCCAATTGTGTGGACGTGGCTTTACATGCAGAACCCCTGGACTGAGGACCCCAAAGGGAACAGCCGTACTTGTGTGGGCCTGGATGAGATGAGGGGAAAGATGGGATTCGGACTTCTGTCTGAAGTGCCTGGCACTGCTCCTGTGATCCATTCCACACCCACTCACCCCGAATCTCAGCCCTCTCCTTTTGTCTCCATGCATTTCAGACTCCTATCTGTTTTTTTGTGTGACTTTTTTTACTGCCAACAATCTCATTTCAGACACCTGTAAAAAGGTACGCCTGCTGTCCTTCTAATTGCCTGCATTTCTGTACTACGACATTGTCTTTTAATGTTAATGGCTGCTCTGTAGCACGACTGAGTGGCTCTCAGACAGGGCTGGGGTAATTTAAGACCCAGAACGCCATGGGCTTTGGCTGACCTTGAGGCTTTTTCTGGGAATGGACGGCAAACGTTTGAAGCGGAGGGAGGAGCCGTCTAGGAGCAGCTCAGAGAGAGGAGACAGCTCGGATCCAGCACGTTCATTGGGCCTGACTGGAGCCGATTGGCTGGTTCTGTCACCCGATCCCAGATAGACTCGGAGTTGCAGTACTACCCTCCAGCCACAGATAGTGGTGGGGCTGCTGAGCAGCTGAGATCAGGCCGACAGTGCCTTCTGCTTGTAAGCTAGAGTTGCCAACTCTGCTTTGGGGAATTCCTGGAGATGTGGGGGTGGAGTTTGGGTAGGGTGGGTTTTGGGGGAAGGGAGAGAGCTCAGCAACGTAAAATGTCATAGAATCCACCCTTCAAAGCAGCTACTTTCTCCAGGGGAACTGATCTATGTAGTCTGGAGCAATGTTCTCTCTAAGCTGTGGAATCTTGTGAGCAAAAATTCCATTTTGTGAGCTCCTGGTATTAAAGTTGTGAGCGAGCGATTTGGCTACTGCATAAATTAGTTTGCTCTGCAGCCATCTTTCCTGAGCTAAGACGAAAAGGTTTGAGCCGGACGCTAGAAAACTGTGGGTTAGCTCACACTAACTCAGCTTAGAGGGAACACTGGTCTGGAGATCATTTGCAATTCCAGGTGATTCCCCAGGCCCCAGCTGGAGGTTGGCGGCCCTATTTGTGAGCTAATCTGGGGTCGCAATAGAGGAAGGTGCCCAGGCCCTGGCCTGAAGGTCCCCAGTTTGCAAACCTCATTGTCTAATGATCTACTTGAACTCTGAACTTTTGGGAAACACTGGCCTTCTGCTGTTGTGAGCCCCTCACTGTGAACCCGCGAGTTCCACCTTTTATGCTGAGCCACTGGGTCCACTTCAAGGATGTGGTTCTGAACTTTAAATTTCTCAGCAGTTTTGGGCCCAACATTTCTGTAGGCATATTCCTGCCCAACTGGACCTCCCCATTCTACGGGATCTTCTGGGGAGAACTTGCTTTGGGCCCCTTTATTACTAGCTATAGGATGCGGAGTTCACATCAGAACTTCCTCACTGGTGCAAGACTAGTTTAGGATCAGGTTCCCAGAGAGGCCTGCCAGGCATTTTGCACTGATGTTACAGTTCCTCTTCCTAGACAGACCCCATCATTTGCAAGGCGAATAGCTTGCAAATAATCCAAATCTTCCGTTGGTATTCCATCAATGAGCTCTAATGTGGTCCTTGATAGCTGGAAATGTCTCTCCAGCTTTTGGAATGGGATTCCCAGCAAAGCTGAGAACACTGATACCCAGGGTGGTGTAGCATCTGGGAGGCCCAGGTTCGAATCCCCACTCATGCCACGGAAGCTCGCTGGGTGGCCTTGGGCCAGTCACACTCTCTCAGCCTAACCTACCTCACAGGGTTGTTGTGAGGATGAATGGAGGAGAGGAGAATGACGTAAGCCACCTTGGGTCCCCAATGGGGAGGAAGGCAGGCTATAAATTAAATAAGCAAATGAGACCTCAGCAGCTGAAGGGAGGGAGCCAGAGAAATCGCTAAAAGCTGTCTGCAATATCGAAGGGATGGAAGACAGGCAGAAAAAGGAAGTGCAGAGTTTTTAGCTAGGTGAAACAGAGAGTAGGGTTGTCATGGGGACTGGGATTTCTTTTCTTCTGAAATTATCTATCTGACTATCTGTCCTGTCTGTCTGTCTATACAGATACCCAGACAAATTGTCTGTGGTCTGTGATGCTGATTAGCTCATTAGCGGGAGTTAAAGCAAGGTGATAAGAGAAAGCAGAGCAGAGGCTTCAGTGAATGGGAGACCGCTTGCCATGATGGCTGGACTCCTGAAGGCAAGACTCTGTCTGTCTGACGCTTGTCCAGGCCTGTAGCTACATTGGGGTATTCTGGGGCCCGCCCCCCGGACTTCCCAATGAGCCCCCCCAACTTCCACCTAGCCCAGGCCTGCTGCCCCTGCCCCAAGCACGGCTTCTGAAGTTTTTCTAGGAGTCGGGGGTAGGTGTTCAACACTGCACCGTCTTGTGAAAAGAAGCCTTTTGCCCCCTCTGCTCTTCCAGCGAGGCTAGGACGAGGCGCCCTCTAGCCCCAAGTGACGCCGAACGTTACTTTCCCCTTTCCACAGAAGCTGAACCGCCACCACCCCTACCCCAAGCGCGGCTTGCTTCCCTGCCACTGCCACCCCTTCTTGAGTATCCCCACTACGGGAAGCAGCATGAGGCAGCCAGGCGGGTGGGCCAGCAGGCAAGGTGGGGCCGGTGGGCTTTGACAGTTCAGGAACTTTCCGTGAGGCCGAGGCAGTTGCACTGTGTGATCTGGGCCAGGGCGTCTCTTCTTCCTCCTCTTCTGCCTCCTCCTGTGTTTGGGTGTTCCACGGCGTTCGGCTTCCAGGGCACGTTGGCGCTCACTCATCTGCCCTCTTGCTCGGTTGCTGCTGGAGCTGCTTGCCCATGGGAGACCACCACGGATGAGCGACTGCCTGCTCCAACTGCCCCTGCCTGCTCCAACTGGCAAGTGTGAGTTTTTAAAATTTTATTTAATTTTTAAAAATTATTTTTGCGATGTCAGTGCCCCCTGACTTATTCGAAGGCCCCCCAAATTACAAAATCCTGGCTATGGGCCTGCGCTTGTGTCAGGTAGCCCTGTCATGTTAATAGAATGTGAGAGGAGTGCAGCTGCCTCCTTCTCTTTCCCCTGAAGTTTTCCACACAGTCTCTTATCAGGTCTCTGACCTTGTTGCTCCAGCTGCTGGAGCCTTACGCTGGGAACGCTAATGGTTTCTAGAATGTTTTGCTTGCTTGCCCACTCAGGCCGCCCCGCACGTGTGAAATATATCCATTGGCTTCTGCTGAAGGGGGGGTTGTTTGAATGTAGTATAACCTAGTAGGCTCTGCTGTATCCTGCCACTACTGACACAGACTGTACATGTGTCTTTAGTACTGTTCCACTATTAAACATTGTCTTCTGAAGAAGCCCTGTGTTGTGTGATTGACTGAAGAACCTGACAGCTTGTCGCCTCAGCCTCCATCTTTGGAGAAGTCCCATGAGGGAGGGGAGGTCAGCACAAAATCATACAGCTTTCTAAACAGCGACTCGGTAGGCACCAAAGCAGACCAATTCTTCTGTCCCAGCAGAAGCAGTTCTCTGTTTGCAGCAGGCTTCTCTCAACTACACCGCAACCATCAAGCACAGCTCTTTGAGAACTCACTCTGCGTCCAAACCCCGGGACTCCATCTGCATGCAGTAAATTAGGGTTGCCAGCTCTGGGTTGGGAATTACCTACAGATTTGGTGGGTGGAGCACTCAATGAAATTGCTGAGCAGTCGGGTTAGAACAGATAAAAGGAAATACTTCTTCACCCAAAGAGTTATTAACATATGGAATTCACTGCCACAGGAAGTGGTGGCAGCTACAAGCATGGACAGTTTCAAGAGGGAATTAGATAAACATATGGAACAGAAGTCCATCAGTGGCTATTAGCCACAGGGTATAGATGGGAATTCTCAGTCTGGGGCAGGTGATGCACTCTATTCTCGGTGCTGGAGGGGGCAGCAGTGGGAGGGCTTCTAGTGTCCTGGCCCCACTGCTGGACCTCCTGATAGCATGTGGTATTTTTGGCCGCTGTGTGACAGAGTGTTGGACTAGATGGGCCATTGGCCTGATTCACCATTGGCTTCTCTTACGTTCTTATGTTCTAGCCTGGAGAGGGTGGGGTTTTGGGAGGGGCGGGACCTCAGCTGGGTACAATGCCACAGAGTCCGCCCTCCAAAGCAGCCGTTTTCTCCAGGGGGAACTGATCTTGGTCATCTGGAGATCAATTGGAATAGTGGGAGATCTCCAGGGGCCACCGGGAGGTTGGCAGCACTAATGCTATCTAGGGACCGTCTGCATGCAAAGAAGGTGCTTTAACCCTGAGCCGTGGCCGCCCCCAAGTGGCAAAGGGCTGGGGAGAAACAGCGTTATCCTCCTTACTTTGGAGCTTTTGAGGTCAGGCACGATCTCTGGTTGTTTTGTTCCCGGTTTTGTTAGGAAAGCTGCTCCTCGTTGTGATCAAATGGCATGCAGTCCCTTGCCATAACTTTTATATTGCTCCAACAATCACTTTCTTTTTGTCGGAACATTTGGGTTTTATTGCACAATAAAGAGAAGGCCAAAAGCAATTAGATGGAGGCCGGGCGCAGAGCAACTGGCCGTGATCCCTTTTTGTCATCTGCAGCACGGAGGGTCCCGCGTCAGGGTGGCGGGGCGCGGAACGAGTGCCATTCACAGGCCGGCACTAAAACGGAATGAATATGCAGTTCAGGCATTTCCAAAGGGCACCAAACCTTTTCCAGCGGTAATCAAGGGGGCTTTAAAATGAACATGTTAAAGGCAATTTCGGCTTGATCTCCCAGCGAGGCCCAGTCTATTCGCTCTGCCCTTGCCTCCTTGGATGGCCAGAAGCAATCCCTGCAATTACAGTGCCCAAGTACCCTGGCGCTCTGCTGCCTCTCTCCTGTGGGGGTCTTCTTCTGGCGGAGGAGCCAGCAGGTCAGGAGATCATGTCCCACCACTTTAATGAAGAAGAAGAAGAGGAGGAGGAGGAGGAAATTGTTTTTATACCCTGCCCTTCACTATCTGAAGTAGTCTCAGAGCAGCTTACAAATGCGGCTGAGACGAACCTGAAAAGGCCGGATTGCTGCGTCAGTAGAAGAGGGCTGGAGGTCTTCTCCCCCTCCCATTGGGGGAGAACCTGGGGCGACCACATTGGCTGGCTCCGTGTTAGCTGGGCGGGGACAGCTGATTGGTCTCTTTGAATCTGGCGGGCTCTATGTAGTGATGATGTAGAGCCTCCCCGGGAAAATTTAAACAGCACTGCAAGTGAAGCGTGGCAGTGTGATTTTTGTTGGATCCCCACCCACCCTCCCTGGGTTTAAAGGTTTTCTGAGTTTGTTGCTGTCACAGCTGGAGGTTTTGTGCATCTGGATGGATCTTTTTGGGGAGACAGGCCTGTGTGTCCACCTTCCCCTTTGTTGGGGACCCCCTTAAAGGGTCTGGGGGTTTGAGCCACCACACCGTAGGCCCTTCTCAGGGGCTGTGCCCAGGCTCACCCCAGGTGTCAAATTGGTACCATGCAGTGGCAGCTGCCCTTGTGATACCGGAAGTATTTGTCACTCCTGGGTTTTTCCCTCAGCAGGCGGGCTGAGGGACGCGGTTATCGGGTGGCCGGCGAGTTGCTCATTTTTTTCCAGGATCCACCCTCAGGCTTTGCCAATTCTCCTTGGTCTGTAATCAATAAAAGCTGTGGCCTGTTTTTTATTCCAAAACTGTGTGGTGTGTTTGTTGTGGACCTCTGCAGGACCTCTTCTTACTGAGCCCTGCGCCTGCAATCTCCTTTCCCTTCCCCTCCCCACTACTGACACCCTGTGAGGGAGGTGGGGCTGAGAAAGCTCTTTTGAGAACTGATCATGAGAGAACAGCTCTGTCAGAACTTGTAACCAGTGTTCCCTCTAAGCTGACCCAGAAGTGACATAGGCATGTCAGTGACGTTGGGGGGTGACACTCTGGTTTTGGGGCAAAACTCTATGGTTTGAGGGCGATTTCACCATAGAGTTTTGCCCGAAAACCAGAGTGTCGCCTTCAAAGGAGACATCCTCCCCCTGAGCAACCCAAAGCAGCTTACTACATCATTCTCCCCTCCCACATTTTATCTGAACAACAGCCCTATGAGGAGGCTTAGGCTGAGAGTGGGTGACTGGCCTACGATCACTCGGCAAGCTTCTGTGGCAGAGTAGGGGATTCAGATTGGACCTCCCACATCCTAGTCCAGGGGTCCCCAACTTTTTTGAGCCTGTGGGCACTTTTGGAATTCTCACACAATGTGGTTGGCGCAGCCACAAAATGGCTGCCACAGGAGGTGGGGCCGGCCACAAAATGGCTGCCGCAGCTTACCTTCAGGTCCCACAGTAAAGATCCTTGTGCACTGGTGGCAGTTGCTGCCAATGCAACATTTAAAAAAATCTGCACATTCAGTCAGAAACCTTGCTGGGTACCAGGCCCCTCGTGCTTTCTAAAAATTCTTGGTAGGTACTGGGAAAGATATCAGTGGGAATCCCTCCTAGTTCAACACTTGAGCTGCTACAGCACACAGACTCGTTTTCTTTTCACCCTCCTTTATCATCGTCTTCTAGCTGCCTCTTCTAGACTCTAGACAGATTAGAGAATACCTTTCCCTGAATATTTCCTCCCTTTCGGACTTGGGATGGCACAGGAACCGCAGGGCCCCAGCAGAAGGAATGTTTCCAAACACACAGCCTTTTGCAGTCTTCTGAAATAAGAATGCCTGGCTGGACCTCGCTCCAACACCCCCCCCCCCCGGCCTTTCCTGTAAGAAGGAAATCGTTAACACTCAAGCTACCTTTTCAAGAACTTCATTTGCAGAGCTAGCAAGAGAAACACACATTTAATTAGCTCTCCACTTCCTCCAGCTTGTTGTTACAGACAGTAAATGCAGGTGTGCATGTGTCTCTTTCCATTAGAAAACTAATTTGGAGTGACACAGTTAACATGGGCACGGCTTGGGCCGTCTCTGCCTGAGTTCAAGGGGGTTCGGCTGTCTTGAACACCTCTGATGGCTCAGCGGCCAATGAGGCAGCTCTTTCAAAGACCACTTTGCATCTACTTAGCCGGGGAATGGAAAGGTTCTGGTAAAGTCAATGTATCCCATGTGGCTGATATAACTGGAGTGCATTTACCCCCCATCTGCATTTAAATGGGAAGAAGAAGAAGAGATTGGATTTATACCCTGCCCTTTATTCAGAGTCTCAGAGCAGCTTTCAATCTCCTTCCCTTCTTCTCCCCACAACAGACACCCCATGAGGTAGGTGGGGCTGAAAGAGCTCTGAGAGAACTGCTCTTGAGAGAACAGCTCTGAGAGAACTGGGACTGGTCCAAGGTCACCCAGCTGGCCACATGTGGAGGAGTGGGGAATCAAACCAGGTTCTCCTAGATTAGAGTCCATGCTCCTAACTGAGCTTCATTTATACAGACAAAGTTTTACTTTTAGAGTT
The DNA here is from genome assembly GCA_029375565.1 of Gekko gecko. NCBI lineage: Eukaryota > Metazoa > Chordata > Lepidosauria > Squamata > Gekkonidae > Gekko > Gekko gecko. The sequence continues at coordinate 35,733,275 of JAPDNY010000016.1, read as the reverse complement.
ACTCATCCTCAGAGGAGGGTCACCAGCTGGCCTGGAGAAAAACGTCCAGTCCCTTGAACTGAAGTTTAATTGGATGTTATTTACCTTCATGCCATGAAAAACTGCATGGCCTAATTTCATATTTTTAAGCCTCTATTGAAATGACAGGAGATTTTCCTCCAGACTACTTGGCCACCTGTCTCAGAGGAGTGCACTTTTTGCGTTACTGTGACTTCATTTATTTATTTATTTCCATTTATCGATCGCCTATCCCCACAATTGTGGGGCTCTTGGTGATGTACAGAGTTCTAAAAGCACAAGGTAAAGGTAAAGGTTCCCTTGCTCGAAAGCCAGTCGAATCCGACTCTAGGGTTGCGGTGCTCATCTCCGTTTCAAAGCCGAAGAGCCAGCGCTGTCCGAAGACATTTCCGTGGTCATGTGGCCAACATGACTAAACACCAAGGTGCACGGAACGCTGTTATCTTCCCACCGAAGTGGTACCTATTTATCTACTTGCAATTTCTTGCTTTCGAACTGCTAGGTTGGCAGAAGCTGGAACTAGAGACGGGAGCTCACTCCGTCATGTGGCACCCTGGGTCTTGATCTGCTGAACTACTGACATTCCACAGCCTGCAGTTCAGCGTCTTAACCACTTGAGCCACCGCAGCTCCCTAAAAGCACAAACACATAGGATAAAACCAAGCCCAACAAACATACAATAATTAAAACAAGAGGCAGAAATTTTGTAGCTCCTTCCCCTGTCTAGTCTGTGGGTGCTTCACACATTCGGGGGGGGGGAAGTAAGCTCTATAAGGAGTATGCGGCCAGCCATGATGTTTAACCATTACTGTCCTCAACTGAATGCCTGGCGGAACATCTCTTCCTTACAGGCCCTGCACCCTTCCTGACTGAACAAAAGCAAGCCAGTTTGGTGTAGTGGTTAAGTGCACAGACTCTAACCTGGGAGAACCGGGTTTGATTCCCCACTCCTCCACTTGCACCTGCTGGATGACCTTGAGCAAGCCATAGTTCTGGCACAGCTGTTCTTGAAAAAGAGCAGTTCTTGAAAGAGCTCTCTCAGCCCCACCCACCTCACAGGGTGTCTGTTGTGGGGAGGAAAAAGGAGTTTGTAAGCTGCTCTGAGACTCCTTTGGGTTGTGAAGAGTGCGGTATAAATCCAATCTCTTCCTCTCTTCTTCTTCATGCCGGGGATCGTGAGGTAGACTCCTCCGACAGGGAGTTTGCAGAATGGTTGCATCAGAGTGACTGAATACTCTGGTCACACCCAATGTAGATATCGGCAAACCAGCAGCAGGGTGTGATTGGGAGGTAGCCATGGCAGAATGGCAAAGTATACAGAGACACAGCAGCAGCCTCCTTTATCGGCCCCAAACACTTTTTGCAGTGCCAAACAACAAAATCACCCAAATTGAGTGCTGTATCGGGACAAAAAAGTTGTGAGTTAGTAAAAACGGTCCTCTGGCCAAACTAGATGCCCATGAGTGACATAAAGCAAGGGGGATTGTAGCAATACTTTTGATTTACTGCCAGGAAAAGACATCTGCTGGCAGAAAGAATGGCACCTCCTTCTTTGGCTTTTGGTATTCTCTGCCGGTGGTGAAGAATGTCTTCCGAGGAAAAGGTATTGGGCGTTATCCAGCTATTGCAGGCCCGCTGAGGCCTTTCCATCCTGTTCTTAAGGACTTTATGGGTCGGTGGTGACATTTCCATTTTAATTTGCTAATTATTATTGGAGGGATTGTGAAGTGGCTCCAGATTTATTAGCACTTCACAGGCTGTTGTGATCTATTAACAGGCCGTGAAGCCCAAAAGAGTCCGATTGCCTGGGGATGTTAACGGTTGTGCAGGAATGTGCAGTGAATGTTGACATGGCTGGGGGAATGGATGGGCTGCCGGTAGATCCACAAGGTAGGGAGGCTGTGGGGAGAAGTATGGGCACGTGGGTTCAGATGTTTGGGTCGGTACCTGAAAACACTCTGGCTTGAGCTTAGATCCGCCCTCTGCTTTATCAGTCTAAAACCAAGTGGCCCCTCAACCCAAAGGTGAAGGCACCAGATGCAGGGCTGCCAGCTCTGGGTTGGGAAATTCCTGGACGCTCTAGGTTTTAGGCAAACTCTGTGGTTTTGAGGGAAAAAAACCATAGAGTTTGGCCCAAAAGAAGAAGAAGATATTGGATTTATACCCCGCCCTTCGCTCGGAGTCTCAGAGCGGCTTACAAACTCCTTTCCCTTCCCCTCCCCACAACAGACACCCTGTGAGGTAGGTGGGGCTGAGAGAGCTCTTTCAAAGACTGCCCATTCAAGGACAGCTCTTGTCAGAAGACCTATGGCAGCTGTGAGTGGAGAAGTGGGGAATAAAACCTGGTTCTCCCAGATTAGAGTCCACAAACTTAACCACTACGCCAAAATTTAGGGCGTTGCTCCCAATGCCAGGAACATGATATCACGTCTGGTTGACATTATTGCACAGATGCTGCAGAAGGGGGCTTTTTTGGGGGAGTGCTTCCCCCACCAGCCAGAAAATATCCAAACTGTACCCAGGAGACCCCCTGCCAGCAGCCAGGTAGAACCTGACAACCCTAGGACTCAGTATAGTCTACCCTCCAAAGCAGCCATTTTCTCCATGGGAACTGATCTTGGTCATCTGGAGATGAATTGTAATAGCAGGAGATCTTCAGGTACCACCTGGAGGTTGGCACCCATAACCAGATGTGATGCATGGGTTGGACTAAAGCAGCGAACCCCAGCATGGTGCATGTAGCTGCCTTAGTGCCCACTGATGTGTTTCCTGGTGCCAGCTTTGCATCATCTCCAAAGCAAAGAGACAATCTTGACTATCCTACACAATAGTGGAGTAGGAGGTGCTTCCGGAGAGCCTGGGAGATCTCTTTATAACTGCCTGGGGAATCCCCTTTTGGAAACTGCAGCCTCCCTTCACAAGAGGATGGTTGTCTTGGAACCGCTGAATGTTTTGTGGAACCTTGCACGGTTTTGTGCTTGAACCCAGCCCTTTTTATGCGTATGTGTCAAAATGAGCACCGTACATCCACATTTAAAAAGTCCAGAACTGTGCAACAAGTTGTCCAATGGTTATGGAATAAATGCAAATTTCTACCAGAGGCACGATTCCTAGAGAGGAGTTGTTTTAGGCTTTGCTGACCAGGGTGATACCTGGTAGGCACAATCATGACTTAATTGTATTATTCAGGTTTCCCCCCCTCAATCCACTAAGGTTGCAAACATGCTGATGGGGTCTGGCAGTCTCAGAAGAACATCAGAAGAGCCCTGCTGGATCAGACCAGTGGTCAATGTAGTCCAGCATCTTGTCTCACACAGTAGCCAACCAGTTCCTCCTGGGATTACAACAGATCTCCAAATGAGACCAGTTCCTCTGGAGAAAATGGCTGCTTTGGAGGATGCCCTCTACAGCATTATACTCCATTGGGGTCCCACCCCTTCCCAAACCCCACCCCCAAACAGGCTCCACCCCCAAATCTTGAGAAATTTCCCAACCTGGAGTTGGTAATTCTGCAATCCACCCATCTGGTTTCAGGTATTCTGGGTGATGGGTAGCAGGCAAACTGCCCTAGCCGCAAGCTTACAAAGGCTGCAGGAATTAGGAAATCAAGCTGCCTGTTTGGGAAGAAAGCTTCTGTTCTAGTAGCCAGAAAAAATGGGTGGAAATAGTCTTTGGGCAAATAAACATAATGGCTTGCAAAGGCTCCGTTTTGCATGCTGGAGGTTTTGCGGTCCTGCCAACTCGTATGGACGATTTTCACAAACAACCTTCTCTGATTTGAAACATCTGTTCCTCCTCTTTCTTTCTGCAGTTGACTTTTTAATGAATACGGAATTTTTTCACGTTGCTGTGAGTAGCGGTGGAAGTCTTAGTTGTTTTTCAGCGTGTAATTATGTATCCTCGTTAAGTTGATTTATATGAGTGCAACCCCTCCCCCCCATCGTACAGAAATCCAGAGCAGCAGAGATGGGGTCTTCTCGGTTACTTGACAGGTTGAGCCAGATGGTGAGTTTACCATGTGTGGTGTTGTCCCTTCTCTTCCGGAGTTTGGCCTCACCAATCCAGATCACCCCGTTTTGCATATTATGTGAATTATCTTCCAGTGAGGCAAATAAAGTCCAAGAACTGTTGCACCGCATAGCAATTGCTGCTGTCAACAGCCGCAAAAAATTGGGAAAAGATCAAAAGGAATGCCCTTCAGGCTTTCCACTTACCTCTCTGAGGCGGGCCATTCCCCCCCCTCTGATTTTGTTTCAGTTTATTTTCATGTTTACAATTTATTTGTTTTTTGCTTCAGTTTGGTGTAGTGGTTAAGTGTGCGGACTCTAATCTGGGAGAACCGGGTTTGATTCCCCACTCCTCCACTTGCACCTGCTGATGTGACCTTGGGCCAGTCATAAACTCTGGCACAGCTGTTCCTGAAAGAGCAGTTTCTGTCAGAGTTCTCTCAACCTCACCTACCTCACAGGGTGTCTGTTGTGGGGAGGGGAAGGGAAAGGAGTTTGTAAGCCGCTCTGAGACTCTGAGGGAAGGGTGGGGTATAAATCCAATCTCCTCCTCCTCCCCCTCCTCCTCCTCCTTCGTTTACTTAGGGTTCCCCCCATTGCTTCCCCTGGGAAGCATTATTAAGGTGTAAGTTCTTTGTTTTGTTTTTTTGCCTCCAGCTGTGATGGTCTTGGGAACCAATTTCCTTGTCTTTGCCTGACCTTCATGCCTGTTTAGGGGGCTCTGTAAGGATACCCTATTATTCATGTCTTTTGCAGCCGCTTTGCATTTACATGGCCCTTTCTGCATCCTCTGCCCCTTCCCCTTCCCACCTATATAGCCCTGACCAGTTTTGTCATACCTCCCATGCATCTGACGAAGAGAGCTGTGTCTCTCGAATCTTGCGCTACAATGAAGTGTGTTAGTTTTAAAGGTGCTACTGGGCTTTTTGCTATTATGCCCCGACCTGGGTGACCCAGGCTAGCCCAATGTCATCAGATCTCAGAAGCTAAGTAGGGTCGGCCCCGTCTAGTACTTGGACGGGTTGTGATGCCGTCCAGGGTTGGGATGCAGAGGCAGGCAACGGCAAACTACCTCTGAATGTCACTTTCGTCCCTGCGGTTGGCATGTAGTAAAAAGCCTCGGCAGATGGCACTGCCTGCTCCTGGCATTAGCCCTGGCAACCTGGCCTCCGATCAACAGAGCAATGCCTTCAGCTGCCTGCATGCCACGACTGGCCTCAGGACTCCCGAGCGGAAGCATGCACCCACGGGGAATGTGCCCACCTGTGGCTTGGTCCCAGCAGAGCCATGAGGCTCGATCAGCTGCCTCTCATTCCACTCTGCGTTCCGCGCGTGTGCAGGGAAGCTGCTGGCTAGGATTAGTCAGGAAACAAGAGTTGCATTCCCAACTATTTGACGCTGTCGCGCTTGTCGCGTTAATGCAGCACGTCGATATTACAAGCAAATATCTCGGGGAGGCATTATGCCGCATTAGCAAAATGCTACATTAGATCCATGCCAGGGGACAGCTGCTGAAATGAGCAGCTGGTTTTCCCTTCAGAGGTGTCTGCTGCTTTTTAAGCTGAAAGGGTTTGCTTGGGAGCCGGTAGAGGATTAGCACCCCTCACACTGTGTTAACGAAGGCATGTGATCTCCAGTGCTGAGCTGAAATCATTCAACCTGCATTTCTCCCTCTCTCTCTCCCCTTCCCTCCATCCCTCCCTCCCTCTCTCCATCCCTCTTTGTTTAGGTGGAAACAACCCTTCCTTTGGGGGCCATTTTTCAGCTCCCCATTGAACATTTTGATCCCATTGTAATTAAATCAATCTATCTCTGGGGAGCATTCAAGTCTCTCCCTAGAGAGTCCAAATGATGGTCCTCTCACCACCTTGGATTCATTGTGGCTAGATAGTCAGATGGATGTACAGCTACAAGGGTACTGAGATGGTACTGCTTAACGAGTGGATATTTGAAGGAGAAAGTAGGACCCTCAGCACTGCCTAGGCTAGGATGTTTGGGGCTTGGTGCCCTGGGAAGATGGAGTTTGGGGTGGATGTGATGTAACATCTCAGTGGTAAAGTCCATAGGGTCTGGGAGAAATTCCTAGAGTGTCACTGTGAAGGACGTCTTCCTCCTTCATTGCTCAATTCCTTGAGGGTAGGAGATTACTACTGGTGGTGGGGAAGCCTAGGAGCACCTCAGATGGTCTTCTGGATATCTTTATTGCACACATGTGGTTTCTGCTGACACACTATTGCAAGTTGTCTTTTCTCCTCACATCAGTGGCAGCAGCTCACAGAACGTGGAAATATAAGGTGACATGTCCCCCTCAAAAGGCTCCACTGTCTCCTGATCAACAGGAAATAGAATGATGAGTGCTCAGACTTCTGGGGACTTTTGCTCTCCCCTTCTCCCCCAGTCTAATACATGCCCATTGACTCAGAAGTAAGTCCCATTGTATTCAGTGGGCTTACTTGTAGGTAAGCATGCATGAGCTTGCAGTCTCTCTCAAGCTTTGCCATTTCTCTGTTCTCATATATACACCAGAGAGTCCCACTGGCCAAAGAAAAGGAAGGACTTCTACAGCCATGAGGGTCTTATTTTAATAACTCACCATAGGATATCTGAACTGATATGGAGAAAGCTGAATTACCCATAACAGCTCCATAATATCTAGTGACACGTGCACCATTTGACTACAGCAAAATTGAAAGTTCGTGTTCAGGTTCCTGTTTGCAGAAAACATCCATGAAGTTTCAGAAGTAGTCATGAGCACTTCGATAAAGCTGGCAACACTTCTCAGTCTCTCTGTGGGTAACACCCCTAACTAATGGACTGATTGTGTGGCGTCTGTTTGCAGCCAGCTCATGGAGACCCCAGGATCATCGGGTTTTCAAGGCAAGAGAGGAGCAGAAGTGGTTTGCCACTGACTTCCCTATGTAGCAGCCCTGGTCTGCCTTGGTGGTCTCCCATCCAAGTACTGACCAGAGCTGGTACTGCTTGGTTTTCAAGCTCTGACAAGATTAGGCTCATCAGGGCTTATTCAGGCTGCTGGGACATCCCTCCAGACAACCAAATGGGAATAAAAAGGAGGAGAAGGCTTGTTCCCTTCATGGCTGCTTGGAAGCTTCCAGAAGGTTGGGGCTGTGTTTGGCTGTCCTGGCTTCTCTGAGAAGGCCAGTGATCGTGGTGTTCAAAGAATGTTGGAGGAGTGGTTGTATAAAAGTCGGGTTGCCGGCCTCCAGGTGGGGCACAGAGATCTCATGGAATTACAGCTGATCTACAGACTACAGAGGTCCAGTCCCCTGGAGAAAATGGCTGCGTTGAAGGATGGATTCGATGGCATCATAACCTGCGAAAGCCCTCCCTCTCTCCAAATCCTGCCCTTCCCAGGCTCCACCCCCAAATCTCCAAGAATTTCCCACCCAAGAATTGGCAACCCTGCATAAAGTTTGACACCCTGGATAGTGTGACCCAGTTTATCCTCTTCATTGAGCATTTAAAACCCACTGTGTGGTCAAATACGAAGTTGAGCTTTTTCTCATGATCTGCCCTAATGGGGACAGCAGGGGGGGACTTTGCCAGGTTCCGAGTCAACAGGGAGTTTCCCAAATGGCAGAGGTTTGACCCCGACAGGCTATATCAGCACAGGTACCACATAGGTACCATTTCTTGCAGGCCTTGTTAAACTGATGCAGCTGCAGCTCCAGATTCATCTCTTCTTTGCATCCGCATGTGATGAATGGTAGGAGCAGAAAGTTGCAGTCAACCATACATGGTCCACTTATGGAATTTATTTTAGAGATGTGTCTTAGTTCAGCTGTAATTAAGGTAAGTGAAGTTTGGGAGACCCCACTCGATAAAAGACCAGAGGAAGGGACGTCTGCTCACAGTGATCAGATCTACATGCTTTGTCTTTGGTGGCAACTATAAACTACAGTAAAGAAACGTTCTGGGTTATCACAGCCTGCGCTATGCTGACGTTTTGGGTTGCCCCTGAATTATTTTTGTACAGTAGCACATCATCTGGGAGGCCTTGCTTCAGGTATCATGTGACATTGGGGTGGACCCTGTCCATACCCTCCCACTCACTGAGCACAGTCTACAGCCTTCGTTCAGCTTTGGGAGCTTCCTTCAGCTTAAGTGTCTCTTCTGTTGGAGGAAGAGCTACTTAAGTTGATGGGAATTTCCTTAGGCTGGAGGACAACTCCTTGGAGGATCTACCCCAGTCTGTCTGTCTCCCCTTTCCCCTGCCTTTAAAAACAGGCTTGGTGTGTATGCTTGTGTCTAGGGTTGCCAACTTCCAGGAGAGGTCTGGAGATCTCCCAGTATTGTGATTGATCTCCATCCTACGGGGATCAGTTCCCCTGGAGAAAATGGATGCCTTGGAGGGTGGACTCTATGGCATTGTACCATACTGAGGTCCCTCTCTTCCCCAAACTATACCCTCCCCAGGATTAACCCCCCCCATCACCAGGTATTTCTCAACCCAGAGCTGGCAACTCTGCTGGTGTGAGCAGGGGGGGCAGTGATTTGCACTTGAAATAGATAATTGCACCCTGAACATGAATACCAATTTCATTCCAGCACCTTGGTGTTCAGTGGGGAGATTATGTTTCATACAAACGTCCAGACGAGTGGACTATCAGCTGTACAAACGAAGACCCCATTTTGGTCCGCAAGAGCTAATATTGACGCAGTGATTTCTGTGTGCGTAAACAACAATGTATTTTAAACCTCCATCCGCAAATGTGCCCACTTTGCAAGACTGAAATGGCCATGTTTAGGTATGTTGCTAGAAGGATACTGTATTATTTTTCTTTTTAACGAGGAAGAAGTGTCAGAGTTTTGCCAGGAAAGCTTTTCTCCAAAAACTGCCAACTACCAACAGAAGGCTAAGTTATGAATGTATTAATTTCTCACAAAACTGTCAGCTCCACGCTGCAGACAGCCAGGGATTGTGTGCGATTTCAATAACTCTGAGAGGTATCATTATGGCTTTGTATTTAAACATAACCATAAAAGATTAAAATTCCATACCTGGGCAATCCAAACAACAGGACCCATGGTGTATGTGTGCTGCAATCTGTATGCATCAGACATGATTTCTCTCATTTTGTCTATTGTACACGACCATTTTGCAGATCAGATTAATGTATTTTTGTGTGAGAGGGAGACTACATTGGCAGGACATGATTGAGGTTTATAAGCTAATGCATGGGATAGGGCAGGTAGAGAAAGAGGTACTTTTCTCCCTTTCTCACAATACAAGAACTCATGGGCACTCAATGAAATTGCTGAGCGGTCAGGTTAGAATGGATAAAAGGAAGTACTTCTTCACTCAAAGAGTGATTAACACGTGGAATTCACTGCCATAGGAGGTGGTGGCAGCTACAAGCATGGACGGCTTCAAGAGGGAATTAGATAAGCATATGGAGCAGAGGTCCATCAGTGGCTATTAGCCACGAAGTATAGATAGGAACTCTCAGTCTGGGGCAAGTGATGCACTGTATTCTTGGTGTTTGGGGAGTGAGGGCAACAGTGGGAGGGCTTCTAGTGTTCTGGCCCCACTGGTGGACCTGATGGCACTTGGTATTTTTGGCCACTGTGTGACAGAGTGTTGGACTGGATGGGCCATTGGCCTGATCCAACATTGGCTTCTCTTATGTTCTTATGAAGCAGAAAACACGCTGGGGAAGCTGGGATTCAAAATGGTGTCAATGATCCAAGGTGTGAGGTCACAAATTTATTTATTTAAAAACCCATACATTGGATGTTGGGGCAAATTTCAGATTGTGTTGGTAACAGTGGAACCCAGCAGACAAGATTTGGCGGATGTATTGTTCAGCTTTAAGAGCTGGCAATGCCTCACATGGTAAACTATTGGCTTTCACAAAACCACACTTTGACTACAGTGTTGACATGCTGGGAAGGATTCAGAGAAGAAGAGGAAAAGATGAGATGAGAAGGTTTTTATACCCTGCCTTTCTCTACCTTAAGGAGTCCCAAAGAGGCTTACAATCACCCTCCCTTCCTCTGCCCATGACAGTGAGTCACCTTGTGAGGTAAGTGGAGCCGAGAACTGTGACTGGTCTATGGTCACCCAGCAGGCTTCCTGTGGAGGAGAGGGGTATCAAACCCCATTGTCCAGATTAGAGTTCACTACTCTTCACCACTACACCACAGTGTCTATCAAGAGAAGATTCAAGATCATCTATGTGAGGAAGCAAGAGAGGGTGTCAAGGAGCTGATTATGTTTAGCCTACAGAAAAGGTCAGAATTAAACCATAGAAGAATCCAAATTGTCCAACTTCATTTTGGAGAGCTGGTTGGCCCCTGCGTGAATGGAATGCTGGACTTGATGGGCCTTTGGTCTGATCCAGCATGGCACTTCTTAAGTTCTTGAGAACTTCTGCTGATGCTCCAGGCTTCCCAGTCAGCTTGCTCCTTTGTTGACTGGCCTCCTACAGATAGAACTTTCCACCCCAGAGGGGCTACCAAGGGGAGGGCAAAATTTCTCTGGTCCCTCAGAAGATCCCAAACCCAAACAGCCTTCCCAGTTGCTGTGAAGAACCAATATGTCCATATCACACGTTACTTCACTGGTTTGGTTAAGGACCATGACAGTTTAAACTTTGAAGCGACTGTTGCATGTTTCTCCTCCCCTTCACCTGCCCCAAGACCCCCATTTTATTCTTCCACCAACCGTGTGAGGTAGCTTAACCTCACACTGGTCCTTGATCCCTCAGTAAGCTTTGGGGCTGAGGATGGATTTGAACTTGGGCTTCCTGAGTTGAACTATGGGGCAATGCTCCCTCTAAGCAGTGGAGTCTTGTGAGGAAAAATGCTACTTGGTGAGCTACTGGCATTAAAGTTGTGAGCGAGCGATTGGGCTGCTGCATACAATGTTTTGCTCTGGAGCCCTCCTTCCTGAGCTAAGACAAAAATGTGTGAGCTGGAGGCTAAAAAACTGTTGGCTAGCTCACACTAATTCAGCCTAGAGGGGACACTGCTCACAGGGTTGTGGCCACTGTGCCACACTGGCTGGTCCACTGTGGTCTGAAATCACCCCAGTCGGGTCTAACTGTAGAAAAAAATGGGATGGGGGGAACAGAGGAGAGCTCTGTTCCAATTCAGTACTGAAGTTATGAGCCTGTAACTCCAGGGAGGCACTGAGAGGGCGAAGGCATGTGGGCCGGGAAAGCTCCGCAAAGATATTACTGTCAGTTTAGTTCCCAGCCTTTCTCTGAGTCTTGCGGAATTTGCCTGGATTTCTGACTTGCGGAGGTGCATTAGGTTGCATGCTCTGGGCTTTTATCTTAAAGTTATATAATACCAAACCAAGGGAGAGATCATTATCTGGGCTACGGCATCTGCCAGCTATCAGACCGCTCTGTTTTCCAAAACTGTATTTGACGGGTGACTTGGGAGGCTGCATTAGTGTACGCTCAAGAACAACGGTGGAGGAGTGACCCAGATGTTGAGGGCCCAGAGAGGCTGGCAGAGCAGACAGCAATCGCTGCAGCAGCTGGACTTCAGATTTGTGCCAGTTGGCTGCATGAGGTGAGACCCCAGCCTTTTCTTGCTGAGAGTGGGGGAGAGACATGTCTCCACCCCCCTCTCAGCTGTTCTTTTAAGCAGTATAACCGGAAGGATGGTGGTGGTGGTGGTGGCAGAAAGAGGGTGCAACTCAGTCCTTGGCACATCTAGGACGGGGATTCTCAGCCATGTTGAACCTGTAGGCACTTTTGGGATTTGGAGAACAGGTCGTGGGCTGCCATGGGGGAGTGAGGCCAGTTGCAAAATGGCTGCCACGCAGGCTGGGTATGGTCACAAAATCGGGTGAAGTTCCACAAAATGTGGGAAGGTATCTAGTCAAGCATCTTCCTCTGATGGAGGGGCAGCTGTTTCCAAATGGTGGGTGCCTGCAGGTGCAAAGGCAATACCTCCGGAGGTCCTCTGAAGCACCTCCTACTCAAATGAAATGGAAACAATCTAAGACTGTCTCTGTGCTTTGGAGAAGAAGCAGTTGGGTGCTGGGAAGTACATTGCAGGTGCCATTGGGCCCACAGGGGAACTGCTGATCTAGAATATGATGGACATTGAGTCCATCCATACTTGGAATGACACGTTTTCTGTAGGAGATCCTTGATGGTGACCCTTTAACCTCCTCAGACCCATGACTCCAAGGCTTCCAAAGCTAGAAGTTCAGGAGGGGATGTATGTTGGAGGTGGGGAGATGAGAAGAGTAGTGAATGAATCTGTGGCAAATGAGCATCTGGGATGAAACCGAGGTATCTGAAGAAGCAATGCATTGTTGGAATGTGAAGAAGGGAGGAGTCAAGAAGAAAGTTAAATTGGGGCAAAATTTTTTACTGGGCATTGTAAAGATAAAGGAGTTTTGGAGGGATGGGGGCTGTGGGACAGAGCTAAGAGTGCATAATGTTGCTATTGGTACAGTTGATATCAGGAGTCACCAACTGTTAAACTGGATGGTTGTGGACAGAGATATGGGGGAGGCCACAACACCAGCTGTGGTATCATATTACTTGGCAAAAAACCTGGAAGTGACATAGGTAACTCTAGGAATCACAGGAAGCCCTATGGTAAAACCATAGAGTTCTTAATTTTTCTCCCAGTGCTGCTTAGAGAAGCAGTGAGCAATGGGAGCTGGGGGCAGGGCATTCCCTACCCTGACTGGGGGCTTGGCAGCCCTACTTGAACCTGTGGGCACTTCTGGAATTCTGAAAACATGTAACAGGCACCAAAACAAAATGGCTGCCATAAAGAGTATGGACAACCACAAGATGGCTGCCAAGGGGACTGAGGCCAATCACAAAATATTGGGTGATTTCAAGCCAAGCAGTTCTCCCATGATAGAGGCAGCTGTTTCCAGATCAGTACTCCTTGTATACACAATCATACCTTCTGGGTTTTCCTGAAACAACACCAGCGAGGCAAATGAAAGCTCAGATTGGTTCTTTGCTTTGGGAAAGAGTTGCTTTGTTGAAGAAGCAAAGGAGCATCCAGAAACAGTTTGCTAGGAACCCCAGAACGTCATGTTAATCTGCTTGTCAATGGATCAATAACAAATCAGGTGTGTGGATGTGTGTTTGCCTATCACTCACAATGATTCCACTGACCATCTTTGCCTCTTCTCACAGCCAAGGCCTCGTGGAACCATGTGTCCCTCGTCAGCGAACCCACTCGGCCACTGCAAATACAAAGCAGCAAGAACTGGTGTGCTGAGTCATCGCTAGAAACAATGTGGGATTGCGAGTCAGCCTCACAGAGACGTCAGCAGTGTCAGATGTTAGGAGGCCAGGCTGCGGCAAACAATGAGAGGAGATGAGGCAGATGGGTCCAGCAGGAAATGGTGGGGCTGTACGGAAGGCTGGAAGGGTCCAGATGAATTGGGAATGAGAAACCCCGGCAAGTCAAAGCAACAAAAGAAACAAGCCTGAAAAGCTGCTTTGAAAGGCAATGAGGTACCGGAGACAGCCAGCCAGTGTGGTGTAGCAAGTAGAGTGCCAGCCTAGGAGTTGTGTAATGGTTAAGAACATAAGAGAACATAAGAACATAAGAGAAGCCAATGCTGGATCAGGCCAATGGCCCATCCAGTCCAACACTCTGTGTCACACAGTGGCCAAAAATACCAGGGGCCATCAGGAGGTCCACCACTGGGGCCACGACACTAGAAGCCCTCCCACTGTTGACCCCCCCCAAGCACCAAGAATACAGAGCATCACCTGCCCCAGAGTCCCTATCCATACCTTGTGGTTAATAGTCACTGATGAACCTCTGCTCCAGATGTTTATTTAATTCCCTCTGGAAGCCGTTAGAGTGTTGGGCCTAGGACTTGAGAGACCCAGGTTCAAATCTCCACTCTTCCATGAAAGCTGGATGGCTGACCTCAGGCCAGTCACACACACTCAGGCCAACCTACCTCACAGGGTTGTTGTGAGGATAAAATGGAGGGTGAATGGCAGACAGTGATGCCAGCTGCTTTGGCTCCCCACGGGGGGAGAAAGGAAAGGTAGAACTGAACTAAAATGAAATAAAATTTAAAAGTTGTCATAGCTCTGACCTGGATGGCCCAGGCTAGCCTGATCTTGTCAGTTCTTGGAAGCTAAGCAGGGTCGGCCCTGGTCAGTATTTGAATGGGAGACCTCCAAAGAATACCAAGGTCATGACATGGAGGCAGGCAATGGCAAAACCACCCCTGAACATCTCTTGCCTTGAAAGCCCCATGAGGAGTCACCATAAGTCAGTTGTGACTTGACGGCACTTTCCAGCACCACCAAAAAGTTATCATTCCACAACTTTGCCATCTGGGGCTGGGTAGAGGCGTCAACGTGGCAGAAATGAAACCCTCTGAATTGCTTTTGCATCACTACTACTGATCTGATGGGACGAGTTCTCTCCTCCCTTTCCTGACCACCCTTGGGAACCTGCCACAAGGTTTCTGTGACCCCTCTGCCTTTACTGGTAAATGAGGTGGAGAACGCATCTCCCTACTGAAGACTCTTTGCAGAGAAATCTATCCTACTCTCTGTTCCCCCCCCCAAAAAAAAGAAGCCCTTTGCTATCTTCCTCAATGATCTTTGGACTGCTCCCCCTCACACACACGCCATTCAAATGGCTGATTTCAAATCTGCCCGAGGTCAAGACGAGAGATTTATTCCCCGGGAACGGAAAAGGTTAGCACTGCTTATCAAGACACCCTCCTAGATGGACTTGTGGGAGGAAATGAACAGGACAGCTTTATGTATAAATTAATAAGATTTATAGGAATGGGGATGAGAAAGTAATGGTGTGTTCGGTTGCTGTCAGACAGGAGGAGAGCTGCTCTCCAGATAGGCAGGTAACAAGGAGGCGAGAGTCAAAGGTTACAAGTCAAAAGGAAGTGAGCGGTCTTATTTCTGAGAACGCCCTTTGTGTAGACAAGGGAGATACTAGATTCCGGTGGGTAGCCATGTCGATCTGAAGCAGCGGAACAAAGTTTGAGTCCGGCGGCACCTTTAAGGCCAACAAAGTTTTATTCAAGGTAAAAGCTTTCGTGTGCAAAGCACACTTCTTCAGACACATTGAAATGGAAGTTACAGGTCCATACATATAGGTAGAGGGTGAGCAGAAAATGAGCATAAACATAATAAAGGGTGTTTAACAGATGCAAGGACCAAGCTTTAATAGCAAGCATAGTTTCTGTGGTCACCATTTGTTTGGGTTTAATTCCAGGGGGAAACATACCGGAGGAAATAAATATATCAGAATTGGAGATAGAGGGGCAGATCTCTCCTGAACCGTGGAAGGCTGAACGTAATTAATTGAGACCCGGTTGTTATGCTCCAGCTGTCTCCTCTCAAGCTTGGCGCTGACTTTATAGCATCCTTTTCTTTGAGGTGGGGTGATTGGGAGATACCAGTATTTAGGGCTGGCCGCTGGGACAGGGTCAGCATCAGTGCTGTGTCCACCAGAATCAGCAACTGGGAAACAGACAAGGAATCAATTAACGTGCCTGAAGAATTCGAGCATCTTCATCACTGAAGCTGTCCAGACTAGAAGAGCAGCCGGTCTATGGACTGCTGAGTCAGTAAAGGCCAGACTCTTTATACCATGGTAAAGTGTGCAAAGAAAGACGTAAGACATGGGCCCTGAACTGTATAGCACAGGCTAGCCTGGTCTTGTCAGATCTTAGAAGCTCAGTAAGGTTGGCCCTGGTTAGTATTTGGATGGGAGACCAACAAGAAAGCCCAGGGTTGCTATGCAGAGGCAGGCGATGGCAAAATGTCTCTGAACATCTGTTGCCTTGAAAACCCTATTGGGGTCACTGTAAATCAGCTTTGACTTGATGGCAAAAAGATAAAAAAAGACATGATGGCCATATCCTTCCCATTTGCTTCGGTGGAGGCCACGGCCAAGACTCAGAGCTTGCTCCTTTCTCCTGGCTTTGTAACCAGATGCTCCAGCTTGCCCAGGTGTGCATTCCTCTCTCTGGTCCATGCTTCTTGCTCAAGCCCACCACTACTTGGTGTGAGGGTTCTAGAGGTGGTCAGGTTGGCTTGGAGGGCCTCTGGCCTCCATTTGCTCACTAGACAGAGCCTGCTGAATTGAGGACTTCGTTTTGGAGGCCCTGTTGTGATATGTGGAGCCTGGACTGTAGAGCAACCCCTGTCCTCTGGGGAGGTACCATCCCATCCTTGCATTGGCTGAAGGCAGATCTTAACAAAGGCTTCTGGTACACTGAAGGTGGTGTTGGCAAGTCAATGAGATTTTCCCATATACACACACCTTGGAGCAGAGGAGATTGCAGTCATATTCCAGAGACCACAATATGTTCTGGAGTTTAGGTGGGGTGGGCTGGATTCATTCTGCTTTTCATCACAGCTATGGAAGGCATTGGTTCTTCTCATCTCTACCTTATTATGATGGAGGGTAGATCAACAGTGGCATGTAACAACTCCCCCAGATAGGTTACAGTAAAAGGTAAAGGTAAATGTTCCTTTGCTCAAAAGCCAGTCAAATCCGACTCTAGGGTTGCAGTGCTCATTTCAGTTTCAAAGCCAAAGAGCCAGCACTGTCTGAAGACGTTTCCGTGGTCATGTGGCCGGCATGACTAAACACCAAGGCGCACGGAATGCTGTTACCTTCCCACCAAAGTGGTACCTATTTATCTACTTGCAATTTCTTGCTTTCGAACTGCTAGGTTGGCAGGAGCTGGAACTAGAGACAGACACTCACCCCGTCATGCAGCACACTCGGGTCTCTAACTGCTGAACTACTGACCTTCCATAGCCTGCAGTTCAGCGTCTTAACCACTTGAGCCACCGCAGCTCCAGGTTACAGTAGGTTCCTTCAAATGGATGGTGCTGTGAGATCTGTGGTTCAGCCTGCCTGTTGAACATTCCATTTATCTATTTGGCATGAAACTTGGTATGCCTGTTCAGAGCACAATTCCAGGACTTCCCGCTTGATCATGACATCTGTTTTCAAAAGTGCGGGTGGGGAGGGAAAATATAAAATGCTATATCACCAGCTCTCCCTTGACAATCAAGATATTGCTGGACATGTTCATTTTTGTATTAAAAAATTGCACCAATTAAAAAATATTTCTACCAAGAGGAATGGAATAACAGTTAACATTTCATGAGTCCATAAATTATGGTTCTTTCTCTGCTGGGTTAATCTCTGCTGGGATTAACATTTATGACATGATTTCTGCCTTTTAATGACAAATACTACCAAAGTTTACCCTCCACAGTTCTTTGCAAGGTGCCCAAGGAACATGTAGTAATATTGTGGTACCTGCCTGGAAGACTGAAATACTGGAAGAAGAAGAAATTGGATTTATACCTTGCCCTTCACTACCGGAAGGAGTCTCAGAGAGGTTTACAATCTCCTTTCCCTTCCGTTCACCACAACAGACACCCCGTGAGGTAGGTGAGGCGGAGAGAGCTCTTTCAAGTACTGCCTGTGAGAGAACAGCTCTGAATGAACTTGCGATCAACCCAAGGTCACACCAGCAGCTGAATGTGGAGGAGTGGGGAATCAAACCCTGTTCTCCCAGATTAGAGTCCGCAGTCCTAACCACTACACCAAACTGGCTCTCAATACAGTTGAGAATGAAACTTGGTACCTATTTTTTTTACATGATTCTCCATTGGCTGTCCAAACACAGGCTTGACCATTGTAGGCGTTTTCATAGAGACCAGGAAAAAATACAAAACATCCTACACTGTGATATCTCTCTTAAGCACTGGGCGATCACAAAATTAGATGCAGTTTCACAGTCAAGCACTGCTTGACTTCCACATAGGATTCAAGATGAGAAGAAAGGATACGAAAATACATTGAGCTTCATTCATTTCTAACACACACATTTTACTGCTCTGTTCTTTGCATTTTTCTTTTTGCATGATGGAGTAGATGCAATTTTAAAAAAACCTCAGGGAGTCTCTAGTTTGGTTTCGCTTACATGGATGCCCCACATACGTAACCTAGATTTCCAGCTGAACATTACCTAAAACATTTGGGGCAGATTTGACAGGTTATCCTCAGAAAAAAACAACAGCTATAAAATTCAAAAGGAAACGAAAAGGATTTCTGTAAGAACTGGAGAAAGGCGTGAACTCAAGGGCAAGAGCAAAAAGCCTGTGACCTTGAATGAATGAAGTAGTCAAATGGATCCAGGATAAGCCCAATGTATGAAGAATAATAATAAACAAAGAAAACTACTTATCGTAGTTTTCATTTTTTACCCTGTTTGTTCATTAAGATTGCACTTTGAATCATAGAACAGAATCACAGAATCAGAATCAGAGAGTTGGAAGGAACCTCCAGGGTCATCTAGTCCAACCCGCTGCACAATGCAGGAAATTCACAAATACAACCCCTCCCTACCCCCAGTGACCCTTGTTCCATGCCCAGAAGGTGACAAAAAACCTCCAGGATCCCTGGCCAAACTGGCCTGGAGAAAAATTGCTTCCTGACCCCAAAGTGGCAATCAGCATTTCCCTGGGTGTGTAAGAAAGGGCCACAAGAACTAAACGCTGACGCAACCCTTCCTGCCCTCCCTCTCATGACCTGCCTAAGTTCACAGAATCAGCATTGCTGTCAGATGGCCATCTAGCCTCTATAGGAAAACCTCCAAAGAAGGAAAGCCCGCCACCTCCCAAGGAAGCCTGTTCCACTGAGGAACCTCTCTAACTGTCAGGAAGTTCTTCCTAATGTTTAGCCAAAAACTCTTCCAATTTAATTTCAGCCCATTGGTTCTGATCCGACCTTCTGGGTCGTGTGTGTTAGAAAACAACTCCACAGCATCCTCTGTATGACAGCCCTTCAAGTACTTGAAGATGGTTATCACATCACCTCTCAGTCATCTCTTCTCCTGGCTAAACATACCCAGCTTCTTCAACCTTTCCTCATAGGACTTGGTCTCCAGACCCCTCACCGGTGAAGAAAAAGGTTTAAAAAATCCTACATGAAAATTTACCAACCCCCTAAATAGATATATTCACTAGTAGGGTATACAGACTTTTAAAAGGCATTCAATACTTCACCATCATTTCTCACAATGATAGCGTCAGACAGCACAACCATACTGAATTTACTTTCAATTTTTTGTGGCTCTTTTCCATAATGTTGTAAAAGACCTCCCACCCTTCTTTAGGCATTTTCAGCTACTTGCAAAATGTTTCCTTATCCAGTTGTGCCACCTTCACTGTCCATGGCCATCACTCGCCCTCAATGATGTCATCACATAGCCAACCCTGATTGGGCTATTACCACTGTGACATCACCACATTCGCTGTGTGATCCCCCCGCTGCACAGAGCACTCAGAAGCTGCAGGTGAGGAAACAGCGGCTGTCCAACAAGACTGCATCTCACTATGCAAGGAGTGGGGTGGGGAATCGACCCAGCAAAATAGCTAGTTCCTACCTGAAAATCAAAAGCAGAGAACATTCAGTGCAGCCCTATTAAAAATAAATTTTAGGTTAATAGGTAATCCACACCTGCTACAGACAGACAATGACAATCAAGGAATAAATGAGATACGAAAATGGCTCAGACTACCTAAACTAGAATGACAGACAAAGCCATTCAGATCTATAACAATCTGTGCGGCCCACATGCATGATCCGCAATGAAGCAAACGTAACCGGCCAATTTTCCGTGGTGTACGAAAGTTCATACCTCTACATCTTGCTCACAAATGTCAGGCCGGAACGAGTGAAAGAATGAAGCGTTATTGCTAATTCTAAGTCATTAAAGTCTAATTGGAAAATATAATTAATGAGGTTAGCGCACAATCTTCAGAAAGGGCCTGGGTATTTGCAATCCGTTCCCGTCCGCTGATCCTCTCCAGCTTATTGCGGGGCAGGATGTTAATTAGAATGTGAGCGCGGAGAGGCAGTGACGGAGAGAGTTCTCGTAACTGAATGGTGCAAAGTGGAAGCCCTTGAAGATGGTTCCTCATGACCTCGCCCTATCAGCTGATGTTGCAAATGGAAATGAAAGGGAAAAGGAAGGTTACCTCGGCCGACTGCACTGGATCCTCTGTTCTATTCTGTTTGTTTATTGGGCTCAATTAATTGTCTGGGTTTTTTTTCCCATTTACTTTAGCGTAGTCAATTTAGCTGCTATGGAACAGGGTACAATTAGAATTTAACACAGCTTTGAAAATTGCCTTTCCATTGAGTGGGTCGTAACTTAGTTTTCTGCAGTGCATATTCAGGGGGGTCTAGAGATACGACTCTTTGTAACTGTGGAGCGCAGCACGGAATGACGCAGGACCTGGAGAATGCAAACTCTCTTGCCTTTAATTAAAAGTTCAGTTTTGATCTTTGGACTTGTGAAGAAGAAGCTACGCAAGTAGAACTCCTGAAGCAGGGAAGACACAACCATGAGGGTTCTCACACTAGTGGTGGAGCTCCATCCTCAACGTTGTCACTGTTTAGGGTACATCAGTCTCCAGTTCTGACATATTTATTACCTATGTTCAGGGCTATTTTGGGGCAGGAACGCACAGGAATGGAGTTCCGGCTGGCTCCCGAGTTGGCCATGCCCAGCAGGAACTCATTAGCATAACAGGCCACACCCAACAGCAGAAACTCATTAGGATTGGCTACATTAGGGCTGTGTGGCCTAACATGCAAAGGAGTTCCTGCTACAAAAAAAGCCCTGGGTTTTGACAACAAACAAGGTAAACAGAATAAGAAGCAAAAGGTGGGTGTGGCTGGATGACCACACTTCTGGTGACATTGGGGTGTGGCCTAATAGGCTAATGGGCTGTGCTGTCAGGGGTGTGGCCTAATATGCTAATGAGTTCCTGCTGTTGGGTGTGGCCTATTATGCTAATGAGTTCCTGCTGGGCTTTTTCTACCAAAAGAGCCCTGCCTATGTTGAACCCAAACAGATGATAACCAGAAACCAAGCCTGTCATTCTTTTTATCTGTTAAAAAACATCTTCGCTATTTTGCATGCTCATTTAACGACCCACCCTCTATAGATATACAACTGCGATCTGTAATTCCATTTCATCGTCCGATGAAGCGTTCACGTGCAGGAAAGCTCACACCTTGAATAAGGCTTTGTTGGTCTTAAAGGTGCCATTGGACTCTAACTTTGTTCTGTTGTCACCTTTGGGTTTCTGTTTCCAGCCCTATTATTTTAGCACCAGAGTCTGGATGCCTTCGTGCTTCGTTGCCTGGTGCTTCGTTGAATCAATTCAGGGCCTGTAGTTAAATATCCCACAAATCTTATCACCCTTATGGAGGATGAGATCTCAGACTCGGGGTCCTTGGATCTCTTTGTTGGATCTTTGGGCTTCCCCTTCATTGTCTTCTTCTCTTTCTTGGCCCTTTACTCACATTCCTGTTATCTCTTTTCAGGTTCCTTGTGCTCCCCAATCCTCTACCAGACTCTCATCGTTATATTAGCATGCCTTATCTTGACCCAATTCTGCACTTCCAGTAGGCCTGCCAACCTCCCGGTGGGGTCTGGAGATCTCCTGGTATTATACCTGATCTCCAGATACCAGAGTTCACTTCCCCTGGAGAAAATGGATGCTTTGGAGGGTGGACTCCCTCCCCTCCCCAAACCCCACCCTCCACGGGCTCCACTCCCAAAATCTACAGGAATTTCCCAACCCAGAGCTGGCAACCCTAACCCCCAGTGGGGTGTCTGAAGCCCACTCTGTTCTGCCTGTCGGCCTCTCTCCCCCTCTCTCAGGAACTGACAAGGCATGCCTCTTCCTCAAGATCTTGAGCTTCCTCTCTTTGAGTTGCTGACCTCTACTCTCACCAGCCCATCTCTCTCTTTTAAGCTGGGGAGCTGTGGGGCCAAGCCCTGCCTAGTTATGGGTGTTGCCCCACAGCTGTGTTTACATCTGGCTTGACCAATTGGATGACTCAGCCACTGCCCAGATCTAGCAGGGCTACCTGCCATCTCAGAACTAGCCTTGGTCAATCATCAAAATAGTGCCTATGTGAGAATATAGTGCCTATGCCTATGCTGGAGAAGACTCTTGAGAGTCCCTTGGACTGCAAGGAGATCAAATCAGTCAATCCTAAAGGAAACCAACCCTGACCGTTCCCTGGAAGGTCAGATACCAAAGCTGAAGCTCAAATACTCTGGCCACCAAATAAGAAGGGCGCACTCACTGGTGAAGACCCTGATGCTGGGAAAGATTGAAGGTCAAAGAAGAAGGGGACGGCAAAGGATGAGATGGTTAGACAGCATTATCGAGGCAACGAACTTGAAATGAAGCCAATTCTGGAGCATGATGGAAGACAGGAGGGCCTGGCGTGATGTGGTCCATGGGGTCGCGAAGAGTCAGACTCGACTGTGCGACTGAACAACAACAACCAAGGGGGACATTGGGTGGCCATTCTGTCTGGCGACTGAATAGATGCACCCCCCCTTCTGCATAGATTTAAAATTGATGGCAAATGTATTCAAACCCCTCCCAGCGCCGGTAGCGACGAGCGGCTCCAGTCCAACGGGTAAATTATTCATTGAAACTCATTTGCTTAGTTCTACCGGTCGGATCCGGAGACGTGTCTCTCCAATTGGAACAGGAAATCAAGCGGGTCTCCCTGGCTCCAAGTGGCACACAAGCCAAGAGGAAAAATGCGCCACTGCAGCTCTGCAGCTCAGCACCCCCAGCCCGTTGGCTCAGGACACAGATCTTTTGATGAAATCCTTATTTCTCATGATGGGTTGCCAGCTTTAATAAAGATTTATTGTAGTGCAATTTCCCAGGAGGGAGCGAGATTAATGTTAGGAGAAATCGGAGCCTGTATAGCTTTCCACCATTATCCTGAAAGGATCTTATTACCTCAGCTGTTATTGTACAGGAGAAAAACTTCGGGGGGCTTCTGTCCTCCCACACCGTGGAACCGTTTGACCCCGGTTTTCGTTCCCTGGGGGGGAAAAAAAAAGTATTTAACTACTATGCTCTTTTGATTCTTCACGAGCTTTGGAATCTAGATTGGAAGGTGGCCCAAGAGAGCAAGCATATGATTTCTCCTCCTTAAAATGTAAAATCTTATTAAATTTGGAGCTGAACAAATAAAAAAGTACATGTTCAGGCGGACACGGAACGTAGAAAGCTTGAACGCGTACAGTGTTGGGAGATCGACCTGCAGTTATAATAACCTCTTCTCCTTATGAAGAACATCAGGGAGAGAACTACATAAAAAAATTAGCATCAGATGGTACCTAATGCCTAATAAATTACAAACGGACTAAAACGTTTTAAGCTCCGGTGCTGGAAGTATCACAAAGAGGCCATTCTCTTGCATTTATGTTGGATGTGTTCCACAGCAAAACGCCTCCCATCTGGCTATAGTTGTGTTGAAAAGGATACTTGTGCATGAGTCATTGTGGCAGCAGGTGGATGCATGCCCTTTTCATGGATAGGCTTATGGAATCATGGAATCACAGAGCTGGAAGGGCCATACAGGCCATTGAGCCCGACCCCCTGCTCAATGCAGGATCAGTCTAGAGCATCCCTGACAAATATTTGTCCAGTTGCTGCTAAAAACTGCCAGTGAGGGGGGGCTCACCACCTCCCTAGGCAGCTGATTCCACCGTTGCACAGCTCTATAAGAAGTTTTTCATAATATCCAGCTCCCCCCTTAATTTTAACCTCCCCCCTTAATTTTAACCCACGATTACGAGTCCGATCTTCTGCTGCCAACGGGAACAGCTCCCTGCCCTCCTCTAAGCGACAGCCCTTCAGAGACTTCAAGAGAGCAATCATGTCCCCCCTCAACCTCCTCTTCTCTAGACTTAACATTCCCAAGTCCCCCAGCTTTTCCTCAACGGGCTTGGTCTCCAGGCCCCCGATCACCCTTGTCACTCTCCTCCGCACCCGCTCCATTCTGTACATGTTCTTTTAGAAGCGAGGCCTCCAGAACCGCACACAAGACTCCGAGTGTGGCCTGACCAATGCAGTGTACAGCAGGACTATGACATCTTGCGATTTAGGATATTATGCCTCTGTTGATACACACCAAGATCGCTTTAGCACATCATTCGTATGTGTATGCACATCTTATGGAACATAATATTATATGGACTAATAGTACCCATAGTCAGATGCACATTGTGTTCCCATGTGTCTTTGGACCTCATCTAGCAACCAAGACACACTTCCCTTTAGGTGGGTCCAGGCAAAAATTTACCAGTCACAAATAAGAAACTTTATTAATAAAATCACTAATTTACAAATTGGGGCCAAATAAATGTTATTCTTGTTGGCAGAGTTCAGAAATAATCCAGTCCGCGCTTTGGAGCTTGCTTTCACTGAATTTACTGGACAGGATTTTGCAAGGAATACACTAACTGACTACAAGCCACTAATGCAACAGAAAGGCCTACGGAGCACAAGCGCTACACATACTACTACATAGCTGAGAGAGGAAAAACAAGAGGTAGGCTGAACTGCAAGAGAAACCCATTCAGCAGACCCTAAACACTAGAGAATGCTCCACAGTTCCCCATAGGGTACAAGTTAGGGTTGCCAGGTCTTGCTTGTATCCTGGCAGGGGGGTTCCAGCCTGGCTCCCGGGGTCTTCTGGTGTGCACACACCATGTTGATGTCACCCAGAAGTGATGTCATCATGCCGGGCATGTCATTCAGGGGACGCTCTACCATTTGGTAAAAGGCTCTATGGTCACCCAAATGCTAGAGTATCCCCTGCACTACTTGCCTGGGGTGATGATGTCACTTCTGGGAGACATCATCTTGCTGGGCACATCAGGCATGATGTGGGGCTCCCCACACCGGCCAGCTGGCTGGTGGTAGATTGGGCCCCCTGAAAGTGGGAAAAATCCTGTCCCCATTGGGGGGATGGCAACCCTAGTACAAATGGACTAAGCTATGCCTTCAGCAACATTCACAGTAATCAGACTCCTAGCGTGCTGTCGCTTCTCCAACGATTCTTCCTAATGCCATGTGGACTAACAGATTAATGGTCAACGGACGCATGAGGTTTCACCAAAGTGGCAGACCTAATGCTATACAAACAAAACCCAGTGATCTGCATTTGTTTTTAATCAAGGCCTTCTTATATCTCTTTTGTAATAATTCACTTCAGTTAAAAGTGCCACCGGCCAGATGAATTTATACCGGCCCATTACGGATGGCAAAGCCTTTGGCTGTCATATAGCTCCTCTTGCCCATCTTTGCAGCAGTCATCAACGATGTAACCAAGTCTGTATCATCAGACCCAACACCAGGGCTTTTTTTGTAGAAAAAGCCCAGCAGGAACTCATTAGCATATTAGGCCACACCCCTGACAGCACAGCTCATTAGCCTATCAGGCCACACCCCCATGTTACCAGAAGTGTGGCCATCCAGCCACACCCACCTTTTGCTTCTTATTCTGTTTATCTTGTTTGTTGTCAAAACCCAGGGCTTTTTCTGTAGCAGGAACTCTTTTGCATGTTAGGCCACACACCTCTAATGTAGCCAGTCCTAAAGAGTTTCTGCTGTTGGGTGTGGCCTATTATGCTAATGAGTTTCTGCTGGGTGTGGCCAACTTGGGAGCCAGCCGGAACTCCGTTCCTGTGCGTTCCTGCCCAAAAATAGCCCTGCCCAACACCATCTTCAAACCCCCCCTGACAAGAATACTGTAGGTTCCAGCGGCCCTGCATATTTAGCAATATCTTCAGCCGGTGTCTTGATCTGCTTACAAAAGGGTTATACATGTATTACAACTGCATTTAAGGCACGATGATTCCCACAACCTATAGTATACAAGTTATAACGATGGGGACAGCGAATTGGTAGTTTATACATGAACTGATTAGTAGCAGTTCTTGAAGTTACTCAGATAACCTGGGCTTAGTTTGTTTATTTATTTATCAGGTTCGTTTTAGTCGCTTCTCACCCAGAGGGTGTCATGGTGACTTACAACATTCTAACTATATAAATAAGTTAAAAACTACGTAAAATGATAATAAATATAAAATATGAACATTGAGATATTAGATTTTTTAAATATGTGGCTAACTCACTAACTAAAACAACCGAAACATGTGGATTACCCTCCAAAGGCCAACCTAAACAATTGGGCCTTTCATGCCCTGCAGAAATGAAACAAATCCACCAGTGCATGGGTGTCATCTGAGATTGCATTCCACAGGGTAGGGGCCGCAACTGAAAAAGCCCTTCCCCTGGTGGCAGCTAATCGAGCCATCTTGGGGTCAGGCACCTGCAAGAGGCCCCTAGAGGATGACCAAAGGAAAAGTCGGGGGCTGTGGGGGATTTGAACTTGCCCTTTGACCTCTAGGGAGCGCTACAGAAATCTCTTCCTCATCAATCCACAATATGGCTTCTGGGGGTACCATGTTATCCACCCATAGTTTTCTTGGCACCCAGTCCTGGTTTTCCTCCACCTCACAGGTGCAGAAGGTACTTCTGAGGAACCCAGGAGGTATTACCTTTGTGATTACAGGGCATGCTTGTTTAGAAACAGCAGCCTCCATAAATTTTTCCCAGTACCCCACGGCAGCCATGTTGTGATTTTCCCCAGGGCAGCCATTTCGTGGTGACTTCCCCTCTCTCCTCATCAAAATTTGAAAGTGGCCAGAGGCTCAATAAGATCAGGGAACCCCCTTGTCTAGTGAAAGGCCTCCATCAACTGACTTCCAATTTCCACGGTCAGAGAAGATCCTCATTTTGGACTGACCCTGGTCCAAAACCGAGGTGCCCTTCTGAAAGTTTGCCCTCGGCTTGTCAGACACCTACTCCTGATTTTTGATTGCAGAGCCATGGAATGACAGC
Organism: Gekko gecko; assembly: GCA_029375565.1. Lineage (NCBI taxonomy): Eukaryota > Metazoa > Chordata > Lepidosauria > Squamata > Gekkonidae > Gekko > Gekko gecko. Next base: position 35,706,475 of record JAPDNY010000016.1, on the reverse strand, counting down.
CGACACAGAGGGCAGCCTATGCGACGACAGAAACAAAACGAATGCGCTAATGAAACTTCCTCTGCATCTTCCAAATTGTATGTATGAAGGGTTATCTCTTTTTATAGTACCAAAAAATTCAATATAGGTCCTAGCTTTATGAAGTGCTATAAATCAGGAGGGTGAAACCCTCAAAGGCACAGAGAACATACTGCACCTATATGGAAAACGGTTGGGAGTTAATCGGACTGTCGTAGTCCCTCGCTCCCGTCGCAACCCTATAAATCTCTGGAATGCCTTTACAAAGGCATATTTTCACACTACAAAGTAGGGCAGAAATGAATCCTACTTCCTCCAATGTTTCTTTGCAAATATTGAGTGGAGAGTATTCTCGAGTCTGGACAAACAACTATTTGACAAAGATCGGCTATTTGGCACTGGTATTTGGCTATCGAAAGAGTGAGCAGTAACGTTTGACCGTACCTGACAGTCAACGTTCTGTTGCAGTGAAAAATGAGTCAGGACTTGACACGCAACAATCAATACGTGACGATATTTGACAGCTGACATTCAGGAACCATCAATGTTTGATACCTCCTGACAGTTAGTATTTGACAGCGTCTGACGCGTAGCATTCGGCCATATCAGACAGGCAGCGTACGGTAGCATTCAGTGTGTGATTTTATCTGACAGCTGACTTGGAATAGAAGAACATAAGAAGATCCCCCCTGGATCAAGCTAGTGGGCCATCTAAACCAGCATCCTGTTGCTTACATGGCCAAACAGGAGAGCCGGCTGCCAGGGCACAGAGGCCAAGGCCCCTGATGTTGTTTCCCAGTGCTGGTATCCAGAGATTTACTCCCTCTGAGTATAGAAGTTCCAGTTAGTCAAAATGCCTAATAGCCAAGGCTATTTTTGGGCAGGAACGCACAGGAACGGAGTTCCGGCTGGCTCCTGAGTTGGCCATGCCCAGCAGGAACTCATTAGCATAAAAGGTCACACCCAACAGCAGAAACTCATTCGGACTGGCTACATTAGGGGTGTGTGGCCTAATATGCAAAGGAGTTCCTGCTACAAAAAAAGCCCTGGGTTTTGACAACAAACAAGGTAAACAGAATAAGAAGCAAAAGGTGGGTGTGGCTGGATGACATGGGGGTAACATGGAGGTGTGGCCTAATAGGCTAATGAACTGTACTGTCAGGGGTGTGGCCTAATATGCTACTAAGTTTCTGCTGTTGGGTGTGGCCTATTATGCTAATGAGTTCCTGCTGGGCTTTTTCTACCACTGATGGACCCCTCCTTCATTAATCTACCTAATCACCTTTTAAAACCATCCATAAGATCTTATTAATAAAATTTTGGAAGCCACAGAAATGGACAAACTCACATTAATTTTGAAAGGTCACTTGGACAAGTTATTTGAAAAGACTTGGTGGAGATTTTACGAATGGAATGATCAACACACTCTTACTTAAACTGGACAGGATGCATAACCAAAAGGAAGAGACGAAGAGGACATGAAGAAATGAAATTTTATTATTGTTGTTGTAAAACAAACTTTGTTTAGCATGAGGTAGAAACTATTTGTAAAAGAAAAGAAGCATTAATCAATATGTAAACACAAGATACCCCCATTTTTATGTCTAGACTATGTGTTGTTTGTATGTTGTTGTCATTATAGTTGGATTTTTTTAAAAAAAATCTATGCTTGTGGTACATTTCTAGGGATGGGCACAAACTGGCTCACGAACTATAGTTTGTCATGTATTTTGGCTGGTTTGTGGTATACAAAGTGATCTTTGCAAACTGAAGAGCCACCACAAACTTCCACAAATTTTAAGGCAGTTTGTAGTGGTTTGTGGAGGTTTGTTTCTGCTCTTCATGAAAAACAGCTGAGCAGTGGGGAGCAGAGAGCAGGGGTTTAAATGTCTTGGTGCGATTTAACCCCCTACTTTCTCCTCCTCACTGCTCAGCTATTTGGCTTAAATGGCTTGGAGCCATTTAAACCCCTGCTTTCTGCTCCCTGAGAAAAGCGGTGGGAAGTAGAAAGCAGGGTTCATGAACCTATACAAACTGGTTCGGTTCATGAACCAATGTATCAGTTTGTATTTTGGTTCATGGTTCAGAAGCAAAGAGTCATTGGAAAAGACAATAATGCTAGGAAAAGTTGAAGACAGTAGGAAAAGAGAAAGAGCCAACATGAGATGGATTGACTAAATCAAGGAAGCCCCAACACTTAGTCTGCAAGACCTGAGCCAGGCTGTTAATGATTGGACATTTTGGAGGTCATTAACTGATAGGGGATGCAGAAGTTGGAAATGATTTGATAGCCTCGCACCCACACCCACCCACCCACAGAACATCACTATGTCCATCGTTTAATAAATAGAAAATAGTTTCAGCTTGGGGAACCAGGTCCTCCTTTACTGGTTGAAACCAAAAAAGAAAGGGAGCCAGTGTACAAAGACTGGAAGAAAGCACGAAAAACACTGGCTGAAAATAAACAAGGTAGATTTATAATGATATGGAATAACAATTCAGTGAACAGAAATATAATAATGGCCAAGGTGTAACCAGAATACAGAAACAAATATAAGGAATAAAGTCCCAAATATTTCACCGTGTCTCACTCCAGTTGTGTTGTAATATCATAGTCCAATTTGACGTGCAGTTCATCATGGAGTGGACATTCATGAATTCCATAAGCCATTGAAAGCCATTGACGTGTAGTCCGGATCCAAGCTGCCGCGTTTCAAGTATTTCTTATTCAAAACCAATTCATGATTGATTATACTGGCTTTGTATGTGCCTTCTACTGAGACTGGGTCCCACTATAGCCTATTGGTTTTGAATAAGAAATACTCAAAACGCGGCAGCTTGCATCCGGACTACACGTCAATGGCTTTCAATGGCTTACGGAATTCATGAATGTCCACTCCATGATGAAATGCACGTCAAGTTGGACGATGATATTACAACACAACTGGAGTGAGACACAGTGAAATATTTGGGACTTTATTCCTTATTCTTGTTTCTGTATTCTGGTTACACCTTGGCCATTATTATATTTCTGTTTACTGAATTGTTATTCCATATCATTATAAATCTACCTTATTTTCCTCCTTTACTGGTTGCCTGGACAACTTTTTTGAGTCTCTCCATACTGGGGGATCCCTGGCTTGAATCCAGCCATCTTTTCCACTTAATCTCATCCAATTCCCTTCCTTACTACAACCCTGTCCATGCAGGACTTTCACCCATGCAGGTCCCATAATTATTCTAAGGGTCAAAGGGGACTAAGTTTCCTTTTTCATCAACAGAGCAGCTGGTGGGATCCAAGCTAATGTCCTTACCTGCTCTAGATTTCCTGAACAGCCATTGCTGGTTCTCTGGGCAGAGGATATCTGCCGAAGCCCCCCATTTGTGACTGCAAATATGTAATAATATTATTATTACGAGTATTACTATTCATGAACTTATTTCCCTAAGCCGAGCGGGTATTTGTAAATGCGTATTTTCCATTCTGGCGAGGGAAGTTTGTGTCATTACCATTTCAATTAAAATTGCTCTTTGAAGCAGTTTGTCTCCAGGCTGAGTCGCGCGACTCTTTTTTGCTTTCATGAACTTGTAAAAACCTGAAAAATAAAAATGACCTCGTTTCTGTCGGTTGGCTTTCTCCACACCATGCCTGGTTTATAATAGCTTGTTTTCTTTCTCCTTCTCTCCTCCCCCCACCTTCTCATTATATCTTCAAAGGCTTTCTCTCATTTGCGGGCCACGGAGTGAATAGTTTAAAACAAAATCCCTCTAAAAAACAAACTGTAAGAAATAAAAAAAAGTGGTTAGGACATGAGAAGTCAAACAGAAAAATTCAAAACCAGGCAGTTCCCAGCAGGCCGTGAGGCATGCCACCAGAGGCCCTGGACTGCAGAGTTATTTATTGACTTCATTTATACCCCACATCTCTCCCCAATGAGGACCCAAAGCAGCCTACCTTGCTCTCGCCTCCATTTTATCCTTACAACGGCCCTGTGAGGTAGGTTAGGCTGAGAGTGTGTGACTGGCCCAAGGTCATCCATCAAGTTTCCACTGCAGAGTGGAGATTCAAACCTGAGCCTCCCATATCCTAAGACTGGTACTTTAACCAGTACACCACACTGGCTCGGAGTATGGAGGTTCATGCTTTCTAGCATGATCACTGTGCTTTTTTGCAGTTGCTGTCTCCCCCACTTGTCTGACACCTCAGGCAAATTTAAAAACCAAATAATTAAAAAAACGACACCTCAGTTCAAAAATTTTAAATTGAGACTTACTACTGGATTCTCTGTGTAACTTCTGTGTCTGTCCATGAAACCAAATAAGCTTGCAATTGCTTCTCAAACAGAAGCCCCTGACTGTGCAGGTGCAAAATATAGGCAATGCAATCAAGCCAATATTGGTCATTTAAAAGATACAGCTGCAAAGAGGGAATGCAGTGCAAACAAGTAAGTCACCTTTACGACTTGACCATGAATCAGGGGATGCATGCTCTATCAAGAAAATTTAGTTCCCAGACTGGGCAAAGGATGCCACAAGCTGCAGCTGTGTAGCCCTGTAGAACAAGTAACTACTGCATACTTGTAAAGCTGCTCAAGACCAACTTTTAACATCAGCCATGGCAATTCAAGCAGGTGCTCACCTCTCATATAACTGAGGCAGTCTAGTCAGGTAGATTTGCCCGGGCATTGTATTCATGTTGAAGTTTACAGCATTATCTACTGCCTAGATACCCTTTTCATATGTTGTAGCATCTTCTCTCCCACCTGTACCATAAGGAAGGGAGAAAGTTTTTAGTTCCCATTCCCCCTTCTTCTCCCCCCGCCCCCCAAGCCCCACCTGTTTGGTACGTAACTGAGGCACTTAGTGAATACTGGGAAATGTAGTTCTGAAATGTTTGACGTGCTAATGTCTGAAGTCCTGGGGAACTATATTTTCTGGCATATCTTAGGTGGCCCACGGTGACATTTTAAGCAGAATTAGCACCCTTTTAAGTCCACTGAAGTGAATGATATTAGGAAGTTGATAGCTTAGGATGGAGAGTCATTGAGGAAGCAGGGGAGAAATAGGAAGGCCGAGGAGAAAAGTGATTCTTCCTTGCTTAGAGCTTGCTGGCTTCCCTGCCAGCATGTTATCTGTTCATTGCTGTTACCACAGCAGCAGAGCAGCCGGTCGAGGAAGATATGTGGGGCTGGGGCCTGGGGGATAGAAACTGGGGCTCTTGGAAACCCCATGATCGATGCCATCAAGAACACCACGGGGTTGCAAGCGCTTGGAATCAGTTTATTGGCACATAACCCCATTTATCCGAGTGAGTCCATGCCTGGGTGTGTGCATGCTCTCTAGCTTTAAATTAGTTCCAGCCAAGGCAGGGGAAGAAGCTAAATTGGGCAGGAGAAAAAGGGGGAAGTTGGTACCAGAGATTCTCCGAGAAGATGTTACACTACGAGAGTCACTGAAAAGGTTTCGGGGTGCTAGTCATGCACGCTTAAACCAAGGGAAGTTTGAGGGGATTATTCAGAAGGGATCGTCTGTATACTAGACGGAAGAACGAGAGAAAATATTTGAAAGTTGGGTTCGCTAAATAAAGTTCTTGGTGGAGGCCACAGTGACTGAGGAGAAACACATTTCATTGCTCTGACCAGCAGCTGTGGTAGAAGAAAATAGAAAAACAGCCAGCAGGCAATGGCATGGCATCCCTTTGGGAAAACTCAGAAAAACCATAGAGTTTTTGGTGATTCCTAGAGGGGACTGACATTACTCCCGCGTTTTCTTGGAAATGTTGTCATGCGGTCAGCCAGTGTCCATTCACCCATATCCCTTCCCCACTTGGTCCGCTAGACAGCATCCACGGCTCAGATACACTGTTTGGGAACAGTTAAGTCACAGCCTTGCTCTGTGGTAGGTCCTTTCCTCCACACTGCCCAACCAGAGTGAGTGAGAATGTGCCTTCACTTGCCATGTTCAGTAGGCATTCAATGGAAGAAGAAGAAGAGGAAGACGAGATTGGATTTATACGCCACCCTTCACTGCCCAAAGGCGTCTCAGAGTGGCTTACAAACTCCTTTCCCTCCCCCTCCCCACGACAGACACCCTGTGAGGTTGGTGGGGCTGAGAAAACTTCTGACAGAAACTGCTCTTTTTCAAGGACAGCTGTGCCAGAACTATGGCTTACCCAAGGTAATCCAGCAGGTGCAAGTGGAGGAGTGGGGAATCAAACCCAGTTCTCCCAGATTAGAGTCCGCGCACTTAACCACTACACCAAACTGGCTTTTGAGGGTCTGCTTTTAATGGTGTTTACCTGCTTGTAATTGTATTTACTTGTGTATCAGTTTTAACCTGGACACTTACGATGTCAATGTCCTGCAGTTTTGGGTTTTTTTATTAACTGCCTTGAACTTGCAGCAATAAGGTAGGGTACAAATAAATTCTCATTGCCTCCCCCGGAAGCCTAACACAGTAAACCACATTCCGCTCCTGATGGGACAGAAGAAAATCATGAACACATGACCCTAAACCATACAAATAGCTGGTGTTTTTTGCACAGCACCTCCTGTCCCAGGAGCAGTCTATCTGAACAGTGAGCACTTTGCATTCAAGCCAGAGTACCCTGAAAAGTCGAAAGCCGTTCTTAACCCACTGACTCCAGTGTAGAGGACAGCAAGATTAGAAATGGGGGTCCTTGCAGGAAAACAGAGCATGTTACAGCCCCCAGCACTTGGCCTGCATTTGTTCCCTTGCAGTGTTAACCTTTCCTGCTTTCTTCTCACTTATCCTGTCTTTGAGGGTAATCGGTGGCTGGGATTTGTGTTTGGAAAGTAATGCATTGCAGTGCCAATGGATTTCTCTTGTTGATGGGGATGCTCTGTCTCGCTGGCTAATATATGGGTAAATCTTCCTGTGTCAGGGCTTCGGTTTCTTCAAAGGTGTCGCACTGATGGAATGCGCAGCCCAAGGAGGCCAGAGGTGTTAAATGGGCTTACAAGCAATTTGTAGATTACATTCTAATGCGGTCTCTTGGTGTGTGTGTGTGTGTGCAAAGTTAAGAAGGTGAAGGGCTGGGAGTTTCTCTTACACTGGTTGCTAAACTGGAACGTATTTGCAACTAGAGAATCAAAAGAGCCGCGGAGGGAGAAGGACTTGGGGACACACCAGCCGGTGTGCCACTTCCCAGTCCCAAGTGAAGGCACAAGGTTTAGATGATTCAAAAGAAGATACTCGAGGCTGTGTCCCCCACTGTGTTTGACTTTTTGACCCATGACAGATATAAATAGTATCATTAGAATCTACATTCCAGTTGGGTATGAGACCTTTAGTGGCTCTGGTTAAGTCACAGGTGTTCACACTGAAAGACGGGTTTTGGAAAAAGAGCTCACCTGCATTCAGACATGAAAGCAAATTGCCATTAACTTCAAATAATAATAATAATAGTTGGTTTCAATATCCTCCTTACCTCTACCCCCAAGGAGTCTCAATATGGCTTACAATCACCGTCCTTTCCTCTCCCCACGACAGTCACCTTGTGAGGCAGGTGGGGCTGAGAAAGCTGGGAGAACTGTGACTGGCCCAAGTTCACCCAGCTGGCTTCATGTGGAGGAGTGGGGATTCAAACCCAGTTCTCCAGATTAAGAATCCAATGCTTGGTGCAGTTTGGTGTAGTGGTTAGAAGCATGGACTCTAAGCTGGGAGAACCAGGTTTGATTCCCCACTCCTCCACATGCAGCTGCTGGTGTGACCTTGGGTCAGTCACAAGTTATTTCAGAGCTGTCCTCTCAAGAGCAGCCCTTGAAAGAGCTCCCTCCGCCTCACCTACCTCACAGGGTGTCTGTTGTGGGGAGGGGAAGGGGAAGGAGATTGTAAGCCACTCTGAGACTCCTTTGAGTAGTGAAGGATGGGGTATAAATCCAATCTCCTCCTCTTCTTCTTCTTCCTCACCACTACACCACACTGGCCCGCACACACTGTTTCTTGCTGTTCTCATGTGCACATGCACTTCCTTCTCTCACGCGCAGAGTTTAACAGCTCACTTCCCAGTTTGATCCAGCCCCATTTCACAGTGACACCCGATTGTTGCTTGTTTGCAGGCCAGGGAATTCAAGTCTGGCTTCAAGACTGCAGATGTGAGCTATTTAGCTGTAGCAAAGCGCATCTCATCTCACAAAGAAGCCAAGGGGCATCCTCACAGGTGCGGGCTGCTTTGATTGCGTCGGAATAGTTTGGATAGGTGGGCTTTGATTACCCGGAGGCAGAGTCTCCCTGCCAAATGCTCGCTTTGATAGAGTGAACCCACCTCTTGGAAGACTTCAAACTGCATAGGAAACTTCGTCTCGGGTCCCAGTCAAGCTGTTACCCTGCAGGTCATGAGAATGCCTTATACCGAATCAGACCACTGGTCCAACGACTGTTTTGTCAGACTGGGAGCGGCCCTTTGGGCTCTTAGGCAGAGGTATTTTATATTGCCTACTCTGTGTGTGTGTTAAGTGCTGTTATTATTATTAGTATTATTAGTATTAGTATTATTATTAAGATTTATATCCTGCCCTCCTAACCAAAGCCGGCTCACTTCTGACTTAACGGTGGCCCTGGGAATGTCCTATCCTTAACAGCCTTGCTCAGGTAAACTGAGGGCCGTGGCTTCCTTGATCGGGCCAATCCACCTCACGTTCCTCTCTTTTCCTGCTGCCGTCAACTTTTCCTAGCACGATTGTCATTTTCCAGTGACTCTTGTCTTCTCATACTGTGACCAAAGTATCATTGTCTCAGTTCAGTTATTTTATCTCCGAGGGAGAATCCAGGTTTACCGACTACCTGATCCTTCTTAAAAATGGAGATGCTGAGGACTGGACCTGGGACCTCCTGCATGCAAAGCAGGTGCTCTGCCACTGAGCTACCACTCCTCCCAGGTGTGAGTCATCCGGCACTGAAGATGGCATGGGAACAAAGATTCTGGGTAACAAACAGGTTGCTCAAGGCCTGGGTGAACAGTGTGGAATCCCAGGAGAGATGGTTGTCTGAGCTCACATTAATAATTTTTGTAGGATGCTCATAGACACCTACCCATTTTGTGGTATACACGATATTCCCTTCCCCATTCTTCCTTCCTTCCTTCCTTCCTTCCTTCCTTCCTTCCTTCCTTCCTTCCTTCCTTCCTTCCTTCCTTCCTTCCTTCCTTCCTTCCTTCCTTCCTTCCTTCCTTCCTTCCTGAGGAGCAATCATAACACATGAAAATGTTACATATGAATTCTTCATTTATTTATTTGTATATTTCTACCCCACTGGCTTATAACCTCATTCTTCCCGGCCCTCCAACCACGACACCACCCTGGAATCAGCTTCCATCCGCCCTCCAGCTCAGGCAAACAGACCTGTCACAGCGAAGGTGAAATAATTTCAACCTAATTCGCTACATTTCTGTCTGTGCATCAAGTTTTCTTACACGGCCAATCCTAGGCACCTTTTTTTTTTGGTGTGTGTGTCTAGAATAAACTCTTTTGGCTGAAAAAAACATTCAGGAGTTTAAATGTAGGGATTCAGTCATAGAATCACAGAGTCATAGAATCACAGAGTTGGAAGAAACCAGACAGGCCATCTAGCCCAACCCTCTGCTCAATGCAGGTTCAGCCTAGAACATCCCTGTCATGTGTTTGTCCAGCCGCTGCTTAAAGCCAGTTTGGTGTAGTGGTTAAGTGCACGGACTTTTATCTGGGAGAACCGGGTTTGATTCCCCACTCCTCCACTTGCACCTGCTGATGTGACCTTGGGTCTGGCACAAGCTCTGGCACAGCTGTTCTATCAAGGACAGTTTGTGTTAGAGTTCTCTCAGGCCCACCTACCTCACAGGGTGTCTGTTGTGGGGAGGGGAAGGGAAAGGAGTTTGTAAGCCTCTCTGAGACGCCTTTGGGCAGTGAAGGGCGGGGTATAAGTCCAAACTCTTCTTCTTCTTCTTCTAAAGACTGCCAGTGAGGAGGAGCTCACTACCTCCCTAGGCAGCTGATTCCACTGCGGAACAAGTCTTGCTGTTAAAAAGTTTTTCCTACTATCCAGCTGGTATCTTCCCACCCTTAATTTAAACCCATCATTGTGAGTCCTCAGCGGCCAACAGGAACAGCTCCCTGCCCTCGTCTAAGTGGCAGCCCTTCAAATACTTCAATCCTGTCCCCCCTCAACCTCCTCTTCCCCAGACTAAACGTTCCCAAGCCACTCTGGCCTAAATCCACATCAGCTTACAATACTACCGCACATCATCGAGGCAGCGGGTTTAGAAATTTAGGGATGGTTGGAGTGTATTCTGGCACAGGAAAACTGATGGACTGCCCCCAGATGACAACTGTGTCTTAGCTGGGAAAAGGCACTCAAATGCCGACCCTTTGGAATTTTGAAGAATCATCTAGCAAAATATTTGCACTGGTGTCCGGTGGGCCGAGTGCCTGTTGCACTGGAATATTACATGACCATCAAGAGAGGACAGGCAAATGCTTGGGCAGCAAAGGAGCATGGGGAGGGAACAAAAAAAAAATCCATTCAGTTGTCTTGAACAAAGGGATATTAAAGCCAGCGGTGTGTGGATTCTTCCGCTCATAAATTGCCTCAATAGAAAGCCAAGGCTTCGGTGTCTGGCCAGGCCGTGTAATTCAATAACTGGGAAATTGTTCCTTTCCTTGCATGAGGGATCAGATCTCTCAACCTTTGGACTCTAAAATGAGAACCAAAAGCCCTCTAAATGAAAGATGAATCAGAGACATAACACCTTGAAATGAGGGACGCAGAGGAGGGCTTCCTCCCTCTCCCTCTCTCTCCCTCTCCCTCTCTCTCTCTGTCCATCCATACACTCATCTGTCCATCCACACGCTTGTCTCTCTTAGGGCTGGCAGCTCTGAGTTGGAAAACTCCCGAAGATTTGGGGGTCGAGCTTGGGGAGGGCAGGGTTTGGGAAAGGAGGAACCTCACCTGGGTATAATGCCACCCTCCAAGGCAGCCATTTTCTCCAGGGGAACTGAACTCTGCTGTCTGGAGACCAGTTGTAATCCCAGGAGATCTGCAGGCCCCATCTGGAGGTTAGCAACCCCAGCATGTCTGTCCATCTGTCCGTCCATCTATCTACCAGTCACCAGTTCTGGACATTCTGTCCCATCTAGAGGAGTCAAGAAACAGAATCTAGGTTGGGGGGCGTGCAATCTGCAGACAGAAAATCCTCCCCAGGCAGATCGGGCTAAGTCACAGTGGCAGGGAAGAGGTCTGGTTCCCATCCCCAACACCAGGTTGGAAAACTCCTGGAGATTTGGGAGTGGATCCTGAGGGGGGCGGAGCTGCGGTGGCTCAAGTGGTTAAGACACTGAACTGCAGGCTGTGGAAGGTCAGTAGTTCAGCAGTTCAAGACCCGGGTGCCGCATGACGGGGTGAGCTCCTGTCTCTAGTTCCAGCTCCTGCCAACCTAGCAGCTCGAAAGCAAGAAATTGCAAGTAGATAAATAGGCACCACTTCGGTGGGAAGGTAACAGCGTTCCGTGCGCCTTGGTGTTTAGTCATGCCGGCCACATGACCACGGAAACGTCTTCGGATAGCGCTGGCTCTTCGGCTTTGAAACGGAGATGAGCACCGCAACCTAGAGTCGGATTCGACTGGCTTTCGAGCAAGGGAACCTTTACCTTTACCTTTACTACCTGAGGGGCAGGGCTCGGGAAAGGAGGGACCTCAGTGGGGTACGGGCCATGGAGTCTACCTAGTTTAAAGCAGCCAGTTTCTCCGGGGGAACTCTGAAGTCTGGAAATCAGTTGTAATTCCACGAGATCTCCAGGCCTCACCTGGAGGTTGGCAACCCTAATCCCACATCTCACAAAGCTAATCTGGAGAAAGAAAGGAATATCAGGGGAAAAGACAGGGAATTCAAATATCCCATGCAATGCAACTGTGTTTCGTGCAGTCCATCCCTGGGAACAGGGGCACCACAGACTGTCCTCGGGAATTGCTTAATGTTGCCTTTTTAAAATGCAAACGAAGGACTTTTGGTAGCACTAAATGGAGGCGCTGAGGAACCGGTTAATTGCTGCACAGAGAGAGACAAACCTTAGTATGGAAAGAAGAATGCCCCTGGGCGATTCAGAAGGGACACTTCCCAGGCAACCAGTGCTGCAAATTTCTGCCTGAACTGCGTCCTTCCGATCCTCACTTAAGGGGAAAGGTGCATTGGCACAGTGCCTTTTTATGTGACAGGTTATCTTTTGAGTGGCTTTTCTGTGCTCTTCCACGGGGAGTGAACCCAGCAGGGAAGACGACGACCAGGCTTTTCTCTACCTGAACGAGTCTCAAAGCGGCCTTACAATTGCCTTTCCCTCCCTGTCCCAACAAGAAGCACCTTGTGAGGCAGGTGGGGCTGAGAGAGTTCTGAGAGAACGGTGACTGGCCCAGGGCCACCCAGCAGGCTTCAAGGGGAGGAGGAAATCAAACCTGGTTCTGCAGATTAGGGTCTGCCACTCTTCACCACCACATCACACTGGCTCTCAGCGATGTGTGGGAGAAGAGGGCAAAGGGATCCACAGAGCGAAACTACAGAACGTTTATTTCTTTGCTTCATTGACACCTCGCCTTTCTCCTCTATGGGGACCCAAAGTGACTGACCTTGTTCTCCTTTCCTCCAATTTATCCTCACAACAAACTGGGGAGATAGTTTAGGCTGAGAGGGCTTACCGGCCCAAGGTCTCCCACCAAGCTTCCAGGGCAGACTGGGGATTCAAACCTGGTTCTCCCAAATCCGAGCCTGACACTCTAACCACTACACCACACTGGCTCTCAGGTTATCAAAGCCTCTACAACCTGTCCCTGAGGAAAAAATAGACCTGCATCTGAGACCGTGGAGAGCTGCTGCCTGTCAGGAGAGACAACACTGACCTTGAAGGACCAACATGAGCTGACCCTGTTAGAAGTCCACCCGATAAGTTCAAGTAGGAGTATGTGAGTTTCTTTATTGGAGGAAAAGTCTGCCCCAGCAGAACTGCTGCTTCTAAGTTAAAACTTAGGAAAGGTTCAGGGCTGGCCCAGAGTCATGTGACCATGGGACACGCAGCTTACATTTTTGGAGCTGAGCCTAGGGCTACCAACTCCCAGGTGGGGCCTGGAGATCTCCCAGAATTGCAGCTGATCTCCAGACAACCAAGATTGGTTCCCCTGGAGAAGATGGCTGCTTTGGAAGGGTGGACTCTGTGGCATGGGACTCCACTCAGGCCCCTCCCCGTCCCCAAGCCCTGCCCTGCCCAGGCTCCACCCCCAAATCTCCAGGAATTCCCCCAACCTGGAGCTGGTCACCCTAGCTGAGCCCACTCTTGGAGAGTCGCTTGGCATTGGCTTGGGAGCAGAAACAGGGATAAGAACATAAGAGAAGCCAATGTTGAATCAGGCCAATGGCCCATCTAGTCCAATACTCTGTCACACAGTGGCCAAAAATACCAGGTGCCATCAGGAGGTCCAGCAGTGGGGCCAGGGGATGCAGACCTAACTGCCAATGGTGCTCCAAAGAAGTTGCTGGATTGAGATGCTTTCCATGCTGCCCGTCACCCTTCATTTTCGTTGGCCATTGCTTGGGTGCGGGTGGGCCCACGGCTTTTGCTGGATGCTCCGAGAAGGAACCATCCATGAGGGGCTTGGCATATACGCCCAAAGGCATGCTGCTCAGCCCACTGGAAGATGCCCTGGCGGGACAGCCCTGATCTCTTTTCATTGGCCTCTGTTTCTTTGTAATGCTCTTCTCCCTTCATTCAAAGCTCTTTGGTGCTTTGGCATACAGATGGATTTCCTCAGCCCCCCGTCCGTCTGTTTGGATCAAGCGCACGGAAAGACAACAAGGCAGAGATTGTCAACACAGCGGGCTCTCCGAATCACACAGAAAAGGAGTGAGGACTCAGAATACAAATGGACCTGGTGGGCAGAGGATGCTGATGTTAGAGGACAAAGGCTCAGAGAAACTATCCGGTGCTCCGCCTGAGAGAAGGAGCCCTGCCTGGCTGGGCAAGAATCCCTCTGCTTTTTGGCTTTACTAGGGTAGGTGGCAACACTCTGCTTTTAGTTTCCATTTTCCTGTGCTGCCTTGTAAGTTTTCAGTTCCTGGAGCCAGCAAGACACAGGGGACAAGCAATGAAGGGGGACAGGTAGTGATTCCTCAAATCATCATCATCATCACCATCATCATCATCATCATCAGGCAGTGTGTGGAGTATAGCCAGGAAATCCTAAGATTGTCTGGGAACCAGAAGTTCTAGCTCTTTTAGCTTTATGCACCACTAGGTGGTGAGCTAGACCTATGCTTCCTCTAAGCTGTGGAGTCTTGTGAGCAAAAATTCTACTTTGGGAGCTCCTGGCATTAAAGTTGTGAGCCAGCGATTTGGCTGCTGCAGAAATTAGTTTGCTCTGGAGCCCTCCTTCCTGAGCGGAGACGAAAATGTGTGAGCTGGAGGCTCACACTAACTCAGTTTAGAGGGACACACTGAGCTAGACTTCTTTTTAAGGCAAGAGACCCTTCAGAGATGGTTTGCCATTGCCTGCCTCTGTCCAGTCAGCTGGTGGGGGGAACTTGCCCCAAAAAGAGGGAAATCCATTCGACATGCAGCAACATGTCATACATCACTGCCCATGTGACCCGGAAGTGACATCATCATGTCTGGAACTTCCAGGGAGCAGCAGGGAGGCCCATTCGATATGCAGTGATATGTCTATATCACTGGCCACGTGACGCAGATGCGATGACAATGTGGTGGTGACGCTCTGGTATTTGGGCAAAAACTCTATGGTAGAAGCCAAATTTACCATGGAGTTTTTGTGCAAATACCAGGGCATCTCCCTGACATCCCAGACATGATGACGTCACTTCTGGGTCACATCACTGTACATACCACTGTACATTGGATGGGCCTTTCTGCTGCTCCCGGGAAGTCCCCTCCCGGCCCTGCCAGTTACCAGGAGGGACCTGGAGACCCTAGTCTGCCCTCCCTGTTCTGGTTTTCCCATTCACTAGATGCTATCCGCCAAAGCGCCAGAGCTCAGCAGCCTTGGAGGAATATTTGAATGCAGACCCCCTCCCCAGGGCCATTTGCAATCTCTAATCTCCTCTCGATAAGGGGACAGCTAAGGAAGGAGGAGAGAAGAACCCACAGCGACACCGATAAGAAAGCTCATTCTGTTCAATTATTGACTAGATAAGGAAGACCCCAGGTCTGCAGTCCATTTACGGCCAAGCTTCCATAGCTCGGCAGCGTAAATATTTTAGCAAGAAGCCATTAATGCCAGCTGCCAAGGTGGGAATAATGGAGTCCCTGCCACTTTCTCTCCCTCCCACCACCTCTCCCAGAGCGAAAGCTGTGGGGAGTCCGGGCCTGAGAGAAATGCCGGCTGACGGTCTGCGCGCGTGACGCGAGCGAGCAAGCTGATGGCGGGCCACGAAAATAGGAACAGAAAAAGGTGGGGAAAAGCAGTGGAGGCGGGGAAGGGATGCCCGCTGAGAAGAGGACGCCTTGCCGATCACACTTCAGACTGAACGCTTGACCGGGCAGCCTTCCCAGGAACTCTCGCCGACAAGGACTCGGAGATGTGAGGCAGGCGCTTTGTGGCCCTGAGGCTGGGTCTCAGCGAGTGGCAGACATGGGCTGCCTGCGCTCAGGCCTCCGATCTCCCCTCAGGCACAGCCGGAGAGGCTGATACAGCTCAGAGACTCCTGGGGCTGGATTCTTGCAGGGCAGCCTGGTGTGAAGCAATGGCTGCGGGGCTGATGTGAGAAGCCCCCGGACACGTGGAAACCGCCAGGGAATCCTGGCTACTTGCTCTGTGGTGAGGGCTGCCAACCTCAAGGCGGTGGCTGGAGATCTCCCGGGGTTACAACTGATCTCTAGGTTGAAACCCTGGCGTTTCTGGTGGCTTTGAGAGCAACGTGAGGTCACTTCTGGGTTTTCCGTGGAAGTGATGTCACGGCCTTGCGTGCCGTCGATTTTTATTTTTTCTCTCACTGCCCAAAAGAGCAGCGATGGAAGAAAGACTTGCTGGTGGGCGATGCTCCCCTCTAAGCTGTGGAGTCTTGGGAGCAAAAATTCTACTTTGTGAGCTACTGGCATTAAAGTTGTGAGCGAGCGGTTTGGCTGCTGCATAAATTAGCTTGCTCTGGAGCCCATCCTTCCTGAGCGAAGACAAAAGCGTGTGAGCCGGAGGCTAAAAAAACGTGAGCTAGCTCGCACTAACTCAGCTTAGAGGGAACACTGCTGGTGGGAGGTCTCCTTCCATAGTGGGAAAGATGGCAACTGTAGTGGGGATGGACTCACTGGCCTTGCACCAATGCACGGTCTCACTCCTGGTGCAAAGAGAGAAGTGGTGTCCTTGCATTGGGCTGATGTGGCACGGTTCGCCCCGAACTTGAAGATGTCATTTCCAGTTTTGCGCCCTGATGTTGAACATTGGTGTGACATTGGCAGGCCCCTTCATCCCCCCCCCACTGGCCTGTCAAGTGGCAGTGAGGAATGAGTGGCTGATGCTGGGACTGGCTTAAGGTTGCCAGCTTCCAGGTGGGGCCTGGAGATCTCCCGGAATCTCGACTGATCTCTGGACGACAGAGATTGGTTCGCCTGGAGAAGAGGGCTGCTTTGGAGGGTGGAGTCTATCATATTATACCTTGCTGTGGCTCCACCCCTCCCCAAATCCTGTCTCCCCTAGATCCCACCCCTAAAATATCCAGGAATTTCCCCAAATGGAGCTGGCCACCCTAGACTGCCTCTCCGTGCTCGCTCTTTGCAGTTGCAGTAAGCGTGCCAGGCCTGTTCATAATACTTTCGCTATTCTGTTAATGTCCCCATCCTTCATTGTCACCCTGGGCAAGCAGTCATTTTAAGAGCCATCAGGAACACTGATAATTTGAAGAAAGCATCGAGGACGCCTCTTCCCACAAATGGCACTCACCGGATGGCTCACGAAGGGCAGAATGTAATCTGAAAGCATCTCTTGGGGGCTCTGGCAAAGGATGTCTCCCCCCCGCCCCTTGCCAAGGGAACACGCAGTGCCTGGCTCTCCTTCTCCCTCCTTTTAAGACTGGGCTCTTTTTGAAAGTGACACTTCCTTAACTGGGTCAGTCATGCTTGTGGTGTGTGGGATGCCGGCCGCATATTAAACAGGTGGCGACAGGTGCAGCAGACAGAACAGGGAGCAGGTATGCAGGAGCACATCGCTGAGGGTGGAGGTGCATACATTGCAAGACACTGTTTGGGGGTGTGTGGTGGCGGTGTTCTGCCTGTCTGGGCGAGGTCTGTGCACAGCAAGGGGATGGGGTCTCCGGAGGATCCCTCTTAGGGAGAACCTGGCCCTGCAATGGCAGGAGTGGTGGGCAGGATTCGACCCCGTTGCAGCATCGTCTAGGGTTGCCAAGAATTATCACCGATCTCCAGACCCCATTTCTACTGCCTGGAAGAAATGGCTGCTTCAGAGGGCAAACACTAGGATATATCATAGATTCTAGATGAAATCCCAGATTCCTCTCTCCACAGGCAGAGTTTCCAAATCACCAGGAATTTCCCAGTCCGTGCTCTTAACCACTTCACCAAAAGAGGTGAAAGGAGGCCTGACCTGTCTCAGGAGTTCCTGCTTTTATCGAAGGAGAAAGTTTTGCCTCTTTTCCCAACACCGTTGGCCTTGATGATGCCGCCTGCTCCATCCAACGCAATGGGAGCCACTGAGGTTCAAACCCCTTGCCATCTGTAGAGCCCTCCCAGTCCTTGATTTGTACAGCCCTGCACAAAGTGCAACTTCTTGCATGGAGGTAGATAAAATATAATCAAAAATAACTGGTTGTGTTTGTCTGGCAAAGAATGTTGGGAAGTCATGGGCAACATCTGGGGCAGAAAGAAGAGAAGAGGAAGAAGAAGAGGAGGAGGAGAGATTGGATTTATACCCCACCCTTCACTACCCGAAGGAGTCTCAGAGCAGCTTATAAACTCCTTTCTCTTCCCCTCCCCACAACAGACACCCTGTGAGCAATGCTCCCTCTAAGCTGTGGAGTCTTGTGAGCAAAAATTCTACTTTGTGAACTGCTGGCATTAAAGCTGTGAGCAAGATATTTGGCTACTGCATAAATTAATTTGCTCTGGAGCCATCCTTCCTGTGCAAAGAGAAAAATGTGTGAGCTGGAGGCTAAAAAACTGTGAGCTTGCTCACACTAACTCAGCTTAGAGGGAACCCTGCCTGTGAGGTAGGTGGGACTGAGAGAGCTCTGACAGCAACTGCTCTTTTTCAAGAACAGCTGTGCCAGAACTATGGCTTGCCCAAGGTCATCCAGTAGGTGCAAGTGGAGGAATGGGAAATCAAACCCAGTTCTCCCAGATTAGAGTCCTCACATTTAACCACTACACCAAGCTGGCAAGCTTTATATCTTCACCCATTGTAACTATTTGGGGGATTTTGGAGTCCACCATGGCTTTCTTTGGCCTGGAAAGCCTTCTGTTGCTTAATCCCTTGGACAGCAGCTGCCAGTCAGAGTAGACAACGTTGGGAAAGAAGGCTCCATTGTTTGGCTCAGCCTAAGGCAGCTGTGTGTGTGTGTGTGCCACTTTCTGTATAGCGCCTGCCGTGGCTGACACATTTACTTAATTTTTATTTATTCAAAACATTTCTATCCCGCCTTATCATCTCCTCAGAAGACAGCAACGATGTAGTTGGCTCGCTAAGAGCCAACTTTGCGTGAACTAGTTTTCAGAGTTCCGCAGACCGCATATGGATCAACGTGAACAGCCGTTTTTCAAACTTTTAGAAGTACAAGGAAGAGGAGCCCGACTACTTATCAGACTTCAAAACACTCATAATCTGTACATTTCCTTCTGGAACCTGATCAGACTCTTCAGCATTGATCCACATCAGCTAAG
Source organism: Gekko gecko (assembly GCA_029375565.1). NCBI lineage: Eukaryota > Metazoa > Chordata > Lepidosauria > Squamata > Gekkonidae > Gekko > Gekko gecko. The sequence goes on along the minus strand of JAPDNY010000016.1, from coordinate 35,687,583 downwards.
GGATTCAGCAAAGCAACCAATGACAGGACGGGGGGACTCTGGATGAACAAGGCTTTTAGGAAGAAATCCAGACAATTTCTTGTGTGTGTGTGCAGAAATGCCATTTATCATCTCACACACTTCCTCCCACCCGGTTTTTAATTTGCAACTGAAATTTATGTCTGATTTGTAGCCCTTGCGCTCAGCTCTTTCTTCCACCCAGGATGTGCGTCTTGATGTTCTATTATGCTCTGCATGTGTGTACCTCATAATTCTCAAACGAAGGACTTCAGCCATCAATTACCACTGTCCTAAAGGAAAAAAAAATCTACTAATGCAACATCTTCATTTGTGGAAGCGTTCATGTTTCAGACAGAGCCAGGTCTTGGGAAGATAGATATACGGCTTAAAGTTGAAGCCAGAGCTCCAGCTTCATCCTCTTTCACCTGAGATTGACCTTGACGTCTCCTGTCAACATCATCCTGAACAGGTGATGGAGCTGTGGATTAAGATTCCACCCTTGATTCAGGCACGAGGTCTTCTTCTTCTGGGTGGTGTTCAAATTACTCCTCTTTGGAATGGGCTGCAGCTCCCTGGGCCTCCCTGAGACAGTTTCTGTGGGTAGCTGTGTCAGATCTGCAGTAGAACAATTAGATTTGAGTCCTGTAGTAGCTTAAGGGGCTGCAATGACTCAGTGGTTAAGACGCTGAACTGCAGACTGGAAGGTCAGTAGTTCGGCAGTTCGAGACCCGGAGTGCCGCATGACGGAGTGAGCTCCCGTCTCTGGTCCCAGCTCCTGCCAACCTAGCAGCTCGAAAGCAAGAAATTGCAAGTAGATAAATAGGTACTGCTTCGGTGGGAAGGTAACAGCGTTTCATGTGCCTCAGTGTCTAGTCATGCTGGCCATGTGACCACGGAGACGTCTTTGGACAGCGCTGGCTCTTTGGCTTGGAAACGGAGATGAGCACCGCCCCCTAGAGTCGGATTCAACTGGCTTTTGAGCAAGGGAAACCTTTACCTTTTACTAGTAGCTTAGAGACTAAAGCCCTTTCCACACTTATCCTGGTTCAATACTGTCTCCTACTAGCTATTCTGCACTACACTCAAGTTCACCCCTTTTTTATCCCTTTTTTTGGGTCAATTCTGCATTAAATTGTGGTCGCCCCGGGTTCAGACTGCTGTTGCCCTGGGGTATATGGATCCTGTTCTGCCACAGGCTTTCCTTTGATCTGGAGCGGCCCCGGTGTAGATTTTAGAATTTTTAACTTGGTCTCAATCCTTCCCGCCCCTTTCCCGCCATACCTAGGACAAACACTCCTGTATGCAATGCAGAATTCATCCCGGGGCAGGCAAGCAAATTGGAGTGGGACAAAATGAGTGCAGAAAACAACTAACAAGAGTTTCAGGGCGTAAGCTCTCGAAAGTTCAAATCTAAATGTCCCTGAGACAGAGTCCCTGTGACCCACATGTATAGAGGTCTAAAATGTATAGAGCAGTTGCGTGAGACGTTGGCATATGAACAATCAGGCGGCTCCATCTCAGTTTTCACTTGGCAATACTGGAAGGACTGGTTCTCTTTGACCACCCCAAAAAGCTTCTCTGGGGATTACGGGACCCACGTGGACAAAAGTCATGTGTGATGGGGGCTGAAGAAGGAGGAGAATCTGTAAGATTGTGGGGAAAACCTGGCTGGATCCAACTCAGTAATTAGAGAGCCATACAATCTTTCCCTGGGAGGGAAGATGACACGATATAGCTCAGTGTCATCAGATCTCAGAAGCTAGGCAGGGTCAGTACTTGGAAGGGAGACCACCAAGGAAGGTTCTGCAGAGGAAGGCAATGGCAACCCCCCTCTGCTTCTCCCTTGCCTTGAAAGCCCCTTGCTGGGGTTGTCATAAGTTGGCTGTGACTTGACAGCACTTTACACAGACGCACAATCTGTCCCTCCCCTTTTTTGAGGGAAAAGAATCGCACCAATCAGGCTATCAGAAGGGCTAGGTGGGAAGGAGTTGGGCAACGGTGAGAAGTAGGGCTGGCAACTCTAAGCTGGGAAATTCCTGGAGATTTTGTGGGCGGAGCCTGGGGAGGGCGGGGTTTGGGGAGGGGCAGGACTCCAGCAGGGTATAGTACCATAGGCTCCACCCTCTAAAGCAGTTGTTTTCTTCAGGGGAACTGATCTCTGCTGTCTGGAGATCAGATGTAGTTCTGGGAGATCTCCGGGCACCACCTGGAGGTTGTCAAACCCAGGTAGAAGGCAGGCCACACCTTCTAGAACCACAGTGGCCTGCAGACTGTGTGGCCTTTTCAGGAAGTGAACGAGGTGCGTGAGGAGTCTTTTTTTAAAACAACAAAGAAATAAAATAAACAGGTGATAACAGCAAAGGATTTCTTGTGCCTCGCAGGCAAACGGTTCATTTGTGCAACTTAACAGCGATTGATTCAGCTCCTTCCAGGACTGTAAGCGACCCATATTTTCTGGATGCTAAAAAAAATTAGCATTCATTTTTTGGGAGGGCGGGGGGGGGGTTGTTGTGGAAACCCATCTGCTATTTGGATTGTTTCACTATTTGTTTTCTCAGCCGAGGAAATAACAGAAGATTGAGTCCAATCCGGCCGTAGCTGAGCGTATCAGTGTTTCCTCACATTTATGGCTCTTTATGTTGCTTCGGGGGATCGGGGAGGGGGAGAGAGCACGTCTCATTTGATACCGACTTCTTTTGTGGAGTTTGTTCAATAGTAATCTCTTTTTAGTACCCATTGTATTGTGTTTACACCAGCACAAAGAACAATAGTCACACATTACAAAAGTGTTTTATCCAAAGGTATATCTTGACAAAAATGTATATTAAAGGGCTGGCGTGCTGATCCGTTTGCTTTCTCTTCTGAATAGATGAAATCAGCTCCACTGAAAAGGGTTGCAATTGAGGTGATGGGAGGAGAGGAATCCCTACCTGTGGCACTGATGTCTGTGCCGGCTCATTCGCAAAGATAAAGTCAACTTTCAGTTATGCAGTGGCGTGGTTAATGTTCACAGGTGAGCCCAGTGCCACAGCTAGGCATTTGAATGCCAGGACAGACTCCAAGTTCTATGAGATCCAGTGTGGTGCGGTGGTTAGAGCTTTAGACTAGAATCCGGGAGACCTGCATTCAAATCCCTACACTGCTAAAGTTCACTGGGTAACCGTGGGCCAATCGCACAGCCTAGCCGACCTCACCAGATCGTGAGGACAAAATGGGGAATGGAGAAGGCTGTATGCTGTCCTGAGCTCCTTAGAGGAAGGGTGGATTTTACAAGTGGTACTGCACTGTTAGGACAGAATATGGAGAAAGAGAATGGTTTCCAGTTGGCAAAGGTGTCAGACAAGGATGTATTTTATCTCCCTGTCTCTTCAGTCCATATGCAGAACACATCATAAGGAAAGATGGATTTGATTTAGACAGAGATGGAGTGAAAATTCATGGAAGGAACATTAACAGTTTGAGATGCAGATGACACCACATTACAGGCAGAAAATAGCGAAGACACGAAACGACTGCTGATGAAGGTGGAAAGCAGAAAGTGCTGAAGGAGGATAACAGCTGAACATCAAGGAGACAGCTGACAAGAAGGAGGCTGATTCATTTGAAATGTGGTGTTGGAGGATAGTTTTCATTCATAGGGTCCCCATAAGTTGGAAGCGGCTTGACTGTGCTGAAGAAGAAGAAGAGGGAGAAGAAGAGATTGGATTTATACCCCGCCCTTCACTACCTGAAGGAGTCTCAGAGCAGCTTACAATCTCCTTCCCCTTCCCACAACAGACACCCTGTGAGGTAGCTGGGTCTGAGAGAGCTCTCTCAAGAACTGCCCTTGAGAGAACAGCTCTGAAAGAACTTATGACTGACCCAAGGTCACACCAGCAGCTGCATGTGGAGGAGTGGGGAATCAAAATTGGTTCTCCCAGAATAGAATCCACACTCCTAACCACTAGACACACACACACACTGATGGCATCTGTTCACTGATAGAATTTCATGTTCCCAGATAGACTGTTCCTGCTTGGAAACTGTGATTAAAAAAAATATCATTCAAACTGCATCATGTCCATCATTCTGCATCCCTCCTACTTTGTTGGCAAGGTTGCAGGGTGGGGGTGGGAGGAAGGCCGTTTCTGGGTCAAAGTGCACTTAGGAATGAGGACAATTCCCCAAGAAATTAATCTAGATCCACGTTTTGTACTCCTTGGTTTCTATGCATACAGATGGTGTTGCACCAAGATTCTGCCAATCCTCTTATGCTGCCAGGGAGAATACAGACAGCGCGGCGTGGGAAAGCAGCTGATCCCCATAGCCAGAAAATGCAGTATCAAAGAGTCTGAAATATTGCAGCAAAGCGGGGGAGGGGCCCCCTTCTCACCTACCAAATTAAGCAATTAAAAGAATTAGTCAGACCGGAGGCATTTGTTACCAAGTGCTATTCCTTTCTTTGTTATGTAAATAGTTGCCCGAGGAATACAAGAGCTCAAATTTCTCAAGAGTCCTTCTGAAGGGATGTTATTACTTCTTAATACATTCTGTACGCTTACTATAAAGGTTGCATATTTTATTATTAAAATAATAATGATGATTAGCAATATTAATCATGATCAACAACAACAACAACAATAATAATTTGTCCATTCTGAATCGAGAGAAACTAATAGCCCTGAACAAATCGCAACACATTCCAGTTGTTTCTAATGGATGCTGCCATTTCAGATAAGTGAACGCTGAATAAGACCTCCTCTTTCAAGTTTTCTGTTTTTGATATTTATACTTCTCAACTGCAAATTTCTATATAACTTCCAATGAAATATAGCACAGAGATAACGGATAACTAGCTTCAAACCATGAAAATTAGCAGCAGTTGAAGTGTAGGAGGCTGATTCATTACCGCAGGACCCCAAGGCCAATTGAGGCTGTTTGACTCTCCAAGTTGTCACTGGAACCCTTGGAGCAGTGCCTAGAAGTCTCAAGAAACACCTGGACACTCTGGGCATTGAACAAATTACACCAGCTTAGTTCCAGAAGATAGTGTTCCACAGAACACCAAGAATCCTGTGAAGGTACATCTGCAATTCCCAAGAACTTGGCTAGCTCTCGAATTGCGGAACACAATCTGCCAGTCAAATATCTGACTGTGATAATTCATTTATAATAATAATCTCTGTTTCTATTCTAAATCTGGAGAAACCAATAGCTTCAAACAAAGCACAGTACATTCCAGTTGTTTTTAATGGATGCTGCTATTTCAGATAAGTGAACATTGAATAAGCTCTCCTCTTTCAAGTTTTCTGGGTTTGATATCTATACTTCTCAACTGCAAATTTCCATCTAACTTCCATTGAAGCATAAACCCACACATAACAGAATGGGGGAGCTAGCTAAGAAATGTGAAAATTAGCAATGGTTGAAGGGTTTACAGTACCTTTCCCCGTTTACTGCATGTGCATGACCCATGGCCCTGCAATTTGCATTTTATGGATGGACCCAGTTATGTGATCGGTGTTTCATTTGTCTGAGCTCTGTTTGAGAGGAAGTTACTACTTGGGTATCAAGCTGACACGCTCATCTGTCCACACTCTCTTCCCAAATGTCTCTGGACAGATTTCTTTATTTTAAATTCGAAAGGACTTATCAACAAGCTCAAGAATTATCGCACAAATGTTCTCAGAAAAGGATGTTCTTGAGGGATACTTTTAAAATATCTTGTACTCGTGTTTAGCATAGCTTCTTCCCTTCACTGCCAGCTTCTGGGATGTCAAAATAATGTTTTCCTGGGGCTGTCATTAGTGATGGTGTTGAATTGTGGAGTAGTTCCAATAATAAAAAAAGGATTTGTCCAAATGTTTGGAATTTGAGTCCATTCTGAATGGTACTGGTGGGTGTGTGTCTGTAACCTGCAAACCACCAGCTACCTTTCCACTGCCTTCTCTATCAGTTAGGGTCACCAACCTCCAGGTGATGACTGGAAATCTCCTGGGATTGTAACCAGTGTTCCCTCTAAGCTGAGTTAGTGTGAGCTAGCTCACAGTTTTTAAGCCTCACCTTGACACAGGTGAGCTCACCTTGACACAGAGAGTACTCCATCTTTCTGTGTTATACCTCTGAGGATGCCAGTCACAGCTACTGGCAAAACGTCAGGTCCTACAATGCCAAGACCACGGTCACACAACCCGGAAAATCTACAGCAACTAATGAACTCCGGCCGTGAAAACCTTCAACAACATAATTAGTACTTAGCTGAAAATTAAGGGAGGGATCTTTTGTGAACATTTTTACCCCTTTGAATGCTGGTGGGGAGTAAGTGCCAGTGGAAAGGAGGGGCATACCTCCATTGGCCAAGGAAATAGTGCTGAGATTCCCCCCATCCTTGTCCAGTTGCACACAGTCAACTGGTTGGTTGATGCAGAATGTGGATGGGTAGGTAAGTGATACAGACACATCCTCTTGTGCAACTTTTCCCCCAGTTATGTGCTCCCATCTGGTTAACCATCTGCTTCTGGGCACAATTCAAAGTACTGGTTCTGATCTTTAAGGCCTTAAATGGCTTGGAGCTGGGGTACCATCCAGCCTCCCAGTTACAGTCTTCCTCTCAAGCGCATCTCTCTATGCCCCTGCCTTCAGCAGTGAGCTCAGTGGCAACTTGTGACAGGGCACCTTTGGAATGCACCCCCCTTGAAGCTTCCCTGGTGCCTACTGTGCTATATTTTAGATGCCAGGCCAAAACCTCTTTTTATCCATGATTTTAAGCAGGGGTTTTAGTCATGCTAGCTTTCTTCATGGTCTTCTTCTAGTCTGGTCTACACGAGATTGGAGCAGCCTGAATAGCCCAGCTTAGACTGAGCTTGGAAGTGAAACAGGTCCAGCCACTGTTAGAATTTGGGTGGGAGATCGCCAAGGAAGACAGGGGTTGCAGTGTGGATCAAGGCAATAGCAAACCACCTCTGCTCGTCTCTTGCCTCTTGAGAGACAGTTTGGAGTAGTGGTAAAGAATGGCGGATTCTAACCTGGAGAACCAGGTTTAATTCCCCACTCCTCCAGGTGCAGCCACAGTTCTCTCAGAGCTGTTCTCTCATAGCTCTCTTAGCCCACACCTGCTTCACGGGGTGTCTGTTGTGGGGAGAGGAAGGGAAGGAGATTGTAAGCCACTCTCAGGTTTCAAGTGAAGGGCAGTGTATAAATCCAACTCTTCTTCTTCTTCTTCTTCTTCTTCTTCTTCTTCTTCTTCTTCTTCTTCTTCTTCTTCTTCTTCTTCTTCTTCTTCTTCTTCTTCTTCTTCTTCTTCTTCTCCTTCTCCTTCTCCTTCTCCTTCTCCTTCTCCTTCTCCTTCTCCTTCTCCTTCTCCTTCTCCTCCTCCTCCTCCTCCTCCTCCTCCTCCTCCTCCTCCTCCTCCTTCTTCTTCTCCTTCTCCTTCTTCCCTGGAAAGCCCTGTGGATGGGCTCTCAGTGGGCTGGCTGTGCCTTGGTGTCACGTCCTCCTTCTGGCCTGAGTTGGGTTTTAAGGATACCTTCTGTGTGGATTATGTCCAATGGTTTGTTTTTAACGGCTTGTTGTTTTATAGTTTTATACTAGCGGCAAGGCCCGTTGCGTGAGCAGATGCAACGGGCGCTAGCCGGAGTCCCGCCGAAGCCCCGTCCTCCTGTTTGCCGGCAGCGCTTGCAGGGCGAGGCCGGCTGTGCTGCCTCTGTGCTGCCGCAGCTCCCTGGTGGCCGAGCGGCAAGTGAGGGAGGCCATCTCGGGCCCACAGCCCCAGCAAGACAGCACCGGCCCCTGTCGCCCCGAGTGGTCTACCTCAGGGTGGACGCAGAGGTGAGGGAGTGAGGCAAGCGAGGGAGGCCATCGTTGGGCTGGCAGTCAAGGAAGTGGGTGCCGCTTGCCAGCAGCTGCGGCAGCACCATGGCCCCCTCTCAGGAATGGGTCTGGGGCCCTCAGTGTGCAGCCACCGGAGCATCCATCCAGTCCGGCGGCTGGTGATAGACTGTGGCCGACAGGCTGTCTGCTGTCTGCGTGGGCAGGACTGAGCCCACGCAGCCAGGCATGTCAGCCAATGGCCAGGGCCCCATTTTCGAGTGGCAGCCCCCGCGGCGTATTGATTTTGCCATGCATTTTGCCCTTATTTGGGCAAGCCAGCAGACGACTACTGTTTTATATAATAGGGAAGGATTATTTCAATTGTTAGCTAACTGGAGTAGGACTCTGAAGAGGCGGCAAGGAAATATTCCAAATAAATAAACAAGCAAGTGAGTGAATAACTAAATGTAGGGCTACAGCAGGATCAGGCAGAAGTCTGGCCACGCAGCTGTGGCAAGCAGTGAAGCTCCCAGAGTTGTGCAGCAAGACAAGGAACATCAGCTCAGTTGCCTGGGCAACGGAGATGCAGATCACCTTTCCCACATTCATAATGAGGGCAATGAAAGGCTTCATTTGCCTTAGGAACGCTGTCACCTAGCCCAATCTGATCATGGCAGTTCACGATGCGATACCTGATAGGTTGGGATCATGCCACGAAGGAGCCCTTTTTAAGTTAAAGAGAGAGAGAGCACATCAAAGCCATGGTCGATGGTGGCAACAATGACTGTGAACAGGTATGGGGGAAAAAAAAATAAAGAGCACAGAATTGGAAGGTAGGTTTTCTTTCTTCAGACCCTTCCAACCCTCCCCTGTGAACCAGCAACCTTTGCTTTGAAAATAGAAACACGCGAAAAGTCAGCCCGGAACTAGTGAAAAATGCCACTTCTGGCTTTAATGTGTAGTTACAGCAAATCAATTGCATTTTCACTACTGATAAACTGGAGTTTTCCCTGCAAATACGCTGTCAGAGCCATTTGAACTTTTCGAGACTGAGTCAGGGAGCTGTAAGAAAATCCACCCAGGGCGATTAGTTCTGCTGAGAAACCCGGCTGGTCCACGTTCCCCAGGCTTTCTTCCAGAATGGAGACTAGGAGAGGCTGTGGCTTGCTGGCGGAGCAACTGCTTGGCATGCAGAAGGTCCTAGGTTCAATCCCTGGCATCTCTGGTTAAAGGGATCATGTAGGAGATGATGTGAAAGACCTTTGCCTGAGACCTTGGAGAGCTGCTGCCATTCTGAGATGATACTGACTTTGTTGGACCAAGGGTCTGATTCAGTGGAAGGCAGTTTGATGTGTTCATGTGTTCACGCATGGGTGTATGCCACTAGTAGGGTTGGTGACGGTGGGAACGCCCATGAGCAAGTATCGTGTTGAAGGGAGGAGAGGCGATATGAAAATTGTATCCGTGGTGCTATAACCCGGGAAGGTCCATTCATGAAAGCAAGCCTTTAACATAAGAACATAAGAGAAGCCAATGTTGAATCAGGCCAATGGCCCATCTAGTCCAACATTCTGTCACACAGTGGCCAAAATATACCAGGTGCCATCAGGAGGTCCAGCAGTGGGGCCAGGGCACTAGAAGCCCTCCCACTGCTGCCCCCTCCAGCACCAAGAATAGAGTGCATCACCTGCCCCAGACTGAGAGTTCCTATCTATACCCTGTGGCTAATAGCCACTGATGGACTTCTGCTCCATATGTTTATCTAATTCCCTCTTGAAACTGTCCATGCTTGCAGCTGCCACCACCTCCTGTGGCAGTGAATTCCATATGTTAATCACTCTTTGGGTGAAGAAGTATTTACTTGATGTCACGGTCGTTAGAAAGCGACCGTGCCTGGGCGAAGTTGAACCTTCAGATTTACTCGCTCTTCTGAATGTCACATGATGACGTTTTTCATACTGCATGGGGGAATATCATGGCTGAACATCATAGTTGCTACTGGAGTCATGGATCCTTGCAGGGATTCAGCCTGACGCACTCCTGAGCTGTGTCTCAAAATGAAAGCCTCCTCAGATATTCACGGTGGCCCCTTGTAATGAACCACTGAAGGCTGCAGAGTCCATAAATGGAGGGCAGTGTTCTCCTAGCTTTCAACATGTTCCAACTCACTGGGTATCTCATTGGCTCTCCTAGCTCTCATCTGCTCAGGTGACAAATATTTGCAGGTTAGGCTTAGGAAATGGGCAAACTCTGCCCTTGCTTTAGACCCGATTTCTCTAGTGCCTTCAAGAGCCAGTTTGGTGCAGTGGTTAGGAGCGCGGACTCTAATCTGGGAGAACTGGGTTTGGTTCCCCACTCCTCCACATTCTTCGTCTTCTTCTTCCCCACCTGCCAATTTCCCTTCCATTTGCATCCTTCCATCCAGGTGGGCTTCTTGGTTTCAACTCTTGGACCACAGCAGACTCTCCTTGTGGGCCAATCCTTCTTGGTTCTGCCACAGCATCCTCTCATAGTTCAACTCCCAAACTTCATTCTCTGAGTGCTTATGTACATACATCAATGGCATCAAGTTGCAACTGATTTGCAGAGACCCCAGTACGGGGCTTTTAAGACAAGTCAGAAGTAGATGTGGTTTGCCATTGCTCACCTCCGCAGAGCCTTCCTTGGTGGTCTCTCATCCAAGTACTGACCTTGCTTAGTTTCCAAGATCTGATGAGATCAGGCTATACCATGCTGCTTTCCTTCCCTCTCTGAATTCTTTGCTATGTACAAATCTCTCACTTGGTGTCAGGCTTTAGAGCTTCTTAAATACACAGAAGGTGGGCAGGAAATCATCCAAGTCATGGATAATGACTTGTGGTGGTTTTATTGCATTGTGTTCAACAGTGTTTATTGTTTTAATTTGCATATTGTTGGACGCTTTGAATTAGAGACTTTTTTTTTAATGAGCAAATGGACCTGCAAAAGAAAAGAATAAAGTACAGAGGAAGCAAAGAAGACTCCCCTTCACACCAGGAAATGTGAAGTGAACCGAATTACTTCTTGTGGGCTGTGCATCCAAAAAGCAGAAGAAGACAGGAACTAAAAGGGGGAACCACACAATAACAGGAGTGGAGAGTCCCAAGTTTTCTCCCAGACTGGTATTCCTTGATATTACAATTTTTTTTTCATGACATATCACCTTTGTCCTTGCCATGGATGCAGTGCAACTGCGAGACAAACATATGCAAATGTAATTAATGGTTTATTTAATTTTACCTTATTTTAATGTCTGTTATGTGCCATCAAGCCACTTCCGATTTATGGTGACTCTATGAATTAATGTCCCCCCAAACATCCCATCATTAACAACTTTGCTCAGGTGTTGCAAACCGAAGGCCACGGCTTCCTTTATTCAGTTGATCCGTCTCACACTGGGTCTTCCTCTTTTCTTGCTGCCTTTGACTTTTCCTAGCATCATTGCCTTATTAGATTGCAAAAAAAAAAAAAATTGCTTCTGTATTAATAAACTGTCCATTTCCATACCGAAGTAAATGAACAATAATTGCAAAACCTGTGACATCGTGAGACCACCCGGGTACCAATGATCACGGGGGATCTTTAATTAAAGGGAAGTTGCTATCAAATTATTGGATGTGCAGGACAATTGTATTTACTGGATTTCAAATGGCAGGCCGGGTCTGTGGAAATCTATGACTCAGACCCAGAAATGGAACTCGTTCAGCAGGCGAGATTGCCTAGAATCAAGGCACATTTGGGGGGGGGGGTATTGCTGCTTTTAAAGGATTTTCTCTAAGCTCTAGACTAGACAAGATTTCTTCCCCTCCTCCTTCAGTGGATACATGTGTGGAAGAAGATAAGACTGTACGCCTTCTCCACCCTCCTGTGTTATCGAAAGCTTTGTACTAATAAGATGTGATCTAATTGAGTTGCAGTTTAAGAAACGGCAAAAAAGGAAGTTGTATCGGGCAATGACTTCAGTGTAATGTAAAGAAAAATCTAAAACTGTATTAGGGATGCTTGTTTATGGAAAAGGAAAGGAGAAGGAACTGAAAAAAAACTATGGTCATGAGGATGCCACCTACTGGCTGTTCCTAAACTTAAGATAGTCTAGGGTTGCCAACCAAAGGTTGTGAAACTCCTGGAGATTTAGGGGGTGGGATTTGGGAAGGGCAGATTTTGGGAAGGGGGGGGGAGCTCAGTGGGCCATAATGCCATAGACAGCACTTTCATAGAATCATAGAATGTTAGAGTTGGAAGGGACCTTGCAGGTCATCTAGTCCAACCCCCTGCACTCAGCAGGTGCATAGCCAAAAGACAGCCCTACATACCTACAACATACCCAAAAGATGGTCGTCCAGCCTCCGCTTGAAAACGTCCAGGGAAGGAGCATCCACCACCTCCTGAGGCAGACTGTTCAACTGCTCAACCACTCTTACAGTTAGGAAGTTTCTCCTGATATCTAGCCCTAGAAAACTCAATGGGGGTCACGGTATGTTGGCAACAGCTTTATGGCACTTTCCACCAATGGGCCAGCCAGCTTTCCCACTACAGTGGGACATCTTCCATCTGTTACCCATCACTGCTTATCAGGGAAGTGATGGGAAAATGGGGGAGCCACTTGGCAGGGAGCTGGCGGCAAGACAGCACTTCCAGAGCAAACCAAAAGTGTGGTCGTAGTGTCGGCACAGCACTCTAGGATTCACTCAATTTTTGATGCATCCTAGAGTGTTGGTGCTGGTGTGATGATGTCACTTCCTGTCTATAGGGGCAGTGATGTTTTGGTGGTGGTATGATGCCCAGTAGGTAAGTCAGCCCACCCCTGCAATCTTCCACCAGGTGCCAGCACTGGCCTGGCAACCCTAATTTATAAGCTGCCTTGAGCCACAAAGGAAAGGTGGGGTGTAAATATTTTAATAAACACCTAACTAAACCAAATAGGTGGCAGAGTTGAAGGGAAAACTGTTTCAATCCTATTTAAAGCCTTGACCGCTGAAGTGTAGGAGGGCGGAATGACTATGCAGCAAAAAAGACAGCATTGGTTTGTCTTCATTTTTTTTTTTTTTGGATAATTTCTGTTATGAGGCTGCCTCTGTCGTTTTCAGCACATGACCCAGAGCGTCTTTCGCTTTGACTTATGGCAACTGCTAGGTAGAGGATTGAACCTGGGACCTTCTGCATGTAGCTCTGGTCCTCTGCTTCTAAGCTGTGGTTAAGTGTGCTTAAGAGCAGTGGACTCTAATCTGGAGAACCGGGTTTGATTCCCCACTCCTCCACGTGCAGCCAGCTAGGTGACCTTGGGACAGTCACAAGTTCTCTCAAGAGCAGTTCACTCAGAGCTCTCTCAGCCCCACCTACCTCACAGAGTGTCTATTGTGGGGAGGGGAAGGGAAAGGAGATTGTAAGCCACTCTGAGATTTCAAGTGAAAGGTGGGGTATACATCCAATCTCTCCTTCTTCTGCAGCCACCCTTCAAGTTTACTCCTCTATGTTCCTTTCCTTGGTGGTATCCCCTGGAATATTCTAGTGCTCTCTGGGCTTTAATGCAATCACCAGTTAATGCACTCAAGATGTCAGGATCCAGATTATTCAGGCTGAAAGTGGAGCCATCGCCCGACGCATCCATCACTGTTTCCACAAGATCAGCAAATGGGTGAGCAACAAAGCTATCAAGAGAGGCCCGGCGCATCTCCTCTGCGAGGGAACCGATCTTCATTTGCAACTGGCTTGAAGAGTGTAAATTTCAGGAGAAGGAAATGGATTCCTATAAAGGCAGGATACAAACGACAAGCCCCGTAATGAATCATTGTCTCGAAATGAGCTCCTCCGAGGTAATGAAGCATTGTCTGTGCGAGAGCTTCACAGGCATCTCTGGTCTCTTATTGTCTCCGTCACAGCTGTGAGAAGCGAGGCAGCCTTCAGATGCAAACTGTGGGGTGGCAAGGAGTGGAAGAGCACAAAAACACAATTGCTCTTTTCTCTGCATGGCGGCCTTTTGTCTTTTCCCCCCTTTCCCCCTCATCTTCTAAAGCAAACTGCTCCAGGAAAGTCACCCAAACCAGTGCAGTGAAGCTCAATCAACTAAACGGTGTCTTGTCCCCCCTACGTTTGAAGATCTTTGAGGGTGAGGCCCAGGCCAAATGGCCCTCCTGTTCCCCTCCCTGTGCTCACTCAGAAATGAAATAAGTATGTCTACTATTTAGGAAACAATAAAACTTCTTCAAAAAAAAGAAATGAAATAAGTACATCTGTCTCCCTACGATGCTCGAGCTCTTCTCTCTTCTTCGAGCCGGTTTGGTGTAGTGGTTAGGAGCATGGACTCAAATCTGGGAGAACCGGGTTTGGTTCCCCATTCCTCCTCCTCCTCCTCACGCAGCTGCTGGTGTGACCTTAGGTCAGTCATAAGTTCTTTCAGAGCTGTTGTCTCAAGGGCAGTTCTTGAGAGCGCTCTCTCAGCCCCACCTACCTCACAGGGTGTCTGCTACAGGGAGGTGAAGGGAAAAGAGATTGTAAGTCGCTCTGAGACTCCTTCGGTAGTATAAATCCAATCTCCTCTCTTCTTCTTCTCTACTTTATTATGGAACCAGTCAAAGACTTCAGGGGAATCATGGCTTTCGGTTAGCTGTCAAAGCGCCAACAAAGATCTGGGCCGTTATTCTTGGTACGGGAGTTGTCAGTTATGAATGCGTGACAAAAACTGTGTTGCCAGAGACTCGCTTCTCTTTTCATCTGAATCTATATTCTCTACCTGCTCCTTTGGACTGGATCTAGCTGGTACTTCAGTAAACTCTTACAGTTGGAGGGCTTCCGGTCTGGGATACATGGCGTCTTGACGTGTTCTGGCTTTGCTCCCAGAACATACAGAGGGTCTTTATGACAGGGTGGGCTATACAGCCTGCCACAGATCTCCCCAGGCAGGGGGGTGACTAGCAACGAGCATTGGCCCGAGTGGGAGTTGAGATCAGCTGATAGCGGGACTTTAAAGATAGAAATCCTCTGGCGACCTGATCTAGCCCTTGGGCTGCATGTTTGACACCCCTGGCTTAGAGGGAGCATTGGTTGGGAAGCAAAGGGGAGGTGGGGGGGGGAGGGTCTGGCAAAAAGCAGAGCAAGTGTCTTCTACACTTCTTGCTGCATGTGCTTTAGAAATGAGATCTCTGGGCAGTTCAGAAACAGAAAAGAGAAAACAGCAGGCTTTCTGGCTTCAGCAGCTCTTTGCCACGTGGATGTTCATTCATTAATCCAAAGACTTCCAGAACAACATCTGAGCCCGGCTCGCTTGGCCATCGCTACGACCAGTGGCAGATTAACCATTAAGCAGCCTAAGCACGTGCTTAGGGCACCAGGGCCAAAGGGGGCACCACAAAGTTGGGGAAAGGCTGAAAAAATGTAGAAAAACGCCTTTCAGGTCACGAATATTGGAACTTTGATACATTTAACTTGTGAAATATTAAAATAGACGTTGTATTGCGTTTTTGTAGAACTTTATGTAGCCAGAGCTTGGCTTAGTTTGTACAGTGTATTGTGCTATCGTGTGGATAAATTTTTGTATTGCTGCAATGTGCATTGTATATCTGGTCAGACAGGTCAACCACTAAAATGGGCTGGGTCAGTGTGGAAAGGAGGGGGGCACCAAGATCGGTCAGTGCTGAGGGCACCAGTGAGCCTTAATCCAGCCCTGGCTACGACCTGGAAGTCTGCTTCTCCTCCGACACCGACCATCTGGAGGAACAAAGTTTGGGATCAGTTTACGATGTGCAAAATTTCTGACTCGCTTCAAGGACAACGATCCGGCACCGCCAGGACTTACTCCATATTTGTACGCACGTGGTTTCCACGGCTGCAATATAAGACAGACACAGATCTTCTCCCTACTAATCCTGCTTACTCCTCTTGGCTTTTCTTCTAGTTCTTTACTGAAACAAACACAGAGCTCTTCTGTGCCAAAGTTCCGGTTCTCTTCTAGCACTCACAATGACTTCACCAACAGGGGTAGCACAATAATCAGCGTTTCTCACCTTTTTATCGGTTGATATTCAAATGTTGGAATAATTTTTCTCAGATGCATGATGTGTTTTGATGCGATTTGATCCTTATCTCTTGATGTGGCTTGCTTTCTGTTTCAAATGTTTATTGCTGTGTTTGTTAAAATAAAGCATTTAAAAACCAAAAAAAACCCCAAACCCAACAACATCTGAGCCCAGCAACACCTTTAAGACCAACAAAGTTTTATTCTGGGTCGGAGCTTTCTTCAGAAGTCTGAAGTCTGAAGAAGTGTGCTTTGCGCACGACAAGCTTGTGCCTGGAATAAAACTTTTGTTAGTCTTAAAGGTGTCGCTGGGCTCAAATGTTCTGTTGCTTCAGACCGAACACACCCACCTGAATCAAAGACCACCTTTCCCTGCTAAAATGTGGACTCATGTTAGGGTTGCCAGCCAGGGCTTTTTTTTAGTAGAAAAAGCCCAGCAGGAACTCATTAGCATAACAGGCCACACCCCCATGTTACCAGAAGTGTGGTCATCCAGCCACACCTACCTTTTGCTTCTTATTCTGTTTACCTTGTTTGTTGTCAAAACCCAGGGCTTTTTTGGAGCAGGAACTCCTTTGCATGTTAGGCCACACAGCCATGATGTAGCCAATCCAAATGAGTTTCTGCTGTTGGGTGTGGCCTATTATGCTAATAGGTTCCTGCTGAGCATGGCCAACTCAGGAGCCAGCCGGATCGCCGTTCCTGTGTGTTCCTGCCTCAAAATAGCCCTTTTGCCAGCTCTGGACTATCTAAATTTATCCATATCTTCTAGCTCTCTTTCCCCCCCTCCCCTCATTAACCTGTTCCTGGAAAGTGAGCTTGCTTAATAGGTCTGCAATGGTCCAAATTCTCCCTCTGTCCAATCTTTGTTTAAGGTGCAAGGCAATACAATGACCCCATGCTTTCACTATTTACTCCAGTTCAATTTTTGCTCAGTGATCTTTTGCTGGGAGATATTTGGCTGTAATCAATAATGCATTCACCCACCCCACCCTCTCTTTTGCAAACATACTGCTCGGGGTTCTCCCCCTCTCTCCTGATCCCTGATTCTTCGTGTGTGAAAGTCTCTAAAGAAAGTAGTAATTTGATCCTCTTTCTGGTAATTGCGGTATTAGAAACGGCCTCTCCAAGTCGCTGCTGCTAGCAAATTGGTATCTTGCTTCACTGTTTTCACTGGTTTCCTCCTGCATCCCCCAGTAGAGAAGACCAGGATTTCAGTAATAAATCCAGCAAAACAAAGGAAGAGGGTCTGGCTTTCTTTACTAATCCCACTTGAGAGGAATCGGTGTCTCTGTAGTGAAATCCCTGGCCTGCCTCGGGGCGTTGCTAGGGAGGGGAGCGCCTTCCTTGCTTAAGGCTTCCTTCACAACTGGCTTCTTCTGGGGTCCCAAGGACTTGTACTTTCCCAGGATTATCTTTTCCTGGTTGGGCTCTTTGGCCTTTCTGGTTGTTGGCTGTTTAGCTAAGATCAGTTCCCCGAAGCCTCAAGCAGAGAATCTTTCACAGCTTTATGGAATAGGGTTCCCATTCCCAACCTCCAGGTGGGGCCTGGGAGATCTCCCGGAATTACAACTGCTCTCCAGACGACAAAGATCATTTCCCTTGGAGAAAATGGCTGCTTTGGTACAGCCCTATGGCGTTATACCTTGCTGAGGTCCCTCCCTTCCCCAAGCCCCGCCCTCCCTAGGCTCCACCCCCTAGACTCCAGGCAGTTCCCAACTCAGAGCTGACAATCCTGTTTTTGCCGTTTGTGACTTTTGTTGTGGAAACGGTAATTAAGAAGGAGAAGGAACCTTGGTTCAGAGGTCTCTTTAACTGGAAATCGAATCTGGGACTTGAAAGTAATTCAAGTGCTTGTATGTGTTTTTATGTATTTTACTTTGTAAGCCATCTTGAGTTCCTAGAAGGTAGAAAGACGGCTCATACATGTTTTAAATAAATAAAAATAAATAAATGTAAGCTACCACCGAGCCATGTGGTTCGTCTTTGCAGTCTAACACACAGAAACAAGGAGTGACTTTCTTTCTTTCCCCCCCTTAATAGACTTTTATTTATATAATATAACAAAAATTTACAGTAGCACATACTATTAGGAGACCACAACAATAGCGGCAGAATTACAAACACAGAAAACAAAAGAGCAATGAAACCAAACAGCTTTTCAAAGTATAGCTGTACATTTCCAGTGCTCTTTTTGTAGCAGGAAGTCCTTTGCATGTTAGGCAACACACCGCTACTGTAGCCAATCTTCCAGGAGCTTACAGAGCTCTTCTTACAGGGGCTACTGTAAGCTCTTGGAGGACTGGCTACATTAGGGGTGTGTTGCCTAATATGCAAAGGAGTTCCTGCTACGAAAAGAGCCCTGACTGTACCCTTCAAATTAACAGGAAGTGCCTCTTTAAGCTTACTATGTCTTTTCATATATTCAAGAAAAGGGAACCGACGTTCCAAATAATCTGAATGAAAGTCTGGATTCTCCACCAAGGAAATAACATCTGATATTTTGTCCACGACCAGGTATTCCCATAACTTATTGAACCACATATTCGATGAGGGTCATATACTACTTTCCCAGTGCCTAGCCCCTGAAGTCTTGGCTGCCACCAACATTTTAGAAACGAGACCTTTCCTGACAGCAGGGACCTCTGTCCCCTCCCATAAATTAAGCAAGACAAAATTCTGGCCTCATAGGGATACCGTGCTTTTTTCCACCTGAAGAAATAACTGGAAATTTTGGGGGTGCAGCTCTCCTGCTCTCACGACACCAACACTGCCAACTGCCAGAGCGACAACCCTTTACGAGCCGCCCCATCGCTCTAAAACGGTCTCTTTAACACGTCTGCTGGAGTCTTGGCAAGAACAAATATGGGTGACATTTCAAAGGCAGAGTTAAAACTTCACCTTCCATTACGGTACGGCAAACAGACCTGCTCGGAAACGTCACCCAAGGGAGCGCGGCGATGGCACACAGGAGTATGAATGTCACCTCACACCTACCCCTGCCTTCCCTCCGAGGGAGAAGACCTTTTTTTAAAACAGGGTTTGACACGGAGCCTTCTGACACCTGGAGCTGCAAATTACGGGAGAGACAAGAAGAACCAGGCAGACGACCGAACTCTGTAGCCGGGCTGGAAGCGAGGGATGCTCTTTGGGAGAGCAAACGGGAGCCAGAATGAATTTGTTCAGTTGCCGGTTGAAGAGCCTGTCAAGGAGTCCGAAGCTGAACCCCGTGGGTCCCCAGAGCTACTGCACGCAAGTAGCCAGACTTCTTTAGTTCAAAAAATATTTTATGAAATTTATTTAATTTCTGTCAAGATTAAAGATTTATTCCACAAGCAACACGTTACTCTAAAACCATACAGCAGGAAAACAAGAAAACTAGCTTAACTGTCCAACACTTTCCAAGACTTGCGTTAGATGGCACAAACCTTAAATCCAAGACTGTAACTCAGGCGTTCTCTACATTGCTAGCATATCATCATCCAAGCCTTTCACCCATCAGAATCCAAGCTAGTCTCTCCTCTTCAGGGCCTTAGCTCAATTATAATTGTTGGCCAAGCAGCATCAGATGATGATGACAGCCAAACAGGACACATTCTTGATGGAACCTTCTAGAAAATTACCTCATCACTCCTCATTCACCCCCTTCCATCCTGTATGACCCTGATGTGATGGCATCACCCAGAAGTTACATCATCGTGTCAGCAATGCTCTGGTTTTGGGGCAAAACTCTATAGAGTTTTTTTGCTTCAAAACCATAGAGTTTGCTCCCAAACCAGAGTGTTGCCGTGTGACATTCCCAGCATGATGACATTACCCAGAAGTGACATCATCGTATCAGGGACATCACGTGACAATGTTACTGTTTGCAGGTGGGGTTTCCCCCGTTGGCCACCTGACCAGTGGTGGATTGAAGCCCCACAAGGTGGAGAACCCCCACTGGGACCTGAGGGCTGATGACCCTAGATCATAGGTTCCCAAAATTATTTGGCCTACCGCCAAAAGGCTGCTTTAGATAGGTTCTGGACTCTTCTTTCTTTATGCTTCCACCGCCCCCTTATTTGTATTCAACGCCCCCCAACTGCACCCAAGGCTCCAACCGCCCACCTGGATCATTCCAGCACCTTCAGGGGTGGTATCGTCCACTTTGGGAACCAGTGCCCTAGAGGATAGTGGTCAAGTGTTTGACAAACTGTCTGTCAGTGCCCAAGCAGTTTGCACCCATTCTAACTGTGCAAAACAAGATGAATGAGCACACTGGATCACATCTTGTATTACCACATCTCCCTCCTCTTCTTG
The DNA here is from genome assembly GCA_029375565.1 of Gekko gecko. Lineage (NCBI taxonomy): Eukaryota > Metazoa > Chordata > Lepidosauria > Squamata > Gekkonidae > Gekko > Gekko gecko. Next base: position 35,667,467 of record JAPDNY010000016.1, on the reverse strand, counting down.
GTGGTCTCCACCTTCCTAGCCGCCATTGGCCACGTTATTAAACAAAGCAAAACATGTTTCACCATTTTTAGAAGATTAAATAATCATTTATTATGCTTTTAGTTTTTTAAAAAACAATAACACATTTTACTGTTGATAGATTACTAGGCAAGATCTCCCCCTTTATGGCTGCATCGCTCTGTGTTCATTAATGGCTGAGAAAATGTATTTCTTTACTTAACATATTTATATGCTGCTTTTCTCCCCAATGGGGACCAAAGCGGCTAACAACAAGCAAAGGGGAAAAATGCAAAAGAAGAAACAAGAAAGGGAGGGGAGGCTCCGAATTGCCACGGGGCATACAAGTATCAAACCAGCTCTGCTGATCAGACCAAAGGTAATATACTTCTGAATGAGGCCAAATCAGAGGCCTCTGACAAGGCACAAGCAAGGGCACTGGAGCTAAAGCATCTCCCTGTGTCCCCTAGCAATTTTTATTTAAAGGCATACTGCCTCTGACCATGGAAGTTCCACTTATCAATTGCCATTAATGGCTATTGACGGATCTCTCCTCGTCCCCTTTTTAGAAGAAGAAGAAGAGAAGAGAAAAGAGAAGAGAAGAGAGCCCTCTAAGCCATCACTCCGTTCTGAGGTATTGAATTCCACAATAAATCTATCACCTCTAATATTTTGCCTATTACAGTCTATAAATAAGTCTGGGATATTACAACTCACCCATCAACACCCCTCCAATCTCTCTAGTTTCTTCCAGCCTCATAGTCTCCCCCATTTGCTTTCTGTCACCGTTTCCTCATGTCATATGTCTGTGCAAATGGTAACCCCAAATGGTTAAATCACTCCCATGCTAACCAGGAAGCAATAATGTTTGTGCTCACTGATGGCTAGAAAATTCTGCGACGCAGACTTTTAAAAAAAACTCAGCTGTCAAAATTTGGGTTCGGAAGGTCTACTCCAGGGGTCCCCAACCTTTCTGAGCCTGCGGGCACCTCCCTTGTTTTGACACAGCGTGGCGGGCGAGTCCACAAAATGGATGCCACAAAATGGCTTCCTCAAGAGGCAGAGCCCACCGCCTAATGGCCGCAGCAGCTTACCTTCAGTTGCGCAGTGAAGATCCTTGTGTTGTGGTGGCGGCTGTTGCCTAAGCAACGTGTTTGAAAATCTGCACAGCCAATCAAATCTCCAGTGGTCAGTCATAAGCCTTGCTTGGTAGAAGCCCCACCCAGGGCCGTCCAGTTTCTAAAGAAACGTGGCGGGGACCATGAAAGGTATCAGCAGGTGTCATGGCCTTCACGGGCGCCACATTGGGGACTCCTGGTCTACTTCTTCCCTGCGGCTGGTACCGAGTACTTTGTCTCCCCTTAGCTATTTTTTTACCCCTAAAAGAGAACAGTTCCATTCCTTACTGCAGACTTGGCAGACGTTCGAGGAGATGGGCTTAGTGCAAATCTTGTTAACATATGGCAAGAATATGGGTTACTAAAGTGCGCGGGATAGCATTTTGAAAACTGTGCTGCGCAACCGTGCAGCGCGGCGGAGGCTGGCGCGCCAACCAGAAGTTTCCCAGTCAGATTGTAAAGTTCCAGAACCACAATATGTATCATAAGCACTACTTAAAACACACACACACACACACACAACACACATTTGGGTGGCAAGTCTATCTGAAGCCTCTCATGATATCCTGTTTACACCTTTAACTTCCCCTCCGGTGGGGCAACAAGCTGGCAAACAGCCGGGAGCTGTTCACAGCTACTCGGTGACCTTGCTGGAAGACTTTAATTAGCACATGTTAATCACTTATTTCTAAAACAGATGAATATTTTGCCTCCAGAATCCAAACACTCATACGCTCCATAAATTCCTGCATTTTTTCCCTCTCCCTGACAGACGGATTTAGATATAAATAAATCAGCGAATGCATCAACTGACTCATTCATATGAATTTAGCTGCAGACAGCGAGTGACATCTCACATGCAACTGGATTTCTGAACCCCCCACACCCCGGATGTTGCTAGGAAACACTCAAGTTCCTAGTTCTTCTATTTCAAGCTCACCTGTTGCCTTTCCCTTCTTGCATTTCTTCTGCCATCCACTAATGAGACTCCCCCCCAGGATGAAAGCTCTCAGGGGAAAAGAAATAAGGAATCTTTACAAAGTCAAGTTTTCCTATTTTAGCCAAAGCAACTCCCTAGAGTAAAGACAAAATCAGAAGCAGAGAGGCAAATTGAAGTGAATTCAAGAAAGGCAATCCAGGCAGATGGCTCTTTTGACTTTGTTGATTAGCCATGCTGGCATCCTCTACCGTTTCTGTAGAGAGCAAGACACACCAAGGCTGGGGGTGGGGAGGAGACAAGCAGAATCAGGAAGATGACAAGGAGCTATGAATTGCACATGGAAAGGTGTGCAGATAAAGCCTGCAACCAGGAAGAAGGCAGGGCTTATGCTGGGCCTTGTAAGCAGCCAGCCTGTTCATTTGCATGCAGTTGTCTGTAAGGTAGGTTGGCCAAGCCTGGCCTGGCAACCTGCGTGAGACTGGGGGGAACATGGGTGGGTGGGCTGCAGGCAATGGCAAAATGTTATTTCTAGGAAAGACTTAGGCCCCGGTCACATGGGCCAGAAAACGCGCGGGGGAGGCGTGGCAGTTTGCCCCGGAGCTAAATAAGGCGCGGTAGCCCGATCATACGGGCCACCGGGTTGCCACACTCCAGCTCTGCGCCCTGATCACACTGCGCTGCTGCAGCGCAGCAAAAAAGCAGCGCAGTGTGCATGTGCCATTGGGGGGGGGCGGGCCACTGTCGGTGTCTTGTGTGTGCGCATGCGCTGTTCAGCGTTGGTGCACATCCCATGGAAACTGACAACATCCGGAAACCCCGGGGACATGGGCAGGCGTCGGAAGCTGCGGGATACTGGCGCTCCCGCGATCAGATGCCAGCCTTTGCCCCGGGGTTTCCGGAAACTAGTACTTCCGACCTACTAGTTTTTTACCCCGCGTTTTCCAGGGGAAGCCGCGGGTTGGCCACGGGAGCACTACGCCTCCTAGATGTGCTCGTATGATCGAGCACGGAAAGTCCGCAGGGCTCCCGTGCCTTCAGCGGGGCAAATGCTCCGTGTGAACAGGGCCTTAGAAGTGATGTAACACTTCTCTAGGAATCACCAGAAGCTCTATGGTGAAACCATAGAGTGTTTGGTGATTTCTAGAGAAGACTGACATCTCTTCCAAGTTTCCCCAGGAAGTGACAGCATGCCTTTGGCCCAACAGCCATTTTAAGAATCTTTGTATTGCAGCTGCTCCAAATAAAAGGCAGGGCAAGGGGGGGAGGTGATGAGATGGTCGAGTGTGTGTGTTTCTTTCCTGAGGACTAGCGGCTCAGACTAGGGTTTCTTAACTTAGTATGCTTGACGTGGTCAGATGTGGACCTGTGTGTGTGTGTAAGAGAGAAATCATAGTTGGTGCTGTTGGCAGAGTTGAAACATGCAGAGGAACAGAGAACCAACTGTTTACAGAAAATTCGGTTTATTAAAGAAGAAATAAACTCTGATAGAACAAAGGAGAGGGAGAGAGGCTTAACCAACTGACTAACTGCTGTGAGAGACAGGAACAAAGGGGGAGGGCTCAGTTGGAGCAGGAAGTCCCCAAAGGGCCAACCGGGAGACAGGAAGGACATAATTTGAAAGTCCCTAATCTAGCTGTGCTAACTAGCAGTCCTTCAGCTATCCCTTGTAGGTTGTTCTTCTGATCTTCTTCAAGTAGTTGCACTACAGACCTTGTATATTCCAACAGATGTTTCCTCTGGAGAACGGAGCCATCTCTGCACTCTCAAATATTCTCCAGGAAAATCTGAATTCCAGCCAGCTTGGTATAGTGGTTAGAGTGCCAGACTAGGAGACCCAGGTTCAAATCCCCACTGCTGGGTGGCCTTGAGCCAATCTCCCTCTCAGCCTAACCTACCTCCTAGGATTGTTGTTGGGAGGGTAAGACAGAGGAGGGAAGGCTGAAATATGCCACCCTAAGCTCCTCGGAGGAAGGACGGGACAAAATGTTACTAAAGAAGCAGATAAACTGGGAAGTGACAGTTGTCTCAGTGCTGCACTAACTGTTGGCAGTCAACATTGTGATTAACTCAAGCCAAGACATGGATTAGGCTGGCAAACGTTATTCCCTGCATTATCTTCCTCCTAAAGCCTCCTGGGAGGTGGCTGTGAAAATGTTTACTTTCCCTTCATATTCAGCAAGGCTTTTTTTGGATTTGTTCCTTGGATGGCCTTTTGCCTCTGATTTATTGACCTGCTATAAAGACCCAAGGAGCAGCTAGGTGTTGTTTTATGGTATTATTTCTTTCATAATTAATTCAGATTACTTCTTTGCTCTGTTTTATGCTCATTGGAATGAATTAAACGGCATAAGATTATTCCCAATGTGCATTTTAAAAACCTTTTTTTTTTTAAAGAGCCGGTTTGGTGTAGTGGTTAAGTGCTTGGACTCTAATCTGGGAGAACCGGGTTTGATTCCCCACTCCTCCACTTGCAGCTGCTGGATGTCCTTGGGCAAGCCATAGTTCTGTTAGAGCTGTTCTCTCAAGGACAGTTCTGTCAGAGCTCTCCCAGCCCCACCTGCCTCACAGGGTGTCTGTTGTGGGGAGGGGAAGGGAAAGGAAAGGAGTTTGTAAGCCACTCTGAGTGAAGGGCGGGGTATAAATCCAATCTCCTCCTCCTCCTCATCTATAGAATGTGAAGAAAGCACAAGGTACTTTGAACAGGGAAGGTGGAAACCTGCTTTTGGACTCACATTACCATAGACAGAGGGCCAGGGGACTGGAACCCTCTATGCAGGTGGGGCATGATCTCAATTTTTTGCTCCTTCATTATAATTTCTAATTAGGGCTGAGAGTTACCAGCTCCAGCAGAGGACCTCCTAGTGATGCTCCCCCTCCTCAGCCCTTGCTCAATGGAGAAGAAGAGGAAAAATGCGGAGAACGGTGTCAGGACATCACTTCCTGTTTCAGAACACTAAGATAAATCATGGTGCTGTTGGGATTTTCAAGTCTCCATGGTAAAAACTACAGATCCCTGAAAATTCCTAGGGCATCGTGATATCACTTCCTGTTTCAAAACAGGAAGTGATGTCCAGTGGTCTCCTCCACCCAGAGCCAGACCCCCCTGGGAGGGTGGAAGTCTCCCACTTTCAGCCACCACCTCTCTGCCACTGGCCAGCTGCCTGGCGTGGGGGGGAATTACCCCCTCAAAATGGGAGGAGTGCTGGAAATTAATCCAACGTGTCTACATGACGCGAAAGTGATGTAGGCACGTCAGGGACGTCACGGGGTGCCACTTTGATTTTGAGCAAAACTCTATGATAGAAGCTAATTTGACTATAGAAGTTTGTCCAAAAACCAGATAATCGTCCCCGACATGCCTATGTAACTTCTGGGTCATGTAGGCACAATTATGTTAGTTTCTGGCATACCTCTCCAGTCCTGGTATGCGTACCCCCCATTCCCTGCTGGCTGCTCCAAGGGACCTGGAAACCCTAGATGTAACCTCCATATGCAAAGGCTACATATGTTAGAATGCCCCTTGCTTGGGGTTCATAGTGGGGGCTGCTGGACCCTTTACACGACGCTTGTTGGTTTCTCCGAAACATCTGGTTAGCCAGTGTAGAAAATGGAAGGTTGAACTGGATGGGTGCTGAGGTCAGAGTTTGTCTAGAGTGTTAAAAAAACCTGACCTGGATGGGTCACCATACCAAGTAAATTTGGACTCACGGTTCCCATACTGAAAAGGTTGGGAACTGCTGATCTAGAGAAATGCTGATGAAGTTCTTACTATTTTGGCTCTGATTACAAAACAGTTCCTTACAAGCTCTGATGGCAAATCAAAGCCAGAGAAGAACTTCCCCTCTTCTACACCACCTTAAATTTATCTGCCCTGTTGATGCAGAGCAATGTAGAGGCAGCAGGGGGTAGATGAGAGGAGAGAACTTCCTTGTTGTGTCCTCTCTCCATATTTCTTCCTTCCTTCCATTTCTCTTCCTCATTGCACTCTGGGAATGGTAATTCTAGGAACCCCTGACATTAACTAGCAGCAGGGCTATTTTGGGGCAGGAACGCACAGGAACGGAATTCCGGCTGGCTCCCAAGTTGGCCACGCCCAGCAGGAACTCATTAGCATAACAGGCCACACCCAACACAGAAACTCATTGGGATGGGCTACATTTGGGAGGTGTGACCTGACATGCAAAGGAGTTCCTGCTACAAAAAAAGCCCTGGGGTTTTGACAACAAACAAGGTAAATGGAATAAGAAGCAAAAGGTGGGTGTGACTCGATGACCACATGTCTGGTAACATGGGGTGTGTGGCCTAATATGCTAATAAGCTGTGCTGTCAGGGCTGTCGCCTAATAGGCTAATAAGTTTCTACTGTTGGGTGTGGCCTATTATGCTAATGAGTTTCTGCTGGGCTTTTTCTACAAAAAACCCCCTGACTAGCAGCATTCTGTGAATTACTCTCCCAGAACAGATGCCCTCTCTTCCTTTCCCCCCAAGAACATTCTCAGAATTCCTGATGCCAGAATGCCTAACAGATAATGTCAGGAGATTTGGGAGTCCCCAGAATGCACTGGGGGAATGAAGACTGTGGAGGAGTAAAGAAAGATGGAAATAAACTGGCAGGAGTTTCCCTATCTCCAGTCTAGGGTTAAACAAAGCCAAAAAGCAACTGTGAAAAAAAATAATGATGAAAACCTTAAATGATAATCCAATGTCTAATTTATGCAAAGAATCCCATCTATATAAAAGTTCATATAAATACATGTGTTCCATTCATTCATATATGCTGTCAAAAATTCCAAGCAACATTCCTAGAAACACTTTGCAATTGGTGAATTCCTTTTCAGATCCAGGTTATGAAGCCAAGGAATTGCACAGTGCTACAAAGAAAAAAATGGCAATGCTTGTTAAGCCGTATTCCAAACGATTATTCACAAGGAAGTTACTGGAGAGCGGCTATGCGATAAATTTAAACATTCTTCAAGTATCTTGACACCTTCAAGGACACTGCCGCTGGGTTCCCCAACGGAGCCTGCCAGCCTTACAGTCCTGTTTCTCAAGGCAGAACAGAAGGAGGTCCTACATATCCGTACTGGGCCACATTATGCAACCATCATCCGGAAATTTTCATGAAGCAAAATTGTCGCAGGCACATAATTCAAGTTCAATCTTGTTTAATCTTCTTTCCGTGATTCTCTCTGAATTCCTCTGGTTTAGGGTTGCCAGGCCTGGGTTGGGAAATTCCTGGAATTTTTTTTTTTTTTTGGGGGGGGGGTTGGAGGCTAAGGAGGGTCTCAGTGGGTTATAATGCCCTAGACGTCACCCAGCAAAGCAGCCATTTTCTCCAAGGGAACTGGTCTCTGTTGCTTGGAGATCAGCTGTAATTCTGGGAGATTGCCAGGTCCCACCTAGAGGTTGACAACCCCAGTTGCCATTTTTGGTCTCGTGTGTGTGTGTGTGCGTGTGGGGGGGTGTGCTGGTTCTGAGTTAGCATGGCGAGGGCTCTGCTAAATACTGGGTTCAGGACGCATTGCAGTGAAACAGGTCTCCTTTATTAGATGATTTCAGGAACACTGCAAGACAAACTCCAGCGCAGGTGCCCTGTTTTTTAAGCATGCAAACGCCACACCCCAAACACACCCCACTCTCAATGATAGGCTATTTACATAACACTGTATCTCTATAGGTCCACTCCAGGATCCTGGTAAGCTATTGTTCGGGGGAAACAAGCTCAACCAGATCCAGGTACTAGTTCAGGGATGACTCAGACTCAGTACACAACAGGCTCTAAACATTTTCCCCCAGACACTGAGTATACCATCCAACCTTTCACAGAGGAAAGGCGTGTACACGTAAGATTCGTAATCTTACCCGAAGCACCTCCAGTGCGGCTGCAGCTACATCACGGGAAGCTCCTCTCTGCCTTCATTGACTCTGCGGTCGCTTCTCCTAAACTGATTTACAAGCAAAACAGTTTACATCTCATGTACGGTTTATGTAGCCAGTGAAGGGAGCTCAGGCTCATGAAAGGTTACGCTGGAATAAATGTTTTTAGTCTTTAAGGTGCCTCTGGACTCCCGTTTAATTTTGCCGGAACAGATTTACATGGGTAACCCTCTGGAATTACAAACAAAGCAGGTGTTCGGGGATGAAGATAAAATCTGTCCTCCAGCATATTAGCAACAATTCCCACTGAATGTCACAAGCAGCAGGGTGTGGAATGGCAGGGAGTAGGCTGCATGGCCCCTTAGCATTCATGCGCATGCATTGGCATGCACGCAGTCAGTGCAAAGGTGCGCAGGGGTTTACTTTCTAAGGATTCTGGAGATGGGGCTGAGACTGTTAGGAACTGTTAACTCTTCCCCAGCCACATTTCCAAAAAGGCAACTCCAAATACTCTTCTACAAAGCAAATTGAAAAAGCAGTTTATCAGGAGAGAGTACCCTAAAACTGAGCTGGTCTGTGGTAGAGCTAATGTAGGCTGCGGTCACACACATACTGAATAATCCACTTTCAGCCCATTCTCAATGCCCTTTCAAATTGGATTTTGCCAGTTCACACAGTCAAACTCCAGTTGGAAAGTGCATTGAAAGTGGATTATTTAGTGTGTGTGACCACGGCCGTAATGTAGTTTTTGTGATCTCACTGTGGTATTTAAATAAATCTCGGTACTCACTTGAGTTACTGAATGTAACACAACTGCTTTAACTGCTTTAATGCAGCCAACTTCAGACTAACACAGAAACTGAAAGTAAGGAAAGATAACAGTATGTGTGGGCGGTGCAGTTTCCCTCCAACCTATAATCAGGTCCCAGTTAACTCTTTACTATCCATTTTACTACGGTAGAGATTATAGTCCTGGAGAGACTTGGGTGGATCCCCAGGGTGCCATAGAAGCTTACAGGGTGCCACAGAACTTTCCTCTCACAGCTTAACCTATCTCATGGGGTTGTTGTGAGGACTGAACAGAGGAGGGGAGAAACACATCCACTCTTCTGAACTCACTGGAGGAAGTGAAGTGTGCCGCCGCTGAGTCTCAACTGATTTGTGGCAGTCCCACGAAGTTCTGTCTCATAGGGTTTTCAAGGTGAGAGATGTTCAGAGGTGATTTGCCATTGACTGCCTCTATGTCGCAACCCTGGACTTCCTTGGTGGTCTCCCATCCAAGTACTAACCATGGCTGATCCTGCTTAGCTTTCAAGCTCTGGTGAGATCAGGCCAGGCTGGGCTATTAAGGGCTGCTCTGTTGGAGGAAGGGCAGGATAAAGACGGAACAGGTAGAAAGGGAAACAGAGACCACTGGAATGTACGGATCCTGACTTGGATCATGGCGCCTACGTTCACAGAAGGTATTCCCGATGACCTCCGAGAACACAGTGGTCTCCAGCACGATTATCAGGCAGCCTTTGAGGCATTCGGATTCCAAGCTATTCAGGGTCTCCCAAAGCCTGTGTAGAGGAAGTCCTTTTTTTGAAACAAAGGCATTGTGGATGGCCAGGTGACTGACACCCCCGAGTTTTGTGTTTTTTTTGCAATCCTGGGCAGGCGAGCCGAGACAAGAAGTTTGTTATAATTCCCAAGGGGTAGCCGTATTAGTATACCCATTGCAAAAAAACAAACAGGAGTCTGGTGACCCCTTAAGGCAAACAACATTTATTCCAGCACAAGCCTTATTTGTGAGTCAGAACTGATTTCATTGAGCAAGAGCTGATTTCATCAGACGCGTGGAGGTTAGGGCTCTGCCCCCCGGTCTCTTTGGAATCACAACTGATCTCCAGATGACAGAGATCAGATCCCCTGGAGAAAATGGCTGCTTTGGAGGGTGGACTGTACAGCATCAGACCCCACTGAGATCCCTTCCCAAACCCTGCCCTCCCCAGGCTCCACCCCCGAAACGTCAGGAATTTTGCAGCTCAGAGTTGGCAACCCTAATGGATGCACAACCCTAGGATATATGCTTAATGTTGTAAGCAGGGCTTTTTTTGTACAAAAAGCCCAGCAGGAACTCATTAGCATAACAGGCCACACCCAACAGCAGAAACTCATTAGCATATTAGGCCACACCCCCATGTTACCAGAAGTGTGGTCATCCAGCCACACCCACCTTTTGCTTCTTATTCTGTTTACCTTGTTTGTTGTCAAAACCCAGGGCTTTTTTTTGTAGCAGGAACTCCTTTGCATGTTACGCCACATACCCCTACTGTAGCCAATCCTAATGAGTTTCTGCTGTTGGATGTGACCTATTATGCTAATGAGTTCCTGCTGGGCGTGGCCAACTCGGGAGCCAGCTGGAACTCCGTTCCTGTGCCTTCCTGCCCCAAAATAGCCCTGGTTGTAAGTCACAGCCCACCTGTCTGTCGTTTGTTAACTTGGAGTACATCTCCTATGGATGTATGCACCATACATCTGATAATGGGAGCTGATGCTGGGATGGACTTTGTTCATTTGGAAGGTGCCCCCGGACTCCTTGTTATTAAACTCCAGATGGTTGCATGGATGCTGGACAGTTAGGTGGTGGTGGGTGGGTGGGGGTGCCATGTCGTGCACGGCCTGTCAAGATGGGCGGCCACATCCACCGCCAGCGGTAGCGTCTCTGTTTTCATAAAGGCCATGAAAATTGCCGGAGATATGATCCCCGCAAACTCGCCTCTTCACCTCCATGATGCTCTCTTCTCCCGACACTCACTGACAATTCTCCGCTAAGTGAGTAGGAGCTGGAGATAAGCAGAGAGGCTAAGTCCTTCATCATGTACCTCTCGATGCTGCAATTTGCCACTCTCTGATTGCGCGGTGGGAGAAATGTATTCATCCAACATTCATAGTCGTCTTGATTCAATTTCCTTCTTCCCTTTTTTTTTTTTTTGGCAACCTTGGAAATTCATCCTTGAAGAAGTTATCAAGCCTCGTGGAGAGGGCTTTCTCGTCCCCCGGCTTGTCTCCGGATGATGTGTGGGAGTCGATTCTTTTACCAGGCTTGCTCCTTTAAGTGGAAACTGCCATCAACCACTCTTCCAGATGGGCTTTTTAATAAAGTCTTTCCTTCCATTTTTTTAAAAAAACATGGTGCAAGAAAAGCTTGTAGAGTCCTAAATGTAATTTACTTCCTTATTTATTTACTGGGCTGCTGGGCCGAGCTATCTGATTGTGCGGCAGCTGGACGGGAGGGGACGTCTCTCTCTCTTCTCCGAGGAAGCTGGCGTAGCAAAAGGAACTTGGGCACGCAACGGGGAAACGAGCAGAGAAAGGACTTCGCAAAAGCAGAACCGATCAATAGCATGGTCCGAGCAATTGGTGTGTAAACCATCACGACTCCATATTGGGCTGGAAATTATAATGCGGTGGCAATGGCATTCGGCTGAGTTCTGCTCAGCAGCCTAACTGTGTTAAAGGTTATTAGGAAACTAGGTCAGAAAAAAATCGTATCTTTCTTGTCAGCTTTTCAGCTCAAATGCTGGCGGACACCAACCATGGCCTTGGAAGTTCCAGATACTTTTAAGGACAATGAGCCGAGCCCGTTCATGTGTGGTCAGGGTGGTTCCCAAGAGGCCTGCCCTATGATCTAGGGTAAGGACTGTGGCTCAGTGACACAGCATCTGCTTGGCGTGTTGAAAGTCCCGGGTTCAATCCCTGGCATCTCCAGTTAGAAGGATCTGGGGGTAGGTGATATGAGAGACTTTGGCCTGAGACCCGGGACAGCAGCTGCCAATCAGAGTAGACAAGACTGATCCCAGGAAACCAATGGTTTGAAAACCAGCAGGTTAGGCAGCTTCACGTGTCCTTGGTGAAATGAGCAGCAGGCTCAAGAACATGCACTCGCACTCTGCAATGCACACAGGCTTCTGAGGCTGCAGCAAGACTACAACACTTGAGTGAGAAGATTGAGAATGGCAGCCAAAATTCCCTCAATGGCAATTTCCCCATGCATGTCAATTGAACTGGGGCTCAAGAACATTCTCTCAAATTCTGCAATGCACTTGGATACAAAATTTTATATACAAAGATATATATATATATATATATATATATATATATATATATATATATATATATATATAAAAATCAGGGCTTTTTTGTAGAAAAAGCCCAGCAGGAACTCATCAGCATATTAGGCCACACCCCCATGTTGCCAGAAGTGTGGTCGTCCAGCCACACCCACCTTTTGCTTCTTATTCTGTTTACCTTGTTTGTTGTCAAAACCCAGGGCTTTTTTGTAACAGGAACTCCTTGCATGTTAGGCCACACACCTCTAATGTAGCCAATCCTAATGAATTTGTGCTGTTGGGTGTGGCCTGTTATGCTAATGAGTTCCTTCTGATCGTGGCCAACTTGGGAGCCAGCTGGAACTCCATTCCTGTGCGTTCCTGCCCCAAAATAGCCCTGTATATTATTGTTATTGTTCAGTCGCACAGTTGAGTCCAACTCTTTGCAACCCCACAGACCATATCTCACCAGGCCCTCCTGTCCTCTGGAGTCTGCTCAACTTCATGTTCGTTGCATTGATAACATTGTCTAACTGTCTCATCCTTTGTCGTCCCCTTCCTCTTTTGACTTCAGTCTTTCCCAGCATCAGGGTCTTCTCCAGTGAGTGCTCCCTTCTCTTTTGGTGGCCAAAGTATTTGAGCTTCAGCTTCAGTATCTGGCCTTCCAGGGCACACTCAGAGTTGATTTCTCTTAGGATTGACTGATCTGATCTTGCAGTCTAAGGGACTCTCAAGAGTCTTCTCCAGCACTGTAATTCGAAAGCATCTATTCTTTGGCCCTTGGCCTTTCTTATGGTCCCACTCTCATAGCTGTATATGGCTGTATATATATCAGATTGGCAAGCACATAGGCAAGTCCTCTTGGGAGTCACAATGACCACACATGAATGGACTTTAGACCATTGTGTGTGGGGTGGTGGAAAGTGGTGTCAAGTCATGGGCAACTTATGGTGGCCCCTTAGGGCTTTCAAGGTAAGAGGTGTTCAGAGATGTTTTGCCACTGCCTGCCTCTGCATAGTGACCCTAGACTCCCTTGGTGCTCTCGCGTCCAAATACAACCCAGGGCCAACCCTGCTTAGCTTATGAGATCTGACGAGATCGGGCTAGCCTGGGACATCCAGGTCAAGGTTATATATATAAAACACACATAAACCTATACATCGGTTGGGAAAACATGGCCCAGGGCTGATAGGGCTGGGGGTTGTCAGCAAACAAACACAGAGTGAGTCTGTCGACTGTTTCATTGAGATCGATCACAAGGAGAGTCACCTCAGCATCAGATGGGAGGAAGACTTTCTGAGATCAAAGAAACACAGAGTAAGGACATAAGAACATAAGAGAAGCCAATGTTGGATCAGGCCAATGGCCCATCCAGTCCAACACTTTTGTCACACAGTGGCCAAAAATACCAGGTGCCATCAGGAGGTCCACCAGTGGGGCCAGGACACTGGAAGCCTTCCCACTGTTGACCCCCCCAAGCACCAAGAATACAGAGCATCACTTGCCCCAGAGTCCCTATCAATACCTTGTAGCTAATAGCCACTCATGGACCTTTGCTCTATATATCTAGATAAGCTCAGGGCCATTTTTGTAGAAAAAGCCCAGCAGGAGCTCATTAGTATAATAGGCCACACCCAACAACAGAAATGCATTAGCATATTTGGCCACACCCCTGGCAGTGCAGACCATTAGCAGATTAGGCCACACCGTGTGCCTTCCCTTGGCTTGCCTGGGCACCCCCACAGCTGCGGGGCATCCGGGCAAGCCGGCCCTTGGAGGGAAGGGAAGGTAGTTTAAACTGCCTTCCCTTGGCTTGCCCGGGTGCCCCAAAGCTGCAAGGAGCCTGGGCAAGCCGTCCCTTGGACAGGCCAGAGAAGGCACGGGGAGGCATTTAAATGCCTCCCCAATCCTTTTAGAGCCCCCCTGGCCCGCCTGCCTCGGAGTCACCTGGGGGGGGGGTCGCTCTCCAGGCCTTCCCTCTATAGCCACGTATGCGGAGGTTTCGGCTGTAGTGGGCATGGCCAACTCGGGAGCCAGCCAGAATTCCATTCCTGTGCATTCCTGCCCCAAAATAGCCCTGGATAAGCTAAATCGAGGCCAGTACATACTGGAAAAATACAAGTCTGGTACTGCGCATGTCTAGATTACTCTGCAAACATGGAAAGTTACAGCTAGAAAGGCAACCTCTATTGCAGTCAGGGAGGGCTTCAGCCTTGTGGGTTCAGCATAGCGCAGACTGTACGTGACCTGTCCCCTTTACTCTAATGGAGGCCGGACTCCATTTTGTTCACTATTTCCCCCATGCATACATACACACACAAGGAAGCCTTAAAATGTAGGGTTTCCAGTTTAAAATAATGGCTAAAAGACAAGTTCCAAGGCCTTATGAACCCCCATCTTCAATCTGAAACATGCGATCTGGAATTTCCATTGACTGAATATTGGGTTGGGGGGGCTCTAAGTGGTAATCGGTATTTGGGCATTGAGGGATGCAGATACTTCTCTGAGAAGTAACATCTGTCATAGGTGAGAGATGGCGTGTGCTCAAATGGTTTCCCTTTTAAAAATCTATCAGGAAGCCGATGCATCATTTTTCAAGCTGAGTCCATCTTGCTCCGAGTGTCTCAGAACGGTGCAAGATCGACAACCGGCCTAGGAAGCCAGGACGCTAAGTCTTTGTTCTTCTCATCACTGCATAATGGAATTAGTTCCAAATAAACACCTTAGCGAAAGTTGAAAGACGTTCAAAAGAAAAGCCATGAAGGTAGAGAGTCAGCAGGCAGATGGGGGGCATCCACTGAAGCAGGCACAGAATTTGTTGTGAGTTGTGTTGCGGAGATCTGGAAATGTGGTCCTAAAGGTAAAGGCTTCCCTTGCTCGAAAGCCAGTCGAATCCGACTCGAGGGGGTGATGCTCATCTCCGTTTCCAAGCCGAAGAGCCAATGCTGTCCGAAGACGTTTCCGTGGTCATGTGGCCGGCATGACTAAACACCGAGGCGCACGGAATGCTGTTGCCTTCCCACCAAAGCGGTACCTATTTATCTACTTGCAATTTCTTGCTTTTGAACTGCTAGGTTGGTAGGAGCTGGGGCCGCAGACGGGAGCTCACTTCGTCACACGGCACTCAGGTCTCGAACGGCCGATCTTTTGGTCTGCAGCTCAGCGTCTTAACCTCTGAGCCACTGTGGCCCTAAATGTGGTCCTAAGTACCGTTAAATTCGGCATTCCTGTGAATGGAAGGCTGGCCCCAAAGACCAGCAGCACCCCATTTCATTCCAGAAGCAGACCTGTAGCCAGGATTTTGTGGCTTATGGGTGGGGCTGCCATTATTTGCCATCATTTTCCTGTCTGTCTCTAAACAACTGTACTTTTAAGTAATGATAAAGACAATAATACTAACAATAAATTAAATTAAATGCAGCATAAACACCCCCCCACAACAGCCACCCCAGACATAAATGAAATGCAAAAACATACCCCCCTCCCCTTCCCTAAAGCAATGGAATCCCTTGCCGTTTTCAGAAGGAAATCTTGTGGGGCTGGCCCCTTAAGGAAGGGGGCGGAGCCCCCAATAGCCCCACTGTAGCTCTGGGCCAGTCCAGAAGGGGACATTTAAGCAAGGGGATTAGTCAAAAGGAAGATGAAAGGGTGAGGAAAGAGGGTCAGTTCCTGTCAAGATGCTTGGAAAGTATTTAAGAACCTAAGATGACCCCTGCTGGATCAGACCAGTGGTCTAATTGGTCCAGCATCCTGTCTCACACAGTAGCCAACCAATTCCTCTGAAGGCCCAACAATGGTGCATGGAGGCCAACATGAAGACCGCATTGCTTAATGCCCTCACCTGGATAGCCCAGGCTAGCTCGATCCCATTAGATCTTGAAAGCTAAGCAGGGACAGCCCTGGCCAGTGTCTGAATGGGAGACCTCCAAGGAATACCAAGGTCATGATGTGTAGGCAGGCAATGGCAGACCACTTCTGATCCATCTCTTGCCTTGAAAACCCCATGAGGAGTCACCATAAACCATAAACAACGACAGCAAATTGCTTAATGCGTCTTTACAAGTTGCTTAATACAATTTTATTTATTTTATTTTATTTTTATTTAATTTTCGACTTCTACCCCACTCATCCCCGAAGGGCTCTGAGCGGCTTACATATATTCTGATTAACCAGTCCTAATCTAGGGCCACATATGCGTAGAGGAGGTGAATATCCTACCAGGCACCCTGATTCTTGTTGTAGCAGATCTTTTTAAGAATTGCTTTACATGTATCAGAGACAGGAATCTGGTCAGGGACAGCCCTAGAGTGCCCCTTACCCAGAAAAGTCTTCAAGGGATGGGCCAGGCAACACCCTCTGAAGTGTTGCATTCGGCAGCAAAGCAGACCGTGCAAATCTGACTCAGGTTCTGGAATCATGGGGCTACCTGCTGTGGCACCAAGCCCCTTTCTTCTTTTCAGACGTCTCCGGCTCCCATCAAAGGTTTGTGGGATAACGGCGGATCCTTTTTTGTCAGGGAAATAATTGGGGCTGACTTGTAATTAGAAGACTTTTGCAAAATTTGCATGCATGTCGTTGTCATTAGACTAATGGGGCTGAAAATTGTAATGGAAAAATCTACATCTTCTCATCAGAGTAAATTGAAAAGCGTCTCCGATTCTAAGAAAAGCAGAGCCTTCCTCCCCCCCACCCCAAACTCTCTTTTTATTCATACTGCACAGGCCCAGGGGTTGGAAAGCAAACATCAGCCTGATTAGGAGGAGGACAGACGTCATTCAGTTGAGTCCATATCAGGACTATTGTTAGGCATAAGGAGCTTAAAGATGAGGGTTAGTAGCATAACAAGGATAGGGCAATCAACACCCACCTAGGGTTGCCAGCTTGGGGTTGGGAAATATCTGGAGATTTGGGGGTGAAGCATGGGTAGAGTGGAGTTTGGGGACGGGAGGGCCCTCAACTGGGTCAAATGCCATAGAGTCCACCCTCCAAAGCAGCCATTTTCTCCAGGGGAACTGATCTTGGTCATCTGGAGATAAATTGTAATAGCAGGAGATCTCCAGATGCCATCTGTAGGTTGGGAGTCCAATTGGCAGGGGATGAGAAACCCAGTCATGTGACATTGGTACAGCCGGATTTTGTTCCGGAGCGGAGCAATCAGCATTTCCAGCCACAGCTGCCGAAAGGTCCCAAACCAATTTTCACTTGCTCCAGTTTCTACTTGTCACTCTGTGGAGGTCAGAACAGGGATAGTTCCTGCCCCTTCTAATTTCTTTTTTTCTAGTCCGTAAAATCGCAAAGGTGATTGCTTTTCTTCAATGTAAAAAGATGTGGTACGTGAAATCTGGGGGACGGACAGAGTCATGCAGACCGAAGCTTTGATCCAGACAGCCATGTGTCCAGTTGCGCCTCCACAAAGGCGACCCCTGTTCTCATAGAAGAGGGAATCATGTGGGAGAGAGGAAAGTTTATGGGATGGTACAAGAGTCCTTTTAATCATAAGAAATAGTTAACACACAACTGGAGACACAGAGTCAATCTTTTCGAGTGATGGAAAACTGGATGGGATCAATCCATATGACGAATTTTTAAACCCCCCCCCCCAATTCTATTCCAAATGTACTTCTCAGAAAAAGCTGCTGTTCTTGAAGAGGAGACCTTGACATGAACATTTTCAGATCCTTCTCCATACGGGGTAGGGCTATGGTTTAGCGGCAGAGTCTCTGCGTGGCATGAAAAAGGGCCAAGGTTCAGATCCCAGCATATCCTCTTAAAGAGATCAGGTTGTAGATCACTGGTCCCCAAAGGGGGCAATACAGCCCCCTGCGGGGCGCTGGAACGATCCAGGTGGGTGGTAGGAGCCTTGGGTACAATTGGGGGGTGGGGTGTTGAATAAAAATAAGGGGGCGGTGGAAGCATAAAGAAAGAAGAGTCCAGGACCTATTTAAAGCAGCCTTTTCCTGCCTTCTCCTGGTCTTCCCTGGGACCAGGGAGGGAGATGGAGGTGGAGAGTCCCCACAGCCAATCACAACCTTTGTTATCTTAATTTTCTGTGTGCATGCAAATATCACTATGGTTGATTTTATAAAATACTTTTATGATTGTGAGCTTCAAAGTGTCTTATTTACAACAACATCTCTCTTTACTATGTGCAAATTTGTCACCGCATCTTTTTGTCCACTTCTTGAAGGTAGATCTCCACGGGGGTGCTGAGTAATTTTTTTTTCTGGAAAGGGGGCAGTAGGCCAAATAAGTTTAGGAACCTCTATTGTAGATGATGCATCCTGATCTGGATGGCCTGGGCTAACCTGATCTTCTCAGATCTTGGAAGCTCAGCAGGGCTGGCCCTGGTTAGTACTTGGGTGGGAATCCACCAAGGAAGTCCAGGTTTGCTACCAGGACAGGCAATGGCAAACCACCTCCGTTAGTTTCTTGCCTGGAAAACCTCACGGGCTCACCATCAGTCAGCCACAACTTGCTGGCACTTTCCACCACTGCCAGCGGTTTGTGAGAAAGACCTTCACCTGACAGGACCTCTGCCAATCTGAGTAGACAATGCTGATCTAGAAAGACCAAGAGTCTGACTGCTTTCAGGGGCATTTCGTAAGTTCATACAAAATTGCTGTAGAACTTGTGCGGTCTTGTTTTCTTTTCCGGGCCAGAGGCCACAGTGTAGCACTAAGCTTTCTGTGCCCTGCCCATCTAATCCAAAACAAAGAGTAGCTTTATGGCACCTTAAAGACTAACAAAAATTCTATCCCAATGTAAACTATTGTGGATTAGACCTGGCCTCTTTGGTCAGCTGAACTGGGGATTCATCTGAGAGGGTTTGAACTAACACCACCCCGTGGTCTGAACAAAGAGTTAAGATTATTGCAATCTTAACAAAACCTGGTTGGAGGGAAGGTGGCATGATGTAGCCTGATCTCATCAGATCTCCAAAGGTGAGCAAGGCTGAAACTTGGAGGGGGGACCACCAAGGCAGGCTCTGCAGAAGAAGGCAATAGCAAACCACCGCTGCTTCTCATTTGCCTTGAAAGCTCCTTGCTGGGGTTGCCATGAGTCAGTTGTAACTCGGTGTCATGTAAGTACGTATGTAACGAACCCTGGGACCTGCCTGTGCATGATAGTTGCTCATTGATTTAGTGAATGGTCTTTGTACTTTGTGTGTGTATGTGTGTGTACCTGGAAGTCATTGTTGACTTCTGGAGACCCCTGGTGGGGCTTGGACATTTCAGAGAGGTAGCTTGCTATTGCCTGCCTCTGCAATGTTGTCCCATCCAAGTATTTGCCAGGGTTAGCCCTGCTTGGCTTCCAGGATCTGATGAGATTGGGCTTGCCTGGGCTACCCTTTTCTTGATTAGATTAGAATCCAACATTGGGCAAGTGATGCTCTGTATTCTTGGTGCTTCGGGGAGGGGAAACAGTGGGAGGGCTTCTAGTGTCCTGGCCCCACTGGTGGACCTCCTGATGGCACCTGGTATTTTTGGCCACTGTGTGACACAGAGTGTTGGACTAGATGGGCCTTTGGCCTGACCCAACAGTGGCTTCTCTTATGTTCTTATGTTAGCATAATTACATTGGATTCTCAAGTTCCTGCTTTTCATGATCCATTTCATGGTCACAAATGAAGCTGCCTTGTACTGAATCAAACCCTTGGTCCGTCAAAAGCAGTATTGCCTACTCAAACTGGCAGCTGCTCTCCAGGGTCTCAGGCAAAGGTCTTTCACATCACCTACTGCCAGATCCTTTTATTGGAGTTCTGGGGGTTTACTGGAGATTCCTGGGACCTTCTGCATGCCATGGAGATGCTCTACCACTGAGCCACAGCCCCTCCCCTTGGCCCCTGCCGTTTGTTTCTCATCTGTTTACATAAAACGCCTGCACAATGAGAATTCAGTCATAGCATCTAAAGAAGTGCACTCTAGTCCACAAAGGCTTATGCTGAAATAAAGTTGTGTCCCTGTTTCTTTTTGCCACGTCAGACTAATACAGCTATTCCTCTTGAGTGGGCGATCTAAGAAGTGAGCCACACTGCCACAACCGACATCCCTCTAGTAGTTAGCAAACCAAGTGAGACTCTCGATTGGAGTTCAATCAAAATCAGCTTAAAACAAAACTCTGAAGGGACTCCAAATGAGTTTGAATGATGAGTGATATTTCTTGAGCGGGTTACACACATTCCTCAGTCGCCATCAGATTGCACCTGAAATCCGGACTGGGAACACATTTGGAGGTTTCCTGGTTGCAAAAGAAAATCCACTTTAGAAGTGAAAAAAGAGAGTGTTTTGACGAGCAACATTTCTCAAGAGGGTTCTGCGCATTCTCCATTACTATCAACCCATTTGAAAAGACCAGTTTGCTTTCTCCAGGAGATAAGAGGTTCATTCCCAATTGGGTTGGATCTTGATAAGTGCCGCTTGTAATCGATATTTTTTCAGTGGGGTGCAGGGAAGGTGAACGAAACTCTTACACGGAACTAAAAGGTGTTGCTTTCGATTAGGGTTTAAAAATATCCAAAAGTCTCAGGGGAAGGGGATTTTGAGGGAATGTACACTTAAAAAACACCCCCCCACCATACCTCCTAAACAGATCCGTGAAACGGCACCACACAGCTAATTCGTGCCTGCATAAACACAGATGATCAATAAAAATCCATCTCATATTTCCGTACCTTCCGGATATTTTTTTGATGTGCTTCCCCCTACTGAGAATTTAGACAAATGTTCTCGGAAACGCTAGGTGTTTATTTTATTCCGCTTTTCCTCCTCCCTGCATAGTTTACCTAGTGAAGAAAATAAAAAATAACTTCTTGTTTTCTTATTCTGTGCTCACAGTAAGGAACCCCCGAAGCGACAGCATCTGAGAAAGTACGGCCTTGTGCTCATGCATAAACTTATTTTGTTTCTCCCCCTGTGTCCTCAGACAAGACAAAAGCAGCAATGCCGGAGCTTCTGTTCCCTTTGGAATGGGCAGGCTGCCTTTGACTATTTGCTTAATGTCCCCGTCTTAATGTCATCTGCGTGTGAGAACTGCATCTTCTGGTTCGATGCCGATTTGTCGGAGAGAAGGAGGTGAGGAGGGACAGAATGCATCCGTGCTACTGAGATGTGTTCCCTGCAGCTGGAAGCTGTGAACGGTGACTTCCTTGAAACCAGTATCAGGCCAACTCCCCCTCTCCCTAGGGTTGCCAACTCTGGGTTGGGAAATTCCTGGAGATTTAGCAATGGATCCTGGGGAGGGTGGCGTTTGGGGAGGGAGGGGAGGGAAGGGAGCTCAGCAGAGATATGCCACGGAATCTGGCCTCCAAAGCTGCCATTTTCTCCAGGGGAACCGATCCCTGTAGGATGAAGATAACTTGTAATTTTGAGAGACTGCCATGTCTCACCTGGAGGTTGGCGACCACATTCTCCAAGCCTCTGTGTTTCTAACTGGGGTCAGCTAGATGCCTTCAGGAAGCTCAGAACATAGGCATGGAAATGAACAACGCATCCCTTGCTTGTCTCTAGCATATAATACTCAGAGGGACGTTGCAGCTGAAGAGAATAACCAATCACACATCGCAGCCATCCCGCCTAGCTCTTGCGTTCACTACCCCCCACCTGGGAACATACAATCCTGTTATCTACAATAGCAGGCTGGTATAGCTTCGGTCTCAAGGACATTCCTCTAGGAGGAAGGCATCTTAAGGAAGAGTTATGATGCCTAAGATAGAGCCGTTCATACACACACACACACACACACACACACACACACACACACACACACACATTCATTCCCCCTCCTCAGGAATTTCTTTCCCCCTGATAACTATGGCAAACTAAGCAGAGTTTGACAATGGTATCTTTCTACCTATCTCCCTAACTACCTACCTATCCATCTCTATCTAATTTTTATCCCATCCATCCTTCAAGGAGCTCAGGGCAGTATCCGTGATTCTCCTGTCCTCCATTTTATCCTCACACCAACATTGTGAGGTAGGTTATGATGGCCTGGCCCAACCCGACATCAACCAGTGAACTTCACAGTGGAAACTGGGTGAAAGACTCAAAGCATGGGTTCCTGACTCAAAACAGGTGTCCCAGCTCCTAGTCTGACCCTTGGACCATTACACCACACCTAGACATTTCTCATCACATCTAGACACAGAAGAACATAAGGATTCCCTCCTACCAGGATTCCAAGCCAGATAAGTCTGGGGAGCTTTCCAAGAGGGCAGACTGCATAATAACAGTCACAGGTACAATGCTTCTGAACATGGAGGAGACGTGTAGCTATCATAGCTACACGTCGTCCTGTTCACCACCGGAAACAGACCAGCACTCAGAAACCATATCAGAACTCTTGTTCCCAGAACAGCTTAATTGAGGTTATTTATAGGAGTGAGTACCTGACGCTGTAGCAGTGGCCTGGAGTCCGGCATTCTGCAAAACCTTATGGTGGTCACCTAGGTCTTCAGATTCCTTGTGGTCAGCAGAGAGGCCTCAGGCAGCTGGTCATAAAGTCCACTGTCTGAGCTATGCTTCTGCCTGGATGTCCTATCTTCTTTGATCTCAGTGTCTTGGGGACACCCGGGGGGGCAGTCCTTGGCCATCGACCCCTCTCCTTCATGGGTCCTTCAGCAATATCAGGTTCTGGTGGTGGTTCCTGCTCCTAAGCCTCCTGGGCTTCTAATATTGCTCTGGGTCTCAATCAGAGGACATGCACACAAATTGTACTGTATCCTGTGCACTGCAGAACTAGGGAGCATGTCTTGAGCCCCAGTTCAATTGACATGCCTGGGGAAATTGCTGCCATTGATGGAATTTAGGCAACCACTGTCCGTTTTCTCATGGAGGTGTGGTTGTCTTGCAGCAGTCTCAGAAATCTGTGTGCATTGCAGGGTGTGAGTGCATGTTCTCAAGCCTGCTGCTCAAACCAGCTAGCGCACGTGAAGCTGCCTAACATTGCTGATTGGTCTCTTAAGCTCGGTATTGTCTACTCAGACTGGCAGCAGCTCTCCAGGGTCTCAAGTGCAGGTCTCGGTTGGAGGCCCCAACCACCTAACCTTTTAACTGGAGATGCTGGGGACTGAACCTGGGACCATCTACACACCAAGCAGATGCTCTGCCGCTGAGCCATAGTTCCTTCACCTCCATCGCCCTGCTTAACTTGAATGGTTCAAGCAAGAATAAGAGACACAATGCAAACACTGAACAGCTATCAAGACCATTCGCTTATCAACTGGACTGTGAATGCCATGGAGACGCCCCTTTCCTGTT
This sequence comes from Gekko gecko, assembly GCA_029375565.1. Taxonomy (NCBI): domain Eukaryota; kingdom Metazoa; phylum Chordata; class Lepidosauria; order Squamata; family Gekkonidae; genus Gekko; species Gekko gecko. The sequence continues at coordinate 35,644,184 of JAPDNY010000016.1, read as the reverse complement.
TCAAAGGACCCTGGACCCAAGCTGGACTTCATTTCTTCCACTGGAAAAGGCTGTACAATGGTAGCCATGAGCAGCTTCTTTATTAAACATGCCACATGGGCTCCACTTTCCATTCTTTCCTCCCCACTGGAAATTCATTAACAGAAGGAGTCAAATTCCTCTGGTGCTCTCCAAAAGCTAATTTTGTTTTTCCTCCCTGGGCTTCAGCCAGCGTGCCTCCAAGACTGACAAGTGGCTCAACAGAGAAGACTCAGTCAATGAGCAAAATGTGGACTTTGCAGAGCCCTGCAAACTTGGCAACGAGTAAGAGTGGTTGGTTGGGGGTGGATTCCCAGCAAGGCACACAAAACTGTTCATTGGGGAGCAGGGGGTGGGGAGGAGAAAGTGGAACAGGCAAAGAGGTCATCCGGTCCTTTCAGGCCCTTCTTGGCCTCGGACTAGGGCTGCCAGCTCCAAGTTGTGAAATACCTGGAGGTTTGGGGGGTGGAGTCTGAGGAATATGGGGTTTGAGGAGGGGAGGGGCCTCAGCAGGGTATTATGCCATTGAGTCCACCAACCAAAACAGCCATTTCCTCCAGGGGAACTGATCTCCACAGTTTGGAGATCAGTTCCAGTTCCAGGAAATTGTCCAGGACACACCTGGAGGTTGGCAGCCCTACCTAGGATCCACGTATTTGAGGGACTGCCTCCTTCCAGACGTCCCTGTGTGCTGGCTAGGGTCATCAGGCAGCCATCTGCTAGCTGTCCCACCACTTAGGGTGGCCTGTCTGGCGCTGACCAGAGCCCGGGCCTTTTCGTGGCTCTGGCTCTGTGGAATGGGCTCCTTGAAGAGTTAAGAGGGGTCCCCTCGAGGGTTACCAGTCTCCAGGTGGGGCCTGGAGATCTCCTGCTTTTACAGCTGATATACAGCTGATAGAGATCATCTCCCCTGGAGAAAATGGTTGCATTGAATAGTGGACTCTATGGCATCATACCATGCTGAGGTCCCTCCCCTCCCCAAACCCCGCCCTCTCCTGGATCCACCCCCAAAGTCTCCGGGTATTTTCCAACCCAGACCTGGCAACCCTAGTCCCATCCTTGGAGATCATCTAGGCCTTTTTTTGGGGGGGATTGGGGGCCTGTTATTTTATCTTTGGTTTTAGCTGGGGATGTTTTAAGTTTTAACTATTATAGTAAACCGTTTGGGACCAAGATAAAAGGCGGGATGTAAGTGTCAAAATAAATAACTTCCTCCAACTCCCATCCTAACTCCTCGCTGGATCTGACACATAATTTCCTCTTTGACCTTCAGAGTTACTCTTCTGCCACCTCTGTGCTTGGCATAACTTTTTGCCAGCTTTGGGGGCAGGATCTGGGCTGAGAGGGCTTAGGGTGCTAGCTACGTCAGTCCCCCACCACCACTGTCCATTTCTGGTCCACTCCCAACTTCACTGGGATTACACCAGCAGGTCCTCTCACGCCCATGTAGGGTCTTAGTTCCTATCTTGAGCACTCCCCAAATGCCCTTCAGATTGCCCTGCCAAATATTCAGTGGATGGAGGCAGACGTTTCAGAATCCAAGAGAGAAGATATTGAGTGCAACAAAATATTTAGTATAACTAGGGCTATTTTTGTAGATAAGGCCCAGCAGGAACTCATTAGCATAATAGGCCACACTCAATGGCAGAAACTCATTAGCATATTCGATCACACCCCTGACAGCACAGCTTATTAGCATATTAGGCCACACCCCCATGCCAGCAGAAGTGTGGTCATCCAGCCATACCCACTTTTTGCTTCTTATTCCATTTACCTTGTTTGCTGCCAAAACCCAGGGCTTTTTTTTTTGTAGCAGGAACTCCTTTGCATGTTAGGCCACACACCCCTAATGTAGCCAATCCTAATGAGTTTCTGCTGCTGGGTGTGGCCTATTAGGCTAATGAGTTCCTGATGGGCGTGGCCAAGTAGGGAGCCAGCCGGAACTCCGTTCCTGCACGTTCCTGCCCCAAAATAGCCCTGAGTATAACTGAAGAACTGTCTATAATCTGAGGCCGGATGTGTGTTCTGCCTTTAAACAATGGTTGAGACTTTCTCCTCCACACCACCCAGATCTAACCCAGGAGTACATTCCTCCCCTGCATTTGCTCCAAGGTGCTCAGTCAGGGCCCCGTTGTTCTTTCCTCCTCGCTTCTACCCTCACATTCTTGTGAGGTAGGCCAGGCTGAGATAGAGTGACAGGCCTAAGGTCACCCAGCAAGCTTCATGGGGCAATGAGGATCCAAGCTCAGGTTCCGTCATTCCTAGACCAACGTTCTAACCATTACTCCACACGGTTGTCATACGAAAGGATGCCAGGTGAAAATGAGTCATGTGACTTGCCAGATTCCAGGGGCCTTAAGGATCCCTGAAATATTATTCACTGTGAGTTACTAGCTCTGAGTTGGGAAATACCTGGAGATTTTGGGGGTGGAGCCTGAGGAGGGCGGGGTTTGGGGAGGGGAGGGACTTCCGCCGGGTATAACGCCATAGAGTCCACCTTCCAAAGCAGCCATGTTCTCCCGGTGCCTCTCTGTCACCTGCAGATCAGTGTAATCCTGGAAGCTCTCCAGCCACCACCTGGAGTTTGGCAGCCCTAGTCAGTGGCCCTATCAGTAGTTTTTAGGGACCTTCCTTCTAAGATCTCCCTGGAGCACACTTTGAAAGTCCTGGCCTCTGTAGATAAAGATGTATCCCAATCAATCTATTGCTTCGTATCCTGCTGACATGGTTCGCCTCCTTCCCTCCCTCCCTCCGCCCCTCCTCCTCTGCTTCCTAATGCATGTGCTTTCTGGCTGGCTCATTGATAATCTGCTAGAGAGCTAAGAGCCCTCTGATGGATCTCCTACAGTCTGGTTCACTTAACAAGCTTCCTCTGCGTGTTGTCTTCGCTCGCACTACACGGAGCTTAAAGGGTCCCTCCTCACTGCTTCAGTTTGCTCTGTCCTCTTTGTTATGACCAGCAAAGCTTGCGGCTAGGACCCTACCTACCAGCTCTGGCTGGGGAAATACCTGGAGATTTGGGGTGTGGAGCCCGGAGAGGGGAGGATATGGGGAGGGGCAGGACCTCAGCAGGATGCAATGCCATCAAGTCCACCCTCCAAAGCAGCCATTTTCTCCAGGGGGAACTGATCTTGGTCATCTGCAGATCAATGGTGATAGCAGGAGAGCTTCAGATGCTGCCGGGAGGCTGGTAACCTGGCTACCACAGCTGAGGAAAGGGACCCCCTTGGGTGCATCACAGAGTTGTTTGGAGCTGGCAATGCAACCCAAAAGCCATTCAGGTTCAGCCTCGATAGTATCAGACGTTCCCAGGCTTTCATACAGACTAGGGACGGGCTCCACAGAGAGGGCTGATTAGACTCGATCTGCATCAGTCCGTTTGCCAGGCAGGGAGCAGCTGTCCTCCTCCTTTTTCAGGCAGTTCCTGGGGAGCACCCATACTTCGTGGCCAACTCACTGGTTATCGCTGGGAACGGACAGTCAGACAAGAACTGGTCTGACCTGAATGGCTCCATATTTCTCCGGATAGTTAATCTGGGCCCCGGTCATATGGGCCAGAAAGCGTGGTGGTGGGGAGGCGTGGCAGTTCACCCCGGAGGAAAATAAGGCACGGTAGCCCGATCACACAGGTCACCGGGTTGCCACGCTCCAGCCCCAAGTGCCAATCACACAACATTGCTGCAGCACGGCAAAAAAGTGGCGCAGCTGACCGCGCAAGCCGCGCTGTTGTGAAGTGCGCATGTGCTGTTGGGGGGGGGGAACGGGCCACTGCCGGTGTCTTGCATATGTGCATGCCTCATTCAGTGTTGGTGCGCATCCCATGGAAACTTACAACATCTGGAAACCCCGGGACATGGGCCGGCATCGGAAGCCGCGGGATACTGGCGCTCCCACGATCAGACGCCGGACTTTGCCCCGGGGTTTCCGGAAACTAGTACTTCGAACCTAGTAGTTTTTTACTCTGCATTTTCGGAGGGAAGCTGTGGGTTGGCCACGGGAGCGCTACGCCTCCCAGATGTGCTCGTATGATCGCACACGGAAAGTCCGTGGGGCTCCTGTGCCTTCAGTGGGGCAAATGCTCCGTGTGAACGGGGCCCTGGTTAATCTGAAGAGAAACATTACTTAAAGAGTTGGTTTGGTGTAGTGGTTAAGTGCACAGACTCTAATCTGGGAGAACCGGCTTTGATTCCCCACTCCTCCACTTGTGGCTGCTGGTGTGACCTTGGGCAAGCCATAGTTCTGTCAGAGCTCTCTCAGCCCCAGCTAACTCACAGGGTGTCTGTTGTGGGGAAGGGACGGGAAAGGAGTTTGTAAGCCACTCTGAGACTCCAAGTGAAGGGTGGGGTATAAATCCAATCTCTTTTCCTCTTCTAAATTTAGTAAAGATTGGGAAGGCTCAGATCTGGCCATTATTCTGAAGCTTTGCTATTTGGTTTCTGTTCAGTGGAAAGCAGAAAGGAAAAGGGGAGAAGAACGTCTCAATAGACATGTCCCTGACAGGGAAGCCATCCAGCCAGAAGAGTTAACAGGTAGTTTTGCCAAACAGAACCATCCAACCAGCTTGTCTGTGCATTGTGCCCCCTTGTGGCTCCCAGAGGGCAAGGAAGAAAAAAAAATCATATGCTACCATTGATGCTGATGGACTTCCTTGAGCTTGTTCTGCCAGGGAGAATATTAATTGGAAATGTGATAGAGATAATCCCTTGGGTGAGGTCTACAGTCTATGAGAACTGCATCCCAACTGGCTAGGGAAAGCTCAATTAACCTGCAATACCAAATGTAGTGTCTACATTAAGTAGGTTTAACAATGATAATAAAGAAAACCTAGTAGGGTACTAAGTAGGGGTGCTGTGAACTTAGCAATGAATATCTTTGGCAGGGAAATACAATTTTTGACAGCCGTGATCACGTGTGAGCTGATCCTTCCATGGACTCGGCTTACTTTTGCTGTTCACCCCCCAGCTCAAGGACTGCGTTGACCAACTTTGCAGCTGTGTAATAGCTGTGCTTGTGAGGTTCCATTTCCATCTGCCTTGAGGGTATTTTCATCCCTCTATAATACTTTTAATTAAACAGGCATGCAATGGCAACCGTAAAGGCTAACAGAATTTATTCCAGGATAAAACTTTCATTAGACAGATTTTAGTTCTCTATTAACTTGGGTTTGTGTGTGTAAAAACATTCATTTTAGATAGGAAGAAGAGACCCCGTCTGCAATAATATCTACTAGCGCTAAGAGTAAAGGATCCTCTGAGCTACAATAATTGTATACCATTCTCTTTCTTTCTTTTTTTTTGGCAACAAAAGTTTTACATTAATTAACACAAACTGATTAACATTGTTTTGATCAGCACTTATGAGAACCAGTTTGGTGTAGTGTTTAGGAGCGCGAACTCTAATCTGGGAGAACCGGGTTTGATTCCCCACTCCTCCACATGCAGCTGCTGGTGTGACCTTGGGTCAGTCACAAGTTCACTCAGAGATGTTCTCTCAAGAGCAGTTCTCTCAAAGCTCTCTCAGCCCCACCTACCTCACAGGGTATATGTTGTGGGGAGGGGAAGGGAAACGAGATTGTAAGCCTCTTTGAGACTCTGAGTGAAAGGTAAAAAGGTAAAGGTTCCCTTGCTCGAAAGCCAGTCGAATCCGACTCTAGGGTTGTGGTGCTCATCTCTGTTTCAAAGCTGAAGAGCCAGCGCTGTCCAAAGATGTTTCCGTGGTCATGTGGCCGGCATGACTAAACACCAAAATGCACAGAACGCTGTTACCAGTGAAAGGTGGGGTATAAATCCAATCTCCTCCTCCTCCTCCTTTTCAGACATAGACATGCACCCTCCCCATCCCTTCAGCTGGAAGAGGTCCCCGCCTCCAAGCCGCCATGAATATTTCCAAGAATGATCAGGTCTCTCTCTCTCTCTCTCTCCTGCATTAGCATCTACTGTCACCCAAGTATTCTGAACCATTAACCTAACAAATGTATGGCCAGACAACACTGGCAGCAATAACCCGGTAATGCCTGCTATAAAGCGGCTTTGTTTAGCACTCTTCATCCTCAGTGTAATTTTTTAAATATAAGGTTTCGGGATGGGGCTTGGGTGGAGGCTCTGCAGCCGGCTCAGACCAGCTGGAAGTCAATGCGGCCAGGCTGGAAACAGAAGGCTGTCAAAGTGACCGGGTCTGAAAGCCCGGCTATGAATCCTCTGCTAATATGTTGTTAAATTACATACAGTCTAGTGATTAAGTCGCGCTCAGTGGTAAATATACTATCGCCAGGACCGGGTTCCTAATCTGCGGCGGAGTCGGCAGCCTTCCATTCCCTGCTTCCAAAACTGGCACCCGGCCACCGCTCTGCCCCTGCCTTCATCTCAAACTCAATTTAACCGACATTACTCTGAAATTGGAAAGGAAGCTGGTGTTTTATTTGCATAAGCTGAGGACATCATTAATCACTATTGCTGGGCTAGATCACAGCAGAAGCCGTCACCTCCCTTGCGCCAGGGGACCCGGCAGCTGCTCTGGTTTTACACAGCCAGGAAAATGCGGAAGCTTTTCGCTGCAGAAGGAGAGAAGAGATGCAAGTGCAGACCATGACAGATGGGATTTTGGTTGCCAACCTCCAGGCGTGGTCTGGAGATTTCCCAGAATTATAGCTGACTTCCAGCCTACAGAGATCAGTTCCCTTGAAGAAAATGGCTGCTCCAGATGGTGGATTCTATGGCATTATATCCTGCTGAAGTCTTTGCCCACCCTACAACCACCTCTCCTCAGACTCCACCCCCAATCTCCAGGAATTTCCTAACTCTGAGTTGGCAACTCTAGATGGGATTGGAAAAATCCATGATTATGACCTGTCCTGGGATTTTTAGACAAAAATTAGCAGCCACAGTCATTTCTGTGGAACAGAAAAGGGCCATTGGGTGAGCCAGTAATTCACCCTTTCCTGCCAGGACTTTTTTGCAGAAGTTAATTTGTTTGCAGTCACCAGGGAGGAGGGTGCATATTTGAACACGAACCCCACGACATTCACTAAGCCTAGACAGCTGGCAGATGACAAGGGAAGGACCCTCTCCCCGGCATGCTAATTTTCTCTGTTTTTGATATAAAGAGAAAATTTCAGTCAAGCTATCTCCCTCCTCAGTATAAAGCGGTTCCATCCTGGGACAATTTTTGTTTCATGTGTATTTGTAGAGGAGGCCTGAAGATCAGGCTTGATAATGTATCTTCCCTCTTCTTCCTCCTCCTCCTGAAGATGATGGTTTTTCATTCCACAAGTGCAACACATCATAAACTTGCTCCAATCTACTTTTCAGTAAGTAGAACTTCATTTTCCCTCTCTTCCTGATGGATTATCGGAATTCTTTTTGCTTCCCTCAGAAGTCCTCAGAGGTCATCTGTCTGTCACATTTTTAAAATCCCATTGTTCTTCCAAGGAGTTCTGGATGTTTCTTTTGTTTTATCCTCACAACAATCTTGTGAGGCGGGTTAGTCCTAAGCCAAAAAAAAGTGACAGGTCCACGGTCACCCGGAGAGCTTCATGGTGGAGCTGAAATATGCCCTCAAACTCTTTTGTGTACTCTTGAAACCCCAGAGATATTTTGCATGGGGGGGAACTGACAAATCTGTTTAAACAATTATTTTCAGAAAGATCTGAGGATGGTCCAGGGATGTTCTGAACCACCTAGAGAAACTTCACTAGTCTTATCAAAATGCCCTTCTTCTTGTTCTCAAAACAGAATTTCCGAGAATTTTCAAAGAATGTCATATTGGCGGGATTTCAGTGGCAAACCTAATTTGTCCTTTGTCAGAAGGTGTCTCTTATGTAGTCACACATCTCTGCTTCTTTTAGGGCTGTCATTCATGTAAATACATTTCCACTGATTTATAATATGAAAATTTGGTTTAAATTGGTGTGAATATTAATAACAGCCACAGTTTTGAGCCCCTAACTGATCCATATATGAATCACATCAGACACCATCTTTGAAGAGACATCCTATATGAGAGAAATTCTGTGTGAGAGAAATTTCTGAGCTGGTACCCACATTTTTACAAGTGCTTGGATTAATAATTGTTTTTATAAAATCCAATGTATACTTCACCTTATTCAAAGAACTGTGCTTAATTAATTTCACAAGAAATCTTTGAACAAATGGGGGTGGGGAACCACAGAACTGGAAGAACAAAAAAGTTAAAAGTGGTTTGCTGAAGAAAAAAAATAGCAAGAAATTTCCAGTTCTATTCGACAACGGGGTGATTATTTTTCGGAACTATCTCACGTCAAGCAACTTTGTGCTGTCAGCTGACTTTGTCCCTTACTTATAGGATTGTGGAACTAGACGGTTTGCTCCTGTCAAATATTTTAAATATATTCCCTTGATTGTGGTCACTTGGTGACAGCCCATCAGATATTCTTGGCAAAGACATGCCTTTGGCTTGACAGGGTTTCCAAGTGGATGCTTTCAAGGCCACAGAATTTAAACTGACACACATATTATTTCTGGGTTTTCAAAAATGGTCTATACAAAACTATCAGGGATGCCCATTTACTGGAGAGATAAATTTTCTCTCTCTCCGTACCTCCTACTGCTTGGCATATGCATGCTTCTTTCCCAGAAGGACCAAAGGAGCATTTGTTATTTAATTCTTATATTCTGTCCCACTTTTCAGCCAACTATTGGTTGGTATCCTACTTTAGGCCAAAAGAAGTCCCTCCAGCCTAAAGGGAACTTTCTCAAACTTAAGTGGCTCTTCTGTTAGAGCAAGGGTACTTAGGCTGGGGGAATACGTCAGACTCTGGTCAGTGGAGATAGGGTTCAAGCCACTAGCTCCTGTCAATTTTTTTTTAAAGAAATAAAAATCTAAAGCAAACGACAATTAAAAAAAAAATATTGGAGGAAAGGATTACATAAGAACATAAGAACATAAGAGAAGCCAATGCTGAATCAGGCCAATGGCCCATCTAATCCAACACTCTGTCACACAGTGGCCAAAATATACCAGGTGCCATCAGGAGGTCCAGCAGTGGGGCCAGGACACTAGAAGCCCTCCCACTGCTGCCCCCTCCAGCACCCAGAATAGAGTGCATCACCTGCCCCAGACTAAGAGTTCCTATCTATACCCTGTGGCTAATAGCCACTGATGGACTTCTGCTCCATATGTTTATCTAATTCCCTCTTGAAACTATCCATGCTTGTAGCTGCCACCACCTCCTGTTGATTCTTGATCCTGGCAAGATAGAGGGGGTATCGGGTTACAGAAGAACAGAAGAAGAAGAAGAAGAAGAAGAAGAAGAAGAAGAAGAAGAAGAAGAAGAAGAAGAAGAAGAAGAAGAAGAAGAAGAAGGAAGAAGAAGAAGAGGAGGAGGAGGAGGAGGAGGAGGAGGAGGAGCTGAGGAGAGGAGAGGAGAGGAGAGGAGAGGAGAGGAGAAAGAGGAGGAGGAGAAAGAGGAGGAGGAGGAGGAGGAGGAGGAGATTGGATTTATACCCTGCCCTTCACTTGGAGTCTCAGAGCAGTTTACAAACTCCCTCCCCTTCCCCTCCCCACAACAGACACCCTGTGAGTTAGGTGGGACAGAGAGAGCTCTCTCCAGAACTGTCCTTGAGAGAACAGCTCTGACAGACCTATGGCTTGTCGAAGGTCACGCAGTAGTTGCAAGTGGAGGAATGGGGAACCAAACCCAGTTCTCCCAGATTAGAGTTCATGCACTTAACCACTACACCTGCTGTATCAGACCAGTAGTCCATCTAGTGCAGCATCCTGTCTTACATTGTGGCCAATCAGTTCCCCTGGAGGTCCAACAACAGGCCAAGAATAATAGAATCACAGACTCACAGAGGTGGAAGGGGCCATATAGGCCATCTAGTCCACCCCTCTGCTCAATGCAGGATCAACCTAGAGCATCCCCGACAAGTGTTTGTCCAGCCGCTGCTTAAAGACTGCCCGTGAGAGGGACCTTCCCCCAATATTGCCTCCTGGCTCTGGGATTCAGAGGTTTAGTGCCTCTGAATGTGGAGGTTCCCCTCAGTCACCATGGCTAGTAGCCACTGATAGACCTCTCCTCCATGAATCTAATCCCTTTTTAAACCTGTTTATTCCTGTGGCCATCTCTGCATCCTCTGGCAGTGAATTCCACATTGTAGTCACTCTCTGAATAAAGGAGCATTACCTTTTGTCTGTTCCAAATCTTTCCTGCTGTCTCTCTGATGGCCTTGTGGCCACTGGAAGCTGGAGGCAGGGAGTGGCCTTGACCGGCGCTAGATGCCAACACAATTATGGTCACTGAGTTCATATTGATAATGTCCACTCATTGCTTGTTTGAATGTGTACTGGGAGCCATTTCATGGAGACAGACATACAGGATGAGAAGGTCTGTCAGTTCACCAGGACCTGGACCATGCAGGGCTCCAGAATTACCTTGAATCATGCCCAGGAAACAGCCAGTATTCACTCGGTGTCAATCAACCCTCTGGCCTGCTCCACTCACCACTCTAGCTGCTGCATTAAAGAACCAGTTGTCCTCTCTGAACAGTCTTCAAGGGATGCCCAGTGGAGAACATAGTACATAAATGTAACAAGGTTAGTCTTCAATCACGGGACACAGTGAGGATGCGTCCGTCATTCCTAAAATTTTAGCAGTGCATCTGCCTGGTTTGACTGGAGTTCTGTGTTTCTCACACTGACTCTGTAAAATGCAAGTGACCAGTATGTATTCATGAGCTTCTTGAAATTATGGCAAAAATCAAAAGGAGTGCCGTCCTTCAGCGTACAGCCATTTTGTTTCCCAGTTTTGAATTTATCCTATTCCCCACTTTTTAGTCCTGTCCCCCCCATGCTCAGGGGGACTATAAAACATGCTAAATATCATCAAATATCATACTATAAAATTAGCTAAATTTGCATGAGAAATATCACTTGGACTCTACTGAGGGTCATTTGACACATACAGGTACATTACTCAGTGCCTGATGCCCCGGAGCAGAATATGCAGATCTGAGTCTTTATTGAATATCGTGATGGCAGAGCCATTGAGGGTTATGAGAGCGCAACCTCTCGGGTCTAGAATCTTTTATTTCCAGTAACAATTGCAAGCCATTGCTAGGTGTTACAGGCATCATGCAGGGATCATGCAAATGGGGTTCAATCCTTGGTGCAGCATCCACATATCTGATCTTTTAGCAAGGAACCCACAAGAAACACTTTGCTGAAACCAAAGCCAGATGGGATATTGAGGAGAATGGATTTGGGCAGGATTGATAGAAGAGATAAAATTGCTACTTTCCAAGAATAAGAAGATGAAGAAGAGGAGGAGGAGGAGGAGGTTGGATTTATACCCCACCCTTCACTACCCAAAGGAGTCTCAGAGCAGCTTATAAATTCCTTTCCCTTCCCCTCCCCACAACAGACACCCTGTGAGGTAGGTGGGGCTAAGAGAACTCTGACAGAAACTGCCCTTTTTCAAGAACAGCTGTGCCAGAACTATGGTTTGCCCAAGGTCATCCAGCAGGTGCAAGTGGAGGAGTGGGGAATCAAACCCAGTTCTCCCAGATTAGAGTCCGCACACTTAAACTGGCTCTCAGTAGATGCTCCATAAAATGTTAGAAAAGACCAGGGACCACCGTTCCAATATTAGCGACCATGGAAGAAATTAACCCCAGGGCACTTGGCTCAGAGTTGGTGGCCTTGAGTGAGCCGAACTATTGAGACGTGCACTAGCCCAGGACCTGTATTGTATTTACTTGCTTCATTTCTACACCATTGTTCACCCCAATGGAGACCCAACATTGTTCTCCTTGCCTCCATTTTATCATCACAATAACCCTCCAAAGGTCTCCCAGCAATGGCATAGAGATTTGAAACTGGGTCTCCATTATAGGGTTGCCAGGTCTCCCCTGGCTATCAGTGGGGGTTGTGGGGGTAGAGTCACCAGATCCAGGTTGGGAAACTCTTGGAGATCTGGGGGTGGAGCCTGGGGAGAACAAGAAACTCAGTGGGGTACCATGCCAGAGAGTCCACCCTCCAAAGCATCCATTTTCTCCAGGAGAACAGATCTCTGTGGTCTGGAGATGAGCTGTCATTCCAGGGGATTCTCAGGTCCCACCTGGAGGCTGGCGTCCTCCCAGATCATGGTCTGATACTCTAACTTCTCCACCGCACTGATGTTAGAGTACTGCAGCTAGTATCTTTGTTTAAACAGTATTTTCATATTATATGAACTTATTTTCCAAGCTGCTTTGAGTCTCCAGCTATGGGGGAGAAGCAGGAGGTAGACATTTGGGCAGGGATGGCTTCCCATTCTCTCAATTTCCTGGGTCTGCTGAGCTAAGTTGAAGTCCCTGGGCCCCTTGTACGGGCAAAACAAAAACGTGGCAGTTAACACAGCTGGAGATTAATTTTAGATGATGCACTAGGTACGCAGACAGTAGAAGTGAACTCTGGTGGCATAACTTGGTGGTTGGAGCAAATAAGCCACCCCCACAAGCTGTGGGATCAGTCCTAAGCATGTGTACTTGGACATCAGTCCCATTTTATCCAATGGGACTAACTCCTAGGAAAGTGTTCTTAAGGCAGCACCGTGAGTCTCACTGGAAGGTTCCCTCTCTTCTCTCAACACGGCCCTGATCTTCGGATTGAAGTATCCACATGTTGCCTATTAGATATCTTGATTTCAGGCAACTCATGTTGGTCTACAAAAACATTCCAAAAGCCCCCCCCCCCATAACAACGTTGTTGTTTCTAGATCTTTCCTATGGCCCCAACACGGCTTGTTACGACTTTGGTCTGTGACAAAAACAGGGACATTTCTTGAGGAGAAGGCGGAGTGAGCTTGTGTCGTGCGGCGTCCCCCAGGATGGGAAGCCAAAGGTTTCTCAGTCTCTTCCCTGTCAGAGTTTTCGCTTCTGTATTCAGGATGCACCAATGTTGGTCACAGTGTGAACAGAATGCTGGATTTGGCGGGCCTTTGGTCTCATCCAGCATGGCTCTTCTGATGTGCTTATGTTCCCCGTCAGAGTTTTCGCTTCTGTATTCAGGATGCACAAAAGTTGCGGCCGGCAGACGTGAGGAAGAAACCGCATGCAGGGAGAGAGCAGCGTGAAAGAGGTGAGAAGAAATGGCTGTATCCGGATGTGTCTCTCCTAAAAGGGCCCAGATTTGTAATCACCACTATCTTCATAAGGGATTAAGCCTGGCTGTAGGTGAACGCGCCGCACCAGCCGATGTGTGAGCAGGAAGGGGGAGCTGGAATAGCCTTGTAAAGATTGTGTTAGATCAAAGCCCAGAGTCGGGATGTCTATAAAGTGAAACGTGGGGGGATTTTTAATAAGTTTGGGGGGTTGGTAGCGGCAGTTGTGAAACAGACACCGGTAGGGCTGCCGATGTCCAGGTGGGGCCTGGAGACGTCCGGCTATTACAATGGATCTCCAGACAAAAGAGATCAGTTCCCCTGGAAAACAAAGGTTGTTTTGGAGATTCCTCCCATCCCCAAACCTTGCCTTTCCCTGATTCCACCCCCAAAATCTCCCGGTAGAAGAAGAAGAAGAAGAGAAGACGTTGGATTCATATCCCACCCTTCACTACCTGAAGGAGTCTCAGAGCAGCTTACCATCTCCTTTCCCTTCCCCTCCCCACAACAGACACCCTGTGAGGTAGATGGGGCTGAGAGAGCTCTTTCGAGTCTTGCTCCTGAGAGAACAGCTCTGAAAGAACTTGTAACTGATCCAAGGTCACATCAGCAGCTGCATGTGGAGGACTGGGGAATCAAACCTGGTTCTCCCAGATTAGAGTCTGCGCTCCTAACCACTGCACCAGACTGGTAGTTTTCCGTCCAGAGCTGGTAAACCTAGACCAGGCCTCCCCAACTGTTTCAAGCCCGTGGGCATGTTTGGGATTCTGACATGGTGTGGTGGGCAGAGCCACAAAATTGCTGCCAGAGGGGAAGGAGCCAGACATAAAATGGCTACCACAGCTTACCGTCAGTCATATAGTGAAAATGTTTGTACTGTGGTGGCAGCTGCTGCCAAAACAACATTTTTTTAAAAAAATCTGCAAAGTCAATCAGCTTTCCGGGGACCAATCAGAAGCCTTGCTGGGCAAAAGCCCCACCCGGCCCAGCCCATTTTCTAAAAGCTTTCGGAGGGCACCAGGAAAGGTCTTGATGGGTGTCAAGGGGCCCAGGGGAGTCCCTGCCCTAAATACCGGACCTGTGGGTGGGGAACAGGGGAGGGAATTTACAGGTGGCCACTTTACTATGGGGGGGAGCATTCAGCCCAGGAGGTGAGCATGACCCTGGGGGGCCTGACAAACCATCAAGTAAGCCCGTTAGGAATGTGCATCCGGCACAAAAGCCAGACTAAATGCACCGTCTTGATTAATGTATCTCATTGAAACAAAAGTCTGAACTTATCGGGCCAGGTTTATTTAGCACATTTTTATCCTGCTTTTCTAAGGATTTTAGGGCAGCATACACCCGTCTCCCTTCTGCCATTCTACTAGGGTTGCCAACCGCCAGGTGGTGGTTGGAGATCTCCTGGGGTCGCAGCTGATCTCCAGGTGATAGCAATCAGTTCTCCTGGAGAAAATGGCCACTTTGGAAGGTGGGCTCCATGGCCTCATACCCCACTGAAGTCCCTCCCCTCTCCAAACCCCGTCCTCCTCAGGCTCCACCCCCAAAATCTCCAGGTATTTCCCAACCTGGAGCTGGCAACCCTACATTTTACCCTCACAACAATCCCATGAGGTAGATTAGGCTGTGAGGGAGAGGGAGTGAAAGAGGCTGGCCCAAGATCACCCACAGAGCTTCTTGGCAGAGTGGGGATTTGAATCCAGGGTCCCAGAATCCCAGTCCAGCACCTTAACTACTACATCAAGCTGGCTGTCCTAGATCTGCCTTTCTCTCCGCTGGTTCTGTGATGTCTACAGCCGTATTCTGCATTCGACTTCTTTTAAAAATGTCATTAAGTTTCCCACAGTTGGCAAGAGGTAGGGACAGAGACAGCAATGGGAGACAATGACTCGGTAGCGTAGATTAAGTGGTCTAGTTGGGTACTAGACCACTTAAACCATCTGGCCCTCCTGTCTGGTCCTCCCAGGCCCTAAGGAAGCCAGGATAGCCGTGACAAGGGCCAGGGCCTTTTCTGTGGTGGCCCCTCACTGGTGGAATCAGTTCCCGGATGACATCAGG
This sequence comes from Gekko gecko, assembly GCA_029375565.1. NCBI lineage: Eukaryota > Metazoa > Chordata > Lepidosauria > Squamata > Gekkonidae > Gekko > Gekko gecko. The sequence goes on along the minus strand of JAPDNY010000016.1, from coordinate 35,628,991 downwards.
GCCCGGCGGGACCTTTTACAGTTCTGCAGGGCCTGCAAAATGGAGCTCTTCCACCAGGCTTTCGATTAGGGTGCCGCCTTCCAATATTGTAGCCCTGGCCCCAGCATTAGTACTAACTTAATAACCAATAGCCTGGCAAGAACTGGATTATGGTGGTAGTCGACCGTCTGGATATCGAGAGAATGCCGCCATCGCTTATTAGTACTATGTTCACCAGTATTTATGAATTTTACATGTTGTGGTTCTATATTAAATTTTGTGTTTTAATGTATCTTATTGTTTTAATGTGTGTCTCTGTGTATATATATATATATACATATATTCTCTATAAGCCACCCTAAGCCTGCCTTGGCAGGGAGGGCGGGATACAAATTAAACAAACAAACAAATAATACTGTGTGCCTAACAGGCACAGTATCCAACTGCAACACTTATCTTATGTTTATGCCATCTAACATCATCTTTCACTGGTGTGTTGCTGCACAGCATTATCCCCCATCCCAGTTAGGACTGTTAAAAACCTTGTGAAATGGTTCACTTTGAAAGTTCACATTTGGTTTACGGTTTCTCCACGCTCGGGACAAAACAGAACTCCATCCTTTCCCCTCCAACCATATTAATAAAATTTGATAGCGTTATTACTGTTCAGATTTATGCCTGTTTTGTCAATTGCACATAAATGTCATAACAGTGGCATAAAACAAACAAATGGAAACAGTAAATTTGCCAAGGAAAATAGGTGGTCTCAAAATGTCCGTCCCAATTATGCAGAATAATTAAAAACAATGGGGGGAAAGAGTCATAAATCTGTTATTGCCAATCCCATGGCTGGCTCACTGGGTACCTGCTGGCTTTATAGTGTGGAATCGATGGCCTACAGACCTGAGAATCCTGAAGACACCCCTCCCCCCAGACACAAAGCAGTCTGGGGTGAGACACCTGATTATGAACGTCTACCTGTTCACATGGAAAATGAATGTACTGGTTGCCTCCCCCCACTTAAGGTAGCCAATTTGGTACTAGGTAGACTTCTTTCTATAATAGCCATGGCCCAGGTTAACTGTATTTCATCACTTCTTGGAAGCTAAGCATGGTCGGCCCTCGTTAATACTTGTGATGGGAGATCACCAAGGAAGTCCAGGATTGCCACGCGGAGGCCGATAATGGCAAACTTCCTAGGCTTGTCTCTTGCTGCAGAAACCCTATGAGGTCACCGTAAGCTGGCTGTGACTTGATGGCCCTTTTTTCTACTATCGTAGCTTTTCTTCTATAATAGCTCCTGTCCTATGGGATGGCCTCCCTGAGGAAGTGAGTGGACTCTAAAGGGTTTCTAGGAGCTGCTGTGAGGCCATTTGCCCTGACCTGGATGGCTACGGTTGCCAGCTCCGGGTTGGGGAAAACCTGGAGATTTGGGGGGGTGTAGCCCAAGGAGGATGGGGATGGGAGAGACTTCAATGGGTACGATGCCATAGAGTCTTGGCAACCAGCTGCGGTTGGGGGTGGGCTTACCGAAAGCAGAGAGTTTCATTCCGTGTTTCAGTGACATGCCCATGTGACTTCCACGACCCAGAAGTGATGTAAGCACACTGGGGATGTCAGAGTGACATTCTGGGGTTTTTTTTGACAAAAACTCTATAGTAGAATTAGCTTCTATCATAGACGGTTGGGCTACACGGTCCCCAAGGGCGTTCCACCTCTAGGACTCAATGCATTGGATCCAGTGGTAGATTTCAGTTAATAGAAGGGGGGGAGAAGTTTTGTCGAATCATTCCTTCCACTGCAGATTCACCCAGGCCCATAGCTACAGTGGGGCATTTCGGGGCCTGGCCCCCCAACTTATTGCCAAGGCCCCCCAACTTCCATTTTTATTTTATTTGTGGTGCTCCCTTGGGAGTGTGTGTGGGGTGCCCCCCAACTTATTTAAAGGCCCCCCCAAATTAAAAAAATCCTGGCTACGGGCCTGGATTCAACCCCGTATGCTGTTCCTGGGGGCCCCATTTCCTCTAGGAGCAGCATTGTGTGGGAAATGAGGGATGTGAGAAAGTCCCATGCTGCTGATAGAAACCCTTTCCACTGGACCCAGTCCTAGGATGATAAGAGAGTGGACATATCATCATCTATCCAGCCTGCTGGAAGAGCTAAAGGTCTTCCCATATCTTCCCTAACTAGGCCGCTGGCACAGATGGCAAAATTATTCAAATCCCAGCAAAACTTGGCATTGAGGTCTGAGATACCTTCTTTCCATGCCTCCCTCAGCAGACAGCTTAGGCATGACATAGGAACTCTTTGGGCCTCTGCGCCAGAAAGGTGGGGTTGCCAGACTTTCTTTGGGCTCCTCTGTTCATTGGCACAAGTCTGCATGTCAATTCCAGGACTGAATGGTACATCCATGGACAATGGATGCCCTGTTGTAGCTTCCTGGCATACCCGCATTCTTGGAGAACAGTGGAAGCATCCTGCTTGCCAGTTCAGTCTTGGCATTTAGGACGGTGAGTGGCGGATCCATTTCAAAACACGAAGACAACACGGGGGCATATCTCTCGTGTCCAAAATCCCTCACAACTTTCAGTAGGTTGTTACTATTCTTATTTTGCTGTGCATGCTTCAAAATAGCCTTTGCTGAGTCTTTCACTTTTCACGTAGGGCCTGGCCAAGTTTTGCAGCCCTAAGAAGAGATTAATGTATTGTTTATACATAGTAGCATACTAGCAATGTTTGCGATGCTTCGGAGTCACATAAGCAAATGAGAGGTCCTTACCCTTACAACGAAGGGAGGGAAGAGAGGACCAAGTTACTTGAAGAGAGATGATGGCTACAATTGCATGAACACAGACCTTGTTGTTTCTGTTGGACCATTTCTGCAGCAGTGAAATTCCCCACACTGTTTTTTTAAAACTGCGTGTTATATGAAATTTTCTGCAGTAGATTTCTCTTTACCGGATGCAAATCCAAAGTTTTTTCCTTGTTCCCCCATGTTTTCGGAATCCCCGGTTTTAGTGAGTTCCGAAAACATGGGGCAAGAAGAAGGAAACTTCGGGTTTGTGCCTGGTAAGGAAAAATCTACTGCAGAAAATTACACATAACGCACAGTTTTAAAAATGTCAATGCATGGAATTCCACTACTGCAAAGCAACTTTACCTGGCGAGGAAGCCATCACCTTCTTCCCCCAAAGCCTGGTCCTTGGTACTTCTTCAGAGCACGATCCAGTTTTTGGAAACAATTGGGTAATATGTACTGATGGGCTACATGTTAAGTTGAAAGCCCGTGTAGGGCAGTGGCTAGAGTGTTGGACTGGAATGTAGGAGACCTGGTTTCAGATTCCCATACTGCCATGGACACTTGGCGGGTGACCTTGGGCCAGTCTCCGTCAGCATCACCCTTGTTGCAGGTTTGTGGTTGTGAGGATAAAATGGGGGAGAGGAGAACGGCGTAGGCCAGTTTGGATCCCCATTGACTAGAAATGCTGGGCATAAATGGAGTCAATAATGATAACTCCTTTATGGGAGAGCAGCAAGCAGATAACGCCTTCCGTGATGGGGTGATATCTGGGGGCGAGGACAAACACGTGTTGAATGGATGCTGCTTGGGAAAGAGGAGCACTCGCATCAGGGCAAGGACTCTCATGCAAGCCAGAGTTTATGGGGCTTCACAGGAAGAGGCGGGACCTGTCAGCTGAAGAAATTAAACCTGATGAGGAAGTTCATCTGCTTGCACATCAAGAAATGCACACTATTATGGGTGTGCTGGCCAAAAACTGGCTGCATCTCTCTGTTGCAAATATAACAGCGGGCCTTGATTTGCCTCCATGTAGTCCATGTAGACCAGTGTTGTCAGATGATGACGAAGAAGAAGAGATTGGATTTATATCCCACCCTTCACTACCTGAAGGAGTCTCTGAGCGGTTTATAATCTCCTTTCCCTTCCCCTCCCCTCAGCAGACATCCTGTGAGGTAGGTGGGGCTGAGAGAGCTCTTTTGAGTATTGCTCATGAGAGAACAGCTCTGAAAGAACTTGCGACTGACTCAAGGTCACACCATCAGCTGCACATGGAGGAGCGGGGAATCAAACCTGGTTCTCCCAGATTAGAGTCCACACTCCTAACCACCACACCAAACTGGTTTCCCCAGATCTGCGAAGCTAAGCAAAGTTGGCCCTAGTTAGTACCTGAATGGGAGACCACCAAGGAATACCAGGGCTGTGATGCAGAGGCAGGCAATGCAAACCACCTCTGAACCTCTCTTGCCTTGAAAACTCTACCGGGTCACCATATGCCAGCTGCAACTTGATAGCACTTTCTACCACTGATGTATGAAATGGCCCACGGATGGCCAAATCCCAGACCTGTTTGTGTGCAGTCCTTTCCAGATCCTACAATCATATGTACAGTGAGCATACCAACCGTGCATAACAGGAACATGCACTGCCTGTGATCTTCCTGATAACACGTTGTTACCATGTTATGTGAACAGGGGTCAACGTGCGTAGTTATTCGTTACCTTGCTCATACATCCTTGGAATGTGTGGAAAAACCCTGAAAAATCTGATCAATTGATGTATACCATAGTGGCATGCACATGGTAGACACGCATGTTAGTTCTGTCCACGCAACATGGTGGCTGCACATGTCGGGAGGATTGTGGGTTGCTTGTGCTCCTGTTACCTGTGGTCGCTGGCTTGCAACGTCTGAAAGGCAGGTGCCTCTGGATGCTTTCTTGCCGTCGGTTCCAACGAAGGCTTTGGCTCACCCCTAGAAGCGCTGCGAGGATCCCGCCATCCGCCAGCAGCCCTTCGGCGCCACGTGTTGTTTTTCAATTATCCGCGTTCACTTTTGTTCCCCTGCCCGCCCCGTGCGGGACTCGCTGCAGATCAAAAACGATAACAGCCGCTTACACGGGAAAGTTAATTTTCTCTTACAGTATCTTGACCAGAGATGTTAGTAGCGGAGCCATTAATTTATTACTGGGTTATCTCGAGCTGCCAGAAACAAGGAGAAACAGATGCTCCCCCCCCCCGCCATGGTTCCCTTCCAAGCGAGCTCTTTCTTCATAACTTAGCCTTTTATCAGACAAATCAGATTGGCGATTCTTCCCGAGCAGAGACGACACACTGCGATTTTGCTAGTATCGGGTATGAAACCTTGTCTGGCGGTAAGCTGACGCAGCACAGGGGAAAGGAAGGTGTCCTGTAGATTCTGCCTTGAATGGCAGTCTTGCCGTCCACCCCCTCTCATGCTTCATTCAGAAGCGCTTTATTGTCTTCTGACATGTACAGAGTTCTTTTTTGGGGCTTGGTTTTTGCTCGAGGACTCCGGGAGTCTTTGCGTGCTCTCTGCAAAGGGTCAAGGCCTCTCCAGCCCAGTGTCAAATTCCACACTCTGACTGAAAGTCTGCGCCGTGCTTTGCACTTCCGTCAGCATCTCAGACCGGTTTCAAATCCTGCCCTCGTCGCAAAGAAATGTCTTCTTCCATCACATTTCTATCCTCCTCCCATGCACTGAAGGAAGCATTGCCTCCCTACAGCTGTCTTGTGAAGCACATCAGGATGTGAGAAAAGCTGCTATAGAGACATGCAATGAATTTCACAGAGGTGATGCTTGACGGGATATTGGTAAGTGCCATGCTTGTGTGGTTATGTAGGCTTGCCAACCTCCAGGCAGGGCCTGGAGATCTCCCGTCATCACAATCGATCTTCAGATGACAGAGTTCATCTGGGGAAAATGGCTGCACTGTACCCTGCTGAGGCCCCTCCCCTCCCCCAATCCCACCCACCCCAGACTCCATCCCCAAATCTCTAGGTATTTCCCCACCCAGCGCTGGCAACCCTAGTGGTTGGTCATAGACCCATTGCCGCTGTGAATATGGGGCTGCCAGTCTCCAAGTGGGGCCTAGAGCTCTCCGAGAATTACAGCTGATCTCCAGGCCATAGAAGCCAGTTCCCCGAGAGAAAATGGCTGCTTCGGAGGGTGGATTCTAGGGCATTATACCCTGTTGAAGTCTCTTCCTCCCCCATACTTTGACCTCCCCAGGCTCCGCCCCCCCAAATCCCAGCCCAGGCTCTGCACCCCCCAAATCCCTGCCCAGAGCTGGCAACCTTAGCCGTGAAACACACTATGAAATTGGAGCTGAGAGGGTGAAGTGTTGCTTCCGCTGTCTTTCCTGAGCCGATGTTTCGCTAGTGCCACAACCGGTTTCCCATCATCCTTTGCTCTTCCCCACCTATCGAAATAACAAGCCCAGACCCTGGGTCATTGGGCTGGGCTAAGAAAAGGGAACACAGAGCTTTGGGCGGGGGGAAGATGCTGCTTGTTCCCTAAGGTTACTTCAGCACATGGGTGGGGAGGGTTAAGAGGGAGGAGAAGGCCAAGAGGACAGCTGTCACCGGGGTGGAAGTGGATTTCCCCAGCAAAGGCAACTCTGGGGGCAATGCCTCTTTGCCTTTTCTGCTCCTAGAGAACATGTGAGTTTTATGATAGCAACCGGTTTAAATAGAGGAACAGAGCCTATAAGGGTACGTGTGTAAAAAGTCACATCCAGTTAGGCCCTGAGGGTTCAAACGCAGCTTCCCATGTCCGAGTTCGATATTAGCCGCCATACCACTTCGGCTTTGAAAGCTTGAAAAATCTTCTCCTTGAATGAAGTGATTTTGTATATTTATAGTCAGGTGAAGCATCGGTGGGATTTTGGAGAGCCAGAACACACAGTCCATTCTCTCTGAAGCGAAACTGGAGCGCTTCATAGTGACAATCGGTATCCTTTCTCCACCCTTTGCGAATGTCAGCAGAACGTTCTGTGATGTAACAGCAATTCATCCTATGACGGGGAGTGGTTCCACAGGGCCTGTAAAATGGAGCTGTTCTGCCAGGCCTTTGGCTGAGGCAGCGGGTGTCCATTCCCTGCCCTGGATCCCATCAAGGGCTTTTGTCGGTGACTCGAAACTCCTGCGACGGGTCTAAAAGTTTTACAGTAGCTACAGGCAAACCCTAAAGCGGGCAAGATCGGACGTCTGCTTTTCTCCGCTTCAGAAAGGCTTTCTTCCACGCTGCAGCCTGACCTTACAGCCGATTCATTTCATGCTCTGACCTCTGGGAAGATTTCACTCTGAGGAGGTGAATGCAGGCGGCTTATCCAGCTGCTGCGGATAACGCCGGCGACCTTCCCCCACCTGCCGCGACTGAAATCCAGAAATCGCTCTAATGATCTCTTGGCTCAGCTCAGACCCGCTCAGATCAACGGCAGTGTCTTTGTGTTTCCCAGGCCTTTATCAGGGAAGAAATAGGGGATTGATATTGCTGCCAGATAGGAAGCTCAGGGCTTGTTATGCGGGAGGCAACAGTCAGTGTTAGAGATGTAATGTCCAAAAGAGGGCATACAATATCCCTTTGTGATAAATTCTGCGATTTGACAAACAGATAAGGGGGTTTATCTTGTGTGCTGAGGAAAAAACCCCTACTAGTATTAGTTTGCTGATATAGGATTTTTTAATTTGCAAGCTGCTTTTCAGTCTTTATTATTCCCATTGTACAGATGGAGAACCGAGGCAGCGAGATAATCTCTTTGCCAACGGCATCCAAAGGCATTCTTGTGTTGTTAAGAGAAATGCTCTTAATTCCTTTTTACTCAGTTTCTCCCTGAAATCCAACGATCTGTTTCTTTCCTTCTTTTTAGGGATTTGGAGTCAGTTTTCTAATCAGTTCTGTTTTGACCCAAGAGATATCCTTATAAAATGTACTTACAATCATTGATGAAGGTCGCATTCAATAAATGCATTACGCACAACCATTTGTTTCACCACACTGACATACCGGCTTACAATAAGCAGCGAAATACATGCAGCAAAGTCACTGCACATGGCAAGCATTCTATTATCCCACGGAAGGTTCTGATGTTCTAGTATCCCATCCTGGGTTTTCATTTTGTTCCAGTTTTGCCTTTTTGGAGAGATGTTGAGGGAGACATTGCTGAGGGATGCTGGATTTGCTATTTGTCAGGTCTCGGTCGCTTCGTCTGGGTCTGCATTTATTATTGATTGGTGGACTGAGGTATATCCTCCACCTCTCTCTAGACACAGTCAGGACCAGCAATTAAGAAAATGCAAAAAGAAGAAGAGTTGGTTTTTAGACCCCGCTCTTCTCTGCTCTAAGGAGTCTCAAAATATCATACAATCTCTGTCCTTCCTTCCTCTCCCCACAACAGGCACCTTGTGAGGTAGGTGGGGCCGAGAGTCCTGAGAGAATGGTGACTGGCCCTAGGTCACCCAGCAGGCTTCAGGTGGAAGAATAAGAAGAAGAGCTGGTTTTTATACCCCATTTTTCTCTGCTCTAAGTCTCAAAGCTTCTTAGAATTGCCTTCCCTTCCTCTCCCCACAACAGGTATCTTGTAAGGTAGGTAGGGCTGAGAGAGTTCTGAGAGAACTGTGACTGACACGAGGACACCTAGCTGCTTCATGTGGAGGAGGAGGAGGAGGAAGAAGGAGAAGAATTACCCTGCTTTTAGCTACCAGGAACCTTGTGAGGCCGGTGGGGCTGAAACAGTTCTGAAAGAACTGTGACTGGCCCAAGGTTACCCAAGCAAGCTTCATGTGGAGGAGGAGGAAGAAGAGCTGGTTTTTATACCCTGCTTTTCACTCTGTGTTGGTGCGGTGGCTCAAGTGGTTAAGACGCTGAACTGCAGGCTGTGAAAGGTCAGTAGTTCAGCAGTTCAAGACCTGGGTGCCGCAAGATGGAGTGAGCTCCCGTCTCTAGTTCCAGCTCCTGCCAACCTAGCAGTTCGAAAGCAAGAAATTGCAAGTAGATAAATAGGTACCACTTTGGTGGGAAGGTAACAGCGTTCCGTGCACCTTGGTGTTTAGTCATGCCGGCCACATGACCACGGAAACGTCTTCGGACAGCGCTGGCTCTTCGGCTTTGAAACGGAGATGAGCACCGCAACCCTAGAGTCGGATTTGACTGGCTTTCGAGCAAGGGAACCTTTACCTTTACCTTTACCTTTCACTATGTGAAGGAGTCTCAGAGTGGCTCACAATCGCCTTCCCTTCCTCTCCCCACAACAGACACTCTGTAAGGTAGGTGGGGCTGAAAGAGCTCTGAGAGAACTTTGACTGGTCCAAGGTCACCCAGCAGGCTTCACGTGGAGGCAGATGGGGAATCACATCCACTTTTCCAGATTAGAGTGCGCCACTCTTAACCGTGACACCATGCTGATTATTAACATCATTAAAGCACATCAATTTATTACTTATTTATTTTGAGGAAACATTATATCACCTCTCCAGGGAACCTGCCCCAGGTGGCTTACAAAATAAAACGTAATGAGTACATAAAACATTAATGCCCATTTCTCCAAGATGGAGCTTGAGGAGGAGGGGGAACCACAGCCCCAGCCCCTGAACAGCTTCTCGCTGTGGATTGGGACCAGGAGGGCATGTGCAGAAGGTGTTTCAGCCTCTCCTCCCTGAATGCCACTGTGTTTAATGGAAGTATTCCGGGGAAGGAACTCTTTAGCTCACTGCGCAAGACAGTGTGGCTCAGCCATTTCCCCCTCCTCCGATGGGCATTACAAAATGCTTTGTAAGTTCTGTTTACACCGATGCAAGCCAATTGACCTAAACCTGGTTGGTTATTTTCCTTTTTTCTCTTTTTCTTTTTGGCTTTCTTTTGCTTGTTCCCATCCTTCCGTATAAACCTCAATATCCCCGCACCAAATGAATAGTGGCAGTTTTATAGAAAAACACATTTTAAATCATTTAGAAAGCGAGGTAAGTCATCTCAGCAGAGTAATTGAAATACCGGGATACGGCGTCAATAAATTCCTGGGAGTGTGCCGGGGTGTGTGTGTGCGTTTTGTGAATACCTTTAAAGAGATAATCTCTTCCATTTCCCCGGGGAGGGGGCAGAGAAAGGGGAACTGTGGAAGGGCCTGATTGCTGCTAGATCAGAATATTGGTGAGAAAAGCGTGAGAAACGATGGGCTTTGAATCCCCCGTCTTCAGATTGTCTTACAAAGCTCTGTCTTTGATCTGGCTCTTCAGAAGATCCTTTGGTATGTTTATCGTCTGACCTTTGGTCCTTGCACCAAGCTTAAAGGCAGAGCTGGATGTAGAAATGGATGTTGACAGATTCGGAATGGATGCAAACGGATTCAGAGGGAGGCTTTCCGCCTCAGCATAGAACTTCCATTTTCAGAGGCAGTATACCTGCAGAAGCCCCCTGGAGAGAAGCTCTAGCTCACTTCCCCTGGGAACTAGACCTGCCTTCCTCCCCAGTCATGGACGGTGAAGCCCCCCCCGCCTCAAAACCAGCTGCAGACCTTGAAGTCTCTCTTGCACTAACTCCTCAAACTCCACAAGGCCACGTAGCATTCCAACCCTGGCGCAACGCTCACTGTTATAACCAGATGTGGCGCCTTTAAGTGCTACCGGCTTGTTCCAGGGAGGTGGCGCTGCATTGCCGCTTCCTTGAAGGAGTACTTAAAGCTTGTAGGAGTACTTAAACGTCTGTCCATCTTCACCTTCTTGCTGGAAGAAGAACATCTAAGCTTCTTGCTTGTCGAGTCCACCTTCAGTGGTCCCTGCCCTTGTTTCCAGCGTCTCTGCAGACCACAGCCTTGAGCAAGATAGATTTGGGCAGAATCCATTCTGAAAGGAGATGTTGAATGCTGTACGATACTGTGGAGCTATAAATGGGAAAATAACCATCTAGGGTTCCCCAGTTTCCCCTGCTGGATGCCACGCCTAGAAATCAAATATCCCCGTGTGCCGAAGTCCAGGTATAACTGGCTAATAGCTGAGCTTTCCAAGACACTCAGGAGAAGATGCACATCAAAATCCACGCAGTAGAATTTATGACGAGACGATGGGGAGCAATTAATTGCCACACTAGACCTTGGCTGTTTTGACACTCTCTTTTTTCCTGCAATTTGGAAGGTACTTTTCTTTCCCCAATGCACTTTGCTGTCTGCTTCCAGCTTCTTCCAAGTTTTTAGCGCTAATGTAGGCACTGGCAAATGAGGCAGAACCCTTTGATCGATTAGAAAGCTCTGGGAAACACAGCTGCTTGAGGACGGAGGGCTGCTCATTACCCTTGAGAGGTGGGGGTGGGGCTGTGGCTCGGCGGCAGCGCATCTGCTTCGCAGGCAGGAGGTCCCGGGTTCGATCCTCAGCATCTCCAGTCAAAGGGATCGGATTGTAGGTGATCTAAAAGGTTTTGGCTTGAGACCCTGCAGAGCCACTGCTGGTCAGAGTGGGCAGTGGTGACCTCAATAGACCAACAGTCTGACTCAGTAGAAGGTGGTTTGATATAAACTTGTTCAACAGATGCAGTACAGATAGGGGGCTGCAAGGGGGTTGTGACCCTGTGAGCCTAGAAAGCTCAGGTCTCAGGACCCTCAGGGAGGCAGCCACTTAGCCTCAGTCCCCTAACTGTAATACAGGGGAAATAATACTGCCCCACTCCAGGGCAGTTATAGGGACTGTTTACATGTACACCCGAAGCCACCTTACATTCTGGAATTGTTTGGGGTTACCTCGGCACTGTTTCCAAGTGGTGGACCTGGAAACTGAGTCTGAATGTGAGGTCTATTGTCTACTCCAGAGGCCTGGTCTATTTCCTTCCTTCCTTCCTTCCTTCCTTCCTTCCTTCCTTCCTTCCTTCCTTCCTTCCTTCCTTCCTTCCTTCCTTCCTTCCTTCCTTCCTTCCTTCCTTCCTTCCTCCTTCCCTCCTCCCTCCCTCCCTTCGCATTCCACTGTTCCAATAATGCAATACACTTTAAAGGCACTGGAGATGACCAAAATGGACAAACATACTGACAAGGCCCACACAAAGATGGGAAGAAGTCTTTCAGTCTTGTTTGTGTGAAAATGGACTTTATTGATTGGTTACTGGAAAAGATATCCAGAGCCTATTAAGCTAGCTCAGGGTGGGCAAACTTGCTCAACGTAAGAGCCACATAGAATAAATTTCAAATGTTAGAGCCACAAGACATGAACAAATATTACACGCACATTTTTATTTAGAAAATATGCAGATTTGCTTTTATTACCATTAAATGAGACTGCCAAAAAAAAAAAAAAAGGGTAAAAACAGATATTGATAATGATATTTATTTGTCCAATGATATTTATTTGTCTAGGAGAGAGAGAAAGAGGGAGGTGAAAGAAAGAATGAAAGAGGTGGAAAGAGAGAGAGAGAGAACAAAGAAAGCAATAGAGGGACGGGGGAAGGAGGGGAAGGGATCAAATGCATGCCTCCCTTCACTTCCAGCTGCCCTGCTGGGAGCCACACAATAGTGTGAAAGAGCCGCATGTGGCTCCGAGTCGCAGTTTGCCCACCCTGAGCTAGCTGGATTGTGGAGCTAGTGTTGTTCAGAGGTCACAATGTCAAACTGAAATCTGGGGGACCCAGGTTCAAATCCCCACTCTGCTATGAGAGCTCACTGGGTTGATATCAGGATAAAATGGCGGAGATAAGAACTATGTCAGATGTTTTGGATCCCTGCCGGGGAGGAAGGTGAAGCCAATTTGGTGCAGTGGTTAAGTGTGCGGACTCTGATCTGGGAGAACTGGGTTTGATTCCCCACTCCTCCACTTGCACCTGGCTGGCTGACCTTGGGGCAAGCCGTAGTTCTGATAAGAGCTGTTCTTGAAAAAGAGCAGTTTCTGTCAAGAGCTCTCTCAGCCCCGCCTACCTCACAGGGTGTCCGTTGTGGGGAGGGGAAGGGAAAGGAGTTTGTAAGCCGCTCTGAGACTCCCAAGTGAAGGGTGGAGTATAATCCAATCTCCTGCTGCTGCTGCTGCTGTTCTTCTTCTTCTGTAAATTTTGACAGATTGTCTTATTATTTCTTCTTTTTTCTGTGGCCTGGACATATGAGTTGCATTGCCAATCCATGTACGTAATATGCTACTTTTTTAAAAGGAAAAAAAGGCAACAAGGGTGTCAAACAGGATTAAAACAAGGTGGCTATTTGCACCACTGGATGGGGGATTTCTATCCCACCCAAATTGCTGGTTTCTATCAAAAAAAAGAAGAAGTCAAAACCAGAGAAGAATAATGATTGCTAGACAGACTGACAGATTCTGGGACTAGAAATGTGCGGGCGACAGATGTGTGACAGCCATAGATTCCCAAACTGTTTCGTTTTTTTCTGTCCTGCTGTGAATTATTCAAGCTCCTGCAGCTCTTCTCTTTCTTTCTCCGGTTGTCTGCTGCTTACAGCAATCCTGACTGTGAGATTTTTGTATTCTCCAGCCATGGATTTTCTAACAACGGGCAGATGTCAGTTCTAGTTTACGGAGCGATGTTTGCCTGGAAATGCTGATACGATTTGGCAGGGATTGCTAGCTTTCCTGCACTCCTTTACCTCTCTCTGCCTCTAAAAATAACACTTTTTTTCCCCCACACACTTTTGTTTACCTGAGGAGAGAGGAGGGGAGGTGATGAGAAGGGCTGTGAAAGGACGTTGAAAGAGAAGTTGTGGAAGGAAACAAAAAGCTACCCCGAAGGAGGTGCTTTCTCCTCTTCTGGGCTGGATGGACACTTGTCAGGGACGCTCTAGGCTGGTCCTGCGTTGAGCTGGGAGTTGGACTAGACGGCCTGTCTGGCCCCTTCCGACTCAGTGATTCTATGAAGTTGGAAAGATGCTGATTTGTTGCTGCTGGATAAAGCCGGGATTCCACCATGACATAGAGGGCTGCACTGGTAGGTTTGATACTGACCCCATCCTCGCCCGCAAAGTCACACTATGAAGGCCAGAGAAATTAAGCTGCTGTCAGAAGAAAGGTAAGAATGCAACAGATCTTCAGGGTTTTCTGTTCAGGGCTTTGAACAAACGTGTCCCTGTGCAGCGACTGGTTTCTGAACAGGTTTTTTTTTTTTAAAGAGATATTTTTGAGAGAAGTAAAGTGCCCTCAAGTCCCAGGTGACTTATGGTGATTCCATGGGGTTTTTAAGGCAAGAGATGTCCAGAGGTAGTTTGTCATTGTCTGCTTCCATGTCACAACCCTGGGCTGAGTACAGACTGGCAGTTTGCTCCGGTAGCAAAAAAGCCCCGGAATAAACTATACTGGGTTTTCCTGTTCACACAGCCCGGGCCGCTGCTGGAAGATACGGGACGGAAGCGCGCGGGAACGTTCAGACTGCCGCGCCGGAGGCATGCTATATTCGCCGTTTCCCCATTAATAGGGCACCACATTGGGCAGTGGAACGGAGCACAGCCAATCACACTGCTGCTGCCTTCTGCCCAACGCGGGTTGCTCCAGGCTTTTCGGCTGCGCGTTCAGACTCCCCGGAAGTGGAGAAATGCGCGACACATGCGGGCTTTCAGATTTGCTATGGGTTTTATCAGGTATCTTTTTAATCCGGGTGTGAAGTGCAACAGCACGGGTTGGCTATGGGTGGGGACGCCAGGCAGATGTGCCTGTGTGAATGCCCCATTTACTCCAGGATTGGATTGTTGTTGGTCGGGTCCCTACCGGAGCAAACTGCCAGTCTGTACCCAGCCCTGGTGTTCCTTGGAGGTCCCCATCCACAGACTAGCCAGGACCAACCCTGCTTGGCTTTTGAGAGCTGATGAGACTGGGCGATACCCCTAACATAACACAAAAACAAACACTTGGTTTTCCAAATCAAACAACCACAATCTAGATTAACAATTTCTGCTGGTCGCATTTTTAACCCTCTGTTGCTCGGGGCAGAAGCAACACGGTTTTCCTCTCCTCCGTTTTATCCTCACAAAGAAACTGGGAGGGTTAGGCTGAGAAAGAATGACTGGCCCCAAGACACCCATCAAGCTTCCATGGTGACTGTGGGGGGAGAGGAAGGGAAGGTGGTTGTAAGCCTTCCCTTGTGATTGTGGGACTCCGAGTGAAGGGCAGGGTATAAATCCAACTCTCCTCCTCCTCCTCCTCCTTGCAGGGATGTGAATCTGGGTTGCCCCACTTTAACTGCCGTACCACATCAGTGACTTGGAATGTGAAGCAGATTATAACAGAAGAGAGCAAAAACAATGCCACGTCCAGTAACCCCAGTTAGAAGAGAAGAGGAGAAGAAGAGATTGGATTTATAGCCCGCCCTTCACTACCCAAAGGCATCTCAGAGCGGCTTACAAACTCCCCTTCCCTTCCCTTCCCCTCCCCACAACAGACACCCTGTGAGGTAGGTGGGGTTGAGAGAGCTCTGGCAGAAACGGCTCTTTTTCAAGGACAGCTGTGCCAGAACTATGGCTTGCCCAAGGTCATCCAGCAGGTGCAAGTGGAGGAATGGGGAATCAAACCCAGTTCTCACAGATTAGAGTCCGCTCACTTAACCACTACACCAAGCTGGCTGTCAACCAGCCCTGGGCAGGAAGTGCCTGATCAAGCTGGGTGATCAGGCAGGGTGAGGCTGTGTGGGCCCCTAAGGCAGGGTGGGCCCTTCCCATTCCTTCATTGAGTGAGGTAAGGCTGGGCAAGCCCATCAAGGTTTTTTGCCAGGGGGAGACCAGGTTAGGTGGATCTGTACAGTCCCTTGCCACAAGGAGCCAGGGTTGGGTAGGCATAGCCTGTCCCTTGCTTCTGTGAGGCTGGGCCAGGAGGAGACATCCCTCACAATGGAGAGACCTCCTTCCCAGAGCTTCTGGCTTGTGCCAGACCCTCTCTTTGGGCTGGGGTGGCCCTTAGGGACAGGGTGACCCCCAGTAGCTGGGTAGCCCCCTAGGCCATCATTCTCCCAGGACTTTTCCCAGTGGCCTTACTGGCCAGTCCTCCCATGCCCACTGCATTTCAGAAGGGTGGAGAAATGTCTTGCAAAATAGATATGTCCTATTCATGCCAACTTAAGGTTGATTCAACTCCTTGTTGTTTAAAGGCCTGAGTAATCTGGCTCTCTAAAGCTACTACTAAAGGGAAAGGCTGTTTTGGGGACAACAGATGTTTGACTCTGATTCCTCCCAAGGAAGAGTCTTAGAAAAGATGTCACAGAAATCATGGTTTAATTAAATCATGGTTAGTGTGATTGTCAGAACATATCAAATCTACTAACTGTGTGTAATTAGGGCTCATCAAGTAAGGGCAGATGCTATGATTTGAAATTGGTTAATTAAGCCACACTCAGCTCCAACATCACGTGAAACCACGGTTTGATTAAACTAACTGCGGTTAGTATGATTGTCTGAGAGCAGACCATTCCACTGGTTAGAACGATGGTGGTGGAAAATGCCGTCAAGTGGCAGCTGGCTTGTGGTGCACCCATAGAGTTTTCAAGGCAAGAGACTATTTTCCATTGCCTGACCCTGCACAGCAACCCTAGACTTCCTTGGTGGTCTCCTATCCAAGTGCTAACCAGGGCCAACCCAATTTTTATTCTGAGAGCTGATAAGATTGGGCTAGCCTGGGCTATGCAGGTCAGGTCAGGGATTAGGTTATGTTAGGTAAGTACCTTCTTGGGTCCATGAAATGGGGATTTGAAGTTGGTTTATCAACCACACAGAGTCTTAATGATGCTTTGGGGAGACGTAGGAATAGAAGAAGAGTTGGTTTTTATACCCTGCTTTTCACCATGTGAAGGAGTCTCAGAGTGGCTCACAATCACCTTCCCTTCCTCTCCCCACAACAGACACTCTGTGAGGTGGGTGGGGCTGAGAGGGCTCTGAGAGAACTGTGACTGGCCCAAGGTTACCCAATTGGCTTCACGTGGAGGAGCGGGGAATCAAACCTGGTTCTCCAGATTAGAATCCACCGCTCTTAACCACTACACTGAGCTGGCTCTCAATACATGCATGCATACATGCCTCCAGGCTTAATCTTAGAGTCATTCCATGCTACATACCAAAGGCAATCATACCAGCTTTTGGCCCAGGACAGACTGGCAATTTGCCCCGGTATCGAGTCACGGCAAAAAACCCCCGGAGTAAACGATGCCGGGTTTTCCCGTCCACACAGCGGGGGCCTCTGCCGGAAGATACTGGACGGAGGCGCGCAGGAGTGTTCAGACTGCCGCGCGCGCCGGAGGTGCGCTATATTCGCTGTTTCCCCATTATTTCGGCTGTGGGCGTATGTGTGCATGAGCGCTTGAGCGCTCATGCGCTCATGCGCATAAGCGCATTTTGGCGATTTTTTTTTGCCCTGCAACGCCGGCACCGCATTGGGCAGTGGAGCGGAGCGCTGCCAATCACACTGCTGCTGCCTCATGCCCAACGCGGGTTGCTCCCGGCTTTTCAGCTGCGCGTTCAGACTCCCCGGAAGCGGAGAAACGCGCGACAAACGCAGGCTTTCAAGATTTGCGTCGGCTTTTATCAGGTGTTTTTTTAATCCGGCAGTGAAGCGCGAGAGCACCGGTAGGCTACGGGTGGGGGACGCCAGGCAGATGTGCCTGTGTGAACATTCCATTTAATCCGATATTGAGTCGTTGTCAGCCCGGGTCCCATCCCGCGGCAAATTGCCAGTCTGTCCTCGGCCTTTGTTAAAGCAAACCAGGATCTGAATGATCATTTGCAAACCGAATCCCAGTTTCAAAAGCTAACCTTAGCTAAAATTAACCTGAGTTACACATCAGCTCTGAACTCACCCTGAGAGTCTGGCCAGAGACAACTAATGTGCAAAACAAATCAATAAATCCAGACAACTGGTTCGGAACTGTCAAAAACCAGCCAGTTTTTTTCTTCCTGGCCATTTGGCAGCCAAGGTACAGGCGATCCTCCACCTTCCTGTGTGAATAATTTTCACTGGTTCTTTTAAGCCAGTTTCCCCCCCTCCCCTGTTTTGCACCTGGAATCCACCAGGGGTAGCTTTTAAATGTAAAACTGTGAAGGCTGTTTTGTCTAAAGAGGCTTACCTGCCATCTTTCATCCTCTGGTTTTGGGATTCTTTTCCAGCCTCGGGTATTTTTAATCTCTGGGGCTGAATAATTTAGGGGGAGAGTTGGCCATACACTTTGATGAAATACGTTTCCTGCCTATATTTAGGATCCCTTTTTACTGAGTGATGGAAATCACAGCCATTAAAATGTTCTATTAGTAATGATATAGAGGGAGGATGAGGGGAGAGAGCGGCTGATCAGGACGCTCTGCACACAGAGAACATTAAGGGTAGCATTAATTTTAATGGTAACGTCCAAAATTACAAGGCTATTAAAATTATACTTCGAGCATTTTCCACCCTCTTTTGTAGACAAAAAAAAAATCGTATTGTAAATTATTTCAGATGAGTGTTGGGGAGAAAAAAAAACATACATAAATTATGCATAATTGACCTTAAAATTTCCTCCAACAATGTCATTGGAAAACAATTAATTCGATATCCGTCTGTCTTCTCTTCCTGACAAAAGTTTCTGTGACGGAACCGTGACTTCCACCACCCTGGCAGAACGGAGTGATTGTTTGGTTGCCATGGACGCCTCCTCTTCGGGTGACCCGCTGCACCACCTGATGCCTGGCCTTCTCACACCGGCTGCACTGAGCCTCAAAGAACTCGATTGGTACTCAAGGTGTGTTAGAAAGGGTAAAAAACACCCTTGTATATGGAAACAGAAATGTCAATTTTTTAAAAAAGGCTAAAACAATATTCCAAAATTTTTAATTAAAAAAAAATGTACATCAGAATCCATCAATTCTTGGTTACACACAGAGCTTCCTTCCTCTAAAGTAAAATAAATAAAGTTGCACTTGGACACATGGGGATGTCACAGATGTACAAGCATCTTTCCTATGACCAGGTGCAATTATAAAGAACATAAAATACATGTAAACCAAATGAAATGTTTTTCGGCCGGGAGGCATCCCTTGGCGGTTTACATTTGTGCAATACCCACCTTACGATGCTTTTGTTAAAATTATGAAAGAGAGGAACTACAAAGTGTAAACAAAACTATAACCACACGATATATGTAAATATACTACGTGAGAAACAAAAAAACCCCAAAGTGTGTGTCAATTATCGCAACAATCACAAAAATGTGTTATCAGTGATCACAACAATATGTTTCATCAACACTTCCACAAAGTATTCAACACCCAGATGATAACAATGCCATATGTGGTACGCGACAGTATCAAAAATACAATTAAAATACACATTTGAAGGTTATATAAATATGAAGGTAACAAAAATATGAAGATTGTATAAAGTTACATAATATGAGCTCCTGGGTACGGCTCAGTCTGAAAAGTAAACTTTTCCAGTTTGTTATAAACCTTCCCATTAATTGGAGACAAAATAAGTGGTTTGTGCATTTTTTTTTTGGTTAAAATTACAATATTTTGTAATTTTAATAAAAACAGCACTGAACACCCAGATGTAAATTTTTTGACAGGGACAAGGTATCTCTATTTGCTATTAACTAGGACCATCATTGGTGGTCTCCCTGAATATGTTTTGTATGTGTGTAATGTTAGTGTATGTGTTTGTGTTATTGTATTGTATTGTTTTTGTTAAAATTAATAAAAGTGTACCTAAGGGTACCTAAAAAAAAAAAATCACTCTCTAAGCCAAGTCAGGATAAAACATTGCCCAGCCGTGTGTGTAGCTACATACAGGAAACCAAACATCCTGCCCATCAAGGGCCTGGCCTTTTCACAACAGCTTCAATGTGCCTCAAGAAACTTGATTGGTTCATAAGGTTTGTCAGGGCACCTGGACTTACTGAGAAAAGGACTGAGCAAAGAATCCTTTCATGAGACTGTTATTTCTTGGCCTGTGTTGAGAACCTGCTAGCCTGGGCTGTGGTCTCTCAAGTTCCACTGACATCCAAACTCAGGTCAGAGGACATTCTGAAATGCTACCTTATTGGGAAGTCTCCTGCATTGATCTGAAAGAAGGTCCAAAGTAAATACATTGGGTTGGATCCAGCCAACTTTTTCACTCACTCTGGCCCAACGCCCCTTCTCCCTACAGCTCTCTGTCCCACGTGGGTTTTGTAAATGGAGGTCCCATCATTTCCAGCCTAGGCTTTTTGGGTGCTGAAAGGGAATGCCCCACCTTCTTCTTTTGACAGCAGCTAGGTGGATATACAACCTGGAATCTTGTTATGTTTTAATATAGTGGAATTCACCCACCAGATTTTGTATATTTCTGTTAATTAACCAAAACACACATTTATATATTTGGTCCTTTTCCTTAAACATAGAAACACAGCTGGAAAGGACCTTAAGGGTCATCTAGCCCAACCCCCTGCACAATGCAGGAAACTGACAACTATCCCCCCTCCTTACAGTGACCCCTGCTCTATGCCCAGAGGAAGGCAAAAAAACCTCCAGGATCCCTGGGCCAACCTGGCCTGGAGAAAAATTCCTTCCTGACCGCAAAGTGGTGATCGGCATTAACCTGGGCATGTAAGAAAGGGCCACAAGAACTGAGCTCTGGCTCATCCCTTCCTGCCTTCCCTCTCACGATCTGCCTCTGTTCTTGTTTTCATATGGTCTGTATTGAAGACGGTCTGTATGGAAGACCTGCTGCCTTTTTGATTGACTGTGCTTGTTGAGGACCTACAGTGCCATCTCATGAAGAGTCACTCCGGTCAAAACCCATTGAAATCAATTGGCTTAGAGTGGAGTAACTCTCCATAAGATTACACTGCTGGTTTACCAGGGTATATCATTCCTTTCGCCTCCTGCAGGATACGTTGATACTAGGCCAATTAGGAAGTTTCTAATCTATGACATGAGCTCTTTGAATCAGAGGAGTGTTGAGCGCTGGAGACATTCAACACTTCTGAAGTTCCTCCTCCCCCCAAATTACCTAAATCTCTAAAAATACTTAACTTGATTCACCAGGCTGTTGAAAGCAAAGCTGGGAAGAATCCAGACAGCCACTTCTACATATCGCGACGCTGTCCTCCTCCGGATCATGCTGTCACTCCTTGACACAGCCTATTATTATAGACATATCCATTTATTATTACATGTGTGAAAACTGGTGGCTCCCAGGGAGCATTCAAACAGATGCAGGGATGAGCCGATATGACCATTTTTGCAACTTGATTCCACAAGCTGTTGCTTTTTTGGCCTGCCTTGTTTTTCATTGACATCCGTGATGATTCATTCAGTTGCACCCAGTGCCACTTTTTAAGAAGGCTGTAGACAAATTGGAATGGGTTTAGAAGAGGGTCAGAGACAGAGGCAGAGGTCTGGAAAACAAGTCCTATGAGGACAGGTAGAAAGATCTGGGTAGGCGTGGTCTAAAGAAGAGAAGATGAAGGGGAGAACACAGTCACACAGTCTTCAAATACCTGATGACTGAGTGATATGTGGAAGAGGACAGAGACTTGTTCTCTGCTGCTTCAGAGGGCCAGGCTAGATCTAATCAGTTATAGTAGGGTAGATTTTGGTGGAACATTCAGAGGAACTTCTTGTGTGATTCAGCAATGGGACCGATTACCATGCTATTTGCTGAGAGGAAAGCCTC
The DNA here is from genome assembly GCA_029375565.1 of Gekko gecko. Taxonomy (NCBI): domain Eukaryota; kingdom Metazoa; phylum Chordata; class Lepidosauria; order Squamata; family Gekkonidae; genus Gekko; species Gekko gecko. The sequence goes on along the minus strand of JAPDNY010000016.1, from coordinate 35,607,624 downwards.
AGCCATGGAATGTTGCTACAGCTATAAGTATAGTGAAAGGTTGGCTCAGGTGTGGACTTCCAACCTGACACAAAGCCTGAGGATATGAGAGAGTCTGTGATACAAGGGGCCAGGAATACTGTGATTTGGAAGAGAAGGAGGACAGCATGCCCAGGCACCAAGGAAATCAAAGGGACAGGAAGGAGAGAAGATCAGACCTGATTGGTGCGACCTCATTTGGAATACTGTGTACAGTTCTGGTCACCACATCTCAAAAAGGATATTATAGCATTGGAAAAAGTGCAGAGAAGGGCAACTAGAATGATAAAAGGGTTGGAACACCTTCCCTATGAAGAAAGGTTAAAATGCTTGGGGCTCTTTAGCTTGGAGAAACGACGGCTGAGAGGTGACATGATCGAGGTTTATAAGATTATGAATGGGATTGAGCAGGTTGAGAAAGAAGTACTTTTCTCCCTTTCTCACAATACAAGAACTCGTGGGCACTCTATGAAATTGCTGAGCAGTCAGAGTTAGAACAGATAAAAGGAAATACTTCTTCACCCAAAGAGTGATTAACATATGGAATTCACTGCCACAGGAGGTCGTGGCAGCTGCAAGCATGGACAGTTTCAAGAGGAAATTAGATAAACATATGGAGCAGAAGTCCACCAGTGGCTATTAGCCACATGGTATAGATGGGAACTCTCAGTCTGGGGCAGGTGATGCACTCTATTCTTGGTGCTGGAGGGGGCAGCAGTGGGAGGGCTTCTGGTGCCCTGGCCCCACTGCTGGACCTCCTGATGGCACCTGGTATATTTTGGCTGCTGTGTGACAGAGTGTTGGACTAGATGGGCCATTGGCTTGATTCAACATTGGCTTCTCTTATGTTCTTATGTTCTTATGTTCTTATGATTTTATATCAGGTAGCGGCTGCACTTGAATATAGGTCTGAATGGCATGACACATTGGAATGTAACCAGCAGTGAAAACCTGAAGTACAGCAGGTGGAAGGTTACTGCTTTGTTGCCAGGCTTTTAGTGTCTGTCCCAGACCTGGCCAATCCAGAGGTTTCATACTGCCAGCCAATCACAGGGGCTGATGTTGCACAGCTCTATTCCGCTTCCTTGACTGAAGAGGGCAGTCAGACCTGAACAAGGGCAGTCTCAGAAGTAATTCACTAGGTTGGGTGGCAGTCATGGACCAGAAAGCTTTGATTCAAGCCCCTGTATCCTCTGATACAGAGGATCAGAGGCATAGCGGGACATGGAGAGTGGGTGATTTGCATTTTCAATGCACACTTGGCCTTTCAATGGCATTTTGTTGGCTTCCCCAATGCAGCAGACTTTATAAAAAACCCCGGAATAAGTCGAAATAGCAATTACTTTTGAAAAACAAACAAACAATTGCACACTCTGAATTTCCCTGAGCAATTCCAAAATTCACAGAGCAGAAATCTTGCTCCTCCTGTACCTTTGAAGCAGTACCTGAAGGCAAAAGACCGTACAGAGATGGTGGTGTCAAAAAACCACCCATAATCTTGAAGATGAAGGAAATCTTCTTCGGCTTATATTGGACATGAAAATTAAAGGTGAATCCTCCAAAAAGCCATTAAATGTTCAGAAAAAGCAAGGAAGACAGACTTGTGCTTTCACCTAATTTCAATTAAAACCACTCTGAAGGCTATAGATATTACCTTGATCCACAAGAAGGTTTAAAATATAGAGGAGGAAAGATTTTTAAAGGTTACTGGATGGGCCCATCAGCACCAGGTCTGTTGGAAGGAAGCAGGAATATTGGCTGAGGACAGACTGGCAATTTGCAGTGGGAGCCAGTTGTGGCAAAAAAGCCCTGGAATAAACTTTTCTGGGTTTTCCCAGTCACACGGGGTCAATGGATGTGGGAGCATACTGGGAGGATGCACTGGGAGGATGCAGTGCTACCCCAGAGGTGTGGCTGTAAACGGCTTTGTCCTCTATGTGTGTATGGGCACATGGGCGCTCATGTGCATATGCACATCTGGCCGATTTGGGGTGGACCCCGTTGTGCCAGCACAGCATTGGGCAGTAGAGTGGAGCACAGCCAATCCGATAGCTGCTGCCTTATGCGTGGAAACATCCAGCGCACGCTATAGAAGTGAGTTGCTCCCGGCTTTTTGGCTTCACGTTCACACTTTCAGGAAGCAGAATACCATGGAATAAAGGCACTCTCCGGGATTTGCCAACACTTTTGTCAGGTGTCTTTTTAATGCGGGAGTGAAGTGAAACAACACGGGTTGCCTACAGGTGGGGAACGCCAGGCAGATGTGCCTGTGTGAACGCCCCCTTTAATCCACTTTTAAAATGTCGCTGAAACATGGCTATAGCGGGGCAAATTGCCACTCTGAACTCAGCCATTGTGGTCCTCAGGAAGAGCCCTTTGGCAGAAAGAGAGAGCAAGAGAAATGTGCCCATTTCAGCAGAAAGATTTGTGCTGTTCACTGGATTTATTTCCCAGGTCCTGCCACTGCAGGCCCCCATTCTTACTGCTCAGATAAACTGCTCCTGCTCAGAAGGTGTTGTCTGAAGCAAAGCAACCTGGCATGCAGATGACTGCTAAAATGCAGCTCCATTTTCTTCTCCCCATGAACACTCTTCAGTCACGGATGCCAAGGATCATCATGGACCCACAAATAAGGATTCCCTTTGCCCCCTTTTCGTGCAAGATATGGCTCCCTGTTACATTCACAAGAACACATAGAAGATGCTGCTAATATCCCCAGTGGCACTGCACTTGGGCCAGTCTGACCCCCCGGAATTTTGTATGCCTTGTTGCTCCTGTTTGGCAGTCCTGGATTCAAAGATGCTTAATTTGCTAGGCAGCAAGAATGTTCAAGAACAGTGGCCCCTTGCCAAGCCTGCTGCCCTCATTAAGCCTCAGAGGGCTGGAATTTGGCTTTCCCTCTCTGTTCTCAAAAAAACAAACTTAATTATGAGTCTGTGTTGAACAGATAACATTGCACAATTTAGCTTCTAATGAAAAGATCCTTCCTCCAGCAGACTGCCAGAGTGGTACAAGAGAGACAAGGACCCGCATTTGGCTCCACACTACTCAGTTGTGGAGCAGTTGCCACACACTGTATGTGCAGTTATATCCATTGTTCCGGACAATGTTGGTAACAACCGGCTGTTGAAGAAAACTGTTCTGCCCTCCCCTCCTTTTTTGTAGGATCCAGTTGTGATTTTGTGCAGGACAGAAGCACAGCCTGTGTAGAGTATAGATGGTCTTTGTGGCACTATTTCAGACCTTTGCAGTCTCAGGGCAGTGCAGCAACAGCTGCTGTGGCAACAACTTTTCAATGAAACCAGCACTAGAGCACTGTTCTCTTCTGCTGCTGAATCTGTGGACAGCTCCCTGCTGGGGAGGGAGTTCAGCTGTCCAGGCCCTTGCATCCCTCCCTAATGCATCTCTGCCACTGCTGAACCTGTGGACAGCTCCCTGCTGAATGGGGAGTCCACCCGTCCCCACAACCTTGTCTATTTCCATCCATCTGTCCCACTGCTGAAAGTGTGGACAGCTCCCTGCTGAATGGGGAGTCAACTCATCCACAACTTTGTCTATCTCCATCTATCTGTCGCACTGCTGAATGTGTGGACAGCTCCCTGCTGGGGACAGCCCAGCTATCCTTGCCTTTGTCCATCATCCCATCTATTGGTACTATTGCTGAATCTGTGGACAGCTCCCTGCTGAAGTGTGCATCCTCCTATCTTCCTCCTTGGTCGAATCTGCATCTGTCTTTCCTACTGGTGTCCCAGCCTTCTGACTCCGTCTTCAAAAAAGCTGTCTACATTTGCTTTCATTTTCACACTTCAACAGCGCTAGCATACTTTTACATGTCTGCATATGTTTATCACCCTGTCATGGCAGCGCCACTGTCATTGTACCTCCACACCGCTTTAAATGAATCTTCTCCAAACAACTCTTCAAACAAGCATAGAGAAAGACGGCATCACGGCAGCACAAAACTGAGTTAAAAATGCAAATGCAGATTTGACCCTTGTGTGTCACCCTATCTATCTGTCCTATTACTGAATCTGTGGACAATTCCCTGCTGAGGGGTCCAGCGGCTATCCACACCCTTGTGTATCTGCCTCTTTTCTGAATCTGTGGACAGCTCCATGCCAAGGAAGTCCTGCTATCCATGCCCTTGCCTGCCTCCTTATGGATCCTTCCCACTGCTGAATCTCTGGACAGCTCCAGATTTGAAGTGCCTTGGCTGTCTGCCTAACCACTCCCCCCATGGCCAAGTGAAAAACGTGACAGCGCCCTCTACCACAGCCCTCTGATGTGGATCATTCTTTCTGTGGTTTAACTCATACAGAATGATGGTGGACAAAGGTCAACTTGCCCACAGCCGTGCAAAGAACCCAGAGTGACGATCTGTGTCAGCCTTGGTAATCCCAGCAACCATTGCAGACCTTGGGTCAGGAATAGGGAAGGGGTTGTTGGGGACCCAGGCAGATAAAGACATGCAGTTCTGATTATCAGCATCAGGTCTCCAGAAAAGATGGTATTAAAAAGAGCTCTGATTTCCCAAGCACTGAAGAGACCTCTTAAAATATGGCTTGGCACATAGGTAGCCTGGGTTGCCCTCAACAGTCTACAGAGAACAAAACCTTGTTTGTTATCCCATTTTTTTTCCAGAACCATGCTCATCATGTGCACTGATTTTTTCAGGTATTACAGGGAAGCTCAAGAAGCCCCCAAATCTCAAAGGGAAACATCAACAACATGCTTAGGTGTGCCATCTTCCCAACTGAGGTCAACCTTATAGAACAGAGGGATGTTGAGGCCATTAAAACTATGGGGAAGGGAGAGGACCCTAGCTGAAGACTTGAAAAGCCAAGATGGTGGCTGGGGTCCAAGTGGAATCTTAGCAATGTGTGGCCAGTTGAGTCCGGGCTAGCAGGTCCTCTTGGTGAAAGCCAGCCTTGTGTGTGAGGGGCAGGTCTACAGTCACCCTAAGCCTAAGCCAAGGTTGGCATCAATGCAAAACCTCAATAAGACAGCCTTTATAGTTAGCTGTAATGTATTTCTTCCCCAAATGAAACAGTAGATGCCTACTGCTTGTCAGACACTTTAATGACTTTGCACTTACTGGTCAGAATGCTGAAAGGTGGGGAATAGGTGGCCCCACTGCTGGACCTCCTGATGGCGCCTGGTATTTTTGGCCACTGTGTGATAGAGTGTTGGACTGGATGGGCCATTGGCCTGATCCAACACTGGCTTCTCTTATGTTCTTAATAGTCACTTGTCAGTCAGTCTAGTGACTTTGTATTCATGGGTCAGAATGTTTAAAGGTACGGTTACTTCTTGCTGCACAATTGGCTAAGATACTGTTTGCATCCTTTCCCTTTTATCATTTATGAGTAAAAAGGCCACAGGGGAGGGAAGGCAGAATAGTATATCTTTATCTTGTCAGATCTCAGAATCTGAGCAGGATGGCTACTTGAATGGGAGACCACCAAGAAAGACTTCATAGAGGAAGGCAATGGAAAACCACCTTTGCTTCTAATTTGCCTTCAAAGCCTCTTGCTGGGGTTTCATATGTACATATGTACATACATTAAAAGGCCAGAACTGCACAAAAATGAAAAGCAAAAATTTAGGAAAGAGGAGTAGGAGTTATCCCCAAGGACCACAACAGATCCCCTATAATAGTGGCCCTGTCCGGTATAGAGTGGAGGTTAGGAATGTGAGAATCCCTCCCTGAGAAATGTTGTTCATCACCATAACACCTTTTGGATCTTCCTTTAAAATTTCTCAGCTTCACTGTCAAATGGAAAAGCACACTCAGCACTTAATCAAAACTTGATACAATCCCAGGGCATGTGTCTACGTGTTCATCTCTGGTCTTCCACAGCAGAAGTCCATTCACTGTCTATTCCCCCCCTCCCCAGTTTTCAATTCTGTCTTTTCTCTGGTGTGTGTATGGTTCATGGTCTTCCATTTTATGACCACAACAACCCTGCAAGTCTGGGCTGAGGCAGAGCATTTAGTCACCCTGTGATGTTCATGGGCTGGCTGAGGGTTTGAACCCAAATCTCACAAAGTTAAGACTGGCACAAAGACCTGGTTCTACAATCTGTATACATTAGACACATACATGAAGACAGTTTGCATGGTTTTCTCTTTGCCTAATGCAAGGGTCCCCAGTGGGGCGTTCATGGGCAGCATGGCATCTGCTGACACCTTTCTTGGCATCCACCAAGTGCAATGACCACACTGGTCATTAAACCGTACCTTGTCACTTTCTAAAACAAGGAGATGTGACTTTTGTTTCTGGGATGGAGAGGAAAGAAGGGCTAGAAACAATCACACCCCCAGGCTTCCATTGACTCTCTGCCTTTTGCTAACAGCAACAAAAGTCAGAAACAGAAAGCTGCAAAGCTCAGTTGTGTTCCCTTTCTCCTTCAGAGTGCCAAGGGTATTATGAATCAAGGTCTTCCCCTCCCTTGCCTCTTTTCCCCCTGACATAGCCACCCTTTCCACATGTCCTTGCTGTTTCAGAACCCCAAGAACAGATGAAGGCCAGGAGAAAACAAAGCAGAAATTGAGAGCTGTTTCACATTTCCGCTCACCCAAGGGCATCGCGCTCTTCCCCGATGCATTAAACCTCAGTATCTGTTTTGATCGAGCATGTTGGTAACGCAACCATCCACAAAGGCAAAACCATGACGACGAAGGAGAGGATTTTTCACCAATTAACCACACGTGATGGATCTAGTGAAGTGGGTGGCCCAGCCCCAGAGGAAATACAGGTATCAGTGCCCGAGGCTGTTGAACCAGTTCTTCTCTTCCCTCCCCCTTTCCAAACCATGGTTGAAAACAAGTCTGATCTGGTTTGAATTCAAGCTACTTTCCTAACTGATGTGGTGGTGGTGGTGGGGAAGAGGGATGCACAGCTTGAGCATGGTGCGTGTGGGATTTTGAGGGCAGAAAGGGTAGGAAGGGAAAGGGTTAAGCCGTCCCTCCTCCCCAGCACTCTTCTCGCTCTTGGTTGCAGCCTCTGAGGATGCTTTTCAGTAAAAGTTGAGAATCCCCCAGTTGAGCTCATGAAGAGGGTGAGATTAACAACTGGCACCTGAGGATTCACTCAGAAGATCACAACCCCAAAATTACAACCAAGATGACATTAGTTGTGGCTCTTTGCAAATGTTGGTTTGTTTGTTTTTTGACAATGTGGCACAATTTTTTTTCAAATACCACTCCCCTTTCTGGCAATGTTTCAGGGGAAAAAAAAGATTCTGTATTTATTTACCCTTTGTGACATGATCACATACTCTGTTCTGATGGACTCTGTAGCATTGCGGGATATGGGATACGGGATGGGATAGCCTACTCCTGTTAGATCTCAGAAACTAAAGAGGGTTGGTACTTGGATGGGAAACCACTAAGGAAGACTCAGCAGGCAATGGCAAACCACCTCTGCTTTTTCTTTGCTGGAACCCCCCCCCCAAAAAAAAATGGGGACTTGTGGAAAAAATGGGGACACATAAGAGCCAGTTTGGTGTAGTGGTTAAAAGCAGCAGACTCTAAACTGGAGAACTGGGTTTGATTCCCCACTCCTCCACATGCAGCCAGCTGGGTGACCTTATCAGCCCCACCTACCTCACAGGGTGTCTGTTGTGGGGAAAGGAAGGGAAGGTGATTATAAGCCACTCTGAGACTCCAGGTGAAGGGTGGGGTATAAATCCAATCTCCTCTTCCTCCTCCCCCCGGTACAGGTCCCTGTTCTGAACTGGGACCGCAGTGCAGTGGGAGGAAGCTTTTTCTCCAGTGTCATTTCTCAGGCTCAAACAGCTGCTACTTTCCCTATGGGGGGCAAACAGAGAGATGATGTTTGCCCCCTCACTTCTGCAGGAGTATACCACATACTATGCAGTTGTGGACAAGTTTACATCAGGATCACACAGTGTAGCATTCAGACAAGAATAAAAGAACATGAAAGACACTGCAGACTTGGCTAACCTGAAAAATCAGCAGTGGCTGAACATAGCCTAACCCAAACAGGACACAGCATTTTGTTCCAGGACACTGAAATTCTGGACAACACTTCCAATTACCATGTCAGATTACACAGGGATGCCATTGAAATTCATAAACATAAGCACAATTTCAACAGGAAAGAAGAGAGTCTAAAAATAAATAGGGCATGGTTTCCTGTCCTGAAAAGCACAAAATGCTCTACATCTGATAATAGCACTACAGATAAGATTAGAATTTCAATAGCCATTCAATAGCCATACAAAAGAACCTCCTCAGGAAACAATCCATATATAAAAGAACCTCCTCAGGAAAGCTCCTCCACTAGCATGTTCATAGCCTGGAGAACTCCTACAAGATGACAACTCAACCCTAACCCGCCTTCCTGGGTAGATATAAATTACCTGCCTACCATTTTTTTCTCTCACCTTGACACAGAGAGTACTCCATCTTTCTGTGTTATACCTCTGAGGATGCCAGTCACAGCTACTGGCGAAACGTCAGGTCCTACAATGCCAAGACCACGGCCACACAACCCGGAAAATCTACAGCAACTAAATAGAGAGATGATGAATTGGAAATGGAAATTCAACTACAATTTGAGCCCAGGGTCTGGGGAATAGGCTCTCCCCATCGCTAAGAACCTCCCTCAAAAACAAGATCCTGAGAAGTCTGAGCTGGGACTTCCACCCTTTGCTTTGGGCAACACTCAGTATCACCTCTGCTAGGGAAGCCGCTGGATACAGAACAGCGTGTGATGCAGGAGCGAGAACTTGATGTGCTACGGAAATCAGGCATGCCGGGGTCATTGTGGGAAATGAGCGCTGCTTCTGAGAGGGAAGCGACGCCTGCCGAATCACAGGCATTTTTCTAAAATAGCTGTTTTTATTCAATTGCCTGTGAATTTGGAAGCTGTTAAAACAGATTTGCAGCTCAGCAGCCATCAAGGAAGGAGGAAGGGGCATATTAAGGAGAGCGCCAGGATCTGTGCTTAGAATGCACGGCTCCTTTGAGCAGGGTTGGAAAGAGATGGCTGGAGATGCATCCATTCAGATGATCAAGCTCAGTGGCCTTTGCATCTTGGTTTAGAGCAAGGGGTGGCAGAGTGGACACAATGAACGAGGCGCCATCTACACCAAGGGTCTCCAATCTGGTGCCCATGGGTGCCATGGTACCCAATGACACCTTTTCTGGTACCAGTCAAGTGTTTTTAGAAAGTGGGCAGGGCTAGGGGTGGCTTTAACCCGGCATGGCTTCTGATTGGCCATTGTAGATTTGATTAGCAGGGCAGGGTTTTTTTTTAACATGTTGCTTTAGCAGAAGCTGCTACCGCAGCACAAGGATTTTCACTGTGTGGCTGAAGAGGAGGAGGAGAAGAAGAACAGGAGGAGGAGGAGGAGGAGGAGGAGATTGGATTTATACCCCACCCTTCACTCAGAGTCTCAGAGTGGCTTACAATCTCCTTCCCCTTCCCCTCCCCACAACATATACCCTGTGAAGTAGGTGGGACTGAGAGAGCTCTTTCAAGAACTGCCCTTTCAAGGACAGCTCTTGTCAGAACTATGGCTTGCCCGAGGGTCATCCAGCAGCAGCAAGTGGAGGAGTGGGGAATCAAGCCTGGTTCTCCCAGATTAGAGTCCACACACAACTACTACACCAAACTGGCAGCCATTTTGTGGCTAGATCCACCTCCCAAGGCACCCATTTTCTGGCTGTGCCCAACACATTTTGTCAGAATGCCAAAGATGCCCACAGTCTTAAAAAGGTTGGGGACTCCTAATCTACACATGGCAATATCCTTGGACTTTTCTGTTGGGGAATAGCATGAAGCCTTTGTTTTCTCAAGTGTGATGGGATTTTTATTCCTCCAGGATGCACACCCTGCTGTTAGTGTCCATCGCAAGCAGGGAGAAGCTGCTGGATACTCCCCCCACACTGTTTTCACATCCTTAAATCCTACTGGTTCCATTGCAAGTTTCACAATGAAACCTGTATTTTTTATTTCAATTTTGTTTTATCGATCTTGTATCCCACCCTTCCCGCAAGCAGGCTCAGGGTGGGCTCCATCACTGCCAAAACAATCTACAATAACAATCAAAACCAATTTAAAACAACAAGATTAAAACAATACAAGAATCATCAAATCATCAAATACCGAGCTGGATCTAATCAATAAGTCCACAGCTAAAGTGGAATAAGACTGCAGTTCCCAAGTGGCTGTTTGGTCCAGGACGCTGACGGGAGGCCAACCCAAAGGGGGAGGGGGGGATGCCTGCTGCCTCAACTAAAAGCCCAGCAGAAAAGCTCCATCTTGCAGGCCCTGCAGAACTGTAATAAATCCCGCAGGGCCCTGATCTCATACAGGAGCTCATTCCACCAGGTAGGGGCCAGGGCGAAAAAGGCCCTGTCAAGGCAACTCAGATGTCCTTGGGGGCCAGGGAATACCAAAAGGTGTCGATTTGTAGATCTCCGTGCTCTATGGGGCTCATATGGGGAGAGGTGGTCCTGAAGGCCCCGGACTATCTAGGGCTGTAAAGGTAAGTACCAGCATAAGGATGCATAAAAAAGCTTGTAGGGGTAGGATTGCCAGCTTTGGGTTGGGAACCACCTGAAGATTTGGGGGTCAGAGCCTGGTGAGGGTGGGGTTTGGGGAGGGGAGGGGAGGGGCCTCAGCAGGGTACAGTGCCATAGACTCCACCCCCCAAAGCTGATCTCGGTCATCTGGAGATCAGTTGGAGTTGCAGGAGATTTCCAGGTATCACCTGGAGGTTGGTGACCCTACACACGGGAGAAGGCTACAGCTCCTTCTCTCTGCCTGTCATGCTCTTCCCTGTTTCTAAGCCAAGGAGCCAGCGCTGTCTGAAGATGTTTCCATGGTCATGTGGCTGGCACGACTAGATGCCAAAGCACACAAAACGCTGTTACCTTCCCACCGAAGCAGTACCTGTTTATCTACTTGCAATTCCTTGCTTTCAAACTGCTACGTTGGTAGGAGCTGGGACCAAAGACGGAAGCTCGCTCTGTCCCATGGCGCTCAGGTCTCAAACTGCCAACCTAGTGACCTTCTGGTCTGCAGCTAAGCATCTTAACCACCGAGCCACCACAAGCCCTCTCTGTTGTGAGTCACAAACAGAAAAGAGCCGGTTTGTGTCTGTGAGGCACAAACCTCCCATTGCAGGTGCCATTCAAAGTCCTCAGGTTGTTCCCCAACAAACATGAGGATTTTGTAATTTGTAGATGAACCCTGAGTGTGGCCCTTGGACAAAGATGACCTGCGTCTGCCACCTGAGCTTCGAAGCAACAACTGCAGCTTTGAGAGTGAATAAAATCAAGCCACTGGACAATAAAGCGACGGCTTTGCAAAACCAGCCGAAAGCTGAGTTAAGCAAAGGAGGTGCTTCAAGCTCATATGATGTTTTCCATTCAATTTGCTCTCTTGCCTCTGAAAGACGGTTCAAGAGAAATGCACTGGTATTAAATGGATATTCCTATGAAGCGTAAAAGAAAGCAAATAGCTTTTCAATGGCCAGGGCTTGCAAAAAGCCTGAGAAACGGGTCCTGCGGGGAAGAACTGCAAAATACAGAACAGATGAGATTTTGTTTTTTAAAAAGCCAATATATATAGGTGAAATGCAGATGAGTTTCCATCAGCCCCCCTCCCCTTTTCTGGAAGTCCTGCAGATGTAAGGAATATGGTGGCCAAGGCCTTGGCAATTCCTCCAGCCTTTCCACCAGAAGCACACACTGGACTAGATGGACGATTGGCCTCATACAGCAGGGTTGTTCTTATATTCTTATGTTCTTAGCACAGAGTCTCTCCTGTCTCTTGATAAAGGGAGATTTGACTCTCGAAAGCTCCTACCCTGAGTCTCTCCTTGGTCTCTAAGATGCTGCTGAACTCAGATCTAAGCGTTCTACTGCAGGCCAGCTTGGCTACTCTATGAAACCTTCCTCGAGGGGCGTCTTCAAGATCCCTGCCTTTGTTAAGGAAGCAACAGATATTTCAAAACAGGAACCTCTTTCGGAGGTAGAGCTGCGACCTCAGCCTTTCGGAGCTCAATGGCTGCTTTCCCAAAACGCCATTAAAAGCTTTTCAGAACAGAACACCTATGAGAAGAACAGCCAATAAACTGTCTCCCCAGACTTTAACAAATGGGTCCTTTTGAGTGCCGGACTCTGGAAACGGCAGATCCGAGGGGAATTCTAGAAACGTCGAGTGCACCTGGAAGAGGCCACTTGCTGCATTAAGAGAGGTTGGCGTGTAGCAGAGAGACACATAAGAGGGAGAAAAAACGTGGCTGGACATCAGCCACGCTCCCGGGGCGTTCCAACTACTTAGCTAAGTAAAAGATGCTCTTGGCTGGGTGGAAGAAAGCATCATCCCTATGAATCAGGTGGGCCGTGGGTTTTCAAGCCAGCCGCTGGCACCAGAGGCGATTCATTAAGGATTGGTTCTAATGGGCACGCCACCCAAAGGCTTTGGCAGATGATGAAGGGGGGAATGGTGGGAATAAAACGAAAAAAAATAGGTCACGAAGGCTGCAGTCACATGCACTAAATAATCAATCTACTTTCAAACTGGATTTTGCCAGGTCACGCAGTAAAATCCAGTCGGAAAGAGCACTGAAAGTGGATTGAAAGTGGATTATTTAGTGTGTGTGACCGCAGCTCCAGGGAATATCAGGTGGCGTCTCAGACCAGCTGATGGAACAGACAGGTGCTGAATACCCTAAACTCTGTAGAAGTAGACCTGTAGAGGTTCCTGAGAGGTCTTCGAGGGTCAAGGGTGGCCTCCAGGCCAGCAGAGTCACAAGGCCAAACCTTGCCACCCATTTGACTGCCCCAGCTCAAAGTTCAAAACTGGCGGCTGGCTGGGGAAGGGGTTGATCTTGGTGGTGTGTGTGTCTTTGCATCTGGCCTCCGGGGGACGGGGCTGCAAAAGTATGGAGCAGAAAAAAATATGAAGCAGAAGTCCATCAGTGGCTATTAGCCACAGGGTATAGATGGGAATTCTCAGTCTGGGGCAGGTGATGCACTCTATTCTTGGTGCTGGAGGGTGGGAGGGCTTCTAGTGTCCTGGCCCCACTGGTGGACCTCCTGATGGCACCTGGTATTTTTGGCCGCTGTGTGACAGAGTGTTGGACTAGATGGGCCATTGGCCTGATTCAACATTGGCTTCTCTTATGTTCTTATGCAAAGGCTGTACACGGGAGTCTGCAAGCTCCACAAGCCCGGCAGTTTGTTTTCACAGGGTGTTCTGGGTGGGTCTAAGCTAGTGGTCCGTCACTTTGTGATTTCTCTCCCTCTCCCTCTGCCTGCCCCTCGACTCCTCCTCTGCTACAACTTAGAGTAGGACAACTTTGCAAGTTCTTCCCTGGGCCTTCCGAATCTCAAAATAATGTTTTATTATTTTTCTGATGTCAGAAGTGATGTCACGCCCTCCGGCGCCCCCTCCAATGAAAATCGTCAAGCTACAGAGCTGCTCTGCCCTCCCTGTTGCTTTGAAGTTCAGTAAACACAGTGATTGAGTGGAGACAGACTGTCTGGAAATGTATCCATTCACAAACTGCTATGAAATTCGTGGAAAGTTTGTGCCATTGCCCTGCCATGAACTTCAGTTTGCGAACCACGAACTGATCAAAATTCATCATGAATTTTAGCCACTTTGTGCTCATCCCTAATCTGCTTTGTATGCGGAAGGTCCCAAATTTAATCCCCAGTGTCTCCAGTTAAAAGGACCAGGCAGAAGGTGATGTGAAAGACATCTGGCCTGAGATCCTGAAGAAATGCTGTTAGTCTCGAGTAGACAATACTGACCTCGAATGGACCAGTGCCTCTTGAGCATGCTTACATTTGTAGCCAGTTTGGTGTAGTGGTTAAGTGCGCGGACTCTAATCTGGGAGAACCGGGTTTGATTCCCCACTCCTCCACTTGCACCTGCTGATGTGACCTTGGGTCAGTCACAAGCTCTGGCACAGCTGTTCCTGAAAGAGCAGTTTGTGTTAGAGTTCTCTCAGCCCCACCTACCTCACAGGGTGTCTGTTGTGGGGAGGGGAAGGGAAAGGAGTTTGTAAGCCGCTCTGAGACTCAAAAGTGAAGGGCGGGGTATAAAGCCAATCTCCTTCTCCTCCTCTTCCTCCTCCTCCGCTGCTGCTGCTGCTGCTGCTGCTGCTGCTGCTGCTGCTGCTGCTTCTTCTTCTTCTTCTTCTTCTTCTTCTTCTTCTTCTTCTTCTTCTTCTTCTTCTTCTTCTTCTTCTTCTTCTTCTTCTTCTTCTTCTTCTTCTTCTTCTTCTTCTTCTTCTAGAAACACAATTGGTAGGAAATTGGTGAAATAAACCCATCTGACTTTACTGTTATGTAGGAGGTCCTGAGCTTAATCCCCAGCTTCTCCAGTTGAAAGGACTGGGCAGTAGATCATGTGAAAGACCTCTAGCCTGAGACCTTAGTGAACCTCTGCCAGTCTGAGTAGACAATACTGACCTTGATGGACCAAGGCTCTGATCTGGTACAAGGCAGCTGCATGTGTTCCTATGAAGCTGGAAAATCATGTGCGTACCACAATAAAATGACTATCTCCTTGGAGAACTTTGAGACGCCTCCTTGGGCATGCAGAATGACTCGGTTTTAGTGCCGGGACAGAGTCATTGGATGGAGAGTGCTGAGTGATACGTGCAGGACCAATCTGACTCTTAGAATCCAGGTCTGTCCTAAACTTCAAAGCAGAACTGAAGAGGGAAAGTGGCTGGTGGGAAATAGGGATGCCGGCTTTCAGGTGGGACCTGGGGATCCCCCAGAATTACAGCTGATCTCCAGATGACAGAGATCAGTTCCTCCGGAGAAAACGGCTGCTTTGAAGGGTGGACTCTATGGCATTGTACCCCACTGAGGTCACTGTCCTCCCCATCCCCAATCATCCAGGAGCTTCCTAACCTGGAGCTGGCAACCCCACTCCTCCACCCCCCACCGATGGCCAGGAAAGACCTGCCAACCCTAGTGGGAGATCTGCTGCTTAACCCTTCCCCCACTCACCAATTCCAACACTGGGAGCTCCCCACCTTGGCTGCTTCTCCCTTAGCTAGCATGTTTCGGCATGTCCTTGGAAAGGGGAGCGGGGAAAACCGGGTTAAGCAATCCCACACTTAGCACTTCCCTCCTTTAAACCGCATCTTCCTCCTCTGCCCATTTGATCTTGTGAGGAGGTGGCAGCCACGGTTTCTCCGCTCCCTGCCCAAAGCGTTGTTTCTTTGTAGGCACGGCTCCGTGGGAGTCGTCCTCGTTGGATGGAGCCGCGTTGAGTAAACACCTCCACGTTCCGGATGCAAAGGGCAGGCCCGTAGAATGGAGCCGGTTCTCTCCTCCACTGTGAAAGAGCAGAGAGACTTCATTAACCTGCAGTAATTAAGTAAGTGCTCACTTCCCCTCTGCTGTGATTAAAATGTTAGCACTTGCTAAAATTAGACCGCCCAGGGATTGCCACTCCTGACTTTGAACACCCTGGGCACTGCTGTTGAAGGACGGATCGGCCCAGCATCTGCTACCCCCAGGTGAGGCATCTGAGAAGCTCAGAATGGCTTCTTTAGGGGAACCATCCTCCCCCCTCCCTCCCCCTCTGCTTTCCAAAAGAGATGAGAAAGTGAAGGGCAGGCCAGTCCTGTCCCCAAAGAGCCTCAGCTTAATCAGTTTATCAGCCCAGGCAGCGAGGGTGAGACGTGCCGGAAACTTGCCAACGCCTCCTTGATTAATAAGGCAGGCAATGAAGACCGACAGTTTGCTCTGACCGGGCGTAATAGAGTCAGCAGTTTCTCTCCACCAAACACATGGGCTTTATGATGTCCCCGCGCAACATTGGACAGAGCAGCCTCTTGGCAGGTGAATTATAACTCTGGCCATGGGAGAGCTGCTCTTCTGAACTTGAGAGCTCATGTTTATTGAAAAATAGGAGACGGCAGACAGCTGTGGGGGTGTGGGAAAGAACGGCTCTGCCGGTAGGTACGGTGGAATGATGTGGTGCTGGATCAGGTTCAAGGTTATGGCATTAACCTTTAAAGCCCTATGTGGTCTGGGACCAACATATTTGCAGGACCGCCTCCCCCGTATGTTGCCCACTTTACATTAGTCAGAACAATGCCTCCTGGTGATCCCTGGCCCAAAAGACATCCAATTACGCTCGACCAGGGACAGAGCCTTTTTGGCGCTGGCTCCAGCCTGGGGGCAAGAAGCTGCGGTGGCTCAAGTGGTTAAGACACTGAAATGCAGTCTGTGGAAGGTCAGTAGTTCAGCGCCTTGGTGTTTAGTCATGCCAGCCACATGACCACGGAAACGTCTTCG
This sequence comes from Gekko gecko, assembly GCA_029375565.1. NCBI lineage: Eukaryota > Metazoa > Chordata > Lepidosauria > Squamata > Gekkonidae > Gekko > Gekko gecko. Next base: position 35,591,295 of record JAPDNY010000016.1, on the reverse strand, counting down.
GACAGCGCTGGCTCTTCAGCTTTGAAACGGAGATGAGCACCACAACCCTAGAGTCGGATTCAACTGGCTTTCAAGCAAGGGAACCTTTACCTTTACCTTTACCAGCCTAGGGGAACACTCTCCCAAGCAAGATCAGGGCCCAGTGGGACTTACTGCAGTTCTGCAGGGCCTGCAAAATGGAGTTGTTCTGCCAGGCCTTCGGTTGAGGCGGCAAGTATCCAACTACATCGGCCTCCCCTGCTCCACCCCATCCCTTTCCGTTTGCATTAGTCAACTTGTGCTGTCGGTGGTGTCTGACCCCTACTTGCCCAACGCTCTGATCCATCTCAGGCACACACAGGCAGCGGTCACACACACTAAAGAATCCACTTTCAATCCACTTTCAGTGCACTTTCCAACTGGATTTTACTGTGCGAACCGGCAAAATCCAGTTGGAAAATAGACTGACAGTGGATTGTTTCGTGTGTGTGACTGCAGCCATATAGGGCTCGTCCAGGAGTTTTGTTAAACTTTATTTTGCCATCCTATGAATGATGTAAACTGGGTTTAACTGGTTTAAATTGCAATCATTTTAATTGCTTTATTCTTTGTTGTAACCCGTCCTCAGCCTGCATGTGGGGAAGGGTGGGATCGAAATTCAATAAATGAAATGAAAGGGGTAGAATAGGCTGTACCACTCCAGGCTGCAGGTAGGATAATCACAGTTTTGAAGGCTACCTAAAATCTGCCTGGAAGCAGGAAAGTGGTACAACAGGAAGCAGAATGGGCCAGAACTCTTCTCGTTGATTTGCTAAGAGGTTTTTTATTTTTGTAATTTTTTTAAAAAAATTACTTCCCAAGAGGTATAAAAAATAGTATCTCCCACAATAAGCAATTTAAAGGTAAAGGTTCCCATGCTCTAGGGTTGCGGTGCTCATCTCCGTTTCAAAGCCGAGGAGCCAGCGCTGTCCAAAGATGTTTCTGTGGTCATGTGGCTGGCATGACTAAACACCAAGGTGCACGGAACACTGTTACCTTCCCACTGGAGTGGTACCTATTTATCTACTTGCAATTTCTTGCTTTCAAACTGCTAGGTTGGCAGGAGCTGGAACTAGAGATGGGAGCTCACTCCGTCTTGTGGCACTCGGGTCTCGAACTGCTGAACTACCGATCGTCCACAGCCTGCAGTTCAGCATCTTAACCACTTGAGCCACCGCAGCTCCATACTCCATGACTAACTTTGTTCTGCAGCTAATATCCCTGGTATGGGGGGAAACACAGAATGATAATCAGAATGTTTAAGCATCTTGATGAGTTTGGAGCAGAAGATCTAGACGTGGCAATGAACACAAGACATCACCAGCCATTAAAACCCTGAGTCAAATCTTCCCTCTGGTATGGAATCATTAAAATTTGTGATATGTCTTCAGACCTTCACATGCTCCTCTCTCCTATTCCCTTCCATATAACTAAAAAGAACACAACATCTGTCACAGTTTTTTCCTGCCCTCCTTCTAGGGAGCTCAAAGCAAAACACATGGCTCTTCTTTCTTATTTTATTCTCACAACAACCCTGTGAGGTGGGTTAGGCTGAGAGAGCACAACAGGGTCCAGATCCCCCAGCAACCACCATGGCACAGGGAGGAATTTGACCCTGCTTACAAGAACATGATCCTCCACCCAGCGTTCAGGGCATTTAAAAGCGCAGTTCTCCCACCGCCAGAACTGTAATTTGCCTGTCAAGAGGCTGTTTTGTCCAATGTCATGCAGGGATACCATAAAGTCCGTGTGCTCGGTGGAGAGAAACTGGTGACTCTATTATACCAATCAAGTTATTTGCAAATGAAAAGAATGGAAGCACTCCTATAAGGCTATACAATGCAGAGCTCACAAGGAGTGGGGATATGCATTTGGCTTCATTTTTTTAGTAAAACAGTCTTGGTGGTATTAAAGAATCTGAACTATAACATGTCTTTGAAGTCATTTTTGTAGATGAGTTACACTTAATATCGGTTGCCAGAGGGAAATTTATTCCCATCAGTAATTCCCCCCAGCCCTTTAAAAATTATCTGGAATAAAATTATTAGGAAGAAGAAGAAGTGAAGAAGAAGAGGAGGAGGAGGAGGAGTTGGATTTATACCCCGCCCTTCACTTGGAGTCTCAGAGCAGTTTACAGTCACCTTCCCATCCTTTCCCCACAACAGACACCCTGTGAGGTAGGTGGGGCTGAGAGAGAGCTATGACAGAACCACTCTTGAGAGAACAGCTCTGAGAAAACTTGTGACTGGCCCCAAGGTCACCCAGCAGCTGCATGTGGAGGAGTAGGGAATCAAACCCAGTTCTCCAGATTAGAGTCCGCCTCTCTTAATCGCTACACCAAACTGGCTCTGTAGCCCTCGCCCCTGAGGTTTTCTTCCATCCTTTCTTAATGCGGGGATCCTGAGAGGGGGCTGTTTTTCAGCAGAAATGACAAGGGGTCCCAAATCCTGCACATCCCCATGGGAGAACCCCTGTGACAGAAACTAGATGCATTTATGTCACTCTGTTTCTTCCAGCCCCTTCCCACCTTAACAGACACTTCCTAGTATCTCTCTAGAAGCTGATCTGCTTCCTTGGAGAAAACCAAATCCTTCAAACAGCAGACTGCAGTGGGAAACAGCAAGGGACGGCGTGGGTTTTATCTTCCTTTGCTCAGATGCTCTGTTTTTATATAAGAACCCCCCCCCACTTTACATGGCAAACTCAGGTTCAAACCCGCCCCCCTCCAGCAAATGCTTTCCGTCTCCTTTTGCCAGCGCTCCAAAGCATCAGACTTGCTTTTTGTTAAGCCGTAGAAATTAACTTGGGGGGGGATGTTTATTTTGTTCTATTAAAGCTATACTTTCTGAGTCCAGGACTGGAGCCAAAACAAATCCCAGGGATTTAAGCTGGAAGCGTGCATCCAGGAAAGAAGAAGTATGTTCCGATGGTTCCTAATGGGAAATATGCATCCACCACTGTACATCCTGCACGTTTCACTTTGGTGCAGGGCCAAAATGGTGGTGGGGGGGAGAGAGACGGTATTTATTGTCTGATCATTAACAATGCAAACTTCAGAAGCATCCCTGCTGTGACACAAACTGCTATCCGGCTTGCCACAAACAACTGACGCGATCGTCAATGGAGCCGACTGTCGTTTGAAATTGGGTTCATTTCCTTGTTGTGTCGATTCATCGTGGGTTAATTGGGTGATACCTGTTTTTATCTGCGGTACAAAGAAATACTGCTGAGCGTCTTTAATGGCCATTACCAGTCTGCCTCACCTCCTCTGGATTTGCTAAGGCAGGCCCCCTATCCTTGCCAAGGTTTTCATTCGTTTCCAGCCATTAAGAGGCCTGGGTTCTGTGTAGAGGTGCCAGACGCTCCAAGGCAGGCTTGTTCGGCAGGAGAACCAGATTGTTTTCGAAAGCCACGATCACTTGTCTGCCGAGCCACAGATCTCCTAGCCTTGGCCCCAATCCACTCGGGCACCCCTTGAACAGCTTTGCACCTGCACAGCAGCTGTGGTGGCAAAGTTCAGTCTCCTTCTGCCTCGTGATCTCTCTTAGGGTGCAGTCACACGGTCCGTTTGATCGGGTTTCGCCGCTGTTCGCTCCCGCATTTAAAATTGCTGACTAGATAGGCCAATCCGCCTCCCGTGGCGGCTAACTCGCACAATGTTCGCAGTTTTTCCTGACCCTTGGAAAATCAAGTGTTTCCCTTGTACTCGCTCTTTGAATGTGTGATTTCGCCTATCTGGACAGCCATCTATCGCAATGGTTGAGATTAGGGCCGTCTGACTGTTTTTCCCCACGATGAGATTTTTTTTGCCCCCCCACGATGAGATTTAGGAGCGGGGCGATGACTGCCTTGTGATCACCCCTGGGTGCAAAGTAGGGCATTGCTTTGGCAAATGCCAGGAGATTCTGATGGCAATGCTGGGGGAAGTTAAAGTTTGTTAAGGATGTGACCTCACTTCTGGGTGCTGCTGTCAGAATTTCCCTGAATCTCTATGGTAAAGGCCATTTCCCAACCATTTTTTTCTCCCAGTCCTCAGTTACTTGAAAGGTGGAGACTGGGGCTGAGGGCAGAGGCTTACCTGCTGTAGGCATGTATGACACAGCATGCAAGTGGCAAGCATAACACTTTCCATGATCAGGGACTGGTGGAGTCAGGCAGCAAGACAGACTGAGCTTCTGTGGGCAGCTAAGCTGTGCCATTCATTCATGCCCGCTATCAGAAGGATGGCGGCCCAGTAGGCACTGCAGTGTCCAGATGACGTACGTTATTGACGTGGCAAGCGAAGCATATAATAATTCCTCTCACCCTTATTGAAAGATAAAGATCTCGGTGTGTGAAATAAAAAAAAGGCATGGGTAATCTTCTGGATGGTGTTTGGAGGATGTACTGTGGAATACAAATGTCACTGTGTCTCGTCTCCAGCATGATAAAGGATGTTCAGGTGGAAAGAAACACCCCGGGAGACAGAGGAAGGTGGGAAATGACATTTCAGTCCTGTGTACAAATCACTTATGTGCACGAGGGGTAGAATTAACATCTCTGTAAGAGAGTGACCAGAATGGCAGGGGTTTCTTGCCTGTAGAGAATCATAGAGGAGGCAGACCACAGATCGCCACTTTTGGGGGGGACGGGGGGAAGCAAGAGCAGAGAAAGTGTCCCTGCTTATATTTTTACTTATTTACTTATTCGATTTATACCCTGCCCTCCCCGCCGAAGCAGGTTCAGGGCGGCTTACATAAAAAGTCAAAACACATAAAACAGAGCAATTTTAAAATCAATCATCAAGTGCCAGTGGCAGTAATCCTATTGCACAGTGAAGGTGGAAACATAATAGCAGATCAGTCATAGTGGAATACAGTCACTGTTGATGTTCAGCTATTATCTTAATCCAGGGCTATTTTGGGGCAGGAACGCACAGGAACGGAGTTCCGGCTGGCTCTCAAGTTGGCCACGCCCAGCAGGAACTCATTAGCATAACAGGCCACACCCCACAGCAGAAACTCATCAGGATTGGCTGCATTAGGGGTGTGTGGCCTAGCATGCAAAGGAGTTCCTGCTACAAGAAAAGCCCTGGGTTTTGACGACAAACAAGGTAAACAGAATAAGAAGCAAAAGGTGGGTGTGGCCGGGTGACCACACTTCTGGGAGCATGGGGGTGTCGCCCAATAGGCTAATGAGCTGTGCTGTCAGGGGTGTGGCCTAATATGCTAATGAGCTTCTGCTGTTGGGTGTGGCCTATTATGCTAATGAGTTCATGCTAGGCTTTTTCTACAAAAAAAGTCCTGTCTTAATCCATTTATGCCGGTGGGCACAGGCTGCCTATGGAGGTTCCAGGGGGCAGGGCCTCGGCCACCATTCCGTTATTAGGTGCAGCTTCTTGGTTAAAGGCCTGGTGGAAGAGCTCCGTCTTGCAGGCCCTGCAGAACTGTAGAAGATTTTGCTTTTAGAGTCCCTGCTATGGATGTTCTGGGGGCATTGGACCGGCTGTTGTGGGAAACAGGATTCTGGAACAGATGGACTATTGAGGATGCTGGGATAGATGGATCACTGGTCTGATTTAGCTGGGCTCTTCTTATGATCAGATCTGGGAGCTGTGTTGGATTGAGGAGAGGGGAGAGGGCTGGATTAAAAAAGAAAAAGACTGACATCCCCCATGCCCCTTGCTGTGCCTGAGGTCTTTATTATCTACCCGTCAATCTTTGCATTTCTGTCTTGCGCCTTCACGCTTTTGCAATGATTTGCACAATTAAAAATGATGGAAAATTTCATTCATTTATTTAGGATATTTATATACCTTAGCAGGGGCCGCGGTGGCTCAGAGGTTAAGATGCTGAGCTGCAGACAGGAAGGTCTGTAGTTCGACAGTTCGAGACCCTAGTGCCGCGTGATGGAGTGAGCTCCCGTCTCGGGCCCCAGCTCCTGCCAACCTAGCAGTTTGAAAGCAAGAAAATGCAAGTAGATCAATAGGTAGATAAATAGGTAACAGTGTTCTGTGCGCCTCGGCGTTTAGTCATGCCGGCCACAGGACCACGGAAATGTCTTTGGACAGCGCTGGCTCTTCGGCTTGGAAACAGAGATGAGCACCACCCCCTAGAGTCGGATTCAACTGGCTTTTGAGCAAGGGAAATCTTTGCCTTTACCTTTAGATGCTTTGCCATTGCTTTGCCCTAGGTGAGTAACAGCACTAAACACAACACGAAAATAATGATCTATGAAAACCATTAAACAGCACTGTGGCAGAATGTGCCTGCTCTGATCTGCAGGCCCTGTTTCAGCCCTGCCCTCCTAGGGGGTTCCCAACTCCCTGGAGGGGCTTTTCTGTTGACTCTTCAGTAGCCACCACCGCCACTTGATCAATACAGGGATTTCCCACTGAAGGGATCAGGAGCCGCAGCTCCCCTTCCAAGCTCAGAGGCCTGGCTTCAGTGTCTCCTGCTAGCCCCACACCTGCCTACCACAGGGATAGTTTAATACTTTGTGCGTCCCTTGGGGAATAGCCAGTCCCCAAATGTCCTGGGGCTCACATGAACACACGAAGCTGCCTTACACTGAATCAGACCCCTCGGTCCATCAAGGTCGGTATTGTCTACTCAGACTGGCAGAGGCTCTCCAGGGTCTCAGGCAGAGGTCTTCCACATCACCTCCTACCTGATGCTTTCAGCTGGAGATGCCGGGGATTGAAACTTGGACCTTCCGCATTCCAAGCAGATGCTCTACCACTGAGCCACGGCTCCCTTTTAAAACAGCGTGTTCAAGACAGTGGAAGTCTATGTGATACAGAGGACCACTCCTTGTATCAGAAGTTTAAAATATTTATGAAGAAGAAAATGTTTACAAGCTTACTTTCTGCACAATGCCCGATTTGAACGAGGAAGACAAAAGAAATTGGTAAAAATGCAAAACCTCTGTCCCTCTATCTAAAACATGCCCTAACTAGATTCAAAAACCAGGACAGGTTCTTTTAGCTTAAAGTAAAGGTAAAGGTTCCCTTGCTCGAAAGCGAGTCGAATCCGACTCTAGGGTTGCGGAGCTCATCTCCGTTTCAAAGCCGAAGAGCCAGCGCTGTCCAAAGATGTTTCTGTGGTCATGTGGCCAGCATGACTAAACACCAAGGCACACAAAACGCTGTTACCTTCCCACTGAAGTGGTACCTATTTATCTACTTGCAATTTCTTGCTTTCGAACTGCTAGGCTCGCAGGAGCTGGAACTAGAGACGGGAGCTCACCCCGTCATGCAGCACTCTCGGGTCTCAAACTGCTGAACTACTGACCTTCCACAGCCTGCAGTTCAGCATCTTAACCACTTGAGCCACCACAGCTCCTTTTAGCTTAGATGGTTCCAAACCATCTCTAAAGATGCCCCATTACCTTAAAGCTTGCTCCCAGCTCTTTAGGCCAGCTGTAGGGTTGAAAATGACTGCCTGCTCCCAACCTCAGACAAGTCAGATAGGAGAGAGGAGAAGAGAAACAGGAATGTTGCATTGTGGGGGTGGACTGGAGTTTCTGCTCCATGAATCACACTTGAAGGGCCTTTTCAGACTGAACAGGACCAAAAAGGAAAAGACAAAACGAGACAAACATTCAGTTTTAGGGATTTGAGATCAAAGGGAGGTTGTGAAAGAGACCCAAACGAGGCAAGGGGGAGAAGCAGATTAGATGGGAAAATAATTACATTTCTGTCTCCAGGATGTGCAGCTATCTTTTGGTACTAATCTCGAGGCTTGTTAATGCAGAGGTTTGAGAACAGGGAAGATAAGAGAGTAGTGGTGGTGGCGGGGGGGGGAGAGAGAGGGGGGGTTGCTGCTTGGAGTCCATGTCTTTGGTCTCTTCCCAGAACATTTTTGGGCCAATTCACACATAATGTACACCTACAGTACTTGAGCACTCAGCATGTTGGGACTGGCAGGTGAATGAAGGAGCAGTCCTAAGCAGGTCTACTCAGAGGTCAGTCCCACGTTACTTAATGCTGCTTACTCCTGGGAAAAGTGTCTTTAGGATTACAGGCAGCATTGGCTGGCTCCACTAAAAAGTAAAAAGGAATCAGTGCACCATGTCCATTAGCCAGTGTACAATTTCCTTAGGCTGATCATGGGCAGGAAGGGAACCAGTGCTTGATTCTTGTGGCCCTTTCTTACATGCCCAGGGTAATGCCGATTGCCACTTTAGGGTTAGGGAGGAATTTTCCTCCAGGCTAGATTGGCCCAGGGATCCTGGAGGATTTTTGCCTTTTTCTGGGAACAGAACAGGGGTAACTGGTGGAGAGGGGGGTAATTGTGAATTTCCTGCATTGTACAGGGGGTTGGACTAGATGACCTTGAGGACTCTTCCAGCTCTATGTTTCCAGGTTCTGTTATGATCATGTGTGTTGCCATTGTCACGAGTGTGCTGCATTTGTCTTGCTGGTGAGGGTTCCTTCTTTTCTTTTTTTGCTTGCTTAAATGCCATTTAGAACCTCCATATCTGCCATTTCCATGCCATTTATATGGACATACGATTTATGGGCTATTTATACACAGTGGATGCAAAAATAACGTTGAACAATGTGTTCGTTTTAGGGGAGGCAAGAGAAACAAATGGCTATAGGATTTGTACAAATGTACATCATCCAGGCTTATAATATACCTGTAGAGTATAATGATGATATATTGATCCACCAGTAATGCTGAAAAACACATACATTTTATGGGAGGATGTATTTTATTTAGGTATTTTTTACCTGGAATTCCTTTACCTGGGATCCAAAGAGGAGTACAATTTAACGGGGAGGGTGGGAGGAGAAAGGACAATAAACGACATCCAAGGCTGGTCATAGATCCACTGGACTGGCTCACTCAAGGTCATGGGCCATAGGCTAAGACCCGAGTTCCAAATTCCCCATTCCTGCCCTCTTTGTTTCCTCCAGCTACAGAACATACAGTTCTGTTTCGTGTCCCAGTTGCAGGTATTTAAGCCTTCGGCTCACACCTCTGGTTATGCCCAAGCTTAAGAACATAAGAGAAGCCATGTTGGAGCAGAACAAAGGCTAGGGTTGCCAGCTCTGGGTTGGGAAATACCTGGAGATTTTGGGGTGTGTGGAGCCTGAGGGTGGGGTTTGGAGAGGGGTGAGACTTCAATGGGGTATAACACCATAGAGTCCACCTTCCAATACGGCCATTTTCTCCAAGCGAACTGATCTCTGTCGCCTAGAGATTGGTTATAATTCCAGGACCATGTGGAGGTTAATATGTATATATATATCACCAAAGAAAAACCACTATTCTGTAAATTTTAACACATTTTGTTCTACTTTTTATATTGCAAATGTCTACCATAAGTAACATTCATTGTATAAGACGCATTTCATAAGTATGAGTAAATATATATAGGTCTGTGGTCAAAGACCATAGAGAATGGTGCTAGTACAATACAAAATCTTGACGTAAATATTATGAACTCAGTCCTGGCTACGTTCCTGGATTCTTTTAGTGACGTTATCACTTTAAGGTGTCTTAACGGAGTCCTTTTCCCCTTCACAGGTCCATTAAGATGCCTTAAAGTGATAACATCACTAAAAGAATCCAGGAACGTCGCCAGAACCATGTGGAGGCTGGCATCTCTAAAAGGCTCAAGGAGTCCAGTATTGTGTTTGCACAGTGGCGGAGCAGCTGCCCCTAGGAAGCCCACAAGCAGGATGTCTGCAACAGCCTCCTCCTGCCTGTGCTCCCAGCAGCTGACAGAAAGAGGTTGTCTGCCTCTGGGACTAGAGGGAATGCATCTGTCATGACTAGCAGCCACGGATAGCCCAGTCCTCCGTAGATTGGTCCACTCCCCTTTTAAAGCCTTCCAAGTTGGCGGCTGTGTCCATATCTTGTAACAGCGAGTTCCACAAATTAACTATACATTGTATGTGAAAAGATACTTCCTTTTGTCTGTCCTGAATTTCTGACCTTTCAGCTTTGGTGGGTGAGGAAAGCTCCCCGTTCACTCTCTGCATACCATGCAACATTTGGTAGACCTCTCTCAAGTTTGCCCTTAAATACTGCAAACAAGAAGAGAAACAGGACCTTGGTCTAGATGGTAGCTTGAGGAAAAGAGCATGGATGGGGGGATTTGGGGGCTCCAAACAACAGGGTTAAAGAAAATCAAAATCCTCTTTACATGGCTGTCGTTGGTCTCTATGGCTTTGGCTGTGAGAACAGCATGGAGAGAGGGAGAATTGTGTGCAAGTGCGTCTCCCGTCAGGCATGACGCGCCAACAGTGTCTCCATTGCCAGGATTCCTGGAAAACATACTTCTCAAGGATACTTCCGGACATCTGCATAACAGGATTACTCAGCAAAGGAGGAGGGACAGCTGAACATGTAAATAGTCTCTGCTTAAAAAAACGGGCGTGCAGTGCTGTCTTGCATGAGTGTCCAGGCCAAGAACTCTGGGAACTACATTTCCCAGGAATCCTGGTGCCTGGGATATTGCTAGATCTCATCCAAGAGATTGGGAGAGAGGGAATGAGAGGAGGAATGTGCCAGAGGCACCCCCTGCTTCCATTTCACTGCTGCTAACTGGGTTTGGGGTGGATGTGGAATGGTGTGGTATAGCCCAGTCTTGTCCAATCAAGGAAGCTAAGCTGGGTTGGTACTTGGATGGGAGATCACCAAGGAAGACTTTGCAGAGGGAGGCAAGGGCAAGCCACCTCTGCTTAATCACTCACCTTGACAACCCAACTGAGTTCCCATAGATCAGCTGCGACTTGGTAGCACTTTATACACACACAAGTTGGTTTGGAGGGATCCGAGTGTGGCTGAGAACTCGCATGCAAAAGGAATGGAGAAGTCTTGTGGTGTTCCTTGGGTCAGTCACAAGTTCTCTCCGAGCTGTTCTCTCAAGAGCAGTCCTCAAAAGAGCTCTCTCAGCCCCACCTACCTCACAGGGTGTCTGTTGTGGGGAGGGGAAGGGAAAGGAGACTGTAAGCCGCTCTGAGACTCCCAGTGATGGGCGTGGTATTAATCCAATCTCCTCCTCCTCCTCTTCTTCTCCTTCTCCTCCCCCCCCACTATCAATTCCACTATTCCTCCCTCCACCAGTTTTCTTTTGTTAGCTCAGATGATACAAAATCTGCCTCTGGGCAGTCCCTGTAACCCAGAGAATAATCTTCCCTCTTCCTTTCCTATCCACAGCCCAGAGAGAGGTCTGTTATAATTCAGACCATATCGCTGAAGGCAATGGAGATGACTGAGTGCCCATTCACCATAAAAGGGAGGCGTGGTGGTTTTCTTGCCCTGACCAGGATTGTTGTTGAAAAACAACAACAACCTCTGAGCTGTTTGGCTGAGCGCTACTTATTTGACGTCTCTCTCTCTCTCTTTCTGTCCACCGACTCCATTCCGCTGGCGAGTCCCTTAAGAGCCGGGGATGCATTTATTTCCGATCCAAATGGCTCTTACCCTTGGGGCAGAGGGGGCGATCCATCAAAATAAAATAAACAAGGCAGCGATCACAAGGACCATCTTCGGCAGGCTTCTTTCCCCAGGTCTTGAAAATACCACTCGAGGTGCGCTCCCGCCAACTCCCCTTTCATTATATTTAGTGCCGCTGTAAGAGCTTCTTAAAACATCAGGCAAGCTGCAAATTCAGCGGTGCTGACAACAGATGAAGGGCGAGATACGTTCTTCAAATGGCACTAAAGGAAGGGAGCCGGGCTAAAAGCCTCCAAGTAAATCTCCCTCATAAATTTCCCTAACTGTGAGAACATGGGGGAAATCGCATCACCGTGGAAACAATGTCATCTGAACAATGACAACATCGGGATTAACTTCCCCCAAGTTAGTTCTCGTCCTCCTCGGAGCTGGCACTGGAGGTTGGTGGGACTGATTGGTTGTCAAGACCCAGGTCTGTAGAGAAAAATCAGGGGGCAGAGACACCATCTGTAGCATCAGGGCCTAAGACCTAGCCAGAGAAGGAGGTTACTCTTGGCACCGACAGTTGTTTAAGGATACTTCCAGAGCTGTAGCTGATCCTGAGAACATTCAAGCCTCAGAAAAAGACACAATGACTTGATTGGGAAAAATGATTATCTTGTCTTATATTAATGGAAGTCCTAATATTGTGAGATGTATTTTGAAGACAAATTCTTTTGGGGTAGATACTGTTACTAGTCAGTTGTAACTGTCCAATACTTAAACAAAAACCTTGTTTTTTGGTGCAGTGGTTAGGAGCACAGACTCTAATCTGAGAGAACTGGGTTTGATTCCCCTCTCCTCCACATGTAGCTGCTGGTGTGACCTTGGGTCAGTCACAAGTTCTTTCAGAGCTGTTCTCTCAGAGCTCTCTCAGCCCCACCTACCTCACAGGGGTCTGTTGTGGGGAGGGGAAGGGAAAGGTGATTGTAAGCCACTCTGAGACTCCTTCGAGTAGTGAAGGGTGGGGTATAAATCCAATCTCTCTCTTCTTGTTTTCAGTTCAGGGTATACGCTTAGTGTTTTATATGATTTGCTCAGCAATCCTTTACCGCCTTATTTGTTCATTTACAGGCAAAAATTTTCTTTGTAAGATTGTCTGTTATTTCGCTTTTGTGTGTGTTGATTTTTGTACTTATCTGAAAAATTCCTAGTAATTCAGATTTGAGTACTGGATGTTGTGAATCTAGTGCAAAGTAATGATAGAGAGCACTGCCTTCCCTTTGAATGGGCAATTGCTTTCCTTCATCTACACCCACCATCCCTCCAAAAACTACCATTTGCGGGGATCAGAAGTGCTATTGGTGTTTCTGTGTGCAAAAGCCCTTTGTTTTGGTTCAGCAGTAGCAGATGTTCTGGACACCTGGCAGGTAAACAATACACTTCCCCCATTCTCATCAAAGGTGGGAAATACATAATTAGGATCTATGGGCACACTGGCACATCTGTGACACATTCTATTAGAACCGTAGTAGAGGAGCCGTTTCACTCTTAAGACCATAAGAAGAGTCTCGCTGGATCTGACCGGTGGTCCACCTAGTCCAGCATCCTGTCTAACGCAGTGGCCAACCAAGTCCTCTAGAGGGACAACAACAGGGCATAGAGGCCGAGGCCTTCCCTTGATGTTGCCTCCTGGCTCTGGGATTCAGAGGATTAGTCCCTCTAAATGTGGAGGTTCCCCCGAGTCACCATAGCTAGAAGCCATTGATTGTCTCATCCTCCATGAATCTATCTATTCCCCTTTTCAAGCTGTTCATTCTTGTGGCCCTCACTACATCCTCTGGCAGCGAGTTCCGCATTTTAATCACTCTCCGTGTAAAGGGGTATTTCCTTTTGGACGTCCTGAACCTACTGCCCATCAGTTTCATTGGATGCCCTCGAGTTCTAGTATTTTGGGAGAGGGAAATCCCTCCCCCCCAACTCTCTCCACTCCATGCATAATTGTATAAACCTCGATCACATCTCTTCCCTACCGTAAGATCACGGCCGAAGAAGAACCTAGACTAGCCCCATAATATATGTTTATTGATCTTCAAGATCTCATGTTCCTGACAGCCAGATTCTTTTCATGTTCATTGATTTACAACAGCAAGGGGAAAAAAAAAGGATTTCCCTGTCCTCTGTATTCTAATGGCTTGGCCTTTCTTTTCAGTAAGTCCCTCCCTGACAAGATGAAGTCATTACTGGGATGTATCCAACTATTCTTTGGGAGTAGGACTCTTTCCTCCTCCCTGGTTCTGCTGCGGAACACTGAACTCTGCTCTCTCCAATTTTGTTCTTGGAGTTTAGCGGGATCAGCACTGGGGGCACAAACACATGCAGACACCTGAAGCCGCCTTATACTGAATCAGAGCCTTAGGCCATGAAGGCCAGTATCATCTACTCCAGTGTTTTTCAACCTATTTTGTGCAAAGGCACACTTTTTTCATGAAAAAAATCACGAGGCACACCACCATTAGAGTCCAGATCCATCGGTGCTCTTCTGCGCATCGGCGATCTACTGCGATGTCTCCTCCTGTCAGTGTAACAGTGACACTGGAGCCATTTATAGTCCGTAACATTCTAATGATTAGAATCTAATGATTGGTCTATTTGTGAGCCGAAGCCGCATGTTACGGATGAAATTGGAATTTTTCCCACGGCACACCAGACAATATCTCACGGCACACTAGTGTGCCGCGGCACAGTGGTTGAAAAACACTGATCTACTCAGACCGGCAGTGACTCTCCTGGGTCTCAGGCTGAAGCCCTTCACATTACCTGTTGCCTGCTCTTTTCAACTGGAGATGTCGGGGTTTGAACCTGGGACCTTCTGCCTGCCAAGCAGATGCTCTGCCACTGAGCCATGGCCCCTCCCCCAAGGCAAACTGTGGCTCTGTAATAGGAAAGGTCTCCAGGCCACCCTCTGGTACCCCCAGAAGCTTCAGAAGTGGGACAAGGGGCAGAAATGACATTGCATGACACACCAATGTCACTGCAGCTTGAAAACAATCAGTGCCGACGTCCCCCAAAGCTCTTCAGTAATACCTGCTGGCCAAAATGCAGTGATGGGTGGGAAAGCCTATCCACAAGGAGGCTGCCAGCCTGGAGTGGGCAAATGGTAAGCCTATCAGTTGGAGGGGATATGCATGGGAGTGTGTCTGTATGTAAGAGAGCCAGTTTGGTGTAGCGGTTAAGAGTGTGGCCTCTAATCTGGGAGCACTGGGTTTGATTCCTCATTCCTCCACATGCAGCTGCTGGTGTGACCTTGGGTCGGTCACAAGTTATTTCAGAGCCGTCCTCTCAAGAGCAGTTCTCAAAGAGCTCTCTCAGCCCCACCTGCCTCACAGGGTGTCTGTTGTGGGGAGAAGAAAGGAAAGGAGATTGTAAGCTGTTTTGAAACTCTGAGTGAAGGGCAGGGTATAAACCCTCGTCCTCCTCCTCCTCATCTTCCTCCTTCCGTTGGCATTTCTTCCAGGGGAACTAATCTCTGTAGCCTGGAGAGCAACGCCTTGAGCTTGGTCACCATAGGCTGTTCTTTCGGTTATCATTTCAATATAAAAAGAGATGGCACATTAATACAAGACCCAAGAGGAACCCAAAATATACAGCCAGGCTGAATCTATCCCACCCTTTAGGCCATCGTTCTGAGAAGCGAACATGTTTTAATCAGCCACCCTTGCACTCGAGCTGATGTGATACTCTTCCAATTGTTGCAAAGATTATTTCTGACACTAATTAACACATTTCCTGGAAGATTTCTTAACATTCCCCCCTTGAATTATACCTGTTGCATACTGAAGCCAGGGTATCAACAGGCAAAAGTGCATGTCAGCGTTTAAGATACTTTTCATCAAATGCTGTGCTCCCTTTATCCCCCTTGGAGGTAGAGAAAAGCAGATGGTCAATATTTTCATTAATCAGACCAGCTGGCAATATCTACCTGCAGGGTCAGCTCCAGGTTTCAGTGGGTCCTAGGCAGGGCTTTTTTTGTAGAAAAAGCCCAGCAGGAACTCATTAGCATAACAGGCCACACCCAAGAGCAGAAACTCATTAGCCTGTTAGGCCACACCGCCATATTACCAGAAGTGTGGTCATCCAGCCACACCCACCTTTTGCTTCTTATTCTGTTTACCTTGTTTGTTGTCAAAACCCAGGGCTTTTTTGGGAGCAGGAACTCCTTTGCATGTTAGGCCACACACCCCTAATGTAGCCAATCCTAATAGGTTTCTGCTGTTGGGTGTGGCCTATTATGCTAATGAGTTCCTGCTGGGCGTGGCCGACTCAGGAGCCAGGAACTCGTTCCTGTGCGTTCCTGCCCAAAAATAGCCCTGGTCCTAGGAAAAGAGGGGCTGGAGACCCCCCTCCCCTCTTCTGCTCACCATTGTGCCTCCCACTCCCACCTCCCTGCCCACCAGCCTGAGTTCTCCTCCCCGACTGCCTAGCCAACCATCCTCCCCCCACCCCCTGACTCATTTTCCAGTCCTCCCTGTGCCCAGGTACCCTTCCTCCTTTGACTGTGCTGGGAAATGGATGCAGGTTAGAGGGTGCGAGGGTGGGAGGGTGGGAGGGCTCACAACAAGCAGGCAGGGAGCAAGGGAGGTGAATGTCTGGATGTAGGGATGCCAGCCTCCGGGTGGGACCTGGGGATCCTTTGGAATCACAGCTTATTTCCAGAAAAAAAAGAAATCGGTTCTCCTGGAGAAAATGGAAGCTTTGGAAGGCGGATTTTATGGCATTGTACCCCACTGAGGTCCCTGTCCTCCCTGGGCTCCATCCCCAAATCTCCAGGAGTTTATTTATTTATTTGTTATTATTATTACAGCAGCCAGTTTGGTGTAGTGGTTAAGTGCATGGACTCTAATCTGGGAGAACCGGGTTTGTTTCCCCACGCCTCCACTTGCAGCTGCTGGACGACCTTGGGCAAGCCAGAGTTCTGTCAGAGCTGTTCTCTCAAGAGCTCTCTCAGCCCCACCTACCTCACAGGGTGTCTGTTGTGGGGAGGGGAAAGGAAAGGAGTTTGTAAGCCGCTCTGAGACTCCAAGTGAAGGGCGGGGTATAAATCCAATCTCCTCCTCCTCCTCTATTTATTTATTTATTTAATTTCTACCCTGCCCCCCCTCCCCCGCCGTAGCAGGCTCAGGGTGGCTTACATAGGATATTACACAGCTAAAACAAATTTAGACAAAATCATAACAATGTAAGTATAAAACATTACAAAGTGCTAGTGCTAAGATGATCCATATGCAATGGCGGGCATGAACAGCATCCAGCAAACGGGCAGTTAGCTCCCATCGTAGTCTGGGTTATACTGGCTGCTAACAATAATGCTAATATTGATGTTAACATTGGGGCCAGGGCCTCAGTTGTATGGTGCGGCTTCCCAGTCAAAGGCCAGGTGGAAGAGCTCCGTCTTGCTGGCCCTGCAGAACTGTAAAAGGTCCCGCAGGGCCCTGATGTCTTCCAGGAGCTCATTCCACCAGCACAGAGCTGCCACTGAGAAGGCCCTGGCCCTTTTCATAGTTAGCCTGGCTTCTTTGGGGCCCGGTAGGGCCAGCTGATTTTGGGACCCCGATTGTAGTGCACTCTGGGGAACATGTGGGGAAAGGCAGTCCCTTCGGTATGCAGGTCCCTGACCATATAGGGCTTTAAAGGTAAGAACCAGCACCTTGAGCTGAATTCGGTATGCTGTAGGCAGCCAGTGCAGTGCTTGTAGTGCAGGCTGGATGTGCTCCCACATTGGGAGGCCCAACAACAGCCTGGCCACTGCATTCTGCACCAGCTGCAGCTTCCAGATCTGGGACAAGGGCAGCCCCATGTAGAGAGCATGGCAGGAATCCAGTCTCGAGGTGACCATTGCATGGCCCACTGTTGCCAGGTCATTGCATTCAAGGAAGGGAACCAACCAACCTTGATCTGGCGACCCTCCTCCTTCGCCCCCCACCGGTGGCCACGGGAGACCTGGCAGTCCTAGGCTGGAGGGTCTTGGCAGTCGACTTCAGTTAGAAGACTTGGGCCTCGGTAGCTTCCCCACCTCGAGGTATGGTGGCTGGCCTCAGCCCTAACTCCCCCAGGCTGTCTGCACAGATCTGTTGTAGCCAAGCAAGGGCAACATGCCCCAAAGGGAAATTTCTGAAGATTAGGAGGTAGACCCTGGGGAGGGAAATGTTTGGGAAGGGGAGGAAGTTCAGCAGGGATATGATGCTATAGGGTTTGCCCTCCAAAGCTGCCATTTTCACCAGTGGAATGAGGGTTGCCAGCTCCTGGATGGGAAATACCTGGATATTTTGGAGGTGGGGTTTGGGGAGGGGCTTCAGTGGGGTATAATGCCATATGCTGTACCTTCCAGAGTGGCCATTTTCTCCAGGGGAACTGTCGCCTGGAGATCAGTTGTAATCCCTGGAGACCTCCAGCCACTACCTGGAGGTTGGCAACCCTAAGACGAACTGATCCCTGTAGCCTGAAGACCAACTGCAATGCTGGAAGAGCTCCAGCCCCCACCTGGAGGCTGGCAACTGGAGGCCCGAAATAGGACGTTGTATAGCAATGCTCCCTTTCTCCATATTCATAAAGACGCCCCCCCCCAATTTGTTTTGATTGCCAGAAAAAGAAAAAGGATCCCAAATGGCTTGTTCCATTTTCTACATTCTAATCACCCAGCCCATCCTTTCTGGGGCGTGAGCTTCCCTCCCAAAGATCCAGAATGATTGCCTGTTTATGGATGTGCTCTATATGCAGAAGAGATGCCACCGTTCCCCGTTAACTGCAGGATAAACAGGCCTCGCTGCGAAACATGACACTGAGTGATGACCGGCAGACGCTCTGCCTTGCTTCAGAGATAAAAGGCGCCCCGTTCCTTCGCACAGAAGTGTAGCCGGGGAGCTCAGAGGCATTACGCCACTGAGACCAACATATTGCTCGACAGCAGGTGGGAAAGGATGCTTTTGGCCAAACGGGGGGTCAGGGAGGGACACAGGGACGACCTCCCCTGCCACTGGGAAGGGCCTAGTTTTCCCTTTTATCACTGAAAAACAGTAGCAAGACTAGAGTGGGGAATACCAGTGTAAAGTACTGGGTTTCGGGCCTCATGACTCGGACGACGACATAAGAGAAGACGCGTTTATTCGTACTTCACATAAGACAAGAACACACAGCAACGGCCGGAGGCCAACTATATACAGTTAGGGGGACGGCCCTATATTCCTATTGGCGGGTTTGAATCGCCCGCCAATGCTGCCATTGGTTCACTACTGGCGAGCTCAGGAACCTAGTCCCTATTGTTCTCAGAGAGCGAAGCTTGGCTGTATTTCACCTAGCTCTGCCTTCTGATCCCAGGACACAACACCCCTCCCCCATAGTTCGTCTCCTATCAGGTGACGTAGTCTTTTAAGTATGTTGGTGCCCTCCGTTCTCTTAGCGAACGTCGGGGGCCGGTACCGGACTGGCGGGGCCCCTATCGGGTGGTCCGCCAACACAAGGAGCCTGGATCTCTGGTAGTAGTCGAGGCGGTGACGGTGGCGGCTGTAACGGCGGCGGCAGCGGCGGCGGCGGTTCAACTGTCACCGGGGCCCCCTCCGGATTCCGTGGACTTTCCGGCGCTGGCTCCGCTGTCGGTGCTTGTGGTCGATCGGGTGCTGGGGCGGCCGCGGCATTTCCTGGTAACTGGATCTCTGTGTCGGGGTCTTGCCGCTTCCGGAGCTGGTCGACGTGTTTTCGGAGGACCCGGTCCCCATCTGTTAGGACTTCGTATGACACTGGCCCTGTGGGTTTTAGGATGCGCCCGGCCACCCACTGAGGCCCCGCCCCGTAGTTCCGGAAGTAGACAGGTTCCCCCGGGAGGAAGCTTCGGGGCGCCTCCCGGGTCTCGACCAGCTTTCTCTCTGGGGCTCGGTCCGGGTGGAGTCTGTCTAATAATGTGGTAGGGCGGCGACCCATTAATAGTTCTGCGGGGCAATGCCCGGAGATGGGGTTTGGGGTGGTACGGTATGTAAGAAGAAAGCGGGCCAGCCGGAACTCCCAGTCCCCCTCCGTTATGCGGCTCAGGGCTTCTTTAGCGGTGCGTACCGTTCTCTCCGCCTGTCCATTGGTTGCCGGGTGGAAGGGCGCTGATCGGATGTGCCGGATTAGGTTCTTTTCGAGGAACGCTTGGAACTCCGCAGATGTGAATGCTGCCCCGTTGTCCGACACGATGGTGTCTGGCAGCCCGTGCGTCGCAAATATTTTCCGCAGGGCCCTTATTGCCGCTTTGGCAGAGGTGGTAGACACTGGGCTTATTTCCACCCATTTCGAGTAAGAGTCTACCGTTACCATGAACTGGAGCCCCTGGAATGGCCCAGCAAAATCTATGTGCAGGCGTGACCACGGCTTGTGGGTAGACTCCCAGCTTTGGGTTGGCGCTCTCGGTGGATTGGGGCGGACTTCCTGACACCGTGTGCACCCTCGGACCCAGGATTCAATTTCTGCGTCCATCCCGGGCCACCACACGTAGCTCCTTGCCAGAGCTTTCATTCGTACAATGCCAGGGTGAGCCTCGTGCAGCGTTTTCTAGCACCCCTTTTCTCATGGGCCCCGGAATGATCACCCTGTCCCCCCATAGTAAACACCCTTTCAATGCGGACAACTCTTCCTGCCGGGCGTTGTATGCTGTGAACTCTGGCCCTGTCTGTTCCGCTGGCCATCCCCTCACCACCCAGTTTAGGACCCGGGAGAGAATGGGATCACGGGACGTGCGAGCGGCCACATCAGCAGCCTGAAGGGGGGGTTTGGCAGTTCCTCCATTAGCAAGACAGCGGGGGCTGGGGCCGGATCCTCCCCCGTCTGTGGCAGCGGCAGACGGCTCAAGGCGTCTGCATGACCCAGCGCCTTGCCCGGCCGATGCTCCAGTCGGTACTGGTAACCCGCTAAAAACAAGGACCAGCGCAACACCCGGGGCGACAAGACCTGCGGCGTTTGTTTGTCTGCCGCGAACAGTCCCAGGAGCGGCTTATGATCTGTAACGAGCGTGAAGGGCCGCCCGTACACAAAATTGTGGAACTTTTTACCCCCGCCACCAGTGCCAAGCCCTCCCGGTCGATTTGGGCATAGTTCCGCTCCGCGGGGGACAGCGTGCGGGAGTAGTAAGCCACCGGGACCTCCCTCCCATCCGGTAGCTTGTGTGCCAAGACTGCCCCGACCCCATACGGTGATGCGTCGCACGCAAGGATGACCGGGAGCTTTTCATCAAAGTGGGCGAGAACCGCGTTCGAAATCAAGAGTACTTTAACCCCCCGAAACGCCGCCTCCTCCCTCGCTCCCCATGCCCAAGGTGTCGCCTTATCCAGCAGCCTGTGTAGGGGTTCGGCCACGGCGGCTTTATGGGGGAGAAAGGCGTGGTAAAAGTTCAGGAGGCCTAAGAACGCCTGGAGCTCCGCCTTGGACTTCGGGGCAGGGGCCTCCACGATGGCCTTCACCTTGTCCCTCGCCGGATGCAGGCCTGTAGCATCTACCCGGTACCCCAAGAACTCCACCTCCGGCACCCCAAGGAGGCACTTTTCCCGCTTCACTTTCAGCCCCGCGGCTTGGAAGCGTCCCAGTACCGTTCGGAGGCGGGCGGCGAAGCTTTCAGGGGTGGTCGCGGCGATGAGGACGTCGTCGAAGAACGGCGTCACTCCAGGGATCCCTTTTAACAAATCGTCCATTAGATTTTGGAAGATCCCTGGGGCCACACTGACCCCGAACTGCAGCCGCTTCACCCGGAAGGCCCCCGGTGGGTCACTATTGTCTGTGCCTCGGCAGTGGCCTCATCTACCGGGAGTTGCTGGTACGCCTGCGCGAGATCCAGCTTTCCAAATATGCGCGCCCCCGCCAGTGTTGCTAAGACATGGCTGACCACGGGTACGGGGTATGCGTGCGCCTGAAGTGCCTGATTAATAGTGCACTTATAATCCGCGCAGATGCGGATCTCCCCGTTTGGCTTGACGGGTGTTACGATCGGGGTCTCCCATCGAGCGTTCGGGACGGGCTCGAAGACTCCCTGGGCCACTAACCGGTCCAGTTCGGTCTCTATTTTAGGGCGGAGGGCCAGGGGCACGGTGCGGAAGCGCCGACGGATGGGCGTCACGGTGGGGTCTAAGTGGAGCGACACCGGGGGCCCTTTGTAACACCCCAGTTTCCCGTCAAAGACCTCCGGGAATTCCTTGCACACCGCCCCCAGTCCCGCACCCCGCACTTATTCACTCCCCCAATCGATATGCCTAGGGCCTCGAACCACGCCCGCCCCAGGAGACTCGCAAGATTTCCCTCAACCACCACCAAGTCCAAGTTCCCCTCAAAGTCTCGGTACTGCACTCGGAAAGTGCCGACTCCCCGGATGGGGACAGGGTTCTTTTGAAAGTCCACCAAGCTTAGTGGCGATGGACGTAGAGGGGGTCCCCTAGTGGGCAAAGTCTTTTTAAAGTGTCCAGGGAAATGATGGACGCCGCCGATCCCGAGTCCACTTCCATGCAACAGGGGGACCCCTCGATCTGCACGGTTACTTGGATCTTCGGGGCAGAGGAGAGGTTGGGGTTGGGGAGGCGAAGTACCTGCAGCGGTTGGTTGGTGAGGTGGTACAACTCGGCGACCTCTTCGGTTGTCTCGTATGCGGTGGATGATGCGCGGTGCTGGGAGACCGACGATCTCGAATTCCGGGGGCCCTTGGACCGGCAGACCCGTGCGAGGTGTCCCTGCTTTCCGCACCCATGACAGACAGCATCCCGGAACTTGCAGGATTTCCGTCCGTGGCCCTCCCCGCAGCTGGCACAGACGGATCGGTTGCCGGAATACTTGGCTGGCTCTCTGTTGGCCTGCTGGAACGGCGCCGGCCGGCGTTGTTGGGGTTTGAGGGCGAAGACCTCGTCCGACTCTTCATTCCCGGGGCTTGGGCTCCTTCCGACCACCTGCGCGGCCGCGACCGGGCGATCCCCTTCTGCGGCCTCGTGGGCAGTGGCGGCGTCGAGGGCCTCGTCCAAGGAGAGCTTCCGGTGTCCCACCAACTTGCGCCGCAGCTTGGAGTTCGCCAGGCCCCACACGAACTGTGTCAGCAGGTTGTCCTCCACCTTCGGGAACCCGCAGTCCACGGCGAGCGCCCTTAGCGCGGCCAGGAAGTTGGCGATGGATTCCCCTTGGGCCTGGACTCGCCTCTGGAAATCCATCCTCTTGGCCAGGAAGGTCGGCCGGGGGCTGAAATAAGCGTTGAGGACATCTAGGATCTCCCCAAACGAGCTCTCCAGGGCCGTGCGGGGCACCAAGAGGCTCTTGGCGAGGCGGACGGTTTGGGTGCCGCACGCGTTCAACAGGATCGATCGTTTCTGGTCTGGGTGGCGGATTTCGTTGAGCTCCAGATAGCTGATGAGCTGGTCGACCCATGCGTCCCAGGTTTCTGGCTGCGACGGATCGAAGCGCTCGAGAGTCACATGAGAGGCTGCCATGGTTCTGTCGGGAACGGCGTGTGCCGGGGCGAGCGGTGCGGTGCTGCTCTCGGGGTCAGCGATGCGATGCTCGGCGAGCGGTGCGGTGCTGCTCTCGGGGTCAGCGATGCGTTGCTCGGCGGTGTCCTTTTCGTCGCTCATGGAGTCATAGAAGGCGTTGAGATCCCACCCTCGTCGCCACTGTAAAGTACTGGGTTTCGGGCCTCATGACTCGGACGACGACATAAGAGAAGACGCGTTTATTCGTACTTCACATAAGACAAGAACACACAGCAACGGCCGGAGGCCAACTATATACAGTTAGGGGGACGGCCCTATATTCCTATTGGCGGGTTTGAATCGCCCGCCAATGCTGCCATTGGTTCACTACTGGCGAGCTCAGGAACCTAGTCCCTATTGTTCTCAGAGAGCGAAGCTTGGCTGTATTTCACCTAGCTCTGCCTTCTGATCCCAGGACACAACAACCAGATTTATAGGGGAGGATCATGGCTCAGTGGTAGAGCCTCTGCTCTGCATGCAGAGGGTCCCAGGTTCAATCCCGGCCATATCCAGTTCATAGGCAGCATGTGCAGGAAAAGAGACTCCGGAGAGATGCTGCCAGTCAGAGTAAACAATACCAACCTCAATAGACTCAGTATGCAGCTTCATGTGGCTGGCTATGGAGAAGTCTATTAGTCTCTGTTCGTTGTTTCTGGGGTGGGGCCCTGGCTGAAGAGGTCGAGCATATGGTCTGCATGCAAAAAGGCCTCTGGTTCAGTTCCTGGCATCTCCAGTTGAAAAGATCAGGTGGAAGGTGATGGGAAAGACCTCTACAGGAAACCCTGGAGAGCTGCTACCAGTCAGGGCAAGCAATACTGACCATCATAGGTCAAGGGTCTGACTCAGGTTGCCAATCTCCAGGTGGCAGCTGAAGATCTGGGATTATGACGGACCCCCAGGCAACAGAGGTCAGTTCGCCAGGAGAAAACAGCCACTTTGGAAGGTGGACTCTTTGACATTATACCCCATCGGAGACTCTCCCTTCCCCCAGTCTCCACTCCTAAAATATCCAGTTATTTCCCAACCTGGAGTGGCCAACCCTAGGTCTGATTCTGTCCAAGGAAGCTACGTGTGTTCATATGTGGACAAGGATGAACAAGGGCCATCAATGGTCCTCTACAACACTGATAGTTATTCAAACTATGTAACCTATAAGGATTGCTGCACAAAACAGCAAGAGTCCAGGAGCACTTTAAAGACTAACAATGTTTGTGGTAGGGTGGGAGCTTTCCTGAGTCACTGCCCACTTCTTGGTATCTGAAGAAGGGAGCAGTGACTCACGAAATCTCCTGCCCTGCCACGTATTTTGTTAGTTTTTAAGGTGCTCCTGGGCTCTTGCTCTTTTCCACTGCTCCAGACAGGCCAGCACAGCTACCCATCTTGGTCTATAAGGATTGCTGTTTGCAGAAGCTACGAGGATGTCCATGAAAGGACAGGTACCAGCTTGCTTAGGGGAAGCAGGCAGCAGAGGAAACCACTGACAGATTTTCATTGGCCCCTAGCCTGCTGCCGCAAAACACATCCAGCCGCTGAATACTGCTGGCAGAAGAGGACATAATCACGCACACACAGCTCTGGCCAGTGGCTGGTTGGGGCTCAGCAGCCAGGAGCAGCCTATCTGAGCCACGAGACCTTTGGGTTTTCACAGTGCAACTTCCCGGGGGAGGTGGGAATGCTGAACTGTGTCACGTGGCATAGCTAAAAAGGAGCTTCCCAGTAGGCATTTTTTAACTTGCAAGCCGACCAGTTTAAAGCACAGTAAGAACGTAAGAGCATAAGAGAAGCCAATGTTGGATCAGGCCAACGGCCCATCCAGTCCAACACTCTGTCACACAGTGGCCAAAAATACCAGGTGCCATCAGGAGGTCCAGCAGTGGGGCCAGGACACCGGGAGCCCTCCTTCTTATACCCAAAGTCGTATGTCAGTGTGCAAATGTACATTGCTAAGGCTGTCGTGGTGGTGGTGGGGCACAGCTGAAATTGTCTCATGTGTTTCAGAATGGATCTGGGTATGGCTGGCATAAAGAAATCAATTGAAACCTTGCAAAGGACACCGGTGGTATGCCTAATGGATAGATGGGTAACACATATGTGCACCAGAACCACCTCGCTGGCTTTTCTGGCATTTTTTTTTTGTCACTCCAAACCGTCCGTGTCCATTTTCTTGCATGCCTGAAAATGACTATTTCTACTATCTGTAAACCACAAAAACAATAATGCAGGGCAACTTTGAGATATTCCTATATGCGTCTAAAAATCCTGAACTTCAACTGGAAGTGAACAATGGATCATACTGAATGTATCAGCATGTTAAGAGAACTGGGTGGGTGGGGGGAATGGTACTATATGATGACTTGGAGGGGTGGGGAGGGACAGAGTGATGGACTTGGTGCCTGTCTCTTTCACCCACTGTGAACAGATATGCTTAGATAGCAAGTTGCAGCCCCAGACTACAATAATGATGGATTTTTGAGGTTTGAGACCCTGGGGAAGGTAAACTTTCCTTATCTATGCCCTGGTGCCAGGAATGGGTTTCAGAACTTGCAAAGAATGGGTTTCAAAACCCAGGAATGGGTTTCAGAACATCCAGTCCGCTGCCAAAGCTGCCACTAAGCACCACAG
This sequence comes from Gekko gecko, assembly GCA_029375565.1. Taxonomy (NCBI): domain Eukaryota; kingdom Metazoa; phylum Chordata; class Lepidosauria; order Squamata; family Gekkonidae; genus Gekko; species Gekko gecko. Next base: position 35,565,758 of record JAPDNY010000016.1, on the reverse strand, counting down.
CCTCAGTTAAGGTGATAAATGTGAGATTTCCACTCTGCCAATGTCAGCTTAGATTTCTGCCACCCTGACCTTGAAGGATTGCATTAGCACATGAAAAGCTTACAAGGAAATTGACTAGAAAGCAAACAGTCAACTCCGGTTTGGGTGGACAGTCTTGATTCCCTTGCCTCGGCTCGAGGGAAGGCGTGCCGTCCTGGGTGCGAAGCAGCCAAGTTCTAAGTGATATATTTCTGGATGTTTCTGATAGATCTCATGACTCTGAAGAAATCATTCTCAGTTTTGAGTACCAGGACACATTATTGCACCATGAGGAATAAATAGGGACAAGTTATTGCAAGTGCTAGTTTGCAGAGGAGGTTGCCCATTGTCTCTCTGCATGATTAACAGCTCTGGTTGTGCCTTCTGCCAACCAACCCTTGGTGGGGTATGCATCTAATGTAATCACTACTGATACAGAAATGCAGCAAAATAGCCAGCACTGAAAGGGAGTTGCCTGTTGTATATCTGCAGGAGTCGCTGCTCTAGCCTTCTTCTGTTGGAGATGGATAATTATACTGTTCTCTGGCTCACAGAATCATTCATTCACTCCCAGTGCATATGCAAGGCAGAAATGTCCTCCCTCCCTGCATGAGTACTGTTCAGTGTTGCCCTCCTTCCTAGTCAAGAGAGAATGCCAAGTCTATGACTCGTGGAGGAACACAGGAGCCTGGCTACTCTGACTTTATTCTTAAATGTGCCAAATGCAGATTTGAATGATGCGTACTTCCAATTTTAATTCAGAGAAAGTTGCAGTAGAGCAACAAAATATCTGTAAGGGGGAAAAAAATCCCTTTTCCACATTCATTTTGGCTTTTCCGGTAGCAACGCGGGCCAAAGTAAAGAAAGTTTGTGTTTATTTCTCCTCTTCCTTTGGAGGGTGAAAATCAGTCATCATTTTAGCAAAGCGTGGGGACATTTTGAACTTAGTGAATGAAGCATGCGGGCTAGTTCAGGCAAGAAAACATGAAAGGATGACCTTTCTAACGATGACAAATGCCTGGGTCGGAGGTCACACATTGCTTGGTTTCTCGACATTTGCTCCCTCCCGGGTTTGCCTTTCCCTTGACAACTGTGCTGAGGCATTTGCTTGACTGGTGTGGCCACCTGTGGAAATAACAGGCCACCTTCTGGAATGCCCAGAACTAATGGAGGGAAGAAGCTAATGCAAAACAATCAGCTAAGGCATGAGGCTCCACTCCATCATTCAGGGTCTGAGCACCAAACTCCACAATGGCCACGAAGAACACAGGACTCCTTCTTCTCCTTTGGAGGAGCCGGCTTTTCACAATGGAAGCTGCACTCTAGATCCCACCACACAAGGGGCATGGGGCACACCTCTGGAACCCAGTGAAGGACCAGAGCCGGCTGAGGATTTGAGGCATCCCAGGCTAGGGAAGGGGAAGCCATCCCCTTGCACTGTGGGGAAGTCAGAAGATGCTGCCCATTCTCCTTTCCCATCAGTGCTGGAGGGGAGTGGAAAAATTCCGCGGGGCACTGGGGAAGCATGGAAGGGTGAGGTGCCTTTAAAAGACTGTGCAGAAGGCTCAGCTGGAACTAGTAAACCCATAGCCCGGGTATAGCTGGACGAGCCAGTTTGGTGTAGTGGTTAAGTGCACAGGTTCTAATCTGGGAAAACTGGGTTTGATTCCCACTCCTTCATATGCAGCTGCTGGGTGACCTTGGGCAAGTCACAGTTCTCGCAGAGCTGTTCTCTCAAGAGCAGTTCTCTCAGAGCTCTCTCAGACCCACCTACCCCAGAGGGTGTCTGTTGTGGGGAGGAGAAGGGAAAGGAGACTGTAAGCCTCTCTGAGACTCTGAGTGAAGGGCAGGGCATAAATCCAACCTCTTCTTCTTCTGAGTCGAGGCTGGATATTGGGGGCAGGAGCAGGGATGCCAGCCTCCAGGTGGGAATGACAGTTCATCTCCAGGCTACAGAGATGAGGTCCTTTAGAGAAAATGGATGTTTTGGAGGGTGGGCTCTATGGCATTGTACCCCACTGAGGTCCCTGTCCCCCCCACACTCCATCCCCAAATCTCCAAGTCTTTCCCGACTTGGATCTGGCAACTTGATAGCCGACTTGAGAGCCAGTTTGGTATGGTGGTTAAGTGCCTGGACTCTAATCTAGAAAAACTGGGTTTGATTCCCCATTCCTCCACTTGTACCTGCTGGATGACCTTGGGCAAGCTGTAGTTCTGGCACAGCTGTCCTTGAAAAAGAGCAGTTTCTGTCAGAGCTCTCTCAGCCCCATCTACCTCGCAGGCAATGTTCCCTCTAAGCTGTGGAGTCTTGTGAGCAAAAATTCTACTTTGTGAGCTACTAGCATTAAAGTTGTGAGCGAGTGATGTGGCTGCTGCATAAATTAGTTTGCTCTGGAGCCATCCTTCCTGAGCTAAGACAAAAATGTGTGAGCTGGAGGCTAAAAAACAGTGAGCTAGCTCACACTAACTCAGCTTAGAGGGAACACTGCTCACAGGGTGTCTGTTGTGGGGAGGGGAAGGGGAAGGAGTTTGTAAGCCACTCTGAGACTCCTTTGGGTAGTGAAGGGCAGGGTAAAAATCCAATCTCTTCTCTTCTTCTCCTCTACGCCTTTACCTGGCAACCCTAGGCCAAAGACCCAAAGTCTGGAGAGGGCATTCCCCTAGGCTGGAGAGGCCGGTGTGGGTGGCATGGGGCCAGGCCCCCTCCCAGGCTACCTAGGTCACAAGCTCTGGCACAGCTGTTCTCTCAAGGACAGTTTCTGTCAGAAGTTCTCTCAGCCCCGCCGACCTCACAGGGTGTCTGTTGTGGGGGAGGGGAAGGGAAAGGAGTTTGTAAGCTGCTCTGAGACGCCTTTGGGCAGTGAAGGGCGGGGTATAAATCCAAACTCTTCTTCTTGAAGTATTTGAAGGGCTGCCACTTAGAGGAGGGCAGGGAGCTGTTCCTGTTGGCAGCAGAGGAGAGGATTCACCATAATGGGTTTGAATTAAGGGCGGGAAGGGGCCAGCTGGATCTTAGGGAAAACTTTTTTGACAGCCAGAGTTGTGCAACAGTGGAATCAGCTGCCTAGGGAGGTGGTGAGCTCCCCCTCACTGGCAGTCTTCAAGCAGTGGCTGGACAAACACTTATCAAGGATTTTCTAGGCTGATCCTGCATTGAGTGGAGGGTTGGACTAGATGGCCTCTGTGGCCCCTTCCAACTCTGTGATTCTGTGATTCGGAGTTGGAGGGCTGCTGGGGAAGCCCAGGGCGGAGGTTCTTCGGCGCTCCCTGTGTCCCAAATGGGATACAACGGGCAGCCTGGTTTAGTATTCTTGCCCTTCCTCTCCGTCTCCCTACAATTGGAGCTATTCATCTATAACATTTGTAGCCCATTAAGTGGGAAATACAATTTCATAGCTACAGATAAGAGATTAGGCCGATCAATTTCCCTCCACGAATCGAGCTGAGATTAAGGGAAGGGGGGGAAACCCATTTCCAAATTATGATGTAGCCCAACGTGTGGTCTGTTGGTTTATTGAATTGTCCTTCCGGCAACTTATCTTTTACTGTGCTATATAATTATACTTTTCTGGGTGAGAGCGAGTGGCAGGTAGCGTTAGGGAGAAGTCAAAGAGCTCCTAAACTCAGAACTGAAGGAGCAAGTCAGGTGCGAAGATCATGAGAACGCTAAGAGAGACGCCTAAGAACACGGCCCCATTCATGCCTCTTTGCCTTTCCATCAGTTTCAGGATATATTTTGCTGGAAGTAATCCAAGTACAGGGTTTCCAGTTCTGGAAATGTGGGGGTGGAAACTGGGGAGGGGGCAGTTTGGGGAGGGGAGGGACCTTCATGGGGGGAAGGCAATGGAGTCTACCCTCCGAAGCAGCAATTTTGTCCAGGGAACTTATCTCTGTTGCCTGGAGATCATTCTGGGAATCTCCAGGCCCCAAATGGAAGTTGGCAACCCTAAATCTCTCCCAGCCCCCTTCTTGCTCAGTCTCCTGTTTTCAAGGAAGTGTCTTCATGTAAAACATTCAGTGGCAGAAAACAGAAAGTTGATGGCAGTGGGAGGGGGTTAATATGTACTGTGTATGACTTCCTGTCTGCATGGAAGGTAAGTCAGTGAACAGGCCTGAGCTAATTGCAAGCAACCTAAACTGCCCACTGAACAACTGGCTCTTGATTTGCAACAGGCCAGCAGGGAGCGAGCTGAACTGCTAAATGCTTGAGCATCTCTGCTTGCAAAGCTGGCACAACACAAGTTGAAGTATCCAATTTTTGAAGCATCTTTTCGTCTGAGAACACTTGACCCTCTTGACTATGGTTGCCAATCCCCGGTTGGGGGTGGGGGATCCCCTGGTTTGGAGGACCTCCCCCTGCTTCAGGGTCATCTGAAACCAGGGGGGGATGGCTGCTGGGCGCTCCATTATACCCTATGGAGACCAGACCCCATAGGGTATAATGGAGAATCAATCTGTGGGTAGCTGGGGCTCTGGGGCGGCTGGTGCCTCTTTTTAAAAAAACAACCACCACCATTAAGTTTCAAAAAGATTGGAACAGGGGGGTTCAATTCTATGAGTGCCAAAACAAGGTGCCCCTATCCCCCATTATCTCCAATGGAGGGAAGGCATTTAAAATGAACACGGTCCTTTTAAGTGCGACTGCCAGAACTCCTTTTGGAGTTCAATCACACTTCTTCCGTCCCCTCTCCCGGAGGATCCTGGCAAGTCCTCCGCCGGCTTGTCAGTCTCACCTGGCTTACTCTACCCTTGACACAGGATCAGCTTGTAAGTTAGACCACCCCCTGGAGAACATTTCAGGAGTTACCGTTATTGCTGACATCATTGCAGCCAACTTATGGCGACCCCTTGGGGTTTTTAAGGCAAGACACAATTCAGAGGTGGTTTGCCATTGCCTGCTTCTGCGTAGCAGCCCTGGTATCCCAAGTACTAACTCGGGCCAGCTCTGCTCAGCTTCTGAGATCTGATGAGATTGAGCTAGCCTGGGCCATCCAGGTCAGGATCATTACTGCCCTTTCCCTCCAAGTTGGTTTGCAAATGCAAGCACTGAACGGATTCTGCTTTCAAGAGAGAAGACAGATGTTCACGTGCACTAAGAATGGAATCCTTTACAATGGGCGACAAAGAGAGCCATAGTGGTGAAATGCTTAGAGTGATGGACTAGGACTGCAGAAACCTGGGTTCGAATCTCAGCTCTTCCATGTAAACTCACTCTTGGCCTAACTCACTTCACTGGGTTGTTGTGGCGAGGATAAAACAGAGGAGGAGGGAATGGCATTGTAAGCCGCTTTGGAAACCCATGGGGAGAAAAGCGGGGTATAGATATCCAAATAAATTAGAACAAGCCAGCTTTACCAGGATCCAAAGTTTAGGCCATTTTGCCTCCTTTCCACTACGCCTTTAAGTTTTTTTTTTTAATTAAAAAGAGCTGGTTGCCCTGACCTGGATAGCCCAGGCAAGCCCAATCTCACCCGATCTCAGAAGCTAAGCGGGGCTGACCCTGGCAAGTATTTGGGTGGGAGACCTCCAAGGAGTACCAGGGCCGGGAGGCAGAGGCAGGCAATCAAAGCCATTTCTCTGAATGTCCGACCTCCATGGCTCAGTAGGAGTCACCAGAGGTTGCCCTGACTTCCAGGCAGACACACACACACCTGGAACAAAGTTGCTAACTGACCAGGGGAAAAAAGAAATCTGGCATGCTCCTCTGTCCTTAGCAGCTTCTTGATTTGCAGAAATCAGCTTCTGACAATTTCCACAGCATGGAAACAAGTGTTAGCATTATGACTCGCTAGCATCGACAAGCTAAGCTGTCCTTAAATGTAGAGGGATGGGGCCCGATAAGAAAAAAGCCACTGGCAACTTTGTAGGGAAAGGTGATTTTTTAAGGGGAAGATTGGAAAACTGTCTAAAGAAGAATGGAATTAAAACTCTTCCAAATCTGCAAAACACGAAGGTCATGAGACGTGTCTAATGGGACCAAGCCATTCTAACAGCCTTCTGTACCGCTAACAATGATTCACAACCAGGGGGAGAAAACACCAGCTTGTGGGTCTTCCGGTGCTCATTCACTGGCAAAACAGAATGTTGAGGACACGTTCCTGGGAATTCTGGGTAACATCTTCAGGGAGTTTACTTGGCAGACAGCCTTTTCACCTTTTGAATAATCAGAAAGAGCTTCTCGGAGACCCCGACAAACTTGCCTGATGCAGTGGAGACTGGAGTCTCATCGCCTGGCGCAATGAAGAAAGCAGATGGCTCTTCTCCAGCTTCCCCCCCAGTGTCGGTATTTCTTTAGAAGAGGACTTCTCGGGTGACTTGTGGAGAAGGGTCATGCGCAGACATAAACAAGAGCCGCTGGATCTCTATCAAAAACCCAGCTTCCCTCCCTGCCACTGCCGCCTCCTCCTCTCTTAATAATCAAGTCTTGCAGCCGTTCCCGAGATATAATGACTAGGGATCTCTTGCGAAGTCTGACTCTCTCCCTGTCAATCATCTACAAATACACTACCGAGAGTAGGCCCGTCGTCAAGAATCTCTAAGCTGGGGGGCATTTAAATTCCTGGGGGGGCACTGGGCCACTGGCTAATTCAATTAAATGTACTATAATTCACTTGAGCGGTGTGGTGCAGGGGGAAGGCAAAGAGAAGGGGCAGCCATGACAGCATGGGGGAGTTCACGGTGGCCACTGCGTCTTACCAGAAGGTCAGGGGGGCTGGCCCTAAAGGAAGTCAGGGGGCTTTGTTAGGAAGTTGGGGGGCAGGGCCCCGAAATACCCCACTGTAGCTACAAGCCTGACTGAGACTCACCAAGAAGGAGCAGAGCGGTGTGGAGGAGGAGAAGGGCACATGTCCTGCTTGCTTTTCAAAGGAATCTAGCTAAATCCTGTCTCAAAATGCACATTTGGCCCGAAAAGAAAACTTGGGCTTCTAGGGTTGCCAGCCTCCAGGTGGGACCTGAGGGTCTTTGAAATTACAGCTGATCTCCAAAAGATCAGTTCCCCAGGAGAAAATGGCTGCTTTGGAGGGGGACTCTTGGGAATTATGCCCTACTGAGATCCTTTCCCTCCCCTAAGGACACCTGGCAAATAAAATCCCATTAAGCCTCTGTTAAAGGGACAGGGCACTTGTTTCCTCCAAGCAATCAGCAACCCAACTGCAAACCCAAGCTTGGGCCTAATCACTCCAAACGGCCAGGTGTCAATAACAGGGCAAGTGTCTCTCTATCTATCCATTGGTCCGGAAGGAATGGTGACATGGTATAGTCTGATCTCATCAGATCTTGGAAGGTAAGCAGGGCCGGAACTTGGAAGGGAGGCCACCAAGGTAGACCCTGCAGAGGAAGGCAATGGCAGACCACCTCTGCTTCTCCCTGGCCTTGACAGCCCCTTGCTGGGGTCACCGTAAGTGAGTTGCAACTTGATAGCACTTAGCTACATATCTATCGCCTCTCCCTTGCCCCAGTTTCTTAGACTGTGGACGATTTCCAACTCACTTCTGTTCCAACCACATCCGGCTGCCACTCTTTGCTTAGGATGCAACACTTTTAGTCTCTGTGAAATTGTTTTTTTTGCACACAGCATGTTCCTGAGAAGGGTCTGCCCTGCCCCAGCAGCTTTATGTGGGGGAGGTGGGGATCTGGAAACATATGTGCGGGTGAGGGAGATCAACACATCACAGCTGCAGTGCGATGCCACTTTCTCAACTTTCCATACAGACATATGCCAGCTGGAAGTGGGGTGTGTGTGCGCAAGAACATTTATGGGGCTTGACTTGGCTGTTCTCCCCTGAAGCAATCATTTGAATATGAGAAGAGCCCTGCTGGATCAGACTGGTGATCTATCTAGGACAGCATCCTGTTTTATACACTGGCCAACCAGTTGCCCTGGATAGCCAACAAACATGGCAGAGAGGCCAAGGCCTTCCTTTGACATTGCCTCCAACATGGGTATTCAGAGGCTGACTGCCTCTTAGGGCTGCTAGGCCAAGCCTGGTAATCTGCAGGCATGTTGGGAGGGAGGGACGGGGGGCGGGGCGGGGCATGTGACATCAGCAACTATGTCGCCATAGTGACTATGTCTGGGCACAACCCAGAAGGGGCAATGAGTAGCTCTAGGACTCGCTGGAAACTCTATGGTAAAACTATAGAGTTTCCAGTGATTCCCAGAACTACCCATTGTCCCTACCAGGTTGTACCTGCAAGTGACATATCGGCACCGAGGATGCTGATGGGTTTGGAAAATATTTTTCTCCTGCCGCACCTCAGAATGGCGGTGGGCACTCAGGTGATTGATGGGAGGAATATCAATGTTACCCCCTCTGCATGTGGAAGTTCCCTTTTAGTCAGGGCTAGGAGCCTTGGATAGAGCCACTCTCTATGAGTCTAATCCCCTTTTCAAGCCCTCTACGCTCATGGCCATCACAACGTCCACTGAGAAGGGAAGTAATGGGATGTGGAGTATGGTGGAAGCCATTGCCTGTCTTGGCTGCACAGCATAAGGACAGGAGGTTTACAACTTGTAGCAATGGAGGGAGAGGGATGTTTGTGGGCCCAGCTTGCAGTCAGCTGCTTAGCCAGCTCTCGCTGCATGTTGGATGGGAGTGACTGGTGTATGTGTCTGTCTTAATGCAAGCCTCTCAGTCTTGCAGATATTATAGACTACTAAAGGGCTTGGGAGCCCTGACCTGGGTAGCCCAGGCTAGCCCGACCCTGTCAGATCTCAGAAGCTAAGCAGGGTTGGCCATGGCTAGTATCGGGATGGGAGACCTCCAAGGAATACCAGGGCCATCTTGGAGGCAGGCAAGGGCAAACCACCTCTGAACGCCCCTTGTCTTGAAAACCGTACGGGGCCACCATAAGTCAGTTGTGACTTGACGGCATTCCCATCACCACAAAGGGCTTGAGGAAGCTTATTCCTCTTCTACTTCACATTCTGTCATTTCCCCCCCATTGATGCTCAATTGCTTCAATATTCTTTGGGGGGGGTATTTTTTTGCATATGTGTGTGTGTGTGCGCATGCACCCATGCCTGGAAGTCATGGCGACTCTTACTGGAGCATGGAGAATGTTCAGAGAAGAGGCTTGACAGCCTGCCTCTGCCTCCCGACCCTGGTATTCTTTGGAGGTCTTCCATCCAAATACTTGCCAGGGTCGGCCCTGCTTAGCTTCCAAGATCTGACGAGATCTGGCTTGCCTGGGCTATCCAGGTCAGGGCAACTGGCTTCAATATTCTGTTCCTCTCACTGAGTCCTTATCAGATCATTTTTTGGGGGTGGGGGAGTTGTGTTTGAATTAACAAAATGTTTTGTTTCTGCCTACCCAGGGTGTCTCCTGAATACACTGAAATTTGATCTTGTCAACTGTTGGGTCCATTCCATCAGCCCACTGGTAGGGTCTAGAGAAACGCACCTTTGTTTTGATTACTGATCCACATTTTCAGTTGTTGTATGTACTGATAAAGATGGGCGTCGATTTTTCCTTTTCCTTACTAGGAAATATCCACAGATAAACATCAGTATCAGGGGGGGAAAACCATGTTCTTAGCTATGAGTGGTCCATTGGAGACCCCATATATAGACATTAAATTTTTTTCCCATCATCACAACTTCAGAAATGAAGTGCAGCCCCTTTAATGTTATCAGGTTGTCAGCTAGAAGGTGCAGATTAGACGCCTGGTTTGACTGAAGACCATGCTAAGCAGATGTATAAGCAGCAGATTGGGAGGGAGTAATTCAGAATTCACTGCAAGCACTCAGTGACTCTAAAATGACCTGTGACACTGCACAAAGAGAGCGTGGTTAGATCTTTGGAGAATCCCCACCTGTAGAACCAAAGGGTTGTTGCTTCAAGGTAACAGTATCTTGGGGTATCTCCGATCAGGGGGGAAAGCCTTGAATAGGGAGGTTACAGAAGCCTGTCTGTTGATTTGTGAAGCCGAGAATCATGTAGGCGATTCAATCAGCCTCTCTGGCAGAAGTTCCCTTTCATCCATAAGGAGTGAGTAATAGACCCCTTGAGTAACCCTCCCGAGGACTTCATTGACAGTGGCTCCTTGTACCTCTCGTCGGGATCCCTCAAAGCGTCGATATGGAAAGAGACATTTATAAGTGGCACGCCACTGAGAGGCAGAGGACACCGAGCATCCAGGGGCAGAAAATAATAGTAAAGAATAGGTGTACGATGCCGAGAATACAGATGCACCTGTCCGTTCCAAGCGGGAGTTGCAGAAAATCAAAGGAGCAGACCGATAATAAAGGAGGTAGGGGGAAATGGAGACAGGAGGAAAACCGGCAGGAAGAGTGAAGGGAAATAAAAAATGGAGGAGAAACAAGAGTCTAAACATGATCCGTCATTACAGAAAAAGAGCCCATGAAGCTAATAAAGCAAAGGAAAAGTAATTACTTCTGACGTCTCCTGAACCATTCTCCCCTCCTGCCATATTTCTTCAATCGGAGCTATTTATATAGCGAGATTTTGTTCTCAGTCTTCTGTTTAAAAACAGTCATCTCAGTTCTTGGCCGCCGACTTTGGGTTGATGCTGAGATTTTCGTAGAAGCAATCCTTCTTCCACTGTCCGTTTGCTTTGGAGTCTATTGCTCCCATTTTTCACACTACCTCTAGTCCTCTTTATCATCAACATCCTTCCCCCCCCACCTCCTTCCACCTCCAGGGAAGTTATGTTCAGATCCACAAGTCGGGGAATGAAAAATAGCAGATAGAAACCCAGAGACGCTGGAGATGAAGACGCTCATGTAACCAGGAGGTGGGCAAGAGGGGCACTGGCTCTGAGCCCAGCCTGGACCAAAGTGCCAAACACAAGACCCGGCGACACATGAACACATCAAGCTGCCTTATACTGAATCAGACCCCTGGTCCATCGAGGTCAGTATTGTCCACTCAGACTGGCAACAGCTCTCCAGGGTCTCAGGCAGAGGTCTTTCACTTCGCCTACTGAGAGATCTTTCAAGTGCAGTGCTGGGGACTGAACCTGGGACCTTCTGTGTGCTAAGCAGATGCTCTCCCTGACGTAATGGCCATCGTTATTTTTTTTTCTCTTTTCAAGATGGAAGAGCTAAGCACATGATGAAGAGCTGTGAAATGACCTGCTTAGAGACCTAATGAGGGCAGCAGGCCAGGCAGAGTAACACATTGACACCTTCTCATTGGCTCCAAGCTTAGCCGTGGAGCTAACAGGAAGGAGCAAACTGGAGTTAGATAGAGTTAGGTAGAAGGAGTTAGACAGTAGGAGCAAGCTGGCATTAGGTAGGAGGAACCAGCAAGCTTTCTGGACAGCAACATTGGAGATGACTCCTCAGTAGAACAGCTGCTTATCTGTTCAGGTCTTTGAAGATCCCCAGTCTTTTGTAACATGTCCATTCCTTGAGGCAGTGATAAAATTATGAGCAAGCAGGGAAATAACCGGTTAGATCCCCGGAAGAACGACGTTTCACTTGTCTTCTGGTCTGTATGGCAAATAGCCCTCTCTCCAAAGTGTTGATTTCCGCCACTGCTAGGGGATTCTGGATGTGGAATTTTACTCTAACATTTGTAACATTTTAGACCAATGAGCATTTCTTGATTTGGTATGCATCTGGTGTATAATGTCATAAGATGTCAAATACTGAGAAACTGCTGTTAGGTATAGCCAAAAGAATTCATGAGTGGTCTGTCAAGGTTGGTATTCTTTTTTTTTAATTTAAAACTTTTTATTATTAGTAGGATATATAACACATTCCATAGCACTTAACAATCTTAGGTATATCCTTTTTTACTTTCCCCTCCCTCCCTCTTGGCTTCCCACAATGCATCCCCCCATTAACCATAACATATTCCATATCATTAAAATTCTTCTCCATCACTCCACCTTCAGTAACAACATGTTCAATACTCCCATCTAGTCCATAGGTAACATTTTAACAATTATTCAGTCATAACTTTCTTTAACGACTTAATAATTCTCAAAGCAAAGTAGCTTATTTTTTACATCCCAATTTGTTTCAATATAGTCTTTAAAGTCTTTCCATTCTGTCAAAAATTCTGCATCCTCTTTACCATTAAGTTTCTTTGTCAATTTGTCCATTTCTACCATAAACAGCATCTTCTTAACCCAATCCCATTTTTCTGGTATTTTCTCCTGCTTCCAATATTGAGCAAAAGTCATTCTCGCTGTTGTAATCAAGTACCATATCAATGTTCTTTTGGACAGATCTACTTCTTCCATTTTAAGACCCAAAAGGTTGGTATTCTTTACTCAGACAGGCAGCCACTCTCTACAGTCTCAGAGGTCTTCCACACCTCATCCTGGACTAGAGGTGCAGGGGACTGAACCTGTGTTCTTCTGCATGCAAAGCAGATGCTCTGCCACTAAGCCACGGCCCCAGATGAGGGAGGAGCAGGGCTGAACATATAAGCACAGGAGGAAACTGCTTTGTACAGGCTCAGACCTTTAATCTCTCAAGTTCAGTGTTGTCTGCTCTGAGGGACAGCAGCTCTCCAGGGTTTCAAAAGCAGGGATCTTCCCCATTGCCCACTACCTGAGCCTTTAAGCTGGTGAGGTGTTGCCAAGGCTTGAATCGGGAACCTTCTGGATGCCAAGCTGCTGCTGTGCCACTGAGCCACAGCCACTCCTACCCCCTAGACTGGGGTAACACAGGGACAGGGGGGAGAGGGACTTGCTTTGTAACAAAAACCATAGCAGTGCATCAGCACAGATTTGTAATGCGCAGACAGCAAGCACCTGTTCTTTACTTCTTCCAGTGATGGAAGATACCTATGTGGACCACAGCTCTCTTGTCATTATATAACTCAATACTGTTACTCCTGCGGTGCTCAGTAGCTGAAGCTCCCCCTTCCCTCCCTCCCTCCCCCTCTCACACAGCCTGTCTCCAAAATATACCTAGCCGATAAGTCTTTGCTCCACATCGTCCAGGGAAAAAAAGCACACTCTTTTTGTAATAATTTTTTACCAAACAGCTTTCTTCCTAGGTGTCCCTTCCCCCGCCATCTTTGTCCTTTGTGTGTATATCAGCCCCCCTCCCCCCAAAAAAATCCCACTGTGGAATTTGGCAGTTGTTTCTACAAAAAGGTTGCTTTTTTCCAGCTGCCCAGATTTTACACAGCCAGAAGTGTCAAGAGGCGTAAATCAGCAGTTTCCCATGATACGAAGCAGCCGCAATGAGAAAATCTGATCACGGGATGTTAAATATACATATTTATGTGAAACACTTGCACAAGATTTCCAGAGTTTCTCCTTTGTGTTGTCTCAGAACATTCACTGGGACCCATGAAGCTTCTGTACAGATTTGGGCTTTCGTTTCAAAACCAAGGAGGAGAAGCAATAGCCTTTTGGATCAGTTGGCCAAGTTCTGAGAGAGGACGGATACATTTCCTGCCCTGTTCCTTCTCCATCATAGGATCACTCGACTGCCTAGGCTGTTGTTAGTATCTTTTCAGGCTATAGGCTGCCAATTAACTTTGAAACCTGCTGATTGTCTTTTCCCAGAATATGTGCCAAAATATGGCAGTGTAGGGCAGTGGTTAGAGTGCCAGAGTAGGGCCAGAGAAATTTGGGGCTGAATCCCCTCTCTGCTGGGAAGTACCTTGGACCAGAGACTCATCTACTCCACAAGGCAGGGTGAGAGGATAAAATGGAGGAGGGAGAGGTGGACCACATATACTTCCTGGCCACTGGTGGGGTATGTGGGGGTAGGGTTGTCAGATCCAGGTTGGCAAAGTCCTTGAGATTTAGGGATGGCACCCAGGGAGGACAGGGACCTCAGTGGGGTACCATGCCATAGAGCCCACCCTCCAAAGCATCCATTTTCTCTACAGGAACTGATCTCTGTTGTCTGGAGATAAGCTGTAATTCCGGGGGATCCCCAGATGCTACCTGGAGGCTGGCATTCCTACTGGCCCTAGGTCACCCAGCAGGCTGCATGTGGAGGAATGGGGAATCAAACCTGGTTCTCCAGATTAGAGTTCACTGCTCTTAACCGCTGCAGCATGCTGGCTCTCAGCAAGGGGGTCTCAGCCAGCAAACTCTTTCTCATCAGGCCTGTAGCTACAATGGGGCATCTCAGGGCCCGCCCCCCACAACTTACTGCCAAGGCCCCCTGACTTCCCATCCAGCCCCCCCTTCCAATTTTTATTTAATTTGTGGCGCTTACTTGGGGGTTTGTGCTGGGTGCCCCCAACTTATTTAAAGGCCCCCTGAATTAAAAAATCCTGGCCAAGGGCCTGTTTCCCATTCAGTTCAATAGAACCACTCACCAACATACCTTGACATGGATTTAATGGCAACTTTGCTCCCTGTTCACTGCTGGATAGTGAGGCGAAATAAATATTCAAATGTGTATTCAGGTGCATGTTGCCAAGAAAAGGGTACGATGGGACTATGGTGATCATTCAACCAAATATATATGAAATGTCATATCGAATAGCAAAGTAAAATATGTATTCAATCTTTGGCATTTGCAGTTTTAAAGGATCTCTGGAAGCCGAGCTGGGAAAAGGCTCTCTGTACTCGATGCCTTGGAGAGCTGCCGCCAGTCAAAAGGAGACGGTACTGAAGGAGATGGTGCTGAAAGAGATGGACTGTTGGCCTGACAAGATAAGGTGGTTTCCTATTACTGTATCTTGGCAATAAATCGCATGCTGGTTCTGAAGGTCATCTCCAACTAAAAGGACCTGAGGGCCAGGCAGAGCCTGGTAACTGGTGAGAGGGTTTGGCATGAGGACATGGTGGGCGGAGCCAGTGTCATGAATGTGATGACCATAGAGTTTTACCATAGAGTTTCTGGGGATTCCTAGAATGACTGCTGTCACTTTCAGGTTTTCTCAGGAAGTGATGTCATCACACTTGTCATGTTGATGACTTATTTCTCCTTTGGCCGCTGATTGGAGTGGAAGTGGGCAACAGGGATTCCCCACCCTGACAGCAGGCTGTTCTGTAGAGGCCACAGGAAACTCCTCTCCCTGTCTGAAGCCTTGGAGAGTATCTATCGGCCAGACCTGACCAATCCGCCCTCAGTGGGCTAACTATCTCTCAGGATAAGCCAGCTTCCTCCTTGGGGACAAAAACACATTTGAGTGTCTAAAAGTCTATTTCAGAATTAATGGAAAAAGCCCGTCACCGTTCTCAGCTCGACAAGCCGAGAAATTGGAGACATATAAAACAGGCAATTGACTGTATGCTAATTAGTCATAATTTATTTTAGTAATACATTATTTAGGACCGTGCCAGCAGAATAAATCAGTGGCACCATTAGCACCCAGGATTCCCCCCCACCCCCTTGGAGAAACTGAAAAGATACGCCACACGGGAGGCTGAGAATGGGTTGAAAATGGCATGAGGGATAAAAGAAAAATGAGGTGTACTGGTTGTGAGCCAGTCACCCGGTATTTTACTGGTCCAAGCATGTTTGGTGTCAGGCCAGTTCCCACTCACTAAAATGCCCCTTTTCTCCCTATCTATGATGAAAACCTTTTCCTGAGTTATCACAACGCCTTGATTCCTCACCCTGACCAGGTAAGAGTGAATGAACTCCAGTTTCCTGCAGGGCATTAAGCCAAATCTACAAAAAATCTACAAAAAGGAAACCTAATAGCTGTTGTCCATCATTCTGTTCCTGACCATGGATGGCAGAGAGATAAGGACTGAAACCTGGTGCTTATCACACCTCCAGGAAGGCATCTTAGATGGTTGCATATTGTTACAGGGGATATATCTCATGCCAGTATAGTATAGTGGTTAAGAGTGGCAGACTCTAATTTGGAGAACCGGGCTTGATTCCCCACCCCTCCTCCCTATGAAGCCTGCTGGGTGACTTTGGGCCAGTCACATTTCTCTCCAAAGAACTCTCTCAGCCCTACCTACCTCACAAGACAACTGTTGTGGGAAGAGGAAGGGAAGGCGATTGTAAGCCGCTTTGGGACTCCTTATGGTAGAGAAAGGTAAAGGTAAAGATTCCCTTGCTCGAAAGCCAGTCGAATCCGACTCTAGGGTTGCGGTGCTCATCTCCATTTCAAAGCCGAAGAGCCAGCGCTGTCCGAAGACGTTTCCGTGGTCATGTGGCTGGCATGACTGAACACCAAGGTACACAGAACGCTGTTACCTTCCCACCAAAGTGGTACCTATTTATCTATTTGCAATTTCTTGCTTTCGAACTGCTAGGTTGGCAGGAACTGGAACTAGAGACAGGCGCTCACTTCGTCATGCGGCACTCTCGGGTCTTGAACTGCTGAACTACTGACCTTCCACAGCCTGCAGTTCAGTGTCTTAACCACTTGAGCCACCGCAGTTCCTTTGGTAGAGAAAAGTGGGGTATAAAAACCTACTCTTCTTCTTCCTCCACATGAAGCCTACCGGCTGACCTTGGATTAGTCACAGTTCTCTCAGGACTCTCTCTATAGACATTTCTCATAATAACAACCACACTGGTTGTATCTCTTTAAGACGCAGGGCTGTTGTTCAGCCGGCTGGTAGCAATTATTGACTTTAGATATGTATAGGTGAGAAGGATGAGTGAGATTTGCATTACACTAGTGGATTTGATTAATGTTATGAGAAATGACTATAGTGTTGGCCAAATGGATTAAAATTGTAAGTATAATATATAACAGCCAGTTGCATGTACAGCCTTGCGTTACTTCTTTGCTAATAATAGTAATTTTATTTTTGTAATTAGACATGGGAATTCCAACGTTACCCTCTCCGATAAAGTTTGTATACGAAACGAGACACGATATGCACGGTCCATTGTGGTGTTGATGCGCTCGAATTGCTCCCAAGTCAATTGGATATTGGAAAAGAACTTAAAAGTCTACGAAGAATTTTTTGGCATGATACATCATGGTTGTTTTGCTTCCTTTCAACCACCTGGAGGTTGTCAAGCCTACTTAAGATAGAGAAAAGCAGGGTATAAAAATCTCCTCCTCCTCCTCCTCAGTTTCATCCTTTTATTTCTATTTTGCCTCACTTCTGTTTGCGTCCTTGTCAAAACTCCAATTCGATTTGTATTTATTCCACACCTCCCCCCCCCCGGTATCAAATCTCTTTTCTGTATCCAGGCACGCTTATTTGCTCTTTCTCCGAAGAGGATGGCATGATGTTTTCACCCTATTCTGGATGGTCCAAGCAAGCCCAATCTTGTTAGAGTTCAAAAGGTCAGCCCTGCTTAGTCCTTGGGTGGGACACCACCCAGGAAGCCCAGGGTTCTTCCACAGAGCCAGGAATTAGAGACTACCTCTTCATATCTTGCCTTGAAAACCCTACAGGGTCATCATAAATTAGCTGCCCCTTGATGGCACTTTCCATCACCACCGTGTTTTGACAGAATCACCCTTGCAAAAAAAAATCTGCCTCCTGGATCCTGGCGATTTACCAATGTGATGGGTCATAAAAGGAAATGTCGTATCTCATGGGTAAGCTGCGGTGTGCATCACCTGGGCTTTGAGTATGCAGATTGCCAGTAGATTCGGGACAGACAAGAAGTTCGGTGTCACATGACATAGTTAATTTCACCGTCATAGATGGTTTAGGAGTAGGCTAGAGCAATTCACAGCAGAAGGAAGGTCAAAGGAAGACCAGTTACTGGAATGAATGGCAGAGAATGGCAGTGAAGAGACCATGTTTCATTTTTCTTGCCAACAGGGAACTGAATTCAGGAGAGTCTCATTTCGAAAAAGTTAAGGGGCTTCTCATGTTCTTAATTCAGTTCCTGAAGAATTTCAATGGTCATTTTTTGAAAAAGAGCAAGCTTCCAGTCCTTGTGGTTGGGCAGATGTTTACTTTTCAGTGATTTTTCATTGCAGTCCAGAAATGCAACCACATAAATACACCAACACCACTTGGCATAGCAATGGTACGAAATGAAACCTGATTCAAACCAGAGATAACTGAAAATGGAAATGGAGGTTTTCAGCAGCTGGTTGGTCGATAAATCCCAGGTCAAGCTGGTAAATGCCCACTGGAATTAAACCACATTTAACAGTCTCCTAAAGGTGAGAATAGATCTGCTGTTGCTGCTGCTGCTGCTGCTGCTGCTGCTGCTAATAATAATAATAATAATAATAATAATAATAATAATAATATGCTGTCAAGTCACAGCCATCCTATAGTGTCCACATAGGATTTTCAAGGCAAGAGTCAAGCAGAGGTGGCTTGCCCTTGCCTGCCTCTGTGTAGTGACCCTGGACTTCCTTGGTGGTCTCCTGTCCAAGGACTGACCATAGCAAAGCCTGCTCAATTCCCAAGTTCTATGAGGCTGTGTGGGTCAAGTGCCATCAAGTTGCTTCCAACTTATGGCGACCCTGTGAATTAATGTCCAAAACATCATATCATTAACTTCCTTGATGGAGTCAATCCATTCGAGTTGGGCCTTTGTCTTTTCCTGCTGCTTCCAACTTTTCCTGGCATCATTGTATTTTCCAGTGACTTTTGTCTTCTCATACTGTGACCAAATTACGATAGCCTCAATTCAGTAATATTAGCTTCTAGAGAGAGTTCGGGCCAGCCTCCTGGAATTCCTCAGAGAGGAAGCTCCATAAGGGAAGCACGCCTACTGAGAAGGCCTCTGCTCCTCAACCTGGTCAAATCCACCAGTGTACTTCAAAGCTTATCGATGACCACACGAAGCTGCTTTGTGCTGAGCCAGGCCATTGGTCTATCGATTGATTTATAATAGTATTCTCAACTCTGATTGGCATCAGCTCTCCAGGGTCTCAAGCAGAGGTCTTTCGCATCACCTGTAACCTCATCCTTTTAACTGGAGATGCTTGGGGCTGCACCTGGACCTTTCTGTATGCCAAGCAGTGCCTGGCATAATTATTTGTGCTAGTCTGTGACTACTAAAATTATAATAAATTATGCAAAATTGAGCATTTGCTCAATTTATCTGGGTTGCAAAATGCAGCTTTTTGGAAGAGATTGCAAAGGTAGATAATTATAATTTTTTGATGGCTCTGTCCATTGCCACGTGGTGATAATTACAGTTTTGTAACAGTAAGATCCATTACTCTTGTGCTAAGAAAAAACATGAGTCCTTTCCTTCCAACCGTGCAAAATCTGTTGACTGATCAAGGGCTTAGAAGCAAGTGTTACTCCTCCGTATCTGAGAGCATTCTCTAAGCACACTGAAGTTATATCTAATTAATTATATTTTCTGGGCCATTAGGTAATTGTGTTAACAGGAATGAGGGCTCCTTTCAGCTTCTCCACAGCTATTAGGATCCTGATCCCCAGCCTTTTACAGGCTGAATTTGTGTGTGTGTGTGTGTGTGTGGGTGGGTGGGTGGGTGTCTTTCGTTTACAGTCCAGAAAACTCAACTTCAGGACAAAGTCTCCAACGGAATCTTTAATCTCCAAGGAGGAAGTAGCTATGCAGATCTGGACCCTCCAAGACCAATTTAATAGCTTATTTATTAATTGCATGTTCCACCTGGAATTTTCAGGCTACGGCAGTAATGGGTTAGAATGGAGGCTTGCCAGAATGGAGGCATTTGCCCACCCACCCCTCGAATGAAACACACACACAAGTTATGGGTTAAACTGGGAGCTTATTTATACATAAGGTGATCTGCCTCAGTTATCAATTAAAGGTTGCATTGTGCCTGTGTGGCAGGCTTCCTTAGGGCCATCTCTGGAATCCTTCTGTATCCACTCGTCACGGCCCATACGTCAAATGCATAGAGGAGATGTGGGAGCATATTCCAGCCCATGACTGCTAAGCCTTAAGGCTCATCATATGCTCCCCCAACTCTGAAGAGGCCCCCCCACCGGGCCTCCCAGACTGATAAGTCACTAGGTATGCACTAGGTACCCACTAGGTACCCATCACTGATATCTCAGGGTACTTGCCAACATGAATAAACCCCCTCAACCCATGCTTTCCTGCCTTCCCAGAAAGGGCCTAACTAGTTTACCAGGCCTATTTATGTTGTGCCCCCCTGGACCATGTGAAGCATGTGAAAAAAGACCCCTTCCCGGCTAATCAGAGGGGGCCCAAAAAATTCCTGCTCAGCCCCATAACCGGCAACTGGCTAATCCCACATGGTCCATAACAGAGGGCAGGTGGGTAGGTGGGGAGCTCGTCCTGTGCTGGAATGGCCAAGGAACGGCTGCTGCCCTCCACCTCATCCAGCTGACTGTACCCTGATAGGCCAGCGCTCCCACACTGGCTCCTGATAGGCTCCACCCCTCTTGTGATCTCTTTTGAGGATTGGGGGGTGGGCAAAAGCTTGCACTTGCTCAAAGGGCAAGCACCGGTCTTCTCCAAGGTGCTGGAATGGAAGGAAGAACAGTTCAGTGCAAAATGAGTTTTGTGTGTGGATTAGGGATTTCTGATTCTCGGAGAAACTGAGCAATGGAAGGAGACATGGCAGGACTGTGTGACGCCCCTTTCCTTGAAGCCTCTTCAGAGACAGGTTGAGTTTCATTCTCTCAAACATAAGAACATAAGCCAATGTTGGATCAGGCCAATGGCCCATCCAGTCCAACACTCCGTCACACAGTGGCCAAAAATACCAGGTACCATCAAGAGGTCCAAAAGTAGGGCCAGGACACTAGAAGCCCTCCCACTGTTGCTCCCCCCCAAGCACCAAGAATACAGAGCATCACTTGCTCCAGACCGAGAGTTCCTATCTATACCTTGTGGCCAATAGCCACTGATGGACTTCTGCTCCATATGTTTCTCCACATGTTTAGCCAGTTTGGTGTAGTGGTTAGGAGTGCGGACTCTAATCTGGGAGAACTGGGTCTGGTTCCCCACTCCTCCACATGCAGTTGTTGGTGTGACCTTGGGTCAGTCAAAAGTTCTCTCAGAGCTGTTCTATCAAGAGAAGTTCTCGGGAGAGCTCTCTCAGCCCCACCTACCTCACAGGATGTCTGTTGTGGGGTGGGGAAGGGAAAGGAGATTGTAAGCTGCTCTGAAACTCCTTCGGGTACTGAAGGGTGGGGTATAAATCCAATCTCTTCTTCTTCATCGCTTCTACTTCATACTTTACTCCATACTGATACTGTATGCTTTAACAAACACTTATACTTTGCTTCTGTTCTGTTTTTTTAGATTTCTGGTTGGTTCTACCACTCAAACCCTATTTTATCATTTCCTGAATGTCCCAGCATCCTGTTGATTGTATCGACTCACTCTGTGTAATCCACTTTGAGTCCTGCTGAGAAAAATGGACTATACATCATGTAAGTAAATAAATAAATCTGAAATATGCTTAACCCTAATTCTTCCAACACTAGATTATTACTCAATAAAATATGGTTCAGTCTTGTAGGGTAGTTTTTTTTAAAAAAATGTATATATTTTCCTTGGCAATTTCCTCCATTTGATTGGTTTCTCTTACGGCATTTTGAGGCCATTTGTACACAAAAACGGATGTCAATTTTAACAGCAACATTGCTTTCAGATTTCAGTACTGGGCTGGTTTAAAAAGACTGTGGTTTTGTCATGACTGCAGGAAGGAAAAAAACAGAAAAGGGATCCTGAACTTTTGAATCAAACCAGAGTGGTCACAACATTCCATACCATGCCTACGTATTTGCTTTTGTGTGTTGCAGGAATGGCATTCATAGAAGAAGTAAATCTTCAGGATTTGGGGAAGGGGGTTGGGTCAGTGGTAGACCAACTGCTTGATACGCAGAAGGTCCCAGGTTCAATCCCTGGCATTCCAGTTGAAAGGACCAGGAAGGAGGTGATGTGAAAGATCTCTGCCTGAGATCCCAGAGAACAGCTGCCAATCAGAGTAAACAGTCCTGACCATACTAGACTGATGGTCTGACCCAGCAGAAGGTGGATTCTTGTAAGCATGCAGTTGGCCCAGGGATTCCTTGCAGGATTTTTTAAATAATTCAAAAGAATTCCATCCAGGGTTGTTTTTTTCTGGAGAAATGCACTGGAACAGAGCTCTGGAACGTCTTCAACAAAATTATTTTTTAAAATGTTTAAAAGTTCATGAGTTTTCAGTATATGGACTGAAAACTTCATTTTTCCTCTTGGAAGTTTTGGCAACACATCTTTTTTTTTTTTAAAAAAGCCCTGATTCCATCATTAGCAAATATGAGCAGATGAAGACAGAGTCGCACACCTTGAGCTCTGTCCTCCCTCTCTCCCCTCCCCCTCAATCAATCTTTTCCTTCACTCCTATCTACCTTTCTTCCTTTGTCTCGTTCAGGGCAGAGCCTAATTCTGCTCGCTCCTAAATAATGCTTGCCTGTTCTCTATTGAAGAGCACAACTGAATGCTTCTGGCGCTTTCTGATTGTGTCGGAGTTTCCACAAAGCAGGCTTCTCTCTTCTTTGATTCGGTTCATTTCTGGCCCTTCTTTTTTTAAAGCCTTGAATTTTATGGAGAATATCTTATCTGCATCGAAAGTATAACAACAGTCAAATATAAGCAACAAATGCCTTGGAAAGGGGAGGGGAATACAATTCAATAAGATCCAGTCACCTTTCACTGTTCCACCAGGATAGGTTACCAGAGCGAAAAGCTTACCATGTAGTTCTGTGCTGCACTACAGCGCCACCCCTTCAGCTGGCCAGAGAGGTGTACTGCAGCTGCCAGCTCAGCAGGGATCAGGTAACTTGCTACGTGACGTTTTTAAAGGGGAGATGCCGAGGACTGAACCCGGTACCTTCGCCATACAAAGCAGATGCTTTAGCACCGAGCCACGTCCCCTCCCTAAAAACACTCTAGTCAAGGACCATGATATATAACGCTGTTGAGGGTCATTTCCTTTGCACGTACAGCTTTGTTCAGCTGTGTGACCCAGAAGCCTGGTCACAGGACAAATCTAGTAAAAGAAAACAGGGCAACCCCCCCCCCCTTTAAAACCTTGTGATAATTTAAAACCTTATTATAATTTAAAACCTTATTATAATTTGCAAGAGGAAATTACACATTTCCTGGGATGGTTAATTAGAAGGTCTTTGTTCTTTTATTTTTATGAATCATTCATGCTTTCTTATCTGCTTGAAAGGCTGTTGCACAAATGTCAACATTAGGATTATATTTTTTTTTTGGTTGTTCTTGGCTTCTCCTCCCCGCTCCCTCCCCCCCACACCCTGCCAGCGCCATGAAATGCATTGACAAGAAGGTAAATATATGTTTAATTTTATCCAGTTCAATTTGTGCTGAATGCATGTTAATTTGGGGGAGAACAACATTACAGGAGACTTCTCACTTTATTTATAGAAGCAGCTATAATTTGGAGGCATGACTAGACTGGCAATGAGATGTAGTAGCTGATCTCCAGAAACGTCAGAAATCTTAACAGTCTATTAGACTCCGTGGGGGCTTCTGGAGGGTTTTGTATGGATGAATGAGGTTCCATTTTAAAGACTCTTGACACATGACAGTATATCCTAATAGCGTAATCCTATACAGAGTTTCTCCACTCTAAACCCATCGACTTCAATGGGTTTATATAGGAGTAACTATACATAGCCCTGACTTGGATGGCTTGGGTTAGCCTGATCTCATCAGATCTCAGAAGCTAAGCAGGGTCACCCCTGGTTACTACTTGGATGGGAGACCACCAAGGAAGTCCAGGGTTGTTGCACAGAGGCAGGCAAAGGCAAACCACCTCTGAACGTCTCTTGCCTTGAAAACCCCAGGGGGGTCGCCGTAAGTCGGCTGTGACTTGACAACACTTTACACACAGACAGACACGTACAAACACACACTCACACAAACATGCACACAACTCTACATATGGTCGCATGGCATTTCTAGCCCTTCAAAATGCTGGAGTGGGTTGCTCTCTCTGGGACAAGTCCCATAATCCAATCTAGCATCGAAATTGGGGGGGGGGGTGTCCCCTGATCATTCCTGATCCAAACGCCTTCACAAATTTAATGGCACGGCACAATTGCTCCATCACGTTCCATAGGAAGTTGCACGGCTTTACTGAAAACACCGGGGGACATGTTTGAATCCAAGCAGCAGTGAAGGGAGATGGAAGGAGCTGGCATAGAACTGTAAAAGAGGTGAAAGGTCTTGTGAGCAGAATGGCCCAAGTCAACCTAGCCCTTCCTCTTCTGGGATGGTGGATACCAAGAAGGAGGTCTTTCCTTTTTTCTTCCGGAAGGAACCAATTCCCTGGCCTAGCCCGTCCTTCCTTGCCCAGATCTGGTGTGTATTTGTTCTCCCAGAACTGCTGTAAGAAAGTGATGAGGTAAGGGGCCAGATGTGGAAGCACTACATGACAGCCAGCATAGTATAGTGGTTGGACTAGAATTTGGTGTAGTGGTTAAGTGTGTGGACTCTAATCTGGGAGAACCGGGTTTGATTCCCCACTCCTCCACTTGCACCTGGCTGGATGACCTTGGGCAAGCCATAGTTCTGATAAGAGCTGTTCTTGAAAAAGAGCAGTTTCTGTCAAGAGCTCTCTCAGCCCCACCAGCCTCACAGGATGTCTGCTGTGGGGAGGGGAAGGGAAAGGAGTTTGTAAGCCGCTCTGAGACACCTTTGGGTAGTGAAGGGCGGGGTATAAATCCAATCTCTTCCTCTCTTCTTCTTCTTCTAAGTTCAAATATCCACTGGGCCATTAAGCTGTCTGGTAACCTCGAGCCAGCCCTGATCTCTCAGCCTAACCTACCTCACAGGATTGCTGCAAGGATAAAATGGAGGACAGAGAACCATACATTACTTATTTAGCCACAACATATAGATGGAACACTGTGATGCTCAGTATTCTTGGTGCTTGGAGGGCAACAGTGGAGTTCTGGCCCTGCTGGTGGACCTCCTGAGGGCACCTGGGTTTTGGTCACTATATAACTCAGAGTGTTGGACTGGATGGGCAATTTGCCTGATCCAGCATGCCTTCTCTTATGTTTTTATGAGCTCCTTGGAGAAAAGGCAAGATGGGTAGATGGATAATACTGGAGTATACACAACTCCGTAGATGTCTCTTGAGGCAACAAGTCCTTAGCGAATGCAGCCAACCCGGCCCTCGTTTCCTGCTCCAACAAGGAGAAGTTCTACATAGTCATCTTAGGAGAAAGACTTGGTTGCTTTGTTTTATTCTCCCACATGCTGTGTGGGGAACACTAAGATGGTTCTTACATCCCCTGTGCTCAATCAGTCACTTATGCTGACAGCTTGAAGATTACAGTCACCTCGAGTCCATCTTGTCACGGGAAAACTCCAGAGAGACATTCACACTGATGTATTAAAAGATCTCCATAGCAACTGGGACTTCTGGGAATTCCCATAAGGTTGCACTGGGAAGGAGAAAGAAGACTTGTGCGAAAGCATTCCAAACACTGAGATAATAACCTCGAAGGGAAGGTGGTGGTGGTGGTGCAGCAGGGCGGGGGGGTAGAGAAGCATCTTCATTAGCTGCAACATCCCTTCCAGCCATAACATATAATAATGTTTGATTAATATCGAGCAATCTGTCACCGATGAGAAGCATTTCTGTAGCTGTCAGCTCCCAGTTAGTAATTAGGTAGTTCATCCGTTTCATAGCTTTTCTAACAAACACTGACAAATGTAGAAGCTGTAAAGGAAGAACAAACAAGAAAAAGAGGGGGGGAAAGAGAGAGGCAGTGACAGCCAGGTGAAGAGCATTTAGATAATGGTAATTATGAGTGAAACGCCCATCATTATGAGCCGCTCCGGTGTAGTGGTTAGAGTAGAAGAAGAAGAAGAAGAGGAAGAGATTGGATTTATAGCCTGCCCTTCACTATCCAAAGGTGTCTCAGAGCAGCTTACAAACTCCTTTCCCTTCCCCTCCCCACAACAGACACCCTGTGAGGTAGGTGGGGCTGAGAGAACTCTTGACAGAAACTGCTCTTTTTTCAAGGACAGCTGTGCCAGAGCTATGGCTTGCCCAAGGTCATCCAGCCAGGTGCAAGTGGAGGAGCGGGGAATCAAACCCGGTTCTCCCAGATTAGAGTCCGCGCACTTAACCACTACACCCCCAGGTTCAAGTCCACACTCAGCCCTAGGGATGCCAGGTCTGTCAGAAATGCCAACAGGAGGAAGGAGGGATCTTCTGGAAGTTGGAAGTGTCATCACATGATGTAACCAGTGTTCCCTCTGGGCTGAGTTAGTGTGGGCTAGCTCACAGTTTTTTAGCCTCCAGCTCACAGATTTTTGCCTTAGCTCAGGAAGGAGGGCTCCAGAGCAAACTAATTTATGCAGCAGCCAAATCGCTCGCTCACAACTTTAATGCCAGTTGCTCACATAGTGGAATTTTTGCTCACAAGACTCCACAGCTTCGAGGGAGCATTGGAAGTGATATAGGCACGTTGGTGGCATCAGGGGCAACATTTTGGTTTTGGGGTGAAAGTCTGGGGTAAAATCAGCCTCAAACCAAAGTTTTTGCCCAAAGACCAGAGCATCGCCACCCCCATGTTACTGATGTGCCTACATCACTTCTGGGCGATGTAGGCAAGTTGTGTTTACTTCTGAAGTAGTCACAGTTTGAGGGAGGGATTTCCTCCCACCGGCTAGCTGGCCCACAATGGGCAGGAGCCCACAAAACTGGGGAATCAGCTGGGAAATGGCAGCCCTACTCAGCCATGAGACTCATGGGATGTCTGAGGCCAGTCGCTCTCTCTCAACCTCATCGACCTTACAGGAGCATCATGGGAATGTCCCATGTTGTGCTCCCCGGTATAGAGGCAGGATAAAATGTGACACGTAACGATGAATACAATGTATTTAAAATTCAGGCATCCTGGGCTGTAGAGTAGAGGAGACTAGCAGGACAAAATTCCAGGGGCCCATGGAGCCTGACAGGTCATGACTGATGCCACAGGAGGTGGTGGCAGCTACAAGCACGGACAGTTTCAAGAGGGAATTAGATAAACATATGGAGCAGAAGTCCATCAGTGGCTATTAGCCACAAGGTATAGATGGGAACTCTCGGTCTGGGGCAGGTGATGCACTCTATTCTTGGTGCTGGAGGGGGCGGCAGTGGGAGGGCTTCTGGTGCCCTGGCCCCACTGCTGGACCTCCTGATGGCACCTGGTATTTTTGGTCACTATGTGACAGAGCGTTGGACTGGATGGGCCATTCGCCTGATTCAACATTGGCTTCTCTTATGTTCTTATGTTCTTATTTGTCTATGAGTTGGCATCCATACCGTGAGGGGAGTTCCTGAGGAGAATTCATCCGGGAGCTGATGGTGGCTCTAGACAGGCCTGCAAGGATCCTTCGTTGTTGTTCAGTCGCACAGTCAAGTCCGACTCTTCGCGACCCCATGGACCAGATCATGGCAGGCCCTCCTGTCTTCCACTGTCCTCTGAAGTTTGCTCAATTTCATGTTCGTTGCATCGATGACACTGTCTAGCCATCTCATCCTTTGCCGTCCCCTTCTTCTTTGACCTTCAATCTTTCCCAGCATCAGGGTCTTCTACAGTGAGTGCTCCCTTTTCATTGGGTGGCCAAAGTATTTGAGCTTCAGCTTCAGGATCTGGCCTTCCAGGGAACAGTCAGGGTTGATTTCTTTTAGGATTGACTGATTTGATCGCAAGGATCCTTAGTGGGATGCAATACGTAGAATCATAGAGCTGGAAGAGGCCAGACAGCCCATCTAGTCCCACCCCCTGCTCAATGAAGGATCAGCCCAAAGCATCCCTGACAAGTGTTTGTCCAGCTGCTGCTTAAGGACTGACAGTGAGGGGGAGCTCACCACCTTCCTAAACAGCCAATTCCACTGCTGAACAACCCTTACCATAAAATCCACCTCCCAATATCCAGTTGGTAGCTTTCTGCCCCCAATTTAAACCCATTATTGTAAGTCTTACCCTCTGCTGCCAACAGGAACAGCTCCTCGACCTCCATCTAGCTGCTAAAATCCATAAGGTCCTGGTTGGTGGAGGCTCCCCACCGAGACAGTGAGCAAATTTCTTTCCCACTGCAACGCTGCCCCCAAGAACTAAATACCACCCATTCATTGATCTGGGAGAAAGTAAAGAAATTCACTTAAGAGATATCAGTGGCTGTGGTGCATAAACCTGTTCCCTGACCTTCCCAACTCTGGTTTCTTGGACAGTCCCCCACTTGTCAACGGTGTCCAGTCTTTCAGTCTGTTTACCCTGCTCCATAGAACTCAGTGCAATCCACTGAGACCTGAGCCATCTCCTATCTGCACAGATGTGCAGCTTCTCTCTGCTTTTCTCTAGCCATCTTTTTTTTAAAAAAATAACTCATTGACTGCAGCCAACATGGAAAGACAATACTTATTCAACAATTATTATCGAAGGGATGCCTCCACCAGCACCGTATGGCCCACCAGTCAAGATGGTCTATCCAACCACTGCTGTCTGTGCCTACACCTGTAAGTGGGTAGCAAACAGAGGCTTTTTTTTTTTGAACCCACTGGCTGTGCCTGGCCTTTGGAATGCCCTCCCTCTGGAGTCTTGCCTGGCACTTTTCTTAGTTTCCTTTAGCAGGCCCGTAGCTACAGTAGGGCCTCCCAGGACTTGGCCCCCCGACTTCCTCCCAAGACCCCCCAACTTTTGGGAAGAAGCGAGGGAGGCCGCATGTGCCTGTGCTCCAAGCTGCGAATTTGTGGCTTGGAGTGCAGGCGTGTGGCCCTGCTCCTCCCCCAAAGCATTTAAAAGGTCCCTTTAAATGCTTTGAGGGAGAAATGTGGGGGGGACTGCATGTGTACCTGACCGCCAAGCTGCAAATTTGCGGCTTGGCGTGCAGGTGCGTGGCCCTCACTCCTCCTCCTAATTATTTAAAGGGAACCTTAATGCTTTGGGGGAGAAGAGGGGGCCATGTGTGAATTTCAGTGCCCCCTGATTTTTTAAAAGGCCCCCCAAATTAAAAAAGAAATCCTCTTCCTTTAGGTGCCGAGACAGAGCATCCTGTTTCACCCAGGTTTTAAACTAAGGGGTGTTGTTCCTTTTAGCTGCCCTGTGGTCTGCTCAGAGCCCGAGGACTCTTTTATCAATATCATTTCAGACTGTTCTGTGTTTGTTTGATGCCGCTTTTATGCCCTGATGATTTGGGGTTTGGGGGGGGCACCATGCAGCCAATCCAGCCTCCTTCCTGCCTCCCCTCCCCTCCTGAACCACAAAACATGGGTGGAGGTGAGTCTTTTGCTGTGCTCATGACTTCACTGTTATCAAGGCCAGAAGGATGAGGAGCAGGCAGGAGAGCCGGGGGACAGGAAGCACAAGCCAAGCACTTGGAGGGGCTGAGGAACGAGGCCGGGGGTGGCGTCAGAGCCATGGACAAATCCACTCCTCTGCGGAGTGACCTCATCTCACCGTCCTGTCCTGCTTTTCTGTTCGGTGCCTCTGCAAAGACAGCCAGGAGGGATGGTGCCCTCGCACACATCTCAGGTCCTTCCAAAAGGCAGGAGGTTAAAAATGGCAGCTTTAGAGTGGTTTTGTGACTCACCCCGGGTTCCTGAGGCATCGGGCTGAAGACCACTGGGGTAGACGGTCCCAGATCCGATGGAGCAATAGCCTGACTCTGGGTAAGGCAGTCGTCTGTTTTTTCATTGGGAGGAAAAGTTGTTTACAAGGAAGCTGTATGGAACTGTGTCAAACAGCTCACTTTAGCCAAGATGTATTACACCGCCGTTATCCTCCCATTCAATAATCTCAGCCATTTGTCTTCATCAAAGGAGCAGAGAAAGTTGGTCTGTCATAATGTAGGAGCATCAAATACCTCTTTGTTCCCCCCTCTCCTGAGCAAAGCCTACAATCTCTGAGGTGGGAACATAATGGATTTCTGCCCTTTCAACTGCACACTGTTCCCCCCCTTTATAGTTGGCTGAGTGGGTGTTTAATTTGGCTGGGAAGGGCAGCATTTGACACTCGACGATACCTAATTGGAGGTTTAGGGTCTTTCTTCTCTCCCCAACCCTAACAAAGTTCAGGCAGGCGCTAGTTTGGCAACATTTTGTCCTGAACAGGAGGGTTTCGTTTAGAGGAGACTTAGCCAGCTGGGGCCGAGGGATGGATTGTCTTGATTTTGCAAACGTGGAGATGGAAACAGAGGGAGAGAGAGAACTCAGCCGATAAACGTTTATGAAATGGGGTGGGAATCACTGTGTATGAGAGAATTCTACTCTTGAAAAGATCAAGAAGTGAGCAGTAAGAATGACTAGTAGTGTCACAAGGTGGGATGGCAGATGAAAGGTTCAATAATTAAACGGTGTCTTCCTTCCTTTCTGATATGGAAGAATTTGGCATGCTTTCAAAATGGCTAGTGTAAAATCAGCTGGCATCTTGCTCGGAGGCTTAGAGAGAGCAGCAGGGCAGGCAGAATGGAACCATTGTGGTCTCTCACTGGCCCTATGCCTGCAGCCTAAAACTCATTCTGCCATTGAATCGGATTATTAGGGAAGCAGGGAAACTCTACAACAGTGCCTTTTAAAACCCGTAAGCAGTCTTCACTTACCCCACACTTTTATCTATCACTTCCCATTGGGATCATTCCAGGGAGTTCATACTTCTGCTTCATCTTTTAATTAACTTATTTTTTTAATAAATAAATAAATAAATTGCATGGTTCAAAATTATTCAGGGTGATGTAGAATGGGAAAACCACCATCAGCAAATGAAACGCAATTAAAGGAGATTAAATGAGGCCATTAGAGAAGGAAGCCTTGGCTACGATCCAAGAACAATAGTTCAAAATCTGGAAAACAGAACTTTATTTCATAAATTAAAAACAAATGTTTTACAACTAACCAAAGAGCACCAACTGGAAGAAAGGCGTTCTGTATACACATCTAGAATCCATCCACATGTACTTCTAAATTGGTGCCTTCTTGATGAACTCATTAGCTATAATATTAAGATCTGTCTCCCCCCCAAGATATCTTTTTTTTGTCCATGGCAAAGAGGCATGCAACTGTGAGTCTGACTTGCCTGTGGAAAAGGTCTTAACACGGGCATGACAATCACCTTTCGGACACACAGGATAAAACAGGTGTTATTAAGGAAACAGGACAGCACTTAAGGAGAGGTGTGGTTGAGAGATGGGAAATGATCGCAAGATGTGACAGCCCTGCTGTTCATTGCATTGGTCAGCCTGTGTGCGGTTCTGGAGGCCTCACTTCAAAAAGGATGTGGACGGAATGGAGCGGGTGCAGAGGAGAGCGAGGAGGATGACCGGGGGCCTGGAGACCAAGCCCTGTGAGGAAAGGCGCAGGGACCTGGGAATGTTCAGTCTGGAGAAGAGGAGGTTGACGGGGGACACACGACTGCTCTCTTTAAGTATTTGAAGGGCTGCCACTTAGAGGAGGGCAGGGAGCTGTTCCTGTTGGCAGCAGAGGAGAGGATACACAATAATGGGTTTAAATTCAGGGCGGGAAGGTACCAGTTGGATATCAGGAAAAAGTTTTTGACAGTAAGAGTTGTACAACAGTGGAATCAGCTGCCTGGGGAGGTGGTGAGCTCCCCTTCACTGGCGGTCCGTAATCAGCCACCGGACAAACACTTGTCAGGGATAGTTTAGACTAAACCTGCATTGAGCCGGAGGTTGGATTAGATGGCCGGTATGGCCCCTTCCAACTCTGTGATTCTGTGATTCTATTCTGTGATTCTATTTACAAGTCATGTTCCTAGGTATATGTTTTGATGGAATTGCAGTGACATAAAAGATAGACATTTAACTATTTTGCACGGAAGTTATTCTAGGCACAGAGAGGAGAAAATGAAGGGTTTAGGCCAGGAGAGGAAAAGCAAGAAGCGGAGAGGAGAATCTCTGCTGTGATACTACCTGTTGTGCTCATAAGAACATAAGAACATAAGAGAAGCCAATGTTGAATCAGGCCAATGGCCCATCTAGTCCAACACTCTGTCACACAGCAGCCAAAATGTACCAGGTGCCATCAGGAGGTCCAACAGTGGGGCCAGGACACCAGAAGCCCTCCTACTGCTGCCCCTTCCAGCACCAAGAATAGAGTGCATCACCTGCCCCAGACTGAGAGTTCCCATCTATACCCTGTGGCTAATAGCCACTGATGGACTTCTGCTCCATATGTTTATCTAATTCCCTCTTGAAACCGTCCATGCTTGTAGCTGCCACCACCTCCTATGGCAGTGAATTCCATATGTTAATCACTCTTTGGGTGAAGAAGTACTCCCTTTTATCTGTTCCTTTTATCTCATGGGAAGCCCAAGGAAGAAGGAAGCATCTCGTATGCCCTGGCAGTTGTACATGTGGGGATTGCCCCCTGGAATTTCAGTGCAAATATGTTTGGTCACCTCCTAAAGTTTTTGGCCTTGATTCTAGGCAAGTTGTTCTGCCCTCGGTTTTCCTCACTAGGAAGCCTTCGAGCCAGCCTAATGAGGTCTACTCAGATGTCAACTCCATCTTAGAGCTGGGCTTACTCCCAGAAAAGTGTTCCTAGGATGCAGCAGCTGTTTTGTTATCCGGAGACTAAACACACAAAATACATTTTCTGCTTGAAAACATTCTTAGGTAAAGGTAAAGGTTTCCCTTGCTCGAAAGCCAGTGAATTCGACTCTCAGGATGCGGTGCTAATCTCCATTTCCAAGCCAAAGAGCCAGCGCTGTCCGGAGACATTTCCGTGGTCATTTGGCCAGCATGACTAAATGCCAAGGCACACGGAACGCTGCTACCTTCCCACCGAAGTGGTACCTGTTTATCTACTTGCAATTTCATGCTTTCGAACTGCTAAGTTGGCAGGGGCTGAGACCAGAGATGGGACCAGAGATGGGACCAATCAGGGATCATGTGGGAATGGGATGGAATGCAACGGTACATAATCAGTCAGGCTCTTGCTACATGATGACATCATGGAGGACTAACGAGATCAACTGAGGACAGCAAAGAGTCCTGCCTTTGTCAAAAAAAGATAATCCTGGCTAATCAGGGATCACATACTGGAGCAATTAGATCTGGCTACGGGTAAATCTCTATGAAAGCAGATAAACCCAATTTGGAAAGAGAGATAGAGATGGCATGCAAATAAACATGTCTGTGGGCAATTATCCTCCTTTAAATTGAAACAGGGAGGCTTTTCATAAGGCTACCCAAAATATTTTCCCAAGCAGTGAGTGCTTTTAGTCTCGGCCCTGTTGTTTTAACGCTGTAATATCGGTGAAATCTTCCATCCTACATCTTCCCCCAAACAGCTTGGCACACAGCTGTTGTGCGATGTTGCTTCCTCATCTTTGTTTAGAAGAAAACCTCATTTTCTCAGCTTTTTCTTTTCTTTTTTTCTTTTCTTTTTTAAAAAAAGGTATTTTTGAAACACTGAAGTTAATCTTCCCTTCCTCCCCAATCCGCCATGGAAACTGCCAGGGAGCCAACCCCTTTGATGTCTGCCATGTCCAATCCATTATTAATCACCATAAATCTGCTATAATCTCTACAAACATATTTTCATTCCTTACAAATGCATCAATGCCAACTTTTGCTAGTAAATCTCATGTCAGGCCAGCTATTGTCTTCCTCCTCTTCAGTGCTGCATTTCCCAGATGAAATATTTAAACAATATTTAGACAATAACTGGTAGCGTCTGCCTCCCAGCCATTTGTGTTTGCAAAAAGCACAGGGGGAAAAAAAATCTGGCAAGTTTATAGCTTGCTGCAAAAAAAAAAAGTTGCATTTGGTGCCTCTTCCTTCCATCCTGCAGGAAGTTCCTGGTGATTTTGTTAGCTAATAAGTCCAGAGAGAGAGACTCCAACCCTATAATCCCAGACCTGTGGTGGTGGTTGACAAGTAATGATGTCAACATTTAATCTCACATTCAAATGGTATGAGTGTCTAATTACGGTTGCCTGTCAGAACGTCTGGAGAAATCAGTTCCCAACAACAATCATTCAGAAGAATTAAAGTTTATTGAGACATTGATAGGATCCGGACTCTTAACGATTCTTTGTTAGAACTGAGGTCAAATGTGGGAAGCAAGCAATTATACTAAAATCAAACAGGACCTCAATGGCTCTTGGCCAATCACACCTAAGCTAAAAAGCCCACCTAACAAATGGCATAAAATTCTCAGGGGAAAGAGGATACCAGAGACAGTCAGGTCTCAAGGTTACATGGCTAATTTGAGACAGATAACAGCATAGTGGACAGAAACAAAAGTATACATTCTTGGTCTCACCCCCATATCTCTATGGCAACCAAGCCCACTAAGAAGACGGTTGACATTGCCAAGTCTGGGTTGTGCAATTCCTGGAGATTTGGGGGTGAGGCCTGGGGAGGGTGGTGTTTTGGGAGGGGAGGAACCTTAGCACGGTACAATGCTATAGACTCCCCCCTCCAAAGCAGTCATTTTCTCCAGGGGAACTGATCTTGGTTGTCTGGAGATCAACTGCAAAAGCAGGAGATCCCCAGGTGCCACCTGGAGGTTGGTAACCTGAAAGGAGCTGTGGAGGGAAGGAGGACGGCCCAGTCTGTACTCTTAGCAGAATTATGGCAGCTGAGGAAGCCTCAGTACTGTCTTTGGTTTTTGTTTTTTCCCCATCAAGTGGAAACTGATCCATTCCCCTCTGGTGGTGAAAAGCACCATCAAGTCCCAGCTGATTTACAGCAATCCTGGGGGGTTCTCAAGCAAGGAGATTTACAGAAGTGGTTTGCCATTGCTTGGCTCTGCTTAGCATCTCTGGACTTCCTCAGTGGTCTCCCATCCAAGTACTAACCGGGGCTGATCCTACTTAGCTTCCAAGTTCTGACGAGAGCAGTTTAGCCTGGGCCATCCAGGTCAGTTTGCCAATGGTAGAAACGATGCCGTCATCTCGCCAATGGTATACATGATGCCGTCGTCTCTGAATGTGCACAGGTGTGCAGAATATCTGCCCGATCACGTTTAACATCAGTATTTAAATTTCAAATATTTTATGTGTGATAGTTGAAATCAAACCTTTCTCTGTGGCTTGAGTAACACATGATTGGTTTCTCTGTATATGACTTAATTTGCCCTTTCCTGACAGCACAGATTTAAGATATCATCCAGTTTCAACAAGATCCTTCACTGGCTGGTTTGTTTTGCTTGCTTGATTCCTCTGCATGTGCTTAGGGTTGCCAGTCTCCAGGTGGGGCCTGGAGATTCCCCGATATTACAACTAATCTCCAGATGACGGAGATCTGTCCCCCTGGAGAAAATGGCTGCTTTGGAGAGTGGATTCCAGAGTATTGTATCCTACTAAGGTCCCTGCTCTCTCCAAATGTTCAAGACTTTTCCAACCCAGAGTTGGCAACCCTACCAGCCCCCTTTACTTGCCTTTTATTGACACTGTTTGTAGCCAAAATAATGAACAGTATTGTGACTATTCCAGAAAGAAGAAACCAACTGGAACCTGGAGAAAAAGAAATAGCACAGTGGCTGGGGAAAACAGTGAGACCTGTAACTGCTTTTTTTAGAGAGTGAATACTCTTATCACAGCATTTTAGGGGGAAAGAATATTTCTATGCCCCTTTCCCTAAATCACTTTGTTTGGTTGGCAGACTGAGACAAAAAGTAGGTGCTGCAGTCTTACGGATTATGGCAAACTCTTTTGTAAATGGGTCAAGTTTCCCTACGCAGAGAAGGAAAAGTAAAATGCTTGACGGGGAAGGAACTTGCAGATGAACAACGTACTTACAATAGAGAAAGGGAATAGGTATTTATAATCCTTCGCTAATGGCATGCTGGCTAATCCACTGAGCAATACATACAATTTGTATAAATTATTAGTTGCTCGTTTCATGATCATAATGAATATCTGGGCATTTGCCGACTGCTAACAAATCACGGCGCTCTGATTCGGCCGGCAGAGACGGGGACGGGTTGCTGAGCTGGCAGCTCTCCCAGAGGGATTCTGGAATTGTCGTCTGCTCTGATTGTTTACGAGCATGTGAAACTCTCCTGCAAAGCATTAATGTGATGCTTCAGATATGCAAAGATGTCTTACTTGACATTCATTTTTCCGTCTCCAACTCCGTCCCTGACCAATATTGATTCTGAAAAATAGCCAGATAGGAGAATCCTGATGCCTAATAGCTAGGGTTGCCAATCTCCGGGTGGTAGCTGACGATCTTCTGAGTTTGCAACTGATCTTTGGAGTTTACCTGGAGAAAATGACTGCTTTGGAAGGTGGACTCTGTGGCTGGTTGGCTTAGGCTGAGCTGGCTGAAATGGAATCCAATGAAGACGGAGGTCCTGTGCCTGAGCTGGAGTGGTCGGAGGGCATGTCTCCTTGATCGGTCTTCTCTTCCCCAACCAGTGTTCCCTTCCTTGGGTAGGCTTGAGGTGAAGGGGGAGCAGAGAAAGAAAGCAAGTTTAAATGTGTTCTCAAAGCCCCCCCACCCCAGCCAGCCAGGTTGGAGAAGGCATTGGTCTCTTTAAATCCCTTCACTAAGCCGAGCCAGCCAGTGTGGGGAGCATGGAGGATGCATTTAAAGTTAAAGTTGCTTTCTTTCCCTCCTTCCCTCCCCATTTATTTGCTTTCTTTCCACTCTCTCTCTCTCTCTTCCTTCCTTCCTTCCTTCCTTCCTTCCTTCCTTCCTTCCTTCCTTCCTTCCTTCCTTCCTTCCTTCCTTCCTTCCTTCCTTCCTTCCTTCCTTCCTCTCTCTCTCTCTCTTCTGTCCTCCCTCTACCTCCCTCCCCATCTATTTGCTTTCCTTGTTTCTTTCTCTTTCTCTCTCTCTCTTCCTTCCTTCCTCCCCTCCCTCCCTATCTATTTGCTTTCTTTATATTTCTCTCTTTCCTCTCCCTCCCCATCTATTTCCTTTCATTCCACCTTTCTCTCTTTATTTTTCTTCATTTCTTCCTTCCTCCCCCTCCCCCCATCTATTTGCTCTCTCTCTCTCTTTCCACTTCTTTCATTCTTTCTTTCCACCTCTCTCTCTCTTAGACAAATAAATACCATTGGCAAACAAATATATATAACTGGACAAATAAATATCATTATCAATACCTGTTTTTAGCCATTTTGTTTTTATTTTTGGCAGTCTCATTTAAGTTTAATGAAAAACAAATTTGTATATTTTCCAATAAAAACGTGTGTGTAATATTTGTTCATATCTCGTGGCTCTCAAACATCTGATGTTTATTCTCTGTGGCTCTTATGTTAAGCAAGTTTGGCCACCCCTGCCATAAAGTCCACCACCCTCTGAAGCTGCCATTTCCTCCAGTGAAACTGATCCCCATGGCAACCATCAGTTGTGGTTCCATGACTACTCCAGGTCCCACCTAAAGGCTACGGGTAACCCATCTGAGTTACACTGTGCAGCTTTTTGATAAACTGCAGGAACGTTACCCCATATTGAAAATAAAAAAAACCCAGTTTCTACACACAGAAAATGAGTATGCCAGTGAAGCATTCTCTCCTAGTTTTCTCTCTGGCCTCCTTGATCTCTGTGTAATAGACAGGATACGCCATCCCTAGCTGATTCCTGCCAGGAAATGTCTGCACATGTATTGGAAAATGTGGGTGTTGGGCTTGACACAATAATTGAAAAAGTCAACTCAGGCCGATTTCATTATGTAAGAACACCCGTCGCATGATTAGGATGTGTGATGCCATCTCGAGAAGAAGCCGCCACAATCCAGAGCTGTTCCCAAGAATTTGCATTTTTGCAGCCTGCGGTGGGACTGAATCAAAGACAGATGTTTGAGTGTGTGAAGGGCTGATGTAATATAATACTGCAGATTCTGTGGGTCCTGCCACATCTACAGAGTTGCCATGTCCCTCTTGGCCACCAGTGGGGGATGGGGGGTTGAGCTGCCCGATCCAGGTTGGGAAACTCCTGGGCATTTGGAGATGGAGCCTGGGGAGGACAGGGACCCCAGTGTGGTACCATGCCATAGAGCCCATCCTCCAGAACATCCGTTTTCTCCAGGGGAACAGATCTCTGCAGTCCAGAGAGGAGCTGTAATTCCCGGAGATCCCCAGGTCCCACCTGGAGGCTGGCATCCCTACCACAGACCCCCAGAAATGAAGGGCTGGTACAAAAGGACCCATTTTCTTTGGTGTACCTACAGCTAAAGTTGCTGGCTCTGGGTTGGGAGATACCTGGAGATTTAGGGGGTGGAGCCTGGGGAGGCCGGGGTTTAGGGAGGGGTGGGACCTCAGCCAGGATATGATGCCACAGAGTCCATCCTCCTATTTTCTCCAGGGAAACTGATCCTGGTAATCTGGGGATCAATAGTGGGAGACCTCCAGGTGCCATCTGGAGGTTGGGAAACCAGCCCACAGCTAAGAGGAGACTTTTTCAGTCATGTTGACGTAAATAAAACATGGGGCTGCAGGGGCCATTTTAAATGGATTAAACTGAAAATATGAGTGGATGTACACAAGAGAAAAATAGGCTTAAAAGAGCTTAGCCAAAATCCTTGTTCCCCCGTCTACTCAGTCCATGAGTCATCTTCAAATCTCTTCTAAATATATAGTTGTTGTTTGTTTTTTTTTGTCTCCAGAAGTCTTATCTTTGCTTCTTGACATCCATGGCAACCAAATAGTCTGGACGTTGGTCTCAGAAGGAAAGCAGAAAATCATCAGTCATCATAGGAAGGCGTTGTGCCAAACGGCAATAAAAAAGTAACTCAGACGTCAGACGTCTTCTCCTGTCTCAAAAGGCAAGAGCTGAGCAAAAACCAAAGGTTATCCATCTTGCTATCATAGATCTACGGAGCAGGAATAAAGAGGTTCCCGGAATACTTCTCCCATTATTGCTCCAACCATATTCTGTCAAATGTCATGCCCTTTCGTTGAGTGACACGTTTGCATCTCCTCAGGGCCACTAAGTGGTAGTGGGATTGTGTGTGTGCGTTTAGAATGCCGTCAAGGTGCAGCCAATTTAAGGAAGACTCGACAGAGGAAGGTGATGGCCAACCACCTCTGCTGCCCCTCCTGTGCAGATGCTGGGGCTTTCAAGGCAAGTGAGGAGCAGAGGTGGTTGGCCATCACCTTCCTCTGTCGAGTCTTCCTCAAGTACCAACCACGGTGCTTAGCTTTCGAGATCTGATGAGAATGGGCCATATACCATGCTGCCTTCCCTCTCCCAGTAGTGGAGTTAGGGGGACAAAATTCCAGGAGCTGTGATCACTCTGGGGAATATGTAGCTAGTCAAATCTTCTTCTTCTTCTTCT
This sequence comes from Gekko gecko, assembly GCA_029375565.1. Taxonomy (NCBI): domain Eukaryota; kingdom Metazoa; phylum Chordata; class Lepidosauria; order Squamata; family Gekkonidae; genus Gekko; species Gekko gecko. The sequence goes on along the minus strand of JAPDNY010000016.1, from coordinate 35,526,713 downwards.
TCTTCTTCTTCTTCTTCTTCTTCTTCCTCTTCTTCTTCTTCCTCTTCTTCTTCCTCTTCTTCCTCTTCTTCTTCCTCCTCTTCTTCTCCCTCTTCTCCCTCTTCTCCTCCTCTTCTTCTCCCTCTTCTTCCTCTTCTCCCTCTTCTCCCTCTTCTCCTCCTCCTCCTCCTCATTTAGACTTAAGGATCACCCAGTCCCTTCTGTTGCAGGGCACTGGGTGATATGCAATCACAATAAAACATCATACATAAAATAAGATATTTAAATAATTTCAAAACAACAATCTAAAAGGTTCAGTTGGTGAGTTCCAATTATTCCCAGGTTTCAGACTGCCAGCCATTTTGCAGGTGGGGAAGGAAGGAAGGATGGGGAGAGAACAGAGGACAGAAGAAGATGCCAGCCAAGATGGTAACCATTGCTGTCCTCAACCACCAAAAACCTGATGAAACATCGGAATTGCATGAATTTGGGTATTTGGGCTAGGTCTCGGTGGTGTGAGGGGGCAGAGGGAAGTGGTGCTCAGGGCATCTCCTTGGGAACAACAGATACCCAAGTTCCTGGGGGGTACATTTTAGGTCCATGGACTTGAAAAGAAATAGTCTTCTGGGACTGTCAGATCACTCAACTCACGTGGGTTTCGGTTTCGGCGTCGCGAATGGCGGCCGCTTCTCGGGACGCTCCCGGAGGCGGTTAGCCCACGCGCAGTTAGGGGGGGTCTTCGCATGTGCGAAAGACCCTAGTGAGCCTTAGGCAAAGGCTCCGAACCGGGTGTGCTTGGGGAGTAGCCTCTTTGCCGGCAGACAGCCGGGAAATTGAGGCTTTCTCCCCGCCCCAATCGGCCCCACTGCGGCGTGCCCGTAATGGGACTTAGCGGCGCCACCGATTTCCAGGAGTGAAGACAGCGCTATGGTTTAACATAAAAAGAAGAAGTAGCATCGAATCGTGAGTTGAAGATCTATTTTGAAGCGTAAATCGGAGCCCCCCTGCATGCGTATAAGCGTTGGGAGGAGGGAGGAGTTCCCACCCCCTTTGAGAAGCAAGATCTACAAAGGGAGCGCGAAGGGGGGCAGAGAGAAAACAAAGTGTTGGTGAAAGTACCGTTGGGGTTGCATGGAAGACTGCGATCATCTTAGCTTCCTGGGGGATGCGGCACGAACTTTTTAAAAGTAAACAAAAAAACAAAATGCCGATAATGGAAAAAGTCCTGCAGACACCGGAAGAGAAGAGAGGAGGGACTTCCGGTCCAGACAGCCCCCCCAAGAGCTTGCTGTCAATCAACAGGAAAAGGAGATGCTGTGCCCCCTGCTGGAACAATTGCAGAAAATCAACGAAACTCTGTTCAAAATGGAAAGTGTTCTCATCAGTCGACAGAAACAGATATCGGAAACAACTAGAAAGATGATGGAGATCGAACAGAAATCGAATCTGATTCTAGGTTTCCAGGGCGTTAAAGAAGAAGAGAAAGAAGATCTCGGATTTACCTTGACAAATGTCTTGGCACCCCTAACTGGCAGTGAAGCGATAAAGTTAAAAGAAGAGGTGGATAAGGCTCCCAAAGCCTATTCCACTTTTATAAAAGAAAATACTCTGCCAGTAGAAGGGGATGTCGAGCATAGCAGGCGACAAACTGGAGATCTAATTTCATCTGAAGAGTTTATGGAGCCCTGGAAGCTTGAAGGCCAGAAGTTTAAGGAAAAAGAGAAAAGAAAGAAGACGGATTTCATCTTCAAAATACGGAAACTTCTGAAGAGACACGCCAGCAGGGAGGAGGATGCAGCATTCAAAACTGGGATAAGTGAAGAAGACAGCAGCCCAGGGGAAAGTGATGATGGAACGGAAGACTTCAAAGTTAAAATGGACTCAATCCATAACTGGAAGAAAATTAAAAAGAAGATACTTTGAGGACTGTTCGTGTAGCATCTGGAAGGAGCTGTTTAATTACTAACCCCAATGGACTTTACTAACTGCATTAACAGAGTGACTTTGGACTTTGCAATAGTTAAAAGAAGATCTTCTAACCATGATGGATGCCAAAATTGGTATTGGTTATTAACCTAAACTAACCCTCACTAACAGAAAAAATTTTCACTCCATCTTTCTCTTGCTCCATCTGTCTACCCTTCCCTTTTCTTATAAAAAGAATAAAATTCTCTCTTTTTTAAGAGAGTTTTACATTAAAAAAAAAAAGATCACCCAACTCACCCCCAGGGCACCCACCCGTTTATGAAGGATCCCTGCTATCACTGGACACCAGAGGGTAGTGTTTCTACTCAATCCCAGGGTCCCAAACGGGGGCCTGGTGGCTATGGATGAGAGAACGTTGCTTATATTATTTCACTGCTTTTCAATATGGGTTTCTCTATCTTCACTGGAGAAAAAATACCTTTTCCTGGGAAGATATTCCTCAGCCGGTGAAAAGGCAAGTGGCAACATGGGCCAGCATGTCTGTCATCCTCTCCCCCTTTTGAATACTGATATTTGAAAATCAGTCTTTGGCATCCAGGCAGTGCTCCATGTGTTACTCCCTACCTACAACTCACTTTTCTTTGGTAATGCCAGTTTGGTGTAGTGGTTAAGTGCGCGGACTCTTATCTGGGAGAACCGGGTTTGATTCCCCATTCCTCCACTTGCACCTGCTGATGTGACCTTGGGTCAGTCACAAGCTCTGGCACAGCTGTTCTCTCAAGGACAGTTTCTGTCAGAAGTTCTCTCAGCCCCGCCTGCCTCACAGGGTGTCTGTTGTGGGGAGGGGAAGGGAAAGGAGTTTGTAAGCCACTCTGAGACGCCTTTGGGCAGTGAAGGGTGGGGTATAAATCCAATCTCTTCTTCTTCTTCTAATGCCTGGCTGGGGTGGAAGGCTTTTTGCAAAAGTCAGACTTATAGCACATAAAGAATGTTTCTTTTCCCCCAGGCCTTGGCAGGCCAGCCAACACAGCAGATGTAATGCAAACACCGCTCCATCTGATGCCACAGACAAACGTGAAATTGTGCTCCAGCCAAAGCAGCGCTGACTTCCTGTGCTCTCCTTAATTTGTCTTCTGTCATCTGAATTCTCAGCAAAACCGGCAATTGTCTTCAAAAGCTGCCAACCACCTCTGATGTACAGATTTGCCACTGAATCCCAGGGACAACAGATCTCAAGGTAGCAAGGAGGATCTTCCACATGAGTGTTATGTGTATTTCTTCTCTTGCCCTGAGCTGGTTGGCCCAAATTGGCCCCATCTCACCAGATCTTGGAAGCTAAGCAGGGTTGGTCCTGATTAGTACTTGGATGGGAGACCACCAGAGAAGTTCATATGCTGAGGCAGGCAATGGCAAGACCACCTCTGAATGTCTCTTGCCTTGAAAGATCTTTTGCTGCCATTCTGTAAGTCACCACCGAGGTCTGAGGGTGTCTTGTAGCCAAGGGACCGCCAGCAGCAGGAGCACATTGCAGAGAAAGACAGCATTGTGTCAACACCAGGACGTCGCTTCCATTTATGCTCCCAGAAGTGGTATCACAGGGTTGTGGTGATGCTTTAGGAGTTTTCAAGATCTCTTTGGTGCGTCACCCTTTCTCACCCCCCAAAAACTCCTGGGGTTTACCAGTAGATGGCTGGCAACCCTGACCCAAATTGGAAATTGGACTATACTAACGACATGTATCTAGTGTCTTCTGAACATGCATGGTAATATCTCTACCTGTCTCTGATGGGGGGGGGGGCAGAACTTCAAAAATTTGATATAACGGGACAACATGGGTCCATATGCAGGATCCTCTCTCTGTTCAACTGCTGCCAATAAAGATCGGTGGGTATCCCTCTGATTACCCATCACCACTTCAGGATATTAGCAACAGAATGCTAAACAGATACACCCTTCTAAGTGATGGGAATGAGCCCATCAATGATGGGGAGGAGGAGGAGGAGATTGGATTTATACCCTGCCCTTTACTACCAAAGGAGTCTCAGAGCAGCTTACCATCTCCTTTCCCTTCCCTTCCCCTCCCCACAACAGACACACTGTGAGGTAGGTGGGGCTGAGAGAGCTCTTTTGAGAACTGCTCCTGAGAGTACAACTCTGAAAGAACTTATGACTGACCCAAGGTCACACCAGCAGCTGCATGTGGAGGAGTGGGGAATCAAACCTGATTCTCCCACATTAGAGTCTGCGCTCCTAACCAAGACACCAAACTGGGTCTCAAAGGGGAGCTTTGGAGGGAACTTCCAGAGCTGATAAGATAAGCTGAGTAAAGGTTTTGAGAATCATTCTGCTGTGGCTTTAAAATGCTCTCATTAAAAAAAAAATTGTTCTGGCAGCTCCTGTTGGGATGATTAAAAAATAAAGACCAAGAATTATATTTGTTAGATTTTTAAATGTGCAATGCAGCCAGGGCTCTTTTTGTAGCAGGAACTCCTTTGCATATTAGGCCACCCCCCCCCAATGTAGCCAATCTTCCAAGAGCTTACAGTAGCCCCTGTAAGAAGAGCTCTGTAAGCTCTTGGAGGATTGGCTACTTTAGGGGTGTGTGGCCTAATATGCAAAGGAGTTCCTGCTACAAAAAGAGCCCTGCGACCTCACTGTAACTTGAGGGCGGACTGTGCTGAGAGATCCACAAACTCAATTCTAAGATTCTTTCAGGTTAAAGGTGGCTCTTATGTCCCTGCAGCCCTAAAAATTTCCCATGCCAACTTCTTTATGGCACTTATATAGGGATCCCGGTGACTAGTTTACATTTACTGGAGAAAGTACAATCTAAATTCCTCCGATCTATCTCACAAGTTCCACCCAATGTCTCCAATTCTTTACTTCGATTGGAAACCGGACACATAAAAATTGAAGCAAGAATTTTTCTTGCCTCAGCATTCTCCTGGCTTAGGTTACATAAAAGTGTAAAAGGTTCATTCCCTGTAATAGCTCAGGATCAGTACCAACCAAAATGGGTATGTTTGACGGAGGATAACTTAAAGTATACAAGTTTTTCTCTTGGCGATCTGTTGTCCCAAAATATTAATGCTGTAAGATCTCTAATCAAGCAAAGGATCTGTGACATTGAATGCCAACAAGACCTGATAAGAAATCCAAACTTTAGGGTGCCTGAAAAAGATAGGTATACTACGAATATGGCCCAATATCTTAAAAACATATAGAAGGGCTTTTACTCTTGTCAGGTGTGACATTATGCCATTTAAGGTAACAGAAGGGAGATATCAATGGATTCCATATAGTGAAAGAATCTGTACATGCCCTATCGGTGAGGTGGAAACACTGGAACATATTTTTATCCATTGTCCCCTCTATAACAGATGCTAGGGATAAAACAATCCTCCCTGTTTTGAAGCAGGTTAAGGCACAAACTCACAAGATGACTGTGGGGAAATTGTTGGCAGATGAAATACCAACAATTACCAGCGTGACAGCTAGATTTTGCACCCAAGTAATCAAACAGAAGTACAGTTTTAAATTATAGGAGACTTCTTTCGTGATGCAGTCTTAGTGGAGCTACTACGAATGTTGATTCCCATATATCAAAATACTATTTATATTGGAACGATGCTGTATAATATGGACATATGTTTTAATGGTAGTATACCTTGATAGATTTGTAAGTTTTATTACCGATAAACTTGTGGCTGATGACTGTTATAAGATAAGGCAATTCATATTAATTAATAAGGATATTGCCTTTAAAGTAGGAGATTTTTGTTTAGGCTCACTGAATTAGACAGAAGAATAGGGTGCACATTTTAACAATTTTAACTAGTTTATGTTTACAGTTATAATATGTATATAATTTTAACTAATGTAATTAATGTAATGTAACCATCGGAATGTCTATTTGATTACTGTGGTTATGATTTTTCTGATCAGATTGTAATAAACTGATTGACTGACAATGTGCAATGCTAAGCGGAGTTACAGCCTTCGAAACCCATTGATGGACTTAGAAGGGCATCTCTCTTTTTAGGATGGCACTGTAAACCAGCTAAGCTCAAACCATTCAAACAGTCCTGACAGTGTTGAAGAATGTCTTTCCCTCTGGGGAACTTTTAGCACAACTCGCCGTCACTTGCCCTCAAACTCACTTGCCCTCACTTGCCCACTGTGATATCAGATGTGACTGGAGACATAACATGGTGACAATCCCTTTCAGTGTGAGCATGCAATGAACAGGATGTAATTCATCCAGGAAAGATACAGACTCGACAGCCAAGAAACCAAACAGTACAACAAGGTGAATTTTTGCAAAATCTGTTCGGGTTGAGGTGGCGAATTTTCAGGTTTCACTATCTGAACGTTCAATTCAAAATTTGAATGTACATTTCTAATATGAATTTTTGTCTCAGGTGCTTTACCCATAATGGCAGGCTCCATATCTGAAATCTCAGAAGCTATCACTACATTTTACTGAGTAAATGCTGACAAATCCTATCTGCCACTGCATGTCAGTTATCCAGCAGCATCAAGTACATTGCGTGTCAACCTACAGTTATGAACCATCAAATTATTAACCAGTCAGTTTAGCTGGAGATCCTGAAGGGGTTTTTTTGGTCATCTTCTGGGCATGGAACAGCAGTAACTGGGGGTGTGGGAGGTATTTGTGAATGTCCTGCATTGTGCAGGGGGTTGGAGTAAATGACCCTGGAGGTTCCTTCCAACTCTATGATTCTATGAAATATAACTAACCATAATGGGATCTCAGAAAGAAAGGTTTGGTTCAATATTTGTTAACTATTCAGCAAATAGCCAAGTGTTTCAGTACTGCAGAGTGTATCGGGAGAATATCTGACATCAAAATTCACCACGGTTGAGAAGACATTTTTCTCTGCACACAAATCTCTACAGAGCAATAACTGCTATTCGGGATTCCAGGGAAGATCTGATGTGTGTCCCACTGCTCAAGCCTTAAAAAGTTTAGAAGCTTTGATCTCCTTCCCGTTCTTTGTGATAGATTAGTAATTTATTGTGTATTATGCCTCACGCGCATTGATAAATAGGCTATAAAAATTCACAGAGGACTCATGTTAAATCAATTTATTTCAATACTTTTGACACACTTGCCATAGTGGCAGACTCGGAGAACCAACGGCACAGTTTCCCACCCAGAGAAGTGGGAAGATGCGGGGCATAAATTACCCCTTTAATGCCACATAGATAATGAGGCTGCATCTCACAAGATTTACTTTCTCCCCCCCCCCCGCCGCTTGCTAGCACTCCAAAGCTGGCAACAGAACGAGGCAGCTAACGGGACATAACCTTTACAGGATGAAAAATGCTGGCCCGGAATTTATTGGAGATGCTGGTTTGCAGATCTGGAGGACTTAATATTTCCAACGTCTCCTAGCTCACTGTTTCCCAGCCTGTGGGTCGGGACCCCAAAGTGGGTTCCGAAGCCTCTGCAAGTGAGTCAGGGCCAGCCCTCCATAATGGCTGCGTGTCATGGATCCTGGCTCAGCCGAGGCTGACTATTCCTCAGATGAGGAAGAGGCACGGAGCAACCCCGCCTCCTCCGGAGTCAGCCCAGAACTGAAGCCTTTGCCAGCACCTGAGGGAGAAGAGGCCCCAGCGTCTGCATAGGAGGGGCAGCAAGGTGAAGAGCCTGAGCTGCAGTCGGAGGAAGAGATTGGTCCAGAGCCTAGTCCAGCATCCCAGTTGGAGACACCTCGAGGCCCGAGTCCCCGCCTCACTCACCTGAATGTCCCAGACGCAGAGCACGCCAGGAGGAGTGCCAGACTTCAGCTGTTGGCCAAAAATGCCAGGTGCCATCAGGAGGTCCAGCAGTGGGGCCAGGACACTAGAAGCCCACCCACTGTTGCCCCCCCCAAGCACTAAGAATACAGAGCATCACTCGCCCCAGCCTGAGAGTTCCTATCTATACCTTGTGGCTAATAGCCACTGATGAACCTCTGCTCCATATGCTTATCCAGTTCCCTCTTGAAGCTGTCCATGCTTGTAGCTGCCGCCACCTCCTGTGGTCTTAATATATCAAAAGGATTAATCAATAAGCAGATGTCCTTGTGCCTCAGAATGTTCTACAATGGGCTGGGGCTCTTCTGCAGACCTGTCCACGGCTTTCAAAATTTCAACCCCAAAGGAAGACGTTTTTGAAAAACACCGGGCTATGCATTTGCCAAACTAAGGCTGAGTTCAGACTGGCAATTTGCCACACTATAGCCACTTTTCAGCAACATTTCCCAACTGGATTAAAGGGGGCATTCACACAAGCACATCTGCCTGGCGTTCCCCACCCGTAAGCAACCCTTGCTGTTCTGCTTCGCTCCCATGTTAAAAAGATATCTGACAAAAGTGGTGGCAAATCCCGGAGAGCACCTTTATCCTGCATTATTCCACTTTCCAGAAGTGTGAACGCAAAAACAAAAAGCCGGGAGAAACCCGCTTCTATACTGTGCATCGGGTGTTTCCGCGCATAAGGCAGCAGCAATCAGATTGGCTGTGCTCCGCTCTACTGCCCAATGCGGTGCCAGCGCAATGGGGTCCACCCCAAATCAGCCAGATGTACTTATGCACATGAGCGCATATGCGCCCATACACACACAGAGGAAAAAGCCATTTACAGCCGCGCCTCTGGGCCAGCAGTCTGAATGCTCACACGTGCCTCCTCCCGGTATGCTCCCGCATCTGTCGGCTCCGTGTGACTGGGAAAACCCGGAACAGTTTATTCTGGGGCTTTTTTGCCATGACTGGCTCCTGCTGCAAACTGCCAGTCTGAACTCAGCCTAAATCTCTTACTTGAGGTTCATTCATTCTCTTTTTCAAGACAAGCTATGAATACGATTCTCTTCAATGTAAAGCTACAGGACAGATCCCCCCCATTAACTTTAATCACTGCTCATGTTGAATGGTGGGCCAGAAACCAACTGCAGGAAACTCCATTAAAATCTAGATTAAACACACACACAAAAGAAACACCAAACCTGACTTGAATTGCAAGGTAAACTGGAGCTTGCTGGTTTAGATTACTCTGCAGGCTTTGGTTTAATAAACAGGGGCCGCCTGGATGCTGATTTCCTTCCTGTCACACTTGATTTATGAGCTATCACAGCTTCAAGCTTGGAGGCAGGACGTGCATTAGAACATCTCTGTAGGCACTACGGAATCCTGTAATAGAGACATGGTCCCGATCCACTGAGGGCCAGTGTGCAAATCTGACTTTCTTGTAGACCTGTTCAGCCTTCCATGTCCCTGGAAGTAATATTCCATATGCAGGACATTGACTTGTGAAAACATGTGTAATTTGGGCAAAGTGGAATTATCCCAGTGATTAATTGTGTATGCTGATTCACCAACTAGCATGAAGTGCAAATATGTTTGTTTGTCTTGCATATTTTAAATTTCACTCTTCCTCAAAGGAGCTCAGAGTACCATAGGTGGATTTAAGCCCTTTTTTGTACTTAACAGAAACCCGCTACAGTATTTTAGGCAGAGAGAGAGAAAGAGAGAGACAGACAGACAGTTTGTCCATCCAGCCCTGGTCACCCATTGAGATTCATGATCAAATAGAGACTTGTAGCTGGGTATCCCCAGTTTGGTGTAGTGGTTAGGACCTCAGACGCTAATCTGGGAGAACCGGGTTTGATTCCCCACCCCTCCACATGCAGCTGCTGGTGTGACTGTGGGTCAGTCACAAGTTCTCTCAGAGCTTTTCTCTCAAGAGCAGTCCTCGAAAGAGCTCTCTCAGCCCCACCTACCTCACAGGATGTCTGTTGTGGAGAGGGGAAAGGAAAGGAGTTTGTAAGCAGCTCTGAGACCATGAGTGAAGGGCAGGGTATAAATCCAATCTCTTTTCTTCTTCTTCTATATCACACTGCTTCTCCATCCAACGTATCACCTGGTTTGCCTGTCTTGAGCTGTTCGTATCTGAAAGCAGAGCTGAGTCTCTGCAGAGCAGGATTCTATTTACTTTATTTATTTATTAGATTTTTTTTAGTTGCCACTCACCCAAATGGTCTCATGGCAACTGACAACATCAAAATCAATAAGGTAAAAGCAGCAGAAAAACAAATAACAAATATAAAACGTTAACATTAAATATTAAAATATGTGGCTATCACCATACCACTGTCATTGCCCTGAGCCTTGTGCATATAGGGGAGGATGGTCTAAAAGTCAAATTTAATAAGTAAATAAATAAATGGCTTACATTGTTATCTATTCTTTCATTAATCCTCCCGACAAGCCTGTGAGGAACATTAGGCTGACCAATGTGACCAGCCCAAGGTCATCCAACAAGCTTCCACAGCAGAGTGGGGGTTCTAACCTGGGCCTTCTGGCTCCTAGACAAACCACGACACCACAGAGTTTCCCTCACATGAGGCCCCATCCATCAGCCAGCAAAGAAGCAGGCACAGGGAGTCTGCTTCTTTCCTCTCCCTTCCAGAAGGTGCCCCGCTTCACCTGCCACTTGCTCTCTGAGATTGGAGAAGAGAGAGGAAAGGAAACTCTGGCCTTGGTCACCTGAGAGAAAAAATAAGGGCAATAGAAGAACCACGCCACTCTCAGAAACAAGACCAGATGAGTAGGATCTGCCAGACCCAATTATCACAGTGGTCTCCCTCCTCTACCCTTCTCCCTTCCACACCGTTTCCCTTGCGTGTCTTGCCATTTCCAGACTGCAAGCCCAAGAGCAAAACCTAGCACAGCCTTCACCCCCATGTCAATTTATTCCAACAGAGGAGATTAGCCTGGAGGCAGCAGCTTTATACCTCCAGGGCAGCTCTTATTGGCCTCTCCAGCCAGCTGATCTCAGCATCTCTGATTGGATGCCTCCAGGAGGGGCATATTTCCTCTGATGGCCACCTTCAGGAGGATGCTGTGGAGCAGAGGAGATGGAGCCAGCAGCTCTTCTTTGTAAACAACCTGATGTTATACAGAGCAAGGGGGGATGGCTCTGAATCCAAGTCCTTGACAACTGGAGGAGTTGAGTTTGAGACCAGGACAGGGCCTCACCTTCAAGACAGCCCCCAGATATGTAATTTTTGAGACTGTAAAACAAAAGCCCTCCTGGTTTCATCTTTCATGATATGTCACTGTTCATTGGCAGTGCTCACCCTCTGAATGGTGCCGGTGGAGATTCCGGCAGTTTAACAGTCCAATCTGATGCCTCAAAGAGATTCTTCCCGCTGGAACACCCAGAGAGATTGTAGCTATAGCAGCAAAGTCAGCCCCCTTTGGAAGACGATAGCAAGCAATCCTCCCCCCGCTTCCTTTGTCCCCAGTGCCCTCTTGAATTTGTCAAGGGCTAACATCATTCATCATCTTTAACGTCTGCTCTAATTGTGTTGTATTTTTAATGACAACTTAGTAAAACTAAGCTCCCTTGCTGACATTTGTCTAACCCTCTCGCTGTCGTAGAGCAGGCCTCTTCATCGGGTAGTCATTGTAGGAATTATGCATACAAACAAAGAACAAAATTGAAGGGGGTAGATATTATTGGGGTCGTGCCCCAGATCTGGCATATATTTACTGACTCTTGACTGTAGGGGCACCGACAAAGAGGGCAAAATGACTCATCCGCTCAAAATGTTTAGCGTGTTTGACGGGGTGCCTTTTTGCCCGAGTTAGAGCGGAACATTTTGCTAATTTCAAACAGGCGCTTAGAAATCAGCATATTCCAAGCAAACCATCAATTACCTTAAAAATATCTCACCAATCAAACATTTTTAACACTGCTCATTGTCCTAGTATTCGCCAGGCTGCTGTGGTTTCTCTGTCAATGTCATTTTTTCCCTCTTTTCGTCCTTACTGGCCTGGACCTCATTTGCCCTCGCTGGCATTACTCTGAGCGGCTACGGCAACAAATGTGATTTTGTGTGAAGGTGTCAACGATGCTGGCAGGTGTCATTTTGTGATAGCATTGCCAAAATCATGTAGTGACTCTTTGGAAGTCAACAATACATTGAAAAATCTGGATCAGGCATCTCCAACAGGGTGCCCCTGGGCACCACGGAACCCACTGACACCTTTTCTGGTGTCCTCCAAGTGTTTGAAGAAGAAGATAGGAGATTGGATTTATACCCCACCCTTCACTCAGAGTCTCAGAGCAGCTTACAAACTCCTTTCCCTTCCCCTCCCCACAACAGGTACCCTGTGAGGTAGGTGGGGCTGAGAGAGCTCTGACAGGAACTGTTCTTTTTTCAAGGACAGCTCTTTTCAGAACTATGGCTTGCCCAAGGTCATCCAGCAGCCGCATGTGGAGGAGTGGGGAATCAAGCCCGGTCCTCTCAGATTAGAGTCCACACACTCAACCACTACACCAAACTGGCTCTCTTCAGAAATGGGTGGGGCCAGATGGGGCTTTTGATCGCCCACTGGAGATTTGATGGGATGTGCAGATTTTCACAAGCATTGCTTCGGTGATGGCTACCACCACAGCAAAAGGATCTTCACTGTATGACTGAAGGTAAGCTGTGACAGCCATTTTGTGGCTGTGCCCACCACCCTGTGTCAGAATCCCAAAGGTTAGCACAGACTTAAAAAGTTTGGGGACCCCTGGTCTGGCCATAAAGGTTCTGATTCAGTGGTTATGCACTGTCAATACTAATGGAGTGTGCCTTGGACCCAGGCAGGATGACGGCATGGTAGGTCTGAGAAGTGAGCAAAGGCGCAAGCCATAACCAATCGTCTCCTCCCATGCTGCTGTCTTCCTTGAGTTATACACCATCCCTCATGGCTGGTTGTGACATATGTGCAGTGAGTTGGCCCTGGTCAGGAGCATATTGCAACACTGGAGCAACCTTGACGTGGGAAAGGGGAAGGAGATCTATTGTACCAGTAACCAGGCCAGTCACTGTCAGGGTATTTTGGACAAGTTTTGCCCCTAGACCAATATTGTTCTCAAGTGCTTTAATTTCCCCCCAGAGGATTAAATTGCATTCATTAATACATATTGGAGAACACACACAAAGCTGCCTTCTACTGAATCAGGCCACCGGTCCATCACGTTCAGTATCATCTGAACATTCCTAAACATTAGGAAAGACTTCCTGACAGTTAGAGTGGTTCCTCAGTGGAACGGGCTTCCTCAGGAGGTGGTGGGCTCTCCTTCTTTGGAAGTTTCCAAGCAGAGGCTAGATGGCCATCTGACAGCCATGCTGATTCTGTGAACTTAGGCAGATCATGAGAAGGGAGGGCAGAAGGGGTTGCCTCAGTGCTTAGTTCTTGTGGCCCTTTCTTACATACCCAGGAAATGCTGATCACCACTTTGGGGTCAGGAAGCAATTTTTCTCCAGGCCAGTTTGGCTGAAGATCCTAGAAGGTATTTTTGTCATCTTCTGGGCATGGGACAGCAGTCCCTGGGTGTGTGGCAGGGGGGTATTTGTGAATTCCCTGCATCGTGCAGGGGGTTGGACTAGATGATCCTGCAGGTCCCTCCCAGCTCTATGATTCTACGATCTACTCATACTGTTCAGGAACTCAGATCTTTCACATCACCTACTGCCAGGTCTTTTTAAATGGAGATGCCAGGGATTGAACCTGGGGCCTTCTACATGCAAAGCAGAAATTCTTCCACTGAGCCACAGCCCCTTCCCCTGAAAGGGCTTTGATACCCAAGCAGGTCTGGGCAGTGCTCAAGCCTACCAATGAGGTTGGAGCTAAATGCTCCATCTACCCCTGATGAGGCCAGAGGCTCAGAGCTGGAGGGAGAATTTATGTCTTCTGTTTACAGCTATACATAGATACTCCCCTTTTCTACCTAGTAAGTACCCAGAGCAGATGACAGCAATGGTTTCTCTTCCACCCTTTATCCTCACAACTATCTGGTTAGTCTGAGAGTCTGACCCAAGGCAGAGTGACTGGCCCATGGTCCCCCAGCGAACTCAATGGGAGCCACTTAGGATCAGCCCAGCTCTTATAGCTCAGCACCAGATTCTGTCTCTTGGTCAGGCTAGCGTGTGGCTGAATTTTGGGAACAAGCCAAGACAGGCAGGCAGATGGATAGGGATGCCAACCTCCAGATGGGACCTGGGGTTCCCTGGAATTACAGCTCACCTCCAGACTACAGAGATCAGTTCCTCTGGGGGGAAAAATGAATGCTTTGGAGGGTAGACTCTATGCCATTGTACCCCACGGAAGTTCCTGTCCTCCCCAGGATCCCTCTCCAGAGAACCAGTTTGGCGTAGTGGGTAAGAGCACAGACTCTAATCTGGGAGGACCAGGTTTGATTCCCCACTCCTGCTGGTGTGACATTGGGTCAGTCACAGATGTCTCAGAGCTGTTCTCTCAAGAGCAGTCCTCCAAAGAATTCTCTCAGCCCCACCTACCTCACAGAGTGTCTGTTGTGGGGAGGGGAAGGGAAAGGAGATTGTGAACCACTCTGAGACTCTGAGTGAAGGGCGGAATATAAATCCAATTTCCTCCTCCTCCTCCTCTTCTCCAGGAGTTTCCCAGTCTGGATATGGCAGCCCTACCCCCACCCACCCCCTGGTAGCCATGGGGAACCTGGCAACCCTAGGTAAAGGTAAAGGTTCCCTTGCTCGAAAGCCAGTCGAATCCGACTCTAGGGTTGCGGTGCTCATCTCTGTTTCAAAGCCAAAGAGCCAGCGCTGTCCGAAGATGTTTCCGTGGTCATGTGGCTGGCATGACTAAACATCAAGGCGCACGGAACGCTGTTACCTTCCCACCGGAGTGGTACCTATTTATCTACTTGCAATTTCTTGCTTTCGAACTGCCAGGTTGGCAGGAGCTGGAACTAGAGACAGGAGCTCACTCTGTCATGCGGCACTCTCAGGTCCCAAACTGCTGAACTACTGACCTTCCGCAGCCTGCAGTTCAGCATCTTAACCACTTGAGCCACCGCCTACAGACAGATAAATAGAAAGAGCTTTACTATTCAGTCTCCAAGAGGTTGAAGTTACGCCACCTGGCTGCTATTAATGGATACAGAAGAGAATCATCCACTGCCTGGCTGGCGTTAAGTTTCCCACGCCTTGCCAAACATGCAGGGGATCGTCCTGCCAGCAACCCCAGTCCGCCATCCTCTCCCAGCCCATTAATAGGCACTCAAGGCTTCTAATTAACTACATCCACGGTGCTGAATACACACTTCGCCCGGGGAGTGATGGATAGCCCCAAACTGCTTAATTGCAGGAGAGTTGCTATAAAAGTCCAACTTCTTCCTCGTTGCCACTCGCTAATCGGTCAGGGCATCTGCGACCGGAACGGAGTGGAAGGGAGGCCGGGTGCTGGCAGCTGAGCTCCCGCCCCAGCCTGGAGGGAGAGCGCAGTTAGATAAAAAAAAAAGCTGCCGCCTAATGGGATTAGCACACTGTTGACCGAAGCCAGATTGACATCCACGACTTGTTAGTTTTAAGGGACCAGTAGCAGGGGAGATCAGTCCAGCACAGCAAATCGAGCAGTGAGAGATACCAGCTTCTGCCTGGGCCCGGAGCTCAGTAGCATCTAAGTGGATTTCAGGAGCTTAAGAAGGGCATGGATTTCTTTCTGCTCAGGAGACCGTATCTGGGAAGGGTCCTTAGTTCTATAGTGGGAGGTCAGCAGTAGAGCAGCTGCTCTGCATGCAGAAAATTAAGAACATCAAAAAAGGTGGATCAGACCAGTGGTCCACCTAGTCCAGCATCCTGCCTCACACAGTGGCCAACCGGTTCCTCTGGAGGGCCAACAACAGGGCACAGAGGCCGAGGCCTTTCCCTGATGTTGCCTTCTGGCTCTGGGATTCAGAGGCGTAGTGCCTCTGAAAATGGAGGTCCCGTTCAGTCTCCATGCCTAGCTGTCACTGATAGACTTTTCCTCCATGAATCTATCTCATCCCCTCTTAAAGCTGTTTATTCCTGCAACCATCGCTGCATCCCAGTTCCAACCCAGGCATCTCCAGTCAGGGGCATCTCCAGCCGATGACTGGAAGAAGAGTCTCAAAATCCCGCCCTCCCCATTTAGCTTGGGTTGTCCTCTGTTGTCTTTATCTATCAGACCAAGGTCCAACCTGTTATTTCCAGCATCACTCAACCAGAAAGCCAGTTTGGTGTAGTGATTAGGAGCATAGACTGTAATCTGGGAGAACCGGGTTTGATTCCCCGCTCCTCCACATGCAGCTGCTGGTGTGACTTTGGGTCAGTTACAAGGTCTCTCAGAGCTGTTCTCTCAAGAACAGTCTTCAAAAGAACTCTTTCAGCCCCACCTACCTCACAGGGTGTCTGTTGTGGCGAGAGGAAGGGAAAGGAGATTGTAAGCTGCTCTGGGACTATGAGTGAAGGGTGAAGTATAAATCTATTCTTCTCGTCTTCCTCCTTGTCCTTGTCCTCGCCCTCGTTCTCCTCCTCTTCTTCTGCTTCTGGAAAGTGGTGATGAGTGGATCTCCCCTGTTCCTTCCCTTTATTGTTCTTCAAGTTTATCCTGCCTTTATCAATACTGATGCATACACTTCTGATCTGGATAGCCCAGGCTAACCTGATCTCATCAGATCTTGGAAGCTAAGTAGGGTCAGCCTTGGCTAGGATTTGGATGGGAGACCTCCAAGGAATACCAGGCTCGTGATGCTGAGGCAAGCAATGGCAAACAACCTCTGAACATCTCTTGCCTTCAAAACCCAACGGGGCCACCATAAGTCACCTATTGCTTGATGGCACTTTCCACCACATGTGTACACTGATAAAACACTACAGAAAAGCAATCTTGATGAGCTTGTAGGTGGCTAAAAAAATAAATGGAAAGGCCCTATCAGTGGTGGAAAGGGCTGTCAAGTCCCAGCTGACTTACGACAACCCTGTAGGGTTTTCAGGGCAGAAGGCAGATTCAGTTGGTTTATCATTGCCTGTCTCTACAGAGCAACCCTGGACTTTCCCGGTGGTCTCCTATTCACGTACTTAGCAGGGCCGACCTTGTTTATCTTCTGAGATCAGATGATATTGGGCTAGCCAGGGCAATGCATTAGCCGTGTTTTATTTAAGCTGCTGGGATTGTTTTATAAATGTATGAATGTTTTTACTGTTGTTCACCACCCTGAGCCCTATGTATTCAGGGAAAGGTGGTCTATACATTTAAGTGATCAATAAATAAATATATGTATATACGAATGCACGGTATATAACAAAAACAAGCCAGCCTCAATGCTACCAGTTTAGAAAACACAATAAAGACAACCACCAACTCATTTAAAACATGTTTCTAACATGAGAAACCATTTTTCTTCAAGGACAAAACTGCTCTATAAATAATTCTGTGTCTGACCAGAGATAATACATCGCCCACATGCTCAATGAGACTGGGGATTCTTGCTCTGCAGCCCTGAGAAACGATGGCCAATTTCTCTCTTATCCAGGAAAGACAAAGCAACCTTCCTGATCAGTTGTACCTCTGGTCCCTGTGCTCCTCATCTGCTCATTGAGGAGGAACAATGGATGCTGGAGGAAAAAGGTGGTTGGGGTTTTTTTTAATTCATTTTATTCTTTAATTTATTTTATTTGTTTTTCTCGATTATTGCATTGCAAGTTTTGATTTTTAAATCCCCCTCATCATTTAAATGGGGAGTGCAATTCCACCTGTAGCATTGTCTTGTTTTCCACCTAACTGGGATGCCACCTCCAGGGACTGGATCCTTGATTCGAATGGTCCTCCCCCCTGCCAAACTTCAGGGACAGAGGAGAAGGGGGTCTGATTTTAGTGGCAACGGCACTAAGACAGCATGACTCTGTTCCTCCTCAATCTATTCTGAATCTGCCTGCCTGCCTGCCTTCCAGGAGGTGCAAACAAAACATTTGCCCCTGTCCCCATCCCCCACCCCGCAGCTCAGTTAACCAGTGTCGATCCTGTGCTCTTGATTCAATGTTTCTCCTTGCTGCCCTTGATAACAGGATGGTGACCACTCAGATTAAACACTTCTAAAGGGTGCTGAGTGCTGGTTAAATCTGGGTCATGGAATGAGGTTCCTGAACATCATGTATTTCGCCTGCTCCCTTATCAGGTATAATCCTATATCTCCGCAAAGCCTTATCTGTGACAAGTTCCTGCACACGTTGCAGATTAGGGGATGTTCTTTGTGGGGGTTTTTTTGTGTGTGTTTGAAAGAAACAGCTTGAGTGATCAGGAAGGCAGCAGGGAAACACGGCCAGCGTTTCTGCTAATCTGTTTCCGTCTGGGTTCACGTTTCCTTGATAACGCTTGCATAATGATAATTTGCTGCTGCCTGGGCTGCAACTGGAGGATTTCTCTGTGGAAATTGTCTATGCCTAGAGAGGCGGGTTGCCAGTTCTGGCTTGGAAGATCCCTGGAGACTTGGGGGCAGTGCCTGGAAAGAGCAACGTCTGGGAGAGGAGGGAGCTCAGAAGGGATGTGACGATGCCATGGGGTCTGCCTTCAAAAGCTGCCGTCTTCTGGAGATCACTTGTAATTC
This sequence comes from Gekko gecko, assembly GCA_029375565.1. Taxonomy (NCBI): domain Eukaryota; kingdom Metazoa; phylum Chordata; class Lepidosauria; order Squamata; family Gekkonidae; genus Gekko; species Gekko gecko. Next base: position 35,508,367 of record JAPDNY010000016.1, on the reverse strand, counting down.
CAGGAGAACTCCAGGCCCCATGTTGAGGTTCATAACCCCAGTAGAAAGTGAAAAAGTATCGCAGCTGTCTCTGATCTGCTCTCCATCCCTGACACTGAGGCCTAGCCATATGATCCAGGGGGAGTTCAGTGTACAGAATTTCTTAAACTCACAAGGTATGGGAGGGGCTGACTCATATCAGGACCATGATGAGAAGAAGCAGAAGAAGAAGAGGAGGAGGAGGAGATTGGATTTATACCCCACCCTTCATTACCCGAAGGAGTCTCAGAGCGGCTTACAACCTCCTTCCCTTCCCCTCCCCGCAACAGACACCCTGTGAACTAGATGGGGTTGAGAGAGTTCTCTCAATGACAGCACTTTAGAGAACAGCTCCAAGAGAACTTGTGACTGACCCAAGGTCACACTAACTGCTGTATGTGGAGGAGGGGGGAATCAAACCCGGTTCTCCCAGATTAGAGTCCATGCTCCTAACCACTACGCCAAACTGGCTCTCTGAGGGGAGGGGGCTTTCCCCCCGCCAAAGGCATAGACTGCAATCCTAAACACCTTTTCCTGTCAGATTGCCTTGTTGGATAAAATGGGACTTACTTCCAAGGAGACACATGGTTTGGGATACACTGCAGAACTGCAAGCAGAGCCATGTATGACATCCATTTATATCTGGACTTCCTTCTGTCAAACTTGAGGTGCCTTTCAAAGGGTCCCTCAGGTGGTCTCCCATCCAGGCACGGACCAGATCCAAACCTGTTTCCACTTTAGCAAGGTGGCTACTTTTCAGCTAGTCTTTGGGCCTTCTGATCTGATCTAATTTATTACAGCCAGAGCCAGTAAAACAGTACAGCTCTGATATAAGAAAGATTAAAACAGTAATAACATAGCAATACTACAGAAACATCAACAAGAGAACATTAATAAAATTAGTAAAATAAAACAATATTAATAAGAGAATCATACAATTTTTTCAGCTAAAATAAGTTTACGTTTCCTAATATCTAAGCAACAGAATTTTGCCATGGCGTAAGTCGCTGAGCTCTGAACATCTTCTAGGAGGAATTTACAAAGGGCTTCCATCCTAAAGTCAAGATAAGACCGCCGAGGGCTAAATCTAGACAGAAAGGGTAGTATAAGATGGTCTCATTCCTCCTGATAGAATCTGCAGAACAGGAGGACACGAGTAACTGATTCCACCGTATTAAGCCATGCATGGGCATGTACATTCATGCATCGGAACTCTTTGGCTCTTCTTTTAAGACCATCTGTTGTGGTTAGATTTTTGAAGACGTCATTATAACCAAAGACTTAAGTGCTCTTGAGAATAATTATATGAGGTTACAACCAGCTTACCCCCACGCCTCCCTAGAGTTGCCAGGTCCTCCCTGGCCACTGGTAGGGCATGGGGGATGGTAGGATTGCCATCTCCAGGTTGAGAAACTCCTGGAGATTTGAGGATGGAGCCTGGGGAGGGCAGGGTCCTCAGTGGGGTGCCATGCCATAGAGCCCACTTTCCAAAGTATTCAATTTCTCCAGTGGGCTTGCTGAACTCTGTAGTCTGGAAATGAGATGTCATTCTAGGGGATCCCCAGGCCCCACCTGGAGACCGGCATCCCTACGCACCTCTGCAGCAACCGCCCAGGCTTCAGACTGCTTGGAACACTGCACCTCTGAAGCCATAAAAGCCAGGCGCAATCACTGTTTCAAACAGGCTTTGGTTAATAATACTAAACGTTAAAATAATAAGCGCAGATTTTTTATTGCCTCACTATAGCAAAACCCAACGGGACCCCCGAGTGAGTGGGCTATCTGCTGGCATTGATGCTAATGGGATTTATGTGTCTCTAACAGCCTAATAGCCCTCATAATTTTTACACCGTCCACATTAAAGAGTGGCAGGTTTCTGCTTGCTGCGTATTATAACACGATCTCTGCCGGTTTCCATTAACATGATCAGGTATTGATTTCTCAAGAGAGGGGCCGTGAGTTCATTTGTGACACAGCTGGGCATAAGGAAAACTTGGGAGAAACATTTGAGACATTGGAACGTTTTACAATTTATGTATACCTCTGGGCCCTTTCTTTTTGCTTCAACTTCCAAGTAGTAATACTACTGAATATTGCAATGCCATCATTTTGACATAATTCCTCCCCCCCCCCGCATTTTGGTTCTCTCTCGTGCATTTCAGACCCCCGAGTTGTTCACTTTGCACCATTTTCTGTTCCGAATTTGCTCGTCGAATTGATCCCCCAGCCCATGTTTTCCAAGCAGGATTAGAATCCTGGCCTTGCCAGAGAAACTGTGATCAGTGGTGTCAAAAGGAGCCGAGAGAATCGAAAGCGTCACACTCTACGTCTAGGAGAAGGTGATTGGCCAAGGTGACCACAGTCGCTCGAGACACCAAACTGGGCTGGAATCCAAATTGAGTCAGGTCCAGAGGATCCATCCCAGCCAAGAACTGCTTGAGCCGAAAGGCCACCACAGACTCAATCACCTTGTGCAAATGTTGCTTTTGTTTACTCAACAAGAGCCCGACTTGCGTGGATGTAAAAACAGAGAGTCACCTTTGGGATAAAGATACCTTCAGAACACATGCTTGGCCTGGAATACGTTATCACTGGGATGCGTGGCGCACACCCATCCCCAAGGAGTTTTACTAGCCATGCTGATTTTTATTTTTGCTTTTCTTTTGCTCGAGTGGGAATCTTCGAATCGCTTTGAAAGTTCACTTGAAATGAAATTCAGCAACAGCAGTAGTTAGCAACTGGTTCTAATCAACTGTGTCAGCGACGGTTGTGTCCTGCCGGGTCACTCCGTGTCCTCTCTTGTCAGTATGCACAATGAGAAACAAGCTCTGCTTCTTCTCCGGGCAGAATGCTTGATCATCCTTCTGTCTGAAGAGCAAGGTTTGAATCCGGTACTCCCTTAAATACCAACAAGATTTCCAGGGTATACGCTTTCCAAAGTCAAAGCTCCCTTCATCAGCTGAAATTACCTTCCTTTTGAGATTCTCTTTGATCACCAATTGTGGGGGGACCACCCTCAAACTGTGAAAGCATTTGATTTTGAACATTTGACATTGGATTGCGTGCATTCTAGTGTGGATTGCGTACATTGGATTGCATACTTTCTAACCTTGCTTTCCCTGTCCCTTATTCCTCATCTGTCATCCTGGTCACACAGTAAAGAATTAGTAAAAGAAAAGAGGTGTTTTCGATCCTACAGGGAAGGGACAGAAACTTGGTGGGTTTTCTTTCTAGCCTTGTTGATTTTGTTGACTGGCTGAATATTCATTCGTGGGAGCGCTGAGGTCTGGCTGGCAAATGCTTTGCGTATGTTCATTCTTGCAATGTTCAGCCAGGGCTAACTCCTTCCCCCACTGTGCACCCAGCAGAAAAAGTACCCAAGAAATGGTACTTGACTACAGACTGTAGTTGAGTCTAATAATTCCTAATTAAGGTGCCAACTCTGGGTTGGGAAATACCTGGATATTTGGGGGTAGAGACTGGGGTGGGAGTGGTTTGGGGAGGGGAGGGAATTCAGTGGGGTAGAACCCATCCTCCAAAGCAACCATTTTTCTCCAGGGGAACTAGTCATTGTCTGGAGATCAGTTCCAGTACTGAGAGGTCACCTGGCCCTACTTGGAAGTTGGTAACCCTATTTCTGACCCAAGTGCCAGGCTAATGAATGTCTTCATTTTTTAAAAAATCTGTTTTTACACCCCTGGCTCCCATTCTAAAGATTCAAAGTGGCGTACAATCGAAACATACAAAAAATAAAATCTAATTTAAACCAAGACATACAGTCTTTGCTTAAATTCTATTTGATTTAACCCAGCAGGTCTCCAATACGCCCTTGAAGCAGGTGATAAGAAGCCATGAGGTCATCCAAGGATGCTGCTGGTTCCAGCACAATGGTTCATACAAGTCTGTGGCTGTAAGTCACCAGCCAAGAGCCAAGGGGCTGTGCTTAGGCGTTCAGTTACCTGAAAAAAGGGAGGAACGAATGCTCAGTTCAGGGCCTACTAAGCCACCTTTGGGGTTCCCAGTTTCCTCCACACCATGTGCCTCTGGTTCCTCCCTGGCTTTAAATTACCCACAGAAATGGAGGGATAAATGTCATCATTGTCATCATCGTTGCTGCCACCACCACCGCTGCCGCTGCCACCACCACCACCTTCCTCCTCCTTATCATCATCATTTCTGCCATCAAGTCTCAGCTGACATACGGGAACCTCATAGGGTTTTCAAGGCAAGAGATGTTCAGAGGTGGTTTGCCATCACCTGCCTCTGCATAGCAGCTCCAGTCTTCGTTGACCGTCTCCCATCCGAGTACTAACTGTGGCTGACCCTGCTTAACCTCCTGCTTCAGTTTGCTTTCTTGTGAAGGTGGCTGGGCACCTCTCTCTCTCTCTCTCTCTCTCTCTCTCTCTCTCTCCAGGGCTTTTTTTATAGAAAAAGCCCAGCAGGAACTCATTAGCCTAACAGGCCACACCCAACAGCAGAAACTCATTAGCATGTTAGGCCACACCCCTGACAGCACATCTCATTAGCCTATTAGGCCACACCCCCATGTTACCAGAATTGTGGTCATCCAGCCACACCCACCTTTTGCTTCGTATTCTGTTTACCCTGTTTGTTGTCAAAACCCAGGGCTTTCTTTGTCGCAGGAACTCCTTTGCAGAAACCCCTAATGTAGCCAATTCTAATGAGTTTCTGCTGTTGGGTGTGGCCTATTATGCTAATGAGTTCCTGCTGGGCGTGGCCAACTTGGGAGCCAGCCAGAACTCCATTCCTGTGGGTTCCTGTCCAAAAATAGCCCTGGCTCCCTCTAAGCTGTGGAGTCTTGTGAACAAAAATCCTACTTTGTGAGCTACTGGCATTAAAGCTGTGAGCGAGCGATTTGAGTACTGCATAAATTAGTTTGCTCTGGAGCCGTCCTTCCTGAGCTATGACAAAAATATAGGAGCTGGAGGCTAAAAAACTATGAGCTACCTCACAGTAACTCAGCTTAGAGGGAACCCTCCCTCCCTCCCTCCCTCCCTCCCTCCCTTCCTTCTTGTTTACTTTCTGCTTTCAAAAGAGCCCTGGCACCCGGTGAGTTGACTCAGAACTTGTTATAACGGCAGAGTTTTCAGGATGCTGAATCAACCCCCCCCCAAGTGATGAGCTGCAGTCAGAGATAAACCCGAGATCTACATACATTAGGGCGTACAAATGTATGCTTAACAGACCAAGATGTAAACAGCCAAATTATACAAATTGGCAGAGAAGCACAGCTTTCAAACGACGCAGTAAGCTAAATGTTCAGTCTGTCTAGGAAGCAAGCGATGCAAACATGAGGCTGGAGGTTCGGAGAACTTTGGTTAAGCATTCTGCCTTTGGAAATCGCAGCGGGGAGGCAGAAATTGCAACCGCCAATGCGCCGAGAGAAGCTTTCAGAAACTGTCACGTCCCAGGAACGGCCGGATCACTCAATTTGGCTCAGCGGAGTTTTATTGGAGAGTCGAATGATTTCATTCCGGGCCGACAAAACACCAGAACGGATCAGGGAAGCGTCTGCAATTGACTCTGGCCGTGCCTAACCTGGCTGAACCTCTCGGTGTCCCCAACATCCCACTGATCCTGTGAGAGGGGGAAGTCTTAGGATTGTCCCACTGCCTGGACCAGAGGGCCTCTGAAATGGGATGCAGGGGTCTAGCACAGCCCCCTCCCCACTTGTGCCAGGAGTCTCCGTTTGTTTCCAGAGCCAACTAGAAAGCAGCAAGCTCTGAGCCTGCTCCAGATCTAGGGGTCAGTTCCCACGCCCCTGTTTCAAAGATTGTAGCGGGGACAGAATTGTGCTTAGAGTTGCCGACTCCAGGTTGGGAAATTCCTGGAGATACAGGGGGTGCAGTCTGGGGAGGAAAGGGTTGGGGATGCGAGGTACCCCAGGGGGCTATAATGTCACAGAGTCCCTCCTTGGAACCAGCCATCTCCCCCTCCCCCAGAGTATCAGCTGTAAGTCCAGAAGCTCTCCAGGCCCCACTTGGAGGTTCAGGTAACGGATAAATATACACTGCGAGAAACTTCTGTAAATTAATGCGTTCTTTTTATCATTAACATTCTATAAAGTGCATTGTGTATTCTTATAACACCCTAATCAGGGATGTATATTCAGTACATTCAATGTAACAATAACAATACAGTTCATGCAATACAACAACCGCCAGTCAATTTTGCATCAGTATTTTAAAAGTCAAACCCTGATGGAAAATTGACTGGTAGTTGTTATTTTATACACCCAATATACCTGATTAGGGTGTTATAAGAATACACAAGGCACTTTATAGAACGTTAATGATAAACAGAACGTATTAATTTGCAAAAGGTTCTTGCAGTGGTATATTTATTTGTTACTTGACTTTCCTGACACCGCAGCTCGGATTGCCACACCCACCTGGAGGTTGGCAACCCTGATTTGTGCTGCCCAAAGGCCATCCTTGCTGTTCTCCATTCTCCTGTTTTGCTGTAGGCAGCCGTGTCTAGTGCAGAATGAAAGCTATTGGGCTTCCCTTCTCTAACAGCAGGCAAGAAAGAAAATGCACGCGCCCGTATTTGTTCATTTATACCCCATGTTTCTCCCCAGGGGCGATCTCAAGCTCTGTCAGCCTCCTAACCTCTCTTTTATCCTCACAACAACAACGACAAGCCTGTGAGGTAGGTCAGGCTGAGAGAGAGCGACTGGCCCCAGGTCATCCAGAGAGTTTCATGGAGCAATGGGGACACGAACCTAGTCCCTCATCTGACATTCTTGCCACCACATCATGCTGGCTGTCACGCTGAGACCTCTTTCAGACCTGCTTGAGTGGATCCAGGCTTCCAACATAGTCCCTGAACTTCTGCCAAAGGGCCCGGAGTCTCTTATTAAAGAGGGTTCAACACACTTCTCAAAATTCTATGGGGGAGCTCATGGGATTTCAACCCAGTTTCCAACTCCACACTCCAGTCCCAAACTTCCCAAAGCGCAGGCTTTCTAATGGGCTGAATACCTGCCCTCACATGTTAATGCCACGTGCCTTCCAGGCCGAGAGTCTAATCGCGACTTGTATGCCAGTAGCATGCTTTTGTGTGGACATGGCTTTCTGCTGGGTAATCTTTAGCCAGGGGTAACTAGCAAAGGAGATTTGTGCAGCGGACAGGCATTTCGGGTATGAATGCAAATGGTTCCCTCGCATTAGAAAATCAAATTCTCTCCAGTTATTTGAGGTTAATGAGGATTTCTCAGAATGTCTGCATGCGGCGAATGCTTCCAGGCGACCGGCAGCATGAGAGCCAGGATGCAGGAGGAGAGACTGATAGCGAATACCATAATCTCTGCCCGCTTCGCTGTCTGAAGGCTGCCTTTCGCGTCATGAATGGGGACATGGTTGTGAAGCTACTTGGGACTGTTTGTGAGGCGGGCTAGCTGTCAATTAAAAAAAACAGGGTGGTGGTGGAGCACGGCAAGAAGCACTTCTTGGGCTGCCCCTTCTCAGAATGGTGCAGCAACCCATAAGCAAAGCTAGTTGCCAACCTCCAGGAGGGACCTGGAGATTTCCCAGTATGACAACCAATCTCCAGATGACAAAGATCAGTCCCCTGGGAGAAAAGGGCAGCTTTGGCAGGTGGAATCTCTGGCAAATGGGCTCTCTCCTTCCCAAACTCTGCCCTCCCCAGCTCTACGCCCTCCCCCAAATCTTCAAGTAATTCCCAACGCAGAGTTGGCAACCATAATAACCTGTGCCTGTTTCCTCAGGTTATCAGCCTCAAGGTGAGGTCTCAGCAAAATTACAATTGATCCTCTAGGCTACAGAGATCAATTTCCCCTGGAGGAAATGGTGGCTTGGGAGGGTAGAGTCTATGGCATACCATAGAATCTAGGAGGAACACGAGGCCCAGAGTGACCCATTACATCCTGGCTGAGCTCTCTCCCCTACAGAGAGTCTTCCATCTGCATGCACCACCTCCAAATCTCTAGGGATTTCCTAAACTTGGGGAAGAAGAAGAAGAAGAAGAAAAGGAGGAGGAGGAGGAGATTGGATTTATACCTCACCCTTCACTCGGGGTCTCAGAGCGCCTTACAAACTCCTTTCCCCTCCCTTCCCCACAACAGACACCCTGTGAGGTAGGTGGGGCTGAGAGAGCTCGGAGAGAAACTGCTCTTTTTCAAGAACAGCTCTGACAGAACTATGGCTTGCCCAAGGTCATCCAGCAGCTGCAAGTGAAGGAGTGGGGAATCAAACCCAGTTCTCCCAGATTAGAGTCTGCGCATTTAGCCACTACACCAAACCCTGTTATTTTCCCAAAGTAATTCATTGGGCCTCCTGGGAAGGGAATGAGGTTTAGGCCAAGTATCCTCTGCTGTATTCCCCCCCCCAGCCTGCCTCCTATTGTGGCGCTATCAAGGCATTTGCCTGCTTCTACCATCAGGCTACTTCCTGAGAGGTAAAACAGCATAGGCCAGCACTTCTCTTTGTATAGAATGAGAGCCCTTCCAAACCAGTGAGCCAGTAATATGACTGGGAGAGAAAAAACAGAGGGTACTGAAGCATTAATCAGCAACTATAGTTTATAGTTTATGGCATGAGATTCGGCTAGATGCTCTGGCTGGCTACTGTGCCTGTCAGGTCCATATCTGCTGAGTTGCTCTCTTCCCCTTTTAATTTTTCCCTTCCACTCACCAGCCCAGGAAAAAGGAACTTAAAGAAGGGAGGGATGTAAAGCAGAGCACAGCTACAGAGATTGCAGCCTGGTCAGAAAATGGCCCAAGTTCGTTCAGATCCAAAAATCAGAGGGATTTTGGATGTTAATGAGCAGGGTATGCTTGGCCTGGTTTTTGATTCAAAGGTAAGGTTTCCCTTGCTCGAAAGCCAGTCGAATCCAACTCTAGGGGCAGTGCTCATCTTCGTTTCCAAGCCGAAGAGCCAGCACTGTCCAAAGACATTTCTGTGGTCATGTGGCCAGCATGACTAGACACCAAGTGGTACCTATTTATCTACTTGCAATTTCTTGCTTTCGAACTGCTAGATTGGCAGGAGCTGGGAACAGAGAGGGGAGCTCACTCTGTCATGTGGCACTCGAGTCCTGAACTGCTGAACTGAGCCACCGCAGCCCCTGCGACTCTAGGTACCCCTAAAAAAGCCTCCCAGACCCACAAAGCAGATTGAGGGGGAAACCCACGCAAAATCCCATCCAAGCCGCATTTAGTGAGGGGAGTAATTGCGTGAAATGTGTCTCCCAGTGGAAATGAAAAACAGATTGCTCCTCTAAAACAAATAGCTTTAATAGCAAACCATTTTTAAAAAAGATGGGCACATCTCTGCGAGTGCCGATTGGAAATGGCCCTCGGGCAAGAGTCCTTCACAAGTATATTAGTTCAGATCCAGGCAATACTGGGGATTGAATTGTGTGTGCGTTGTACACTCCGTGGCTAAGCCCTCCTTTCCCCAGCCCAGCACAAGCTATTGCAGAAATAAACAACCTGAAAGCATTACTCAGAAGGAATTAATTCCCATTCCACCCCTGAGAGGGCTGTGAAACATCATTTCTCATTCTACGGCTCTTCCTGCACGGTTCTTATTATTTTTAATAGTTGCGCATAGAAGTCGGCACATCCTGCTTATTTCGTCTTCCCCTCGAACACCATTATGTTCCTTTCACTGAAAATAACTGCTGATCGGCGGGGATGAAAAGGTAACCTAAATATGGCCGGACAACTTATAAAAGGACCATAATTCCCACAGAAACAACTGCAAATGAGCCACATTCATAACAGCAATAATGCCACAGGCTGGCGACGGGCTCCCAAGTTTTCCCCGACCCCCATTACACCCAGAGGATCCACCCAATAGGAAACAGGCAGCCATTCTCGGGTTTGAATGCATTTCAATTTGTGGACTCTGGCTGCCGATCAAAGTTTCCGGACTCCCAAAGCTTTTGACTTTGTAATGCTCAGAGAAGATTTGTTGCGGCTTGATTCAGATTTCCTTTTGGTCTCCCCAGCTGTGATTAGATTTTGCTCTGGAAGTCTTGGGTCCTGTTTTAGCAGGGGGTGGGAGGGATTGCAGAATGTTGCTATTCAGCCCCACTGAGCACAGTTGGCACTCTGTTGATACCATATATGTTTATCTGAGGGAATGTGGAATGGTATAGTTTAGACTAAGCCCATCAGGGTACAGCAGGTTGAGAAAGAAGTACTTTTCTCCCTTTCTCACAATACAAGAACTCGTGGACACTCCATGAAATTGCTGGGCAGTCGGGTTAGAACAGATAAAAGGAAGTACTTCTTCACCCAAGGAGTGATTAACATATGGAATTCACTGCCACAGGAGGTGGTGGCAGCTACAAGCATGGACAGTTTCAAGAGGGAATTAGATAAACATATGGAACAGAAGTCCATCAGTGGCTATTAGCCACAAGGTATAGATAGGAACTCTCAGTCTGGCGCAGGTGATGCACTCTATTCTTGGTGCTGGGAGGGGCAACATTGGGAGGGCTTCTAGTGTCCTGGCCCCACGGCTGGACCTCCTGATGGCACCTAGTATTTTTGGCCACTGTGTGACAGAGTGCTGGACTAGATGGGCCATTGGCCTGATTCAACATTGGCTTCTCTTATGTTCTTATGTTCTAGATCTCAGAAGCTAAGCTGGGCTAGTGCTTGGATGGGATGCTACCAAGGAAAAGTCTGCAGAGGAATGCAGTGGTAAACCATCTCTGCTTTGTCACTTGCCTTGAAAGCCCCTTGCTGGGGTTGGCATAAGTCAGCTACTACATGAAGGCACACATTTATGTATGGTTGTCAACTTCCAGGTGGCACCTGGAGGTCTCCTGCTATTACAGCTGATCTATGGAGGAAGAAGACGAGGAGGAGGAGGAGGAGGAGGAGGAGATTGGATTTATACCCTGCCCTTCACTATCCGAAGGAGTCTCAGAGCAGTTTACAATCTCCTTTCCCTTCCTCTCCCCACAAAGGACACCCAATGATGTAGGTGCAGCTGAGAGAGCTCTCCGGAGAACTGTCCTTGAGAGAACAGCTCTGAAAGAATTTATGACTGATCCAAGGTCACACCAGTAGCTGCATGTGAAGGAGTGGGGAATCATACCTGGTTCTCCCAGAATCAAACCTGGTTCTCTCAGATTAGAGTCCGTGCTCCTAACCACTACACCAAAGTGACCGAGATCAGTTCCTCTGCAGAAAGTGGTTGCACTGGAGGGCAGACTCTGGGGCTTTATACCCCGCTAAGGTCCTTCCCCTTCCCAAACCCTGTCTTCCCCAGGCTGCACCCCCCAAAAAAAATCTTAGGTCTTTCTCAACCGAGAGCTGACAACTCGATTTATCTGAAAGACCATGGGATGGGATGCATTCATTGAATCTGAACACATTCATCTGCCTTGGTCTAACAAGGCCAGTGCTGTCTACTCTCATTGGCAGGGACCCACATAGAGGAGGTCTTCCGTATCACTCACTGATGGAGACTTTTCACTGGAGATGGTGGGGATGAACCTGGGACCTTCTGCATGCCAAGAAGATGTTCTGAGCCACTGCCCCTCTTCTGAGGCAGGAGAAGAAAAAGGACTGATCTGTATGGCGAGTGAGAATGGATGGAATCCTCACAACATGTTCAAAGGGATGATTTTTAGGCCATCCCAGCAGATTTTGAGGTCATCATTCCTTGTGGCTTCACCTCCTGGGAACACAAAGAAGGGAAAAGGACCTGGGTCTCTCCAGTAGCAGGGCTCTTCTCAATGTGACCATTGCCCAGCCCACAGGGAAGGTAGTTGTGGGGTTTGGCAGCCAAAGACTGATAGCCAGGGCAGTGTTCCCTGTGCGTACATGTGCGCAAACACACAAAAATCAAAGTTCTGCACTTGGGCGATGCAAAAAATAGCCCGTGCCAAGGGAAAAGAAAAAAACTTTTGTTCAGAATTTTACAAATGCGAATGCTTTTGCATCATTAATTCTGGTTTTTGAAAGTCATGAACACTGAAACATTAGAGCTGGAAAAGTTATTCACAAATAAACCCCTTTAGGAAGTGTTCCCCACACCCTTTTGTGCACAACTTTCACTGCCAGAAGGGACAGAAACTTGAGTTTCTCTTTTGAGCTCTGTGATGAAATGCATTTCATCCTGGGAGGCTGGCAAGCAGCAAACCTCCACTTGGTGTTTTAAAAGCTCCCCACCCTTTTCTCTGAGCAGAGAGCAGTTGGGAAGGAGAAAGTCCATCAATGGCTTTCCAGGCTCACCTTCATACAAGTGCTAATGGGTTTAGACAAAGGGACGTTGAGCTTCCCTCTCCTTCCCCCTCCTCCTCCTAGCAGGGAACAAAGATCTGGAGGATTAGAATGCTAGATAGTCTCCAGGAATGTTCTCCAGGAAGGTGTTGGAGGAAATGCTTCTCTGACTTGGCCTGACCGGATCAAGTGTGAAGGAGAAACAGAGATAAGAAAATCTCCTTGCAAGCAGAAGGTGCTCTCTTTCTTTGGGGATGCTTCATTGAGGAGAACTCTGAGCTCTGATTTGCAAACAGCCATATTGACAATGTGCATGCCTGGGAGACTGGGAGCAAGCTTCAAGGTAATGGGAACTCTATAGAGAACTGGAACAGCTAAGCTAAAGAGCCTGTCTTATATTTTAATAAATGTTTTAAACTTTTGCTGCTGGGAGTGGTTCTCCTTATCACATAGAGCTCCACCATTTTATACACACTGTTTTAAAAGGGGCCCCTTGGGAGGTTAGCAAGTAACTATTCCTCCAGGGACACCCAAGGCATTAATCTGTTCCCACAGTCACTGGGCAGTGGGAGACACAGAGGCAAGGCCTCAGAATTGAGAAGGGGAGCTGGTGGTCCTGATCCTCCCAGAGGGTAAATCCCTACAACGATCAGGTGGTGGTGGTGGGCTATCCCGGGAATAAAAGGAAAGCCCCTCCAGGAAGTTGAGAACCCCTAGGAGGGCAGGGCGGAACAAGACCTGCAGGCCAGAGCAGGCACAATTTGCCAGAAGCTGAGATACAGTTGCCATCCTCCAGGTGGGGTCTGGAGATCTCCCACTATCATAACCAATCTCCTAAGAACATAAGAACATAAGAGAAGCCAATGTTGGATCAGGCCAATGGCCCATCCAGTCCAATACTCTGTCACACAGTGGCCAAAAATACCAGGTGCCATCAGGAGGTCCACCAGTGGGGTCAGGATACTAGAAGCCCTCCCACTGTTGACCCCCCCCCAAGCACTAAGAATACAGAGCCTCACTTTCCCCAAAGTACCTATGGCTGACAGCCACTGATGGACCTCTGCTCCATATGTTTATCCAATTCCCTCTTGAAGCTGTCCATGCTCATAGCCGCCGCCACCTCCTGTGCCAGTGAATTCCATGTGAATTCCTGACAATAGAGATCAGTTCCCCTGGAGAAAAATGGCTGCTTTGCTGTGTAGATTCAATGGCACCGTACCCTGCTGAGGTCCCTCCCCAAACCCTGCCCTCCACAGGCTCCATTCCCAAAATCTCCAGGTATCTCCCAACCCAGAGCTGGCAACCTTAAGCTGAGATCAGAGTTCCCCCTAAGCTGTGGAGTCTTGTGGGCAAAAATTCTACTTTGGGAGCTGCGGGCATGGAAGTTGTGAGTGAGCGATCTGGCTACTGCATAAATTAGGTTGCTCTGAAGCCATCCTTCCTGAGCTATGACAAAAAATGTGTGAGCCGGAGGCTAAAAACCTGTGAGCTAGCTCACACTAACTCAGCTTAGAGGGAACACGGGCTGAGATGATCAGGCAAGGAATTCTGCACCATAAGAAGTCTGTCCTTTTTCTTTCCTTTGTTGCCACGTATGTTGTGGGAACTGCACAGCAACTCTGCCTGTGACATGTGTGTGTGTGGGGGAGCTACAGCATGTTGTGATACCAGCAACTGCAGCGGAGGGTAAAGCCGGTGATTTGTGGAGGCAGAAGGAGCTTCATTCCTGCCTCTGTCATCCCTTCCTTCGGTTGACGTAGCACAGCTTGCACGGTTCTCTGTTGGAAGGTAACACTCTACTGATTTAGCAAGAGTTTGCATGTTGTTTTCCCAGAAGGTAAAAACTGATTATTTCCCCCTTTCCATTATTAACTGACATCATGATCCCTGCATGCTTCTACCATCGCAGTATAGCCTGGCTGGATCTCTCCCCGCCTCCCCTCCTATTGCTATTCTAGAAGCGTATCGATGTAGACAGTTATGTAACCAGCGTGGCACGGTTTTATATTATTTTAATTAGATTTGACTAACTTGCTACAGGCGCAACCTAGACAAGGGTGCAAATGAACATCAAGTGATATATTGACAAGGTATTTCCCCCTTTTAAGTATGGGATAATTAGACAGGGGCTCAGGAGGACAGAGGCAGAGAGCAGCTTCCCTGAGGCTTAAGGAGGGCAGCAGGTCAGGCTGAATGGCGCAGATATAAAGACTATCAAAGGGGAGCTTATAAAATGAAGGATGAGAGGGAGAAAGTTAGGAGAGAAAGAACTCCTCCCTTCCTCTCTTGCGATGTTAGGCAGCTGATGAATTTAATGGGCAGAAGATTTGGGGGAGAGAGACAAAAGAAAATCATTCTTCACTCGATGAGCAATTAATTTATTGAACTCACTGCCACAAGAGGCACTGGTAGTCACTAACTTGAAGGGAGTTAGATGCATTCATGCAGGGTGGGTCCATCAGTAGCCAACACCCGTGATAGCTAAATGGACCCTCCATCATCAGGAGCAATCTACCTCTAAATACCAGGGGAAGGCTTTGGACCCCGTGCCACTGTCTGTGCCCTCTGGGAGAATCTGATCGGTCATTATGAAGAAAATCTCTATACCCAACTACAATCTAGATTAGATTACTGCAAAGTTCTCTGTATGGGGCTGCCTTTGAAAAGCACCCAGAAACTTCTGTTGGTACAGAATGCTGCAACCAGGACGTTGATTCCCACCTTGACCAATGCTCCCCTCTAAACTGAGGAGTCCTGTGAGCAAAAATTCTCCTTCGTGAGCTCCTGGCATTCAAATTGTGAGCAGGTAATTCGGCTACTGCATAAATTAGCTTGCTCTGGAGCCATCCTTCCTGAGCTAAGACCCAAATGTGTGAGTCAGAGGCTAAGAAACTGTAAGATAGCTCACACTAACTCAGCTTAGCAGGAACGCTGGCTCTTGACCCATCTACACTGGCTCCTGATTTGTTTCCAGATCTAATTCCGAGATTCTGGCATTGACCTTTAAAGCCCTATATGGCTTGAGACCAGCATACCAGAAGAATCACCTACTCCCTTATGAACATACCCCCTCACCAAGATCACCTTCCAAGGCCCTCCTCTGGGTGCCTGCAAAAGAGACCTCTTTGTTTCATCTGGCATTCCCTCAATTGTCCTTCCTCCCTGCCCTACTGTTTAATGACCCTTCAATGTGCTTTTCATATGCATAGTAGTTTGGTTTTAATTGTGTTTATGAACTGTTTTTTATAATGTTTTAACTATTAACTGTCTTGGTGGTGCTAATTGGGAAGAAGAACAGAAGAAGAGATTGGATTTATACCCTGCCCTCCACTGCCCAAAGGAGTCTCAGAGCAGCTTACAAACTCCCTTTCCTTTCCCCTCCCCACAACAGACACCCTGTGAAGTAGGTGGGGCTGAGAGAGCTCTGACAGAAACTGCTCTTTTTCAAGAACAGCTGTACCAGAACTATGGCTTGCCCAAGGTCATCCAGCAGGTGCAAGTGGAGGAGTGGGGACTCAAACCCGGTTCTCTCAGATTAGAGTCTGCTCACTTAACCACTACACCAAACTGTTTTGCGAATAAATAATAAAATACCAGAACACACTCCTAGTTGGTGAATCTACTGCAGGTTTCCATGGGGAGGGGCAAAATGAACCAATAATGTCCATGGCAGTGAGAGAGTAGAACTCCCCGCCCTCTGAGGAGGCTGCCTGTCACATTCAGTACTTTTCTCCCTTCCTCACAATACAAGAACTCGTGGGCACTCCATGAAATTGCTGAGCAGTCGGGTTAGAACAGATAAAAGGAAGTACTTCTTCACCCAAAGAGTGATTAACACATGGAATTCACTGCCACAGGAGGTGGTGGCAGCTACAAGCATGGATGGCTTCAAGAGGGAATTAGATAAGCATATGGAGCAGAGGTCCATCAGTGGCTATTAGCCACAAGGTATAGATAGGGACTCTCAGTCTGGGGCAGGTGATGCACTCTATTCTTGGTGCTTGGGGGTGAGGGCAACAGTGGGAGGGCTTCTAGTGTCCTGGCCCCACTGGTGGACCTCCTGATGGCACTTGGTATTTTTGGCTGCTGTGTGACAGAGTGTTGGGCCGGATGGGCCATTGGCCTGATCCAGCATTGGCTTCTCTTACGTTCTTATGTTCTTATCTCTGCATGAGTGTCCGCTCCAGGCAGACTCTGAACAGGTAGTCAGTCAGAAATCCGAGGTGGTGGATCCTTCCCAAAACAGATAACCCTGACTCTTTCAGACAGCTAAAAATAGCCCTGCTAAATGTGAGTTAGAGAGTTTTGTGGACAGCACATTGATATGAGGTGCCTGAAATAAAAGGAACATAGGGTATGAACCGTTAAACAGTTTTCCTCATGCAAACATTCTGGTCTCTCAGGCAAAGAACAGAGGAAGAGAAGAAGAGAAGAGACTGGATTTATACCCTGCCCTTCACTTGGAGTCTCAGAGCGGCTGACAAACTCCTTCCCTTTCCCCTCCCCACAACAGACACCCTGTGAGGTAGGTGGGGCTGAGAGAGCTCTTTCAAGGACTGCTCTTTTAAGAACAGTTCTGACAGAACTATGGCTTGCCCAAGGTCTTCCAGCAGCTGCAAGTGGAGGAATGGGGAATCAAACCCGGTTCTCCCAGATTAGAATCCATGCAGTTAACCTCTACACCAAACTGGAGAACCATCATGCCAGTGACAGTGGAAAGTTCCTTTTTCCCATTAACAAGCACAACATTTGCTGGAGGGGAATTTGGAGACTCCATCTTAAATAAAACATCCCATGCATTTTTTTTTTTTTGGAGGGAAGCTTAAAAAGAGTTTTGATAGAACCAGCTACATTTCTCCGAGGTGCTTTGTGTGTCCCCATCCTGGGTGTCTCCTTTGGAACTGCAGCAGATCAACTTGCCGTGGAGTAAGACGAAAGTTGCTTAACAAGAGACATAAATGGCTCCATTTCCCAGTCTGCGTAGTTTAATTCCAAACCCGCGCAACGGAGGAAGCCTTTGATCTCATTTCATATCTGCTCCTGTTTTTCCTTTGCCGAGCGGTTTTGCGAAATCCCAGGGAAAATCTTCCCTGCCGTACGCTCCCTGGCTTCTTCAGATCCCCAAATATTTTGTATTTCCTAGCATCTTCAAACCTAATATTAGTGTTTTGTCACAACACAGGTTTCCCCCCCCTCACTGCAATGTGTTCTGGTCTTAATGAATAATATATCATGCTTGTTGTTGGTTTTTTTTTAAAGGCAGATGGCTGTTTGTTTGTCTTTTTGGCTAATGCGTAACGCAAGGTGGGAAGAATTGTCCTTGTATTTGTCTTGGCAGCTTTAACAGATGCGGCTTTAATGGGAAACAATTGGACAGGCGCACGTGAGCCAATACTCTGAGGACCTGTGTTCGTGTTCCGTGTCTACCACTGTCCTGTTTGGTGGCCTTGGGCTTCTCCTTGACCCCAGGTCCTTCTCTCATTCTTTTGCTGACTGATTTAGGTTTGCAGGCACAAAAAAGAGTTCTAAAGAGAGATGGACAAAATAGGCAAAAGCACAGTAAGACAATGATTTAATTGACTGATTTGCTTCGTTGCAAGTGGGGGGGGGGCTGCGGGGACTCATGGGAGAGGGAACTCACCACACCCCATAGTCCCTCTCCTGTTTCTGCTCTGTTTTCTCCTCTGCCGGTTTCATCTGGGCTCACACTTCCCACCTGCTCAGTTGCCCCTCCCTCCCGTTGTCCATCTGCTTTTCTTCCTCGTCTTCCATCATTGGTCCTTTCCGCACTTGACTTTAAAGCCCGGTTCGACCCTGGCCCCGAACTTACATTCTACACTACACTCGAGTTCACCCCTGTAATTATCTCGGGGTATTTTTTTTGTTTCCACATTACATTGAGGTCACCCCGGTTTCACCCAACATTTGCCCTGGCATAAACGCATGCTGTTATAACCAGGGATAAATGCAAGGTATTGTGTCCCGAGCTGAACTCTGATAAAACCAGGGATGAGATCCAAGTGCGGAAAGGACCATTGTGTAGCGCTCGCTCTTCCAGCCTGCTCACTCTACCCATCCACTCACCAGCCTGCCCACCTGGTCTGCTCCTCCTTCTTCCCTTTCATTCTCCACTACATTTTCTTGCTCTCACTTTCCTCCTTGCCTGCCCAGCTTGGACTCACTGGGAGAAGCTGTGGCTCAGAGGCAGAGTATCTGCTTGGCACACAGAAGGTCCCAGGTTCAACCCCCAGTCTCTCCAGTTAAAAAGGACCAGATAGGAGGTGACATAAAAGGCCTGTACCTGAGACCCTGGAGAGCCAGTCTGAGTAGACAATAATGGTTTTGATGGACCGAGGGTCTGATAAGGCAGCTTCATGTATGTTCACCTTTTGGCTCATGATTTGCTCTTCACAGTTGTTCATCAGCTTGCCCAAACCATCTTCCTTCCCTCCCTCCTTATGCTTGGCCACTGGTCTTCTCTCACTAGGGCAGCCAACTCTGGGCTGGGGGATTCCTGGATATTTGGGGGTAAATCCTGGCAAAGGCAGGATTTGGGGAGGCCAACATCCTCACCCCCATAAAGCTGATGGGCTGCCTAAAATTCACCACAAATGTGAAATTTGAATCCGGTGCTTCAGAGTTCATAACTCCATCTGTCAAGCAGCACAGTCCTATACGATCTTACTCAGGGGTAAGAAGACCCAATGAACACAATGGGGCAGACTCTCTAGCAAGAGTGAAGGACAGCGCAGACTCCATCCCAGCTCTCCTGCAAAGGGGTGCAATTTAGTTGGGCAGGTTTTGGTGCTCTGTGACCAACTTCACATGTCAATTTGTTTCAGTTTTAGCAGATCCTGGATACTCCCCCCCCCATTTCCTGAAAGTTTGAATAACTCCTCTGATCAGATCCCAGAAGTCCAAGAAATTGCTGAATGAGATTTCCAGTGATCAGGGAAATAATACTAAAGTCTTTTTATTTTAATTTCTGTTCTAATTTCTGCTTACAGCGATAGCTGTATGATCAGTACTAGGTAGATAGATAGATAGACAGACAGATGGATGGATGGATGATAGACAGGCAGACAGTGGGTGATGATGATAGATAGATAGACAGGCAGACAGACAGTGGATGATAGATGATAGACAGACAGTGGATGGATGATAGATGACAGACAGACAGACAGACAATGGATGGATGGATGGATGGATGGATGGATGGATGATAGATAGACAGACAGACAGACATTGGAAGATAGATAAATGGATGGATGGATAGATGGATAGATGATAGACAGGCAGACAGTGGATGATGATGATGATGATGATGATAGATAGATAGATAGATAGATAGATAGATAGATAGACAGACAGACAGACAGACAGACAGACAGACAGACAGGCAGGCAGGCAGGCAGGCAGGACAGGCAGGCAGACAGACAGACAGACAGACAGACAGACAGATGGATGATAGATGATAGACAGACAGTGGATGGGTGATAGATAGATGATAGACAGACAGACAGACAGACAGACAGACAGACAGACAATGGATGGATGAGAGATAGATAGATAGATAGATAGATAGATAGATAGATAGATAGATAGATAGATAGATAGATAGATAGATAGATAGATAGATAGATAGGACAGACAGACAGGCAGGCAGGCAGGCAGGCAGGCAGGCAGGCAGGCAGGCAGTGGAAGATAGATGGAGGATAGATGGACAGGCAGTGGATGATGGATAGATGATAGACAGGCAGGACGGATGATGATAGATGATAGATAGATAGATAGATAGATAGATAGATAGATAGACAGACAGGTAGGCAGGCAGGCAGGCAGGTAGGCAGGTAGGCAGGCATGGAAGATAGATGGATGGATGGAGGATGGATGGATGGATGATAGATAGGCAGTGGATGATAGAGATAGATGATAGACAGACAGTAGATGATGATAGATAGATAGACAGACAGACAGACAGACAGACAGACAGACAGACAGACAGACAGACAGACAGATAGGCAGGCAGGCAGGCAGGCAGGCAGTCAGGCAGGCAGGCAGTGGATGATAGATAGATAGATGATGGATGATAGATCGATGATAGATGATAGATGATAGATGATAGATGACAGACAGATGGTAGATGCAGATGCAGATGATGATGAAGATGAAAATAGATATATGATAGATGATAGAATGATCAATCAGGGATAGGACTTGAAAGGTCCCATAGCTATCCAAATGAAGCATATATTTATATTGAACATATTTGAAGAATAAGAGACCTCCTACAAATTGGATCCATCTGCACTGATCTATCTCTGTCTATGTGACATAATGGCAAGCATGTTGGACTTGCATCTGGAGTATCCAGGTTCAAATCTCCACACTGCCACAATACTTGCTGTCAGCCTGTCCCACCTCACAAGGTTGTTGTGAGGATAAACTAGAGAAGTGCAACCATATGCAACTGACAGCCTGAGCTCCTCAGTGGAAGAGGGGGATATAAACACGCGAAAAACTTTTGAATCCAGCTTTTCTTTGCAGAATTTGAACTGCTAGGCCTCTTTCCCCCACCCCATGCATGTTTTAGCACTGAGTCATTTATTCCTGTATTTATTCTCCAATGTACCTCGGGAGACAGAAGCTCCCTCCTCCCGGGCTGCTTTGGTAGTTCTGAAGAAGTCAGCTGCGTCCCCTAGGAACAATCTTGCATCAGTAAAACGGCTGGTCCCTAAGGTGGTGCAGCGTTTTTTGCTGTTCCAGACCCACACGACTCCTCTCTAGACATTTATCTCTGTGCAAAAACTGCTCAATATGTTAATACGTGGAGTGATTCAGTCCAACTGGAGCCAAAGCTGCTGATGTGGAGGAAAACCAACAACCATTCCTCTGTTTCCCCTCCAGGCCCATTAAAATTTGGCATCCTGCAGTCAGACTGTACCTGAACCCGCTCCGACTCTCCACAATGCAAAAGACCCATCTTCCCCCCCCCCCCCGGTGTCACCCATCTAAAGCTCAGAGGAGCAACTCAGTTCCACAGCCCGGCAACCGCCGCCTTCCTCCCGCCTGCTGCTGTACAGCTCAGAGTACATTATGTTTAATGTGAATCGGCAACTTGTAGTGGCTTAGAGAGTGCTTAAGGCAGAACAAGGGAAAACAGAGCAAAGTGTGAGCTGTTCTATTTACATAGGCTTTTGTCTCCTTATTAGCCAGCCACTCCAGTATTCTGGAGGTGTACTCCAGGGCTGGCTCTGTGAAGTAGCTGGGATTTAATTCTAGAGGTAACATTTCCCTCAGCCCCCATTGAGAACAAGCAAAAGAAACATCAACACAGAGAGAAGGGGTGCCTTGGGGAATGGAAGGTGTTCAGCAGGATGAAGAAGAGATTGGGTTTATACCCCACCCTTCGCTACCTGAAGGCGTCTCAGAGCTCAGAAACCTCCTTTCCCTTCCCCTCCCTACGATAGACACCCTGTGAGGTAGGTGGGGCTGAGAGAGCTCTTTTGAGGACTGCTCCTGAGAGAACAGCTCTGAAAGAACTTGTGACTTGACCTAAAGTTACACCAGCAGCTGCATGTGGAGGAGTGGGAAATCAAACCCAGTTCTCCCAGATTAGAGTTCACACTCCTAACCACAGCCACAGATGAATCCTCCCGAGCAGCTACAGTGTGTGTGATTAAATAATTGTATGTTGTCTCCCTATCCCCACAAAAATTGTTAGTACCTGTCTTCCTGAGTAACTGTAAATCGCTCTGAGCCTGCGTGAGTGGGAAAAAGTGATTAATAAATTGAAAGTATTATTATTATTATTATTATTATTACACCAAACTAGCTCTCATGCTTAAAAGATTTCTTGGAAGAGGTTCTTAAAAGATCTCTTGGATTGGAATGGAGACAGCAGGTGCTCCCCCCTCCCAGGAATATGGGGGAGGACAGTGGTGGTCCAGGGTTCTAGAGTTCCCACAATATAAAGACTCACGGCTGGCTCACAAGAGGATGGAATCACCTGCATATGTGTGTGGGCAAGCATAGCTTAATCACTGCAGACAGTGATTATGATGTCTCAGGAAAACAAGGATATTAAGGAGAAACAGAAGCTTTGTCATCAGACACAATGATATATACAAATGTATGAGAGCCAGTGTGGTGTAGTATTCACAGGGTCACAGTAGGATCTGGCAGATCCCAGTTGCAATCCCTATTTCATCGTAGAAGCTCACTGGGCGACCTTGGGCCAATCCCTGCCTCGCAGCCCCTAACCCACCTCAAAGGGCTCTTGGTGGGAGTATAAAAGGTGATTCACGTGGAACTGCAGGGCTGGGCTTCTCTAAAAGTAGCTAATTCTAAGAGCAAATCATTCTTGCCACAAATAGTGAAGGGTGGTCTTTGTAATTCTGTCTGATGTTGAGGAACCTCTTGTCTAACACCTGCTATGGTTCTTGGACATGGTCCATTTGACAGTTTGTATAAGTACTGCATAACTGAGGGATGGGGGTTGAGATTCTGTCTATGCACACGTGAAACTGTTTTGGCATCTGTCCACCTGAAGAAGACAACGGCTGGAGTAAGAAGCTTGTTCCAAAAGAAACCAGCAATTCTTCTACGTGGCAACCACCTCTCTTTCTCTCTCTCTCTCATGAATGTCAAGCATCTCCCGCTGAGACGCCCATTGTAGTCAAAAATTAATTTAAAATACAAAATTTGGCAGCCTTTCAAAATGGGAATGCTGAGAAGTTTCAAGCTGCCCTTTTGAAAGCTTATTTTAAAGAATGCTTTAAAACACAAACCTTGTTATTTACACCGAAAGCAATAACTTGATTCTTTTTTACTTTCCCCCAAACTCCCTAAATTCAACAATATCCATAACTGAAAATGGTGTAAAAAAATCACTTCAGGAGATTAGATAAGTTTCTGCAAACAAACAAAGTAAGGAGATACTTTCCCCTCCCCAGAGTTTATTCTAGCTCTATTATTTATTAGTCTTTAGAGCTCCAGGCTGTGTTCACAGGTCCTGGATTCCCAGAAGGTCAACCATCCAAGTTTTGATCAGATACAGACCTATTTGATTTCAGCAAGGTGTCTGTTTCATGTACCTTTCAATCATTCCATAGGATCAGTTCTGTGTCTGGGGTAATCTATATTTAGGTCCCTGGAAAAAAAAATGATAAGGCTTTCATCATCATCTTAAATGCAAAGTTTTTGTCTTGGGTTTAATTTTGAGAAAAGAGAGGAGCTCTACAGTATTGACATAATACATTTTTTAAAATACCATCATGGCTGTAGTATCAGTGCCCTTAAATGTCAGTTTCCCTGAAGACCAGGCATCTACTCCCTATATTACCATTTGAGGGAGGAAAGTTCAAGTAGTGGCCCAGACAATCAAGAGAACTTTGGAGGCTTTCTATATCTGACATGACATTCTCAGAGCTGCTGCACTACCTCACTCTAGGTAAATTATTGCTGAAGGAGGCTTCCAGGTTCTTCCTCTGTGCTGCCAGACTTCCTGGTTCCTACCTGTTTGCCTTCTGACTGAGCTCTTCCTGTCTGCAATCAAGCCTGAATGTCTTACAGGACTTCTTTGATTCCAGTAAGTGACCCTGAAGTGATCTTGATCAAGCATTAGAGTCCCATTGTTTCTGAAAGTGTCCAAAGTACAGCTGAAAGAGCACCACCTGTGGGTCTTCCTGAGGTCTGCTTCTGAGGCCAGTGACTACTCTGCCAAGGTGAGAGCAAGATAAAGAAGCTGGAGCCCTCTGACCTGATAATACTAGTGACTCAAATCCCTTTGGACCTTGGAACCCTTCCACGAAGACAGTGGAAAACATTATGGAGATGCAGCTGGAAATTGACTTGTCAAGATCAGGAAAGGGTCTCAATATCAACTGTTCTATCTGTGACAGGGATGCCATCCAACTGGAACCATTTTCTCGGAGCAGGGTTCTTACAAGCAGTGTTTCCATGACCATCATTTCCATTATCTGCCATCCACTGTACCATTTCAGCGGAGTGGGGAATGCACCCAGTGCAACATCTCAAAGGAATGGGAAACAAACAAACAAAAAATAACACACAGCTAGAAATGTATTTCCTGTTGAAACCAATGAAATTTATCTGAAAGTTTTAAAAAAATGAATCCAAAGGATGTTATAACTTGCATAAATAGGTATAATAGGCTACGGAACTATCTAAACATTACTTTTTATCCATAATGATTAACACTCACCTGCAAGCCATTTCAGGCTCCTCAAGATGTCAAAGAACGAGTCTTCCAAGGGCCTGAACTTTTAAAAATAAACATGCACACCCAGGGCTCTTTTTTTTGTATCAGGAACTCCTTTGCATATTAGGCGACACACCCCTAATGTAGCCAATCCTCCAAGAGCTTACAGTAGCCCCTGTAAGAAGAGCTCTGTAAGCTCTTGGAGGATTGGCTACATTAGGGGTGTGTCGCCTAATATGCAAAGGAGTTCCTGCTACAAAAAGAGCCCTGCACACAACCTTTCTAACTCTTGGCTGAGTGGTTGGACTTGGTCAGTTATCAGGTGTGTGCTGTTATTTAGCACTCAGTTAAGGTCTGACATGTGAAAGAGTAACGTCTGCACTCTGGTGGAGCTCTCCTTGGTCCTGAATACCCTGCTTCTCTTATGTGTTACCTGTTGCATGAGTTTCTGTAGCTAGATAGCCTCTGTGCCACTCTGGGGCTTCACCCATCACCTTCATAAGCCTCAGCCAGACTGTTGTAGGATCAAGAGTTCTATAAATGCCAAAGACTTAAATTCCTTGGATTTTCTTTTTTTACTTTGCATATTAATAAGCTGAGTAGCTTGTTCGAGGAAGCAAAGCTGCATGTGGAAACAAGCGATACCATAATCTTGTGCACAGGGACCAGTTTGGATGTTATTCAACTCTGGTGACTACACTGAGTTGTTTGATAAGATCCAGTGGGAAACAGCAAGGGAAGGGAAGGGGGAAAGGCAGAACCTGAGAGGACTTGGTTTTCCAAAGTCTTTAATGCGGCTTTTTAAAAACAACTCAGGAATAAAGTTGAATTTATCAGCTAGGAGAAAAAGGGGATTGGATTACATCCAACCATCCACAGACTTTGTGAAGTAGGACTTCCCCTTGTTTCCCCTTTCTGCTGCAGCCTGTTGATCCCTCTCAAACTAGCCTTAGGAAAAGCAGAGGCAGCAAAATGTGGATGTACTGTGGGAAGGAGGAAATTGGTGGAAACTGATGTCCCCGCTTGGCAAGCAGAAATGCCACTGTTGAAGGAATTGCCTGGATGGGTACACCCCATCCTCAATTGTGCTTGAAGCATTCTCTCAATGCAGAAGTGTATGTGTTAGACCTGCGGGGAGGGGAGCAAAGTGGTCACTGCATTAAGGTTTAGCATCTAGAGGCCCCAGGACAAATTCTGGCTTCCAGAGGGCATTTCGAAAAGCAGAAAGAATCAATGGTTGTTGTAACAAAATTAGCCAGAGATCAATGACTTTGAATGAACACCAAAATGACTGCATTCTGGTGAGACAATTGACCTGGATCACACAATAATGCATTTTTTTTGCAATCCTTCAAGTCAGATGACAAAAAATAAATTGGACTACATGACTGGAGAGGTGTACTGCAGTTGCTAGCCCTGGAGAGAACTTGTGTCCAAAGGAGCCAATAGGGTCCCATTGGGTTCTATAAAGCTGCTAGCTCTGGTCTGGGTCCTTGTTCTGAAAAATGTTGCTGTGGTGTAGACTGCCTGAAGGCTTGTTGAACTGCCTTGTTGAACTGCCTATTGTTTTCCAGGCTGGCATCATGAAAGAAGAGACTCTCAGATATTTAACATGGCCTCCGGGTACCGGTTTCCCAATTTGTTCCCTGGAAGTTCCTTCCAGCCTTCCAGCTCCATAGGAATCATGTGAATGAGTCAATAAGAGGTGACCCTCGATGCCCTTGATGGAGTGTGCTGGTGAAAGCTATTGTGCACATGTAGTCACTGAAACATGTTGCATAAAGATCCCCGGGGATTCCAGCTGCGGAGTTACAGAGTGCTTTGATGGTGGGAGCTCGAAAGACAGTGGCTTATAATGAATGTACAGGGAGATGGCCCAGGCTTGCCCAATCCTGCCAGATCTTGAAAGCTAAGCAGGGTTGGCCCTGGTTTAGTACTTGGATGGAATAGGAGACCACCAAGGAAGTTCATGGTCACCACACAGAGGCAGGCAATGGCAAACCACCTCTGTTCATCTCTTGCCTTGAAAACCCTACAGGGTTGCCATCAGTTGTCTCTGACTTGATGGCGCTTCTCAGCTCTGCCGTATGGGGGAGGCAGCCTTGGAACCAGGAAGGCCTGGCAGTCTGTGGGAATTGGATCTGGCCTCCCATTACCACCCCATTTTATGTCCTTGTCCAGCCCAAAAGTAGATAGGAAGAGAGGAGAGAGGACAAGAAAGTCCACTTTTGGGGAGCTGTCCAAGTGCTGAAACCTCCATCATGGGACTAGGAGGTGATAACAGGATTTTTTTTTATCCAGATAGTTCCGGGTGGTCAGCCATGTTGGTCTGAGGCAATACTCCCTCTGAGGTGTGGAGTCTTGTGAGCAAAAATTCTACTTTGTGAGCTACTGGCATTAAAGTTGTGAGTGAGTGATTTGGCTACTGCATAAATTACTTTGCTCTGGAGCCATCCTTCCTGAGCTAAGACAGAAATAGGTGAGCTGGAGGCTAAAAAACTGTGAGCTAGCTCACACTAACTCAGCTTAGAGGGAACATTGGTCTAAAGCAGTAGAATAAATTTAAAGGCCAGTGGCACCTTTAAGACCAACAGAGGTTTATTCAAGGTATGAGCTTTCATGGTCTTGCAGGTGCCACTGGACTCTAAATTTGTTCTGTTTCTTTTATCGAGATTGCTTCGTTGCCTGTCAGCTTGCTGCACCATTCCAGGATGAGCCCTTTGCAATGTTTTTGCCAGCATGCAGTCAGCTGCCATGGACTGTGACTTGTTGCCTTCACTGAAGATAAGCCTGTAAGCCAATGGAGAGAAAAATTAAGAGCTCCTGAGAGAGATTACCCCCAAATAATCGACTCTGAGTCATGGATCCATTGCATCCACAGCTGCTGCCATCTCCCAGGAGAGCCAGATCCATGCTCTAGAATAAATTCAGCAACACCTTTTCTTCAGATACAGATGGACCCTGCCCTCTCTATCTCGCTGAATTTGAAATATGTGCATCGGAGTGGTTTCCACCAGCATCTCTGTAAACTCAAAAACTCTCAGTGGAGTTATTTCAAAAGTGGAGGCATGCTGGAGCCAAACCAGATGTTATGGCAAGCATTCAGCTCCTGATGAAATGTCTGCATGTGGCCATCTCATTCCCCTAACAATTACAAGTGGGTTGGGGAGGGTCTGTGGCTCAATAGTAGAGCATCTGTCTTACACCTGAGACCCCTGGAAAACCACTGCCAGTCAAAGTAGACCATATTGACTGGATAGACCAATGGTGTGACTCAGTAGAAACCAGCTTCATTGCTTATCTGAACTCTTGTGAAGAGGAAAAGAGTAGAAGAGATTGGATTTATACCCCGCCCTTCACTCAGAGTCTCAGGTCGGCTTACCATTTCCTTTCCCTTCCCCTCCCCACAACAGACACCCTGTGAGGTAGGTGGGGCTGAGAGAGTTCTGAGAGAACTGCTCTTTCAAGAACAGCTCTGACAGAACTATGGCTCGCCCAGGGTCATCCAGCAGCTGTGAGTAGAGGAGTGGGGAATCAAACCCGGTTCTCCCAGATTAGAGTCAGCACACTTACCACTATCATCATGCAAAGTCACCAAAAGAGTCTGCATCTCCCCACTCTATGTCAATGGCTGCCAATATCAAAAGGATAAAATGGGGGGAATGGAAAACCGTGTATGTTGCCCTGAGTTCCTTAGAAGGAGGCCTCACAGATAAATGAATGCTCCATGCAGAATAGGTGTAAATGCCCTCAAAATGCATCTCCTTTTGAATGCAAGTGCATCCTTCCAACTCTGAGATTCTATGATTCTGTGATCTAGGCTGATCCTGCATTGAGCAGGAGGTTGGACTAGATGGCCTGTATGGCCCCTTTTGACTCTATGATTCTATGATTCTATCAGTGTGAGTGCAGTTCTCAAACCAAGAGAAATGGGCAAGGTTCATTTGATTTTCAAACAGTTTATGTGCAAAAATTGAATCGTCATAGGGGAGAAAAACCCTAAATGGTGAAAATGTTCTCCTTTTTTTAAAAAAAACAAACACTCCTGTGTTCACTACCATAGTGGTGATGGAAAGTGCCACCAAATCTCAGCCCACTTTCCAAAGCAAGAGACATTTCAGAGGTGGTTTGCATTGCCTGACTCTGCCTGGAGTTCCTTGGTGGCTTATTTATTTATTTATTTATTTATACATTCTATTTCTACCCCGCCCTCCCCGCAGGCGGGCTCAGGGCGGCTTACAAAGGGCAACCAATGCCAAGGAAACAAGTTAAAACATAAGCATATACACATATAAAAATACTAAAACGTACCCACATCATAAGTGCTACTGTCTCAACCCGATGGCTTCAGATGAACATTAGACACAGCAGTGTTAGACCCAATCCATATACTGACCAGGGCTGATTTAGCTTCCGAGATCTGATGAGATGAAGCTAGCCTGGACCATCCAGCCCTGGGGAGTCCCTGCCCTAACTTCCCCTTTCTGTTGACGTTTTGCCACCGTTTTTATTTCTTTCTTGTTCTTGAGTTGAATGCTTGTCTGATAAGTCATATCTCACAGGGATGCTGACCCTGCATCCCGCAAGGATACAGGCTGACCCGGCTCAGTTCTGAGATCTGATCAGATTGGGCCAGCCAGCTCAGGCACGTCCCTAGTATGATGCTGTGCATTTCACACCCAGCGTATTCACCAGTCAAACTTACTGTGTTTGACTGTGAGAATTACGCATGTGCCGATCACTGGCCCGATCCAGTTTAGCATGTTACAGCCTG
This sequence comes from Gekko gecko, assembly GCA_029375565.1. Taxonomy (NCBI): domain Eukaryota; kingdom Metazoa; phylum Chordata; class Lepidosauria; order Squamata; family Gekkonidae; genus Gekko; species Gekko gecko. Next base: position 35,479,126 of record JAPDNY010000016.1, on the reverse strand, counting down.
CCAAATGGGTTTGCACTTTTTGGGGGTGTTGGTTAGGAGCATGGACTCTAATCTTGGAGGACCAGGTTTGATTCCCCACTTCTCCACATGCAGCTGCTGGGTGACCTTGGGCTAGCCACAGTTCTCTCAGAGCTGTTCTCTCAGGAGCAGTTCCCAAAAGAGCTCTCTCAGCCCCACCTACCTCACAGGGTGTCTTTTGTGGGGAGAGAAAGGGAAGGAGATTGTAAGCTGCTCTGACTCCGAGTTAAGGGTGAGGTATAAATCCATTCTGTTCTCTTCTTCTCTCTCTCTTCTCTCTCTCTCTTCTCTTATTCATGTATTTCCTGTGTATTTCAATTATTGCAATATTATTTTGTCTCAACGCCTATGTGCTATGTAGACTTCCTTGAATAAATGAATGTCAGCCTTGAAATGGCTTTGCACGTTAAAAAACAACAACCCCGTAGCTGTGCAAATTGCTGCCTGTCCAAACAAATGAGCAGCCACTGACGTCACTGAGGACTACTTAGACAAACACTGAGTGGTTGGATTTTGTTTAACTCAGTGTTTATTCATCATTGATTTCTATAATTTGACTCCATTTAAACCACTGCCTGCCAAGCAGGATGGTGGCAAAGCATGAGGGCAGAGGGAGTAGAACTCAATCGAACGGTGTGAGAAGTCACATGAGTGCAAGGGAAATTGTGTAGCACTTCACTGTTCAGAAGGAATAGGACGAAGCAACCTGCTGGGCAGCCACAACGGGCCAACAAAGGCTGATTCTGCATTGGCTTTTCCCTCTGTTGTTTTACGAAACCCACACTGGAACAGAAACTCCCCTCTGCATTGCATGCTGCTTTCGCTTCCTTTGATCATTGGGTTTTATGGTAGCCTCCACATCCCCTGCCACTTTCGCTGCCTTTGATCGTCGGGTTTTATGGTAGCCTCCACGCTCCCTACCTCTTTCGCTTCCTTTGATCATTGGTTTTTATGGTATGCCCTGCATAGATTTAGGGCTGTTTTATGGCCATTCAGGGGTGACTTTGCAGCCAGTACAGCATTGCCCTGAGGTATTTGAATGTGGTTTCGAGCTGCACTTTCCCCTTCCAGTGGAGAAAATGTGGAGTGAATGCTAGATGCAGAATCGCCCAAAGAGTCTATCAAAAACCCAGCTGTCTGATTGGATAACAATCCATTAGCCAAACTTCATGCCTAATCATGGATCATCATGCATGGTCCTCAGAAAGTGAACAGTGTGTTTTTAGAGCACCGGATTTTCATGTATAATGTCACTGGTTCAATCCTGTGCATGTTCCTGTAAAAGAATTTCAAGCAGCCGGACTGGGAGAGACCAGTGATTGAGATCTTGGAGAGCTACTCCCGGTATGAGTATAAAGTCCTAAACCAGAGAGACCGATTGTCTGGCAGCTCTTTGAGTCCGATGGGAAGAGACTCGGGCAAAACTTGGCATGTAAGTCATGTTCTTTATGGCTCTCTAGCGTGGCAATGAGTAGCGCACCCGGGAATGGAAATGACGCCTGGGAAGAAGTGCCACGCTGCTTGTGAGTGACCAGCTCTTGAGCTGTCTCATCACAAGATCATCCTCTGAAACATTCGTTCAGCCTTGGCCATTTGCCAGGGAGAGGCATATTAGAGTGGGGGGAAACTGTGGACAGAAGGTGTCGGTAAACGGTTCGGAGGATTCGGGCAGCCAGAAGGGTTGACTTGCGACCAAGACTGCCGTGATGCCATTTCTGTTTCCTTGTTCCTGCAAATTATCTCAGGACCCGTAACTATTTTGCATGTATTATGCAGGAGGGCAGATGAGGGACCGTCTGTGGGAAAGCGCCATCCTCTTTCGGTGTGAAAAGTCTCTCTCTCTCAGGCTTCCTAAATAGTGAGGCAGATATAAATGTCCATGTAACGTGTGCAGCTCTAAAGTGTCTCTCAAACACACCCACAACAAATTCATGCCATTCTCTTCCAAAAGACAAGTGAACAGGGTATGATGACAAAGAATGCATGAGTGGGTTGTCGGGACAATATCACTCCAGTCTTGGTCCATCTATGCTGGCTTGCAATTTGTTTCTGGGCTCAGTTCAGTGGACTGGTGTTGATCTTTAAAGCCCCACATGGTTTGGCACCCACATACCTGAAGGACCTTCTACTCCTTCATGAACCTACCTGACCACTAGAGTCATATCTGGAGGCCCCACTTCAAGTGCCCCTTCTGAGATTAGGCAGATGACAACCCAGGAGAAGGCCGTTATGGTCACGGCTTCTAAACTCTGGAACTCTTTGCCCAGGGATGTTTCATCTGTCCCCTTCTGTTGCCATCTTCTGCCAGCCGGTAAAGGCTTTGGGTTGCTTCATCTGGCATTCCCTCAGTCCTGCCCAATATTTTAATTGTTTTAATTGATTTTTTTTTTAGTTCTGGTTTTAAATGTTTTAATGATGTGGGTTGTTGCTGTTGTTTTGGTTGGTTTTAATGGTTTTAAAATGTGATTTGGCTTTGTAGGTTTTAATTTATTAGCTGCCTTGATGGCCCTTGTAAGGGCAGAAAGATGGTAGATAGATGCTGTAAACAAGCAAATACATTGCCTAATACTGAACGAGACCTTTGATTGACCAAGGGCAGTACTGTCTACTCTGATGTTCTCCAGGTTTTCAGGTCAAGTCCTTTCACATCCCCTACTACCTGGTCCTTTATATGCAGGAGATTGAACCTGGGATCTTCTGCATGCAAAACTGATGCTGTATTTCTGAGGTAGACTCCATCCTGGAGGTGGAGACAGAAGAGAGTTCACAAATGGGCAATGAAGGGGTCTGGAAAACCAGTCTTACAGGGAATGGTTGACCAAACTGGGAAAGTTCAGTCTAGAGAAGAGTTGACCAAGGTAGCCACTCTTCAAATATCTGAATCTTCACTGCCACATAGAAGAGGGCCTGACTAGATTTATTGGGCTCAGGTTATGGGTGGGTAGATTTCATTCAAATATTTAGAGAAACATCTATGTGATACAAGCAATAATGGGACCAGTTACTAAGGAACATTGTTGGGCTTTCCCTCCTCAGAGGTTTTCAAGCATAACCTGGATGATCACCTGTTGGATGCTCTAGCTTTGATTTTCTGACACTGAGCATCAGATTGGACTAGATGGCCAAAAGGCCTGTCCCACCTTTAAGCCTCTAAGGCAATGACTAGGTTTATCAATTGCAGAGATCTATATTGGTAAAGAGTCCAGGTAATGAGGAAGGAGTTTACAAGCAAGACAGATGGATTCTGGGAAGGAGGTGAGTTCTGAGAGTAGAAGGTGGCAGGGATATTTGGGTGCCTGGATTCTGCACCTCTGTTGGAAAGATCTGTGAAGATACTATCAAAATGGTGGTGGAAAGTACCATCAGGTCGCAGTTGACCTATGGTGATCCCTTTAGGGTTTTCAATGCAAGAGACATTCAGTGGTGGCTGCCACTGACTGCCTCTGTGTCTTGGTGGTCTCCCATCCTTGGACTTCCTTGGTGGCCTCCCATCCAAATACTAACTTGTGCCCACCCTGCTTAGCTTCTGAGATCAAATGAAATCAAGCTAGCCTGGGCTATTCAGGTCAGGGCTATTATCAAACTGGGCTTTGTGAATTCTACTGGGGAGCTAACTCTGAGCAAGAGAGAAAACGTCTGAGAAACATATCCATTCACTCTGGGTTCAGGCTGCTCTGTCCATCACTCATTCAGTTCTGGTAGGCCTACCCACATTTACAGGATGGAAGGCAGCATGGTATAGCCTGGTCTTGTCACATCTCAGAAGCTAAGCAATGTCAGTACTTGGATGGGAGACTGTCAAGGAAGACTCTGCAGAGGAAGGCAATGGCCAACCGCCTAACATAAGAACATAAGAGAAGCCAATGTTGGATCAAGCAAATGGCCCATCCAATCCAACACTCTGTCACACAGTGGCCAAAAATATCAGGTGCCATCAGGAGATCCACCAGTGGGGCCAGGACACTAGAAGCCCTCCCACTGTTGCCCACCCCCCCCAAGCACCAAGAATACTGAGCATCCCTTGCCCCGGACTGAGGGTTCCTATCTACCTTGTGGCTAATAGCCACTGATGGACTTCTGTTCCATATGCTTATCCAATTCCCTCTTGAAGCCGCCGCCACCTCCTGTGCCAGCAAATTCCATGTGTTAATCACTCTTTGGGTGAAGAAGGACTTCCTTTTATCTGTTCTAACCCGACTGTTCAGCAATGTCATTGAGTGTCCATGAGTTCTTGTATTGTGAACTCTGCTTCTCACTTACCTTGTAAGACCCTTGTTGGGGTCTCCATAAAGTGGGTGCAACTTGGCTGCTCTTATGCATGCATGTGCCCTGATTTACATATGCTTCCATCCTTCCATCCTAGTGCTCTCTGTAATAATGCCAGTTAAATAGCTACGGCTGAGAGAGCTGCATTTTCCCCTTCCCACAAATAAACTGAAATCCCACATGAACAGGACCAGGCTGTGTGAGCACGGTGATAAAGCGAACCAATTACTGCCCTCTTCTTTGCGAACGTCAGCCTAGCATCCTTCATCCCCCTCCCTCTATGTAATTAAAAACTCTCTCATCATTATGTGACTTGCTTCCACTTCACCGATGCCACAAGCCTGGCAGGTATTGAGAAGTAATTTAATTGTTTCTACTTAAGCTGCCGGCTTGCTGAAGAGGGTGGCTCTCCAAACAAGGATCCTACTTAGCGCTGCCTGCCCGTGGGGGTCAGGGGAAGTCAAAAAGTCTTTGCGGTGGGGAAGAGAATCATTTGGTTATTGATGAGCAGAGCTGCATCGCTGCCCCCTCCCGCTACACTTCCTATTAACGCACATCCAAAGCCATCCTTCATGATGGCACACAGCTTCACCGCAGCTTGGAAGGTGCATGAGCTGGATGTCTCTGGCCAGAACATCCACCCAGTCTCAGAGTGTTTCTTTTTCAGGGAAGATGAAGAAGAAGAGGAGGAGGAGGAGGAGCAGCAGCTTGGATTTATACCTGCCCTTCACTACCTGAAGGAAGAGTGGCTTGCAATCCATTTCCCTTCCCCTCCCCACAACAGACACCCTGGGCTGAGAGAGCTCTTTTGAGAACTGCTCTTGAGAGGACAGCTCTGAAAGAACTTGCAACTGACCCAAGGTCACACCAGCAGCTGCATGTGGAGGAGTGGGGACTCAAACCCAGTTCTCCCAGATTAGAGTCCACTGCTCTTAATGGCTAAACCAAACTGGGTAGGTTTTCTGTGTGTGCACGGGAGTGCTATTCCATCAGTACCATGCATTATTAAGAAGTCTTCCTTTGGGGAGAATTGGGTACAATTGGGTACAATGCCCCAGAGCTCATCGTCCAAAGCAGCCATTTTCTCCAGGGGGGGGCTGATCTCTGCATTCTGGCTATCAGCCGTCATCCCAGGAGAGCCCAAGGCTCCACCTGGCAGCCAGAGGGCTGACTCAGTAGACGGCAGATTCCCGTGTTCCTCTGATTCTCCCTGGCTGAGCTTCAGCTCTGTGTCTTCTGCCCCTTTTAAAGTAATCTATCCCTCCGCAGGTGCCGTCACGGGCCCGCGTGCTAAGTGACAAGCGCCGCTACATTGTTTCTTATCCAGACAGGAGCGAAATGGATTTTTAATGAAAGCCAGCCACTTTCCGACATACTTCACAACCATAAATTAAGGCCGCCTCTCCACCGGAAGTGTGTGGCAGTTCCCGGATCCATCTATTTCAGGCCTCTTTTCACTGTTTCCCTTGCTAAATGTAGGCAGTCTTCACTAATCACAGCCATAACTGTTCGTTTAGATACCCCCTGGCAGACTCCCAATTGTATAGCTGCCCCCCCCCTTCCCTGAGGGGTTCCACATCACACAATTAAAAGAAAAACCAAACACATTGAAAGCAGAAGTTACCCATGGACTGACCCCCCCCCATGGGAGATTCTCTGTACTAGGTAACTGTGATTATTAATAATACTAATAATACTCATCATACCCCTAATGATGCCGTACTGTGTTTATTTATATCCTTAAAGCTTAAACACTAATTGCTATGAAAAAAGGTTTTGGGAGACAAACCCTCCCCAGGCTTTTATTCCAAATTAAAAATATTGAATAGGAATTAACTCCTGGACTGAGGGAGTTAAGGGTTGTAGTCCTTTAGGGGTGCTGCTACTGAAATGCCTCGTTTTCTCTATTTTTTTTTAAAAAAATTAATTGGTTATTGATTTTTGGGTTCATTTTTGACAGGAAACAACTTCTACACTGCTGTGCAGAGAGAAAAAAAGGGAGCAGGTGGGAGTCAGTGTTGCCTGTTTCTGGTTTCTTCCTTCCTCCGGCAAGTAGTATTTGTGAAGCGTGAACATGCCTTCCTGCATCCACAGGAAGCCTCCATGGTGCCATGCTGCCCGGCTCACTGCCCCCACTAAGCCTCCGAGCCAGACGCTCACTGCCTTTTCATCTTTCATCATCCAAATGAGACAAACCATTCTATACTCAAAAGGAAACATTATCACCCTCATCATTTATTACAGTCCAATAATCAGTCAACAGCAATTTAACAGCACCATTTACATACAAATGTAAAATTAATATACAAGCACTAAAATGCACAGCCTTATTGTGGTGTAATTCATCATACATAAAAGGTAACGAAAGGTTTGGGATATCTGCTTCCTTGTGGACAGCGCAGAATATGACCACTTTAGAGGTGGTCTCACTGGTGCAGTCTGCAAGGTGGAGATAAATATAGAATTTACCAGCTCTTCCTGGGATAGAGTAGGGGTGAAATACAAGGAGCTGATGTCCTTATAAAATGGGCAGTATGATAACACATGCCCCACTGTTTCGACTGCATTCAATTGGCAGGAACACAGACGCTGAGAGTAGGGAATGTGTAAGTGTCACCCTCCCAGTAGTGCTGAGGACAGGCAATTAAAACCGACTAGGGTGAAAGCTCTGCAGCCTTTGTGGAATGAAGACAACATTATATAAGGGGACATTGTGTAAAGAACTGTCACTTCATCAGTGCCAATTCTGGGGTCCCTTCTAGCTGCATCCAAAGCAAGCCCACCTCTTACCCAACCCTAGTTATACCCTTTGCATGTCTTAAGCGTTCTTAAGTGCATCCAGAATGCCTTTGATCCAGAACTGGATTTAGACACAAGCTGGTAGCCCTAACCTGAATAGCCCAGTCCCATCAGATCTCAGCCCAGTCCCATCAGATCTCAGAAGCTAAGCAAAGTCATCCCTGGCTAGTATTTGGACGGGAGACCTCCAAGGAATACCAGGGTTGTGACTCAGAGGCAGGTAATGGCAAACCATCTCTGAACGTCTCTTGCCTTGAAAACCCTACAGGGTCACCATAAGTCTGCTGTGACATTGACAGCCCCTTCCACCGCCAAGTAAACCACAGTTCAGGGTCTCAGCTGAGAGTTCTCCCAGAATTACAACTGATCTCTCTGGAGAAAATGGCAGCTTGGTGTAGTGGTTAAGTGCAGACTCTAATCTGGGAGAACCGGGTTTGATTCCCCACTCCTCCACTTGCACCTGGCTGGATGACCTTGGGCAAGCCGTAGTTCTGATAAGAGCTGTTCTTGAAAAAGAGCAATTTCTATCAAGAGCTCTCTCAGCTCCACCTACCTCACACTGTGTCTGTTGTGGGGAGGGGAAGGGAAAGGAGTTTGTAAGCCGCTCTGAGACGCCTTTGGGTAGTGAAGGGCGGGCTATAAATCCAATCTCTTCTTCTTCTTCTAGTATACCACGGATTCTAGGTGAAATCCCTCCCCAAATCCTCTCACCCCCAAGAGGCACTGCCTCCAAATCTCTAGGAATTTCTCAGGTCAGAGATGGCAACCCTAGACTCACATTTGGAGAGGCCTCATCAAATTACTACATCTTAGTAATGTAACAGGGCCTCTTAAACATGAGATACTTTAGGGCCTCAGCATGTCTTAATCCAGCCCTGCTTTGCTCATTGGAGGATATAGGGTTCCCAGCCTCCAGGTGGAGCCTGGATTTCTCCTAGAATTACAACTGATCACCAGATGACAGATGTTCCTCCTGGAGGAAAGAACAGCTCAAGATAAAGCTGCCAGGTCCCCCATAGCCACTGGCAAGGGATAGGAGAGTTGAGCTGCTAGATCCAGGTTGGGAAACTGTTGGAGATTTGGGGATGGAGCCTGGGGAGGACAGGGACCTCAGGGGGATACAATGCCATAGAGTTCCACCCCCCCCAAGGCATCCAATTTCTCCCGGGGAACTGATCTCTGTATTCTGGAGATGAGCTGTAATCCCAGGGGATCCCCAGGTCTCACCTGGAGGCTGGCATCCCTAGCTTCAGAGAGCAGACTCTTCTCTACATGATAATATCCCATCGTAATAATCATAGCTTGTTATTTTTGACTTTGCATATCTTAAACGTCATCATCTTACATGTTAATTTGGTGTAGTGGTTAAGTGTGTGGACTCTAATCTGGGAGAACCGGGTTTGATTCCCCACTCCTCCACTTGCACCTGGCTGGATGACCTTGAGCAAGCCGTAGTTCTGATAAGAGCTGTTCTTGAAAAAGAGCAGTTTCTGTCAGAGCTCTCTCAGCCCCACCTACTTCACAGGGTGCCTGTTGTGGGGAGGGGAAGGGAAAGGAGTTTGTAAGCCTCTCTGAGACGCCTTTGGGGAGTGAAGGGCGGGATATAAATCCAATCTCTTCTTCTTCTTCTTCTAATTTGCTATTCAGTCTCTGTAAGTTTGAACCTTCCCTGCCATTCCAATGTACTTGAAAAAGTGTGCCTGCACATGGAAGCTCACATGAGACCTTTGTTCATCTTAAAGGTGCCAATGGACTTTAAACTTGTTCTCATAATATCCCGGCTGATCTCCCCTGCCTCCCCAATCTGCCCCCTCCCCAGTCCTGTTCCTTTAAAGCCCTTTATGGTCAGGGGCCTACATACCTGAGGGACCGCCTTTCCCCACGTGTTCCCCAGACAGCACAGAGACCTGGGTCCCAAAATCGACTCGCCCTCCCGGGCCTCAAGGAGGCTAAACTGACTGTTTCCTTTAAAAGAAAGGAAACATCCCCGAGCCCTTTGCAAAAGGGAGAGGCAGAGGCAGGCGTGCAGCCCTGTCGAGATTATGCCGCTCCAGCCAAGCAGAATTTCACAAGAGCCTGCCAGAGCCCGAGTGCAGTTCAGCTCGCTAAGTGATGACAGTAAAGTGGTCTATTGCTCTGCCTTCATTTGCACCTGAAAGGGAAGATGTGAAGAGTGAAGGGCACCCTGGATTCTCCGTGGGCCATGTAAGAAACAGAAGAAGAAAAAATATTTAGCACAGTCTGCCTGGCCTGGCAAAGTGTTTGCTCATTCCAAAGGCCTGCACTTGAAAAAGGTTTGATGCCTGGATCATCACTGGATTGTGCCCCCTTTGGCCGAAGGTGCCCACCAAAGGACATTTGCTTGTTTTTCCATGTCCCCTTTTGCCCCACCATTCTCCAAAAAAAGGCATCTTACACTGATTCTGTGAGAACAGATTTCAGTGTATGGGAACAGGGAGTCTAAATGCAAATCTACCCAGAATCAGTGGCCTGCTGAGCCCTCTCCCAAAGCCCGGGCTCTGCCCTCAAATCCCCAGCAATCTCCAGGGCTGGGAATTGACAGCCCTAGGTCATGGTTGGTGACATTCCCGGGACTGATCGTGGCTTGGTGATTGGGAGGAGCAAGGAGGTGGGGTGGAATCGAGTCCCAGCATAAAGGGACCAGGTGGCCAGGAAGATGTCTGGTGGAGTCAGCGCTGTAGAGAAGCTGAGATCTTTGCCCCCCAGGTGGAAACACCAAGAGACCAATGGGCTTCCACCCTGGAAGCAAGGGATATGACACTTGGTTGAAGGCTGCTAGGGAAGCCCAGTGAGGCGGGGCAAATTGGGCGCTGTCACCACAAAGGAACCTGCCCTAACATGGACATTGTGCCAGAATACAGACTGGATTACAAAATTAGAAACAGATGCAACAGAAGCCATGTCAGGCCTGCCATAAGAAAAGCAAAAACTGGATTGCAGAAATGAGAAATCAGTGCAGTGGAACCCAGAAATGTATGTCTAAATGTTTTGTAACTCATGTTGAGTTCCAAATGGGGAGAAAGACAGAAGAACACAAATGCAAGACATACATTTATTTGTGAATTAACCCTTCCCCCTCCGAAAATGAGCCTCCCAATGTGGCCTGGTAAAGACTGAGTATGCCCATGAGCAGAGGAAGCTGAGAGTAGCTGAGAGTCAGTGAAAGGTGGACAGGAAACAGCCTGCTCAACTTCTGAGAGTTCAGATAATCCAGGATTTCAAAGCATTCTCCCCCCCCCCAGCTGGGCCCGTAGCTACACTGGAGGATCTGATGAATGTTACTATGAGGAATGACTATAGTGTTTGCCAGATGGATTAAAACTACATAGGAATTTCAATGCTACACACTCTGATAAAGTTTGTGTATATGAAACGAGATGCGATATGCATGGTCCGTTGTGGCACCGATGCGTTTGAATTGCTCCAAGTAAATGGGATGTTGGAAAAGAATTTACAAGTCTATGAAGAATCTTTTGGCATAATACATCACGGTTGTTTTGCTCCCCTTCAGCTTCCATCCCGTGATCTCTCTCCTTGGTTTGCATCAAGGCCTGTAGCCACAGCAGGGCATTTCAGGGCTCCGCCCCTCAAATGTGAGGCAGGCCCCACAACAGCTGCTGCCCCTCTAGCCCTCCTCCCCTGCCTCCCCTCCAGTGGGATTAAAAAAGGCCCTCCAGCTGATTGGTGGGAGCACCTGTCCCACTGATCAGAGGGAGGGCCCTTTAAATCTTGCAGCTGCCCCTCCCTCCCTCCCTCCCCTCCCTCCCTCCCTCCCTCCCTCCCTCCAAGATTTAAAGGGCCCTTCAACTGATCAGTGGATCCTTTAAATCTTGCAGGAGGTGAGGGAGAGGGGCCGCTGCCAACTGCACACCTTCCCTGAACTCCAAGCGGTGAATTGGCTGCTTGGAGCTCAGGCGCAGGCAGCTCCCACTTGAAAGACACCATTTAATGGGAGCCATTTAAATGATGTTTTTCAAGCAGGGGCTGCCCATGCCTGAAGTCCAAGCAGCAAAATCACTGCTTGGGGTTCAGGGAAGGCATGCGGCTGCCCCTCCCCCTCCCCCTCCCTCTGCTGCCCTACAAAATTACGCCATGCCCCACTAACCCAAAATTCTGGCTAGGGGGCTGCACCCAGCTTGTCAAAAGCAAAGCATTTTCTCTCACAACCTGTCAAGCCAGACTTCTCAAGGGAATCCGTAGCGCTGGTTTCCTGCCCATACACAAGTTCCGCCAGCCCTCAGTATCTCAGCTGCTCAAGAGAAGCCACAGTTCTGACTCACTGGAACATACCCCCTGACATTCTTTCTCTCCCTCCATCTCTCTCACCGTATCACACCACATGTCATAAAGTACTCCAATTAAACAGGCTTTCAACAGGATGGAATTGAGTTAAGGGTGTTATTAGTGAAATAACCAGTTCTTTGGAGAGCAGTTCAAAGCTTTACTGTGAACTCTCATAGTTAAAAAACAGTTGCACAGCTTTCATAAAACTTCCCTTTCCTTGCTTTCATTTTAGGCATTAGCACGATTATTATTTAGGGGTGACTCGATGGAGTCTGCTTTGGTTAAGAAGAAGGGGTGCAGAAATTGTCCAGAGTTTGTCCCCTTCCATGCACTATTTTCTCTTTACCTGCTCTGGACAACCCCTGTATCCTCGTCCTTTCCCTGCTTCTTTCTCTCCGTCCCACTCACTCCCGCCTACCTTTTATTCTTATCCCCATCTTCAGCTACATTTATTTATTTCCTTTACACCTCACCTTTCTCCACTATAGGGATGCAAAGCAAATTACATCATTCTCTTCTCCTTTTTATCCTCAAAAAAACAACAACCCTGTGAGGCAGGGCTATATTTGGGCAGGAAGGCACAGGAATGGCGTTCCGGCTGGCTCCTGAGTTGGCCACGCCCAGCAGGAACTCATTAGCATAATAGGTCACACCCCACAGCAGAAACTCATTAGGATTGGCTACGTTAGGGGTGTGTGGAGGAGGAAGATTGATATATTGATGATGACCAAATGGAAACTCCATGTTCAGAAACATGGTGATTGTTAAAGCCAGTTGATTAGGGGAAATGACAGTGACCTCGATCTCCATTGCAGGTCTTCCTGCAGCATTTGGTTGGCCATTATGTGAAACAGGATTCTCGATTAGATGGGACATTGATCTGATCCAGCAAGGACAGTCTTACGTCAAAGTAGCAGCAGCAAACCATTGAAACTTGACCGCCCTTCATCCTCTTGCCCCTGATTTCTTTTCTGCTTTGACCAATCATGACTTGAAGTAAGAAGTTATCCTGTACTGTCATCCATCTCTGGACCCAGAAAGTTAAATTCAGCAATCCCTGTGAAGGTTTCAGCAGGATTCATCATATGCTTTCAAGCATAGCTTTGGAGCCAGAAGAGCTAGTAGAAGTCTGTGTTTAATTTAAAAAATAAAAAATAAAATAAAAAGGAAGCTGAGTTTCTCAGGAAACCAAATTCTGAATTACTTGCACATGATGCGTTCTGTACTGTAATGCACTCTGGTTATGCCCAGTAATTCAGGAAAGAGGGGAGAGAGAGAGAAAGAAAGAAGAAGATATTAATATTAAAAGAGCACTCATCATTTTAATCAACTTTGAAGGGGGAGAAAGGAAAGACGGGAGCGAAACACATCTGACACGCCACTTTGCAGAGTTGATAAAATGTTTGACATTTTATTCTCCGCCTGTAATGAATCTTGTCTAACTGTTCCCTTTGGAAATGCCACTCCACACACTATCAGTGGAGTTTCAGAAAGCACTCTGACTGCCGAAGTGTTATCAGGACCCAAGAAAATGGTTAAACTCTGCCACCATTCAGTCACACCCGCGCCGTGTAATTTTTGCTAGAATACAAATCAAAACTTCGGATGGGAGACGAGAGGGTCTCGCGGGCTGCGATTAGTGGCGAGGTTGCAGGAGAGGAGCTATTTGCCGACAGTCAAGGGCAATTTCCTCTGTGAGGAGGGCAACGCTGTAAATTACATAGAACTGCCAAGAGCGGAAAATCAAAAGAAGAGGAAGATTTCAATTCCTTTCCCCAAACCATGCAGGCAGTAAAGACAATATGTGATTTTGTTAGCAGTGCCAGTTGGGGGGGGATTAATTCAAATCAGTCACAAAATATTGAAAATATTAGATATATTGTACGATGTCGAGTTAAAGTGATATTTAGATCACTCACAGTGCAACCTAAGCAGAGTTACATCCCCCTTCCTGCAATGGATTTGTAAGGGTGTAACTCTGGATCCTCTCATGGATCGCTGCCTTCCCAGTAGTAATGTATGGCTGCGAGAGTTGGAATACAAGGGCCCCGGTCACATGAGTGGGATACTGTGCCACTGAAGGGAGGCAAAGTAGAGCCGGGGCAAAAAGACGTGCGGTAGCGTGATCAGACGGTCCCCAAGATGCTGCGCAGATGCTGATAGCCGGCGAGCACACCGGCGATGTTGAAGTGCATCAAGGGATCTTGCGCATGTGCACTCTGACATTTCTTCGCATACTGTAGAGGCTTGGGAAAAACACATCCGGTGCAAGGGGACCCATGCGGGTGCCAGATGCGCCGGATTACCTCCGCTTCCGCGATCCGACGTTCGCCTGTGTCCCGCATTTTCTGGTTGCTACTGCCCTTTTGCTGGTACTTTTTAAATCTGCTTCTTCGGGCCAATGGTACGGGTTGGTGCTGGGTGCGCTACGCTTCCCAGATGTTGCTGTATGATCCCGCCGATTTGATGCACCCTCAACCCGTTGGTTTCGCGGGGCAAATCCTCTTGTGTGACTGGGGCCAAGGAAGGCCCAGCGCTGAAGAATATTCTTTTGAGTTATGGTGCTGGAGAAGACTCTTGAGAGTCCCCTGGACTGCAAGGAGATAGAATTGGTCAATCCTAAAAGAAATCAACCCTGACTGCTCCCTGGAAGGCCAGATACTGAAGCTGAAGCTCAAATAATGTGGGCCACCAAATGAGAAGGGAGCCCTCACTGGAGAAGACCCTGATGCTGGGAATGGTTGAAAGTAAAAGAAGAAGGGGACAGCAAAGGATGAGATGGTCAGACAAGTGTTACTGATGCAATGAACATGAAATTGAGCAAACTCTGGAGGACAGCAGAAGGCAGGAGGGCCTGGCGTGATGTGATCCATGGGGTCATGAAGAGTTGGACTCAACTGTGTGACTGAACAACAAAAACAAAAACTCTGGATAGCCCAGGCTAGCCTAATCTTGGAAGCTAAGCAGAGTCAGCCCTGGTCAGTATTTGGATGGGAGACCAGAGTCACTACACAGATGCAGGCAATGGCAAACCACCTCTGATTGGCTCTTTCCTTGAAAACTCTACAGGGTTGTCATAGGTTGGCTACAGCTTGACAGAAAACAACCAACCAACCTCTGGTTAGAACTGCACTGTTAATTTTCCCCACAGGAATAACGGATTTGAACCCAGGTCTCCTAGAACCTAGTCCAATACTCTGACTGCTATTTTACACTGGGTCTCACAGAAGGAAGACCGGAACCCCTAAGAGTTCATAAGAGACACATCACACCCCATCTTCAAGTTATCTGGCAAAAATGGATACCAACCTACAGTTGGGGCCTAGCATTCTCTGGGAATTACAACTGATCTCCAGACTAGAGCAACTGGATGTCCTGGAGGGAAAGGTCACTTTGGACCTTCACAGGCACCATGCCCAAATCTCCAGGAACTTCCCAGCCAACCTAGAGTTGATAGCCCAGTTGTTACGTAAGGCTGACTTACCCACCCACCTATGAGGGCAAAGGGGCATTCCCTCCCCTTGTAGAACTTCATTTTTCTCCACAGGGGCAGTCATTTTGCTCTCTGAGAAGGTCACACAGGAATACCACTGGAGAGGTAGTGTCCTTCCCTTGAAATATGGCTGAACTCTGTATCTGGAAAGTCCTCACTTTCATTGTTCTCCCTGCACTGAGACTAGTCCCTATAACTTTCAAGTGTGGTTGCCAACCTCCAGGTGGGGCCCGGAGACCTCCTGGAAATACTATTGACCTCCAGACAACCAGAGATCAGTTCCCCTGGAGAAGATGGCACTTGGAGGGTGGACTCTATGGCATTATACCCCACTGAGCTCCCCTCCCCAGGTTCTACTCCCTGTTGGCAACCATCAAAGGCAATACTAGAAGGGGGCTTAGAGTAACAATGAATAATTATTGTATGGCATTGTGTGCAGAATAGCGAGGAGATCCTATGATTGCCCGGCAGTCTAAAGTTCTAGTTCTTTTAGTGTTACGCACCACTAGGTGGCGAGCTAGACTTGGTTTTTTTTTAAGGCAAGAGACATTTCAGAGGTAGTTTGCCATCGCCTACCTCTGGTCACAGCCCTGGTATTCCTTGGAGGTCGCCCTTCCAAATACTAGCCAAGGCCGGCCCCGCTTAGCTTCTGTGATCTGATGGGATTGGGCTAGCCCAAGCTATCCGTGTCTGAGGGGGGGTACTGTGCTGGCTGACCGCTGCAATTAGTCTCTTGGGGCAACGGTTGGGAGGCTTTGGGGTCATGTTAAGAGCCTGCCAAAAGAAGAGGTTCTGTCGAAAAGTGGCTGCTAGATCCTGCGCACACAGCCCCTAAAGATATATCTCCCCCCACCCCTCCACCGTATTTAAAATTCCCCTGCAGAAAACAGATGGAGAAGGTTGCATCCCGGTCCCCCCTTGCAATTTGCACCTGGACTGCCAATGAGCTCTTCTCCTCCCGCCTCGCTCTGATTGCTCTCCCTCTGAGAGCCTCTTTTCGGAGATGAAGCAAGGCAGGAAAGGCCTCTTTGCCCTAATGGGGGCTGCTAATTTTCATCTCAATTGTGAACTGCGGATCAGGCAGCCTAAGTTCTCTGTCAAACGGTGTCAAAACAGTTTGTATTTATATTCCTCGGGAAGTGCAATCAAGTTTCCCCGCGATTTTCTGTCCCCTTCTTCATTTTGTTGTTCGACACGAAGCCTGAGTCGGGCAGGACCCTCCTCAGGTCTGAAGCTTAGGTGGAAACGGCTCCTTCGACCCACGTCAATCCTGGCTGGGCTTGTTCACTGTGACTGATGCCTCTGATGGGAAGAGGGTTGCTAGCTCTGGGTTGGGAAGTATCTGGAGGTTTTGAGGATGGAGCCGGAGGAGGGCGGGGTTTGGGAAGGGGAGGGACCTCAGCAGGGTACAGAGCCATAGAGTCCGCCTTCCAAACTGGCTGTTGTTTTCAAATGAACTGATCTCTGTCACCTGAAGATGAGTCGTAATCCCAGGAGATCCCCAGCCACTGCCTGGAGGTTGGCAATAGGGGAGTGCCTCCTGGTGGATTCTCCTCAATCAAGAAGAAGAAGAAGAAGAAGAAGAAGAAGAAGAAGAAGAAGAAGAAGAAGAAGAAGAGATTGGATTTATACCCCACCCTTCACTTGGAGTTTCAGAGCGGAGTTACAAACTCCTCTCCCTTCCCCTCCCCACAACAGACACCCTGTGAGGTAGGTGGGGCTGAGAGAGCTCTTTCGGGGACTTCCCCTGAAAGAACAGCTCTGACAGAACTACAGCTTGCCCAAGGTCATCCAGCAGCTGCGAGTGGAGGAGTGGGGGATCAAATCCAGTTCTCCCAGATTAGAGTCCGTGCACTTAACCGCTACATCAAACTGGCTCTTTTGATATTATCCTTCGTGGTATCCTGGTTACTCCAGGAAGGGAAACTATTATATTGTGGTTCTCCCAGATTAGAGTCCACCCACTTAACCATTACACCAAACTGGCCAAACTGGCTCTCACACCAAATAGAGGTGCGCCTAGATCACACCAAGCCTCCAGTGTGACCGCAGCCTCAGAGTCCTGCCCCTACAGTGTCCTGATACTGAAGGAGGGCTTAAAGCAGGAGCCTATGGCTCTAGGATCAAATAGGGCTCAATATGGAACTTAATATGGCTCTTGAAAAGGAAAACAAAACCTTAAAGGCATCTGTGTGCCTTTCTGGAGGCCTGATTTCCAAAAGGATGTGGGCAAAACGGAGCAGGTGCAGAAGAGAGTGATGAGGACGATGGGGGGCCTGGAGGCCAAGTCCTATGAGGAACGGCTGAGGGACCTGGGAACGTTCAGTCTGGAGAAGAGGAGGCTGAGGGGGGATGATTCTCTCTTGAAGTCTTTGAAGGGCTGTCACTTAGAGGGTGGAAGGGAGCTGCTCCTATTGGCAGCAGAGGAGAGGACTCACAATAATGGGTTTAAATTAAGGGTGGGAAGGTACCGGCTGGATATTAGGGGGTAGTTCAGCAGTGGAATCAGCTGCCTAGGGAGGTGGTGAGCCCCCCTTCACTGTCAGTCTTTGAGCAGCGGCTGGGCGGACACTTGTCAGGGATGCCTTAGGCTGATCCTGCATTGACTAGGGAATTGGACAAGACGGCCGGTGTGGCCCCTTTCAGCTCTATGATTTTATTATTCTAAGTCTATTGGAGGGTAGATGCAATGCTAGAATAACCAATACGTGAAGAGAACAGGAGGGAAAGACGCTTACAGCCCTTTGACACGCTTTGCAGAAAGGGAAATGAGGGAGATGAACAGTTGCCAGTAATCCAAGGGCACATCGTGCGCCACTCGATACCAGGGCACTAAAAACAATCACGCAGGGTGCTCCTGTGTATACTCATTACTTATTGTGAGACTTTGTGTGTGCCAGTTCCTAATAAAGGACCCGCCATAGCTGGTGTTTTGGCAGCATGGGCTTTATGGATTATTAACCAGCATGTCAATTATCAGTCATGTTAAACTGCATAATTTCCGTCATGCAGATAGGCTATCACACTGGCGCTCTGTGGATCGCTCGCTCTGAAGTTTGACATAATGTGTCTCTTTAATTGTCAAAGGTTGCAGAGCCCTGGCTTAAGCAGTCCGAGAGCGGAGTGTGCCTCTTCAGCCCCGCCTCTCTGGAGAAGGCCATTTGGGCTTTAAAGTGGTAGGTTACTCTCAGTTATGGAGATGGGCCTGGAACTTTTGCTGCTGATTCAGGATTCAGTGTGGCAGTCGAGAAGGGGCTGCTAGGGCTTCAGAGGCTCTGAGGCAGCTGGTAGGACTGCCAACACCAGGTTGGGAAATTCCTGGAAATGTGGGGGTGGATCCTGGGGAGGGTGGAGTTGCAGATTGGAGGGACCTCAGCAGGGTATAATGCCTTAGTCCGCCCTCCAAAGCTGCCATTTCCCCCAGAAAAACTGGCCTCAATAGCTTGGAGATCAGTTGTACTTCCTGGAAAACTCCAGGCCCCACCTGGAGGCTGGCAACCCTAGTCTGGTAGTGGAAAGTGCCATCAGATCACGGACGACTTATGGTGACCCTGTAAGAATTTCAAGGAAAGAAACCTTCAGATCCAGTTTGGTGTAATGGTTAGGAGCGTGGACTCTAATCTGGGAGAACCGGGTTTGATTCCCCATTCTGCCTCCACATGCAGCTGCTGGTGTGACCTTGGGTCAGTCATAAGTTCTTTCAGAGCTGTTCTCTCCAGGGCAGTTCTCGAGAGAGCTCTCTCAGCCCCACCTCCCTCACAGGCTGTCTGTTGTGGGGAGGGGAAGGGAAAGGGATTGTAAGCCTCTCTGAGACTTCTTTGGGTA
The DNA here is from genome assembly GCA_029375565.1 of Gekko gecko. Classification (NCBI taxonomy): domain Eukaryota; kingdom Metazoa; phylum Chordata; class Lepidosauria; order Squamata; family Gekkonidae; genus Gekko; species Gekko gecko. The sequence continues at coordinate 35,460,420 of JAPDNY010000016.1, read as the reverse complement.
GAGAAGGATGGGGTATAAATCCAATCTCCTCCTCCTCCTCCTCCTCCTCCTCTGTGTAGCAACCCTGATGATCTCCCATAAAAGTTCCCACCAAGGCCAACTTTACTTAGCTTCCCAGATCTGCCGAGATCAAGCTAGCCTGAGCCATCCAGGTCAAGGTGACCCTAGTTTTAAGGCTCAAAAATTGAGCAGATCAAATAATCATAAAGGGAGGAGAAATCAGAGTCGTCAAGCCCTATAATTACTCACAGGGCCAATGAGCATGTTGTTTCTTTCCCCTGGCTCAAAGTCAGGGCACCGATGACCTTGGTTGTCCAAATGAAGGCACACAGTCCACACAAGCGAAACATCCCATCTTTATCTTTTATCACTAAGTGGCAGGAGCCTTGCGTAAATACAGCTTATGTTCCCTTCCCAAGTAAATTGCAGTGGTGCTCAGGGTATTTATGTTCCTCTTCAGGAAAGGACACGGCCGAGAGAAATGGCAACAGTCCACGGCAGACAAAGCTTCATTCTTCCCGGGGCCTCCCCTCCTGCATAAAGGAAAATACATCAACTAACAAATTAAGTCTCTCACAAACTCCTTCATTTCTCAGGAGCGCTGCATAGAAAATTGGGTTTTAAGAGGTTCGGAATTGAAGGTCGGAGGGGGTCAACAGGACAAATTACGGGGAGTAAAATGACAGATCTATTTGAGGAAAATCAAATATTATGCTTCGTGTCAGACGGAGAACCTCAGCGGTCGGTAAATAGCGACAAAGCGTTTTGAGAGGCCTTCCAATGACAGGCGTGTCCTACGGCAATTATTCTCCTCCCCTCCTCTAGGCCAATAGCTTATCAACCACTCTAGAGAGCCTGGGTCCCACCGTGATAGAAACGAACAGCCCACTTTCCCAGAGAAGGAACACCATATAGCCAAGTATTCCAGAAAGGAAAAGAAAACTGTAAATCGCCATCTGGAATTTTATTCGGGTTTTATTCTTATTGACTGTATTGGATTTTTAAAAATTGTATTTTGTTTTATGGCATTATGCCTCCCTTGTACATCGCCCAGAGCCTGGCACAGCTGGGATAGGGTGATTAATAAATCAAATTAATACTAATACTAATAGTATATTTTGTTACTATTACTAGCATTCCCAAAGGTCTGTGGCAGGTAGGATGGGTATGAAACATCAAGGTGGACATGGAGATGGTGGGAAAGTGAATTTTTAGTAACTGGTACAAAAACCCTTCGGTGGCTCAAGTGGTTAACACGCTGAACTGCAGGCTATGGAAGGTCAGTAGCTCAGCAGTTCGAGGTCCGAGTGGCCACATGACGGAGTGAGCTCCCGTCTCTAGTTCCAGCTCCTGCCAACCTAGCAGTTTGAAAGCAAGAAATTGCAAGTAGATAAATAGGTACCACTGCGGTGGGAAGGTAACAGCGTTCCATGCGCCTTGGCCACATGACCATGGAAATGTCTTCGGACAGCGCTGGCTCTTTGGCTTTGAAATGGAGATGAGCACCGCAACCCTAGAGTCGGATTCGACTGGCTTTCGAGCAAGGGAAACTTTACCTTTACCTTTTTATAAAAACCCTGTGCCCAGGGTTGACAGCCTCCAGGGGGTGTCTGGAGATCCCCTGGGATTACAACTGGTCTCCAGGTGACTGAGATCAGTTCACCCGGAGAAAATGTCTGCTGTGGAAGGTGGACTCTATGGCATTACACCCTGTTGAGGTCCCTCCCTTCCTCAAATCCTGCCTTCCATGGGTTCCACCCCCAAAATCTCCAAGCATTTCCCAACCCAGAGCTGGCAACCCTACCCCACCTGTGCCCCTATCCCCCAGGACTACTTCTTCATTCCACCAGTGATACGAGTCCCACCAGATGAGAACCATTGCTCTAGCCCTTTCCCTTTCAGGTGGATGTTGGAAATAGAAATCTGCAGTACCTCCTTCTGACCATTGGCAGTGGTGGTGCTAAAGAGCAGCAGAGTGGCTCCTTTCCACTGTGGTAGCACAGAGAATAAGGCATCTGGGTCTACATGCTAGGATCCTATATTTCAGATCTTACAGTAAGATCGGCTGCAAGTGTAATTAAAAATATCTGCACCACGATCAGTGATTATTATTTTTGTTACAGGAAAAAGTGTTGTCCCTGGAATGGTTATAAAAAAAAGTCAACACATGAAAGGAAGACAAATTAAAGGCACAGACTGGAAATCTTTCTTATATGGACTTGGCTTGGGTCGGCTTGCTGTTGTTCTTGCTTATTAGTGTGTGTGTGCACACGCAAACAAACAAAAAAAGGAACAAGGTAATTAAAAGTGGGTGACTTGCAGGGGGTTAAAGAGCCCCAGCACCCTCCTGGTGGAAAGCCTAAACAAATTCCACCAGACTTCAAGACTGATATGCTTCCCCCCCACCCTGCTAATTAGAAACACAGCAAATCCAATTAAAACAAAACCCAGAGACCTCTTGGGGACTTTGGCTTCTCCACACACCACAAATAAATGCAGTGAAACAAACTGGCATTTCTCTGCGCACTTTCCTGGCAATTTTGGCAATCTCTCCCTGTCCTCTGCCAACTTGCACAGACGCCAGCGATCCCTAACGATCAAGGGCAAGTATTATTTTCTGGTTCCTATCTTTGCTAAATTGCTGTCCTTATTTTGTCTTTGGCTAAGACAAGTACAAAAACGTGTACTAGATGCTCTGTTCTTTTACCATGGGAATCGACATAGTAAATCTCTGAAAGGGGGGGTGGGAGAGCACGTTTCTTGACTCTAATGTACTTTCATGTACATTTATTTATGCACATGTGCACAAATTGCTGGTATGCACCCCCGCTCGCTGTTTGCTGCATGTCTTTGACAGAGATGCTTGAACACCCACTGGTTCGCATCATGTCTTGTTCACAGAGCGATGATTTTTAGATGATTGGTTTAACTTGGATAGAGTAGAATTACAAAGTTGGAAGGGGCCTACAGACCATCCAGTCCAACCCCCTGTGCATAATGATAATAATTATTGTACGGCAGTGTGTGTAGTATAGCCAAGAGATCCTAAGATTGTCTGGCTACCAGAAGTTCTAGCTCCTTCAGCATTATGCACCACAAGGTGGTGAGCTAGACTTGTTTTGTTTTTTTAAGGCAGAGGTAGTTTGCCGTTGCCTGCCTCTGTGTCACAGCCCTGGAATTCCTTGGAGGTTGCCCTTCCAAATACTACCCAGGGCTGGTCCAGCTTAGCTTCTGAGTTCTGATGGGATCGGGCTAGCCTAGGCTATTCAGGTCAGGGTGTGTGGTGGGGTGTTATGTTCTGACTCATGAATCAGTCCTATCTTTTCTTATGTTAAGCTTGAGTCAGTGAATGGATTAAAAGAGTCGACATTCCCATTGGTTGTTTCTGTGAAACCTTTGTAAATAGCCAATAAGAACTGTATATACTTTAATGGAGGGAACAGACCCCATTGGTCTTTATCCCTAAGTTATAATTGGTTGTTAATTGAAGTATGGGCGTGGCTTTGACAGCCTGGATTATTTAAAAAGGGAGCTGTGCTCCATTATTTTGTCTGTGTTGTCGGATCGTCTGTTTGCTGTTAAATAAAGCTGAAATCACGTGCTGAAATCACTACCTTGTTAAGTGTCATACTTAACATGGGGGGTACTGTGCTGGCTGCCCCCTGCAATAGTCTCTCTGCAATAAAGTCAATAAAAACATCACTTCTCAAAGTCTGGGAAAGGCTGGACATTATTTGAGAATCTCCATTTTGCATCAATATGTTTTTGAAATGGGACTTATATGGTGACTTATACGGCGCCTTATGAATTTGTCTTATGACTTCATTGGGATCCAGTTTGTCTATAAGAAATGTGTATTCGAAGAGCAATGACCCTATCTGAAATTTATACTAGCAATTTGGTCACAATTACCTGTGTGGTTTTGTTGTTGCGCCACCTGGAGGCTGGCAACCCTAGATGATATCAAGTTGGTCTCACCACCAAATGATGAGAGCTCGGGGAGAAAGGAAATGCGTGACTACACTTCCCAGCAGTGGCATTGGGTTGATAATTGCATCTCTCTGTCCTCCCTCAAGGACACCCTTCAGATTTTTTGCCTGCCAGTTTGAGTGTGAAAATTTGAAGAACTCTGGTCCTTTCAGGTCTTTTTGTTTTTTGAGGGGAGGGAGGGGGGTGGTCCCCTGCCTTGCTATTTGGATCTGTCATGGGGGAATTTTACACCGGAGAACAAACCCTGCCGGATTCTTTGGATGGACCATCATTTTCCGCTCCAGGAGAGAAAGGAAAGTGCTGGTGCACCTTTTCGCCTTGATGCACATCATTTGCCTGGCACACTGCTGTGACATTTCAAAAACATGTGCCTCTGAGGCCTGAAGGGGCTTGGAGATTTAGGCTGCCAAATGAACACAGCTGGAACTTGACCAGCCGTGACCTTAGAATTCCTGGCAGATGGCGACACAAGAAGAGCTTCAGATCCTGGCCAGGAATGGATTCGGCAGGGCCTGCAACGAGAATGGCGGCCCAAATGCAAGGTTGCAGTCAACTCTGCCAACAAAAGCAAAATTCCACAGGAATCCAGAAGTCCTCAGAAGGCAGAGAAAGGATCACATGATAAACTACCTTTCTGATAGGAGGGACTGCACACCTCTCAGCCTGTCCCCTGTTGTGAACTCACGTGCAGTCCTAAGCAGAGTTACCTTCCTCTAAACTGATGGTCTTAAATGCACTTAGAAGGGCATAAGTCTGATAAGGATTGTGTCATCAGAGATGGGCAAACAAAAAGATCAGCAGGCCTTCTCTGATGAATGTCCGCTAGCCTAGAGCTGGACATCATGGAGCTGGTTGGGACCTTGAATAGGCTTTATTGTCAAGGGAAATAGTAGAGCTCCTCCGCTTGGTATAACGCTTGAGTGGTGGAGTGCGACTGGGAACAGAGGAGAAGTGCACGTCCTGCACTAGTCCCTTCAACTCTTTCCTGGCTTTACCATACGATTACGGCCTGATGAAGAGAGATTTACCCAGGCCATCCATTGCCATGGTTAGTACGGTGTGATTAACCTCACGTATTATGGTTTAGCTTCATGTGTTTAAATTCAACGTGTACTTGTATTGCATCTTTGAAGGATGGTTAATAAGTGGGTTTTTGCAATTTCAAATGGAATTTTGTGCATATTCCTCCATTACATTGTTTTTCAGGTTTCCGCACTTGGATCTCATCCCTGGTTTTATCAGAGTTCAACTCGGGACACAATACCCTGCTCTTGAGCCGGGCCTTTGGAGCCGCCACGGGTGCTACCACCACCACGACCACCAACACATTATGATTTGGGGCTCTTTCACACTGGCAAGACCAGGTTAAAACGATTTTGCATTTCTGATTCCAGCTGTTGAAGTCCCCCTTAGCTTCTCCCTTGCGTGAATCTTTACTTTGCTCTGTTATCTGATTTCCACCCCCCCCTTCCAATAATTTTGCCCCCCATAAAACTATTCATTTCAATGCCACTAGGTCTATTTTTATACATGTATGCAATTTACAACGAATGCATAAATGCCATACAGAATTGAGCATAAAGCCATGAAGCAGATGTAATGCTACACAAAAAAATGTTGCGAGAAAAACAAACACCGAGAAGTGAAGAACCAGAACTGATGACAAATGTTATAAATGGTTTTTTCAATAAAAAGGAAATAGGGAACGCTCACTCACCCGTAAGAGCAATTGTGAATTCCTGATGAATGTACTTATATGATAAGCATGTTTGTAAATGCTCAGATTGCAGCTAGGCAGACATTAAAGGTCTCACGCCGCTGCCGCTGAAAGCAGACCAGGGTTTCATTCTCCCTGGTGACATTTGGTAGCTCCAGACCTGTGATATGCTCCGTATTTCCCTGTCCCACCAAAATCTACAGGCCATGGAGTGAGCTCCCATCTCTGGTCCCAGCTCCTGCCAACCTAGCAGTTCGGAAGCAAAACATTGCAAGTATATGAATAGGCACTGCTTCGGTGGGAAGGTAACAGCGTTCTGTGCGCCTCGGCGTCTAGTCATGCTGGCCACATGAACGTGGAAATATCTTCGGACAGCGCTAGCTCTTCAGCTTGGAAATGGAGATGAGCAGTGCATCCCTAGAGTCGGATTCGACTGGCTTTTGAGCAAGGGAAACCTTTACCTTTACCTTACCTGACAAATAAATACTGCAATGTCTGGTTGACCCATTATTTCCAGTGTTTGGTAGACCTTGCCTCAGTCCACCAGACTAGCAGTTAGTTGGCATCAGCTGTTCTGTGGGGCTTTAGTCCATTAAAAAAATTCACGGGTCAAAATTCCAGGAGAATTGTTTTTCCCTCCCAGAATTTTGGGAGTGTTTTGGGTCATATTGGATATCCTAGAGACTACTCAAAACAGGAGGAGGAGAAGGAGGAGGAGGAAGAGGAGGAGGAGGAGAAGTTGTATTTATACCCTGCCCTTCATTTGGAGTCTCAGAACGGCTTACAATCTTCTTCCCTTCCTCTCCCCACAACAGACACCCTGTGAGGCAGGCGGGGCTGAGAGAGCTCTGGCTGAGAACTGCTCCTGAGAGAACAACTCTGAGAGAACTGTGACTGACCCAAGATCACCTAGCTGGTGTCATGTGGGGAATCAAAGCCGGTTCTCCAGATTCTGCCACTCTTAACCACTATATCAACTGGTTCTTTAATGCATTTATAGCCAGCCTTTCCCCCAATGGGGACTCAAAGCAGCTTACCTTGTTCTCCTCTCTCTTCCATTGTGGGGTACATTAGCCTGAGAATGTTCCCTCTTGAAACTGTCCATGCTTGTAGCTGCCACCACCTCCTGTGGCAGTGAATTCCACGTGTTAATCACTCTTTGGGTGAAGAAGGATTTCCTTTTATCTGTTCTACCCCGACTGCTCAGCAATTTCATGGAGTGCCCACGAGTTCTTGTATTGTGAGAAAGGGAGAAAAGTACTTCTTTCTCAACCTGCTCTATCCCATGCATAATCTTATAAACCTCAATCATGTCACCCTTCAGCCATCATTTCTCCAAGCTAAAGAGCCCCAAGTGTTTTAACCTTTCTTCACAGGGAAAGTGTTCCAACCCTTTTATCATTCTAGTTGCCCTTCTCTGCACTTTTCCCAATGCTAAAATATCCTTTTTGAGATGTGGCGACCACCTCATCGCACACTGCATAAGGAGCACTCAATGAGGAGATGCGAATCATTGATCCCTTGTTGAAGTGCACCAGAAACACGTGGCAACCCCCCCAAAAAACGATTCACCCACGGTTGTGTCTGATCATGCAATGGTAGGCTGCCCCCACAGCTTCCAGGGACTGTGTGATCATGCAAATACGGGTCAAATTCCTACGGAGCAAATAGCCTCGCTTCCCCCCATGTTATCTCACGTGTGTGACCACAACCTTATAATGTTATAATGATTTACCTAGATTTCTTAATTCAGTTATGTGTATATTGTCTTGAATATTTGTAAAAAAATGCCTTAAGTTTATTTTTCTTTCCTCCTCCCACCTTTTCTTTTTTCTCTGTACCCTATATAAAATTTAGAGAGTCTCTTTTAATCAACACGTGCTCAGGAGAAACAGAGCAGTCCTCTGGCCAGCTTACTCAGCCACGAGTTAAACCTGGGTGGAAATTGCTCCCGGCTCTAGAATCCCGGAACTAATATAAAACATGCAACATATGTCACATTCTATTGCACAACATATTTCACCCAGTATTATAACATGCAACACATTACACTTGACACCCAAAAGAAAGTAGACAAGGTGCCAGGTGAGCCTCAAGAAAAAGGTGTTCCAAAGGCAAGGTGCCACCACTGTAGAAGCCCTGTCTCTTACCTTTGAAGGTGGGGACCCAGAGAGTGGAGCTTGAGGGCCATATGCTGTCTAAAGGGCAAGTTGTCATTTTGATGGTGAAAATTTTCCTCTCTTTTAATTCTGGAAATCATCAGTATAGTCTGTGTTGGGATTTTTGCCTTTATAAACACTGTGTGCAGAGCAAGAGCAATAAGCCGTGTGCTTGATTATAAAAAGATTACCTTATTAAGATATAAAACAGCAGGGGAACCATGGATAAAAGAAACAGAGAAGATATTCTAGCTGCTAACTACATCCTATCAGTTACATAGCTACAGGAACAGCAGTGGCTACACCTCACCTTCTTCTTGCTGAGAACAAAAGAGCGGAAGATTGGCTACAAAACTTGTAAATACATGCATGCAAGATCAAAGTATTTTCTACAAACAAGATGCTAACTGACCAATAGAAAAGGTTACATTACAGGTCACTTAATTTGGATAAACAACTCCCACTAAGTTTCCCACATAAACTCATTGCTAATCTAAGTGGTTACGGGTTACAGTACATAATATTGTGTTTACTGACAACATCTAACAGTATCAGTTGACCCTATAATGGCTGAGATATAAGCATCTTGTAAACTCCAACGGTCCATGGAAGTGTCTGCCATGGTGATGGTCGGAGAACCTGTAGATTTCAAGAATTCCGGTAATGCATTCCCACCAGCTCTTTGAATCTGGACACATGGGGTTGGATCCAGGCTCAACCTTGCAATGGCAGAATGGAACTTTCCTGCCTCTCCCTTCCCACTGCAGACTGCTAATCTCCACAAAATGCTCTTTGGGGGGATAGGGGACCCTCTGGAATGAGATGAGGGGGGTCTACAGAAGGAAGGGAGGGGGAATTGCTCATTTAAGATCAGAAGAAGAGCCCTGCTGGATCAGACCAGTGGTCCATCAAGGCCAACATCCTGTTTTACACAGTGGCCAACTAGTTCCTTTGGAGGGCCAACAACAGGGCATAGAGGCCAAGTCCTTCCCCTAGTGTTGTCTCCTGGCAGTGGGATTCAGAGATTGACTTTAGTCACCTATAGTCACCATGGCTAGTAGCCACTGATAGATATCTCCCCCGTGAATCTATCTAACCCCCTTTTAAAGCTATCCACATCTGTGGCCGACATTGCATCCTCTGACAGCAAATTCCATATTTTAATCTCTCACTGTGTCAAAAAAAAGTATTTCTTTTTATTCATCCTGAATCAACTGCCCTGGATTTATTCTGAATCCAACCCATGCTACCGGGCTGCTTGGTGCATAGCCCAACCCACCTGTTATCGAGCAGGTTCTGCCCCGTTGCATTTCCCCATGGATTGAATGGCAACCCGTGAGCAAGCAAGTGGGAGGGGAAATTTGTCCTAGCTCATCAGGGATCACATAGTTGACTAGACGAGTCACAATCCGACATAGCCAATCGGATTTGGCTACGCAGTGATGTTACTGCAAGGAGTTGATAGTTCAACATAATTGAAAAGAACACTTCTCAACTATTGTCAAAGATCTTCAATAAAGGGAGGAGTGTTTCTGAACACTGTTGGAAATCTTGGCCAAAAAAAAAAGGGCGAGTGGTTTCATCTCAGCCGTGAATAAAAATTCTCACTTTTCATCCAATGGAAAAATGTGGTCCCGCTGAAAGGACCGGAGCTGGCAGAGGCACATGAGAGGTAATAAATAAGTCAGTGAGACTGATAAAAATAAAGGATGAAGTATAAGTCAGCCGCCCGGTGACAGATCCCATCTTTAGCTTTGAAATAGAGTCTGTTCAAACTGTCATTGCTTCAGGAAATTAAAAGAATGGCCCCATTAGGAAAGGTGCTTTAAAAAGGAGTCGGTATTAAGCTCGAGACTCTTCAGGCCCAGCTAGTGTTGAGAGCCGATCCCAAAAAAGGACTCCGCGCACCTTATGTTAAAAATGAAGATAGGAGGGGGGGAGTGTATGTATAAGTATATGGATACGTATGTGTTTATATACAGATATATACACACACACATACATATACATATCCTTATATGTATGTGTGTATATATATATATATATATATATATATATATATATACATACACACATCTATCTATCACCTATCATCTATTTATTATCTTCTCTCTCTCTCTCTCTCTCTAGCTACCTAGCTAGCTGTGTACATATATATGTGTATATGTATATTTGGATGGATGGATATAGATGCAGACATATGCATTCATGTATGTATATATGAAGTTATATAACAGGGCTCTTTTTGTAGCAGAAACTCCTTTGCATATTAGGCGATACACCCCTAATGTAGCCAGTCCTCCCAGAGCTTACAGTAGCCCCTGTAAGAAGAGCTCTGTAAACTCTTGGAGGATTGGCTACATTAGGGGTGTGTTGCCTAATATGCAAAGGAGTTCCTGCTACAAAAAGAGCCCTGTATATATACATACATACATGCATACATACCTACATACATAGTTACTGGGCCCAACTAATTGGAAATTCTGGAGCTTGCCTAATTGGAGATTCTGGAGCTGATTAATGATGTCCATCTGTAATGACATTTCTGAAACTTTCCCTCACGCAAAAAGTCTTTCATACTCTCCTTTCAAGGGGGAGTCTGATCTCCTTATTTAAAGGATTTTGAAAGGTGTACATGAGTATATTTGTTTCACAGCCAAATGGAGACAGAGCAAAGCTCAAAGTCACATGCTTCTAGAATCACAATTCAAAAGTCTTTTAAAAGATCTAACTGTGGAAGGAAGGGAACAAGTCTGTATTTTCCAAGTCAGCGCACCATCCAAACAAATGTGAAAGATACACAGCAAACAAATAGCCAAGAGCCAGGATGTATTCGGAAAGAACAAGGTCTTTGTCAGCACTCTGAAGATCACCAGAGAACTTGTTGTGTGAGACCAGAATGGCCCAGAGGATCCAGGCAACAAGCAGGAGGAGTGCAGACAGAGACATGGTGTGAGGGTCACATCATCGTGAGCATGATGACATCACTTGCTGGGAAAACTTGGATGCCACAATGGTAGCTCTAGGAATCAGCATAAACTCTATGGTTTCACCATAGCATTTCCAGAAATTTCTAGAGTGACCATTGTCATTTCCCATTTTTTCCCAAGTGACGTCATCACGCTTGTGACACCAGTGATTTTTTAAAAATCCCTATTGCTGCTTGAAGTAGCAGCAGGCACAGGAACTCAGGGCTTGGTGGCTGTATGCAAGACTCTCTGGAGAGCAAGTAACATCACAGGGGCCATCACTGAAAAGGCCCTGCATGCATCATATTTTTATTACACCGATACCAGTAGAGAGAAACTTATGGATGAATGGCAGATCTACTGGACAAAACCCCACATGATCGGAAGGCGTTCACTGCACCCACCTTGCCAAGGCTTAAGCATATCTCTTCTTCTCCTTAATGGGAGATTACCAGGTGTCACACAGTTGTATGCCCTAAGTTCCATTCACAAACATAACTCGGCATTCCTGACCATTGATTTATTTAATGCTGCTTATAACTGGGTCTCAGTGAAGGAAGGTGGCATAGTATAGCCCAATGTCATCAGATCTTGGAAGCTGAGCAGGGTCGGTACTAGGATGGGTGACCGCCAAGGAAGGCTCTGCAGAGGAAGGCAATGGCAAACCGCCTCTGGTGCCCACTTGTCTTGAATGCCCCTTGCCGGGGTCGTCATAAATTCCTTGTGACTTGATGGCCTATATGCACATAAAACTGGGTCTCAGAATGCCTTGGGGCGATTATAGTACAATACAAGGCACTGCTGTGGAGTGCTGGATCCAGGCACAGTGAAGAGGTGCCTGTCTTTTGCCTCACCTCCCCATTTAATGACTTAATTGTACATCACCTTTCAAATGGTTACCATCTCCCCCTTCCCCCCCACTGAACCAGTTGCTGAGTCCCGCCTGGCCATTTGCAGGGAGGATGGGGGGATAGAGTGTCAGATACAGGTTGGGAAACTCCTGGAGATGTGGAGATGGAGCCTGGGGAGGACAGGGACCTCAGTGGGGGACGATGCCATACAGTCCACCCTCCAAAGCCTCCATCTTCTCCAGGGGAGCTGATTTCTATAGTCTGGAGATGAGCTGTAATTCTTGGGGATCCCCAGCTCCCATTTGGAGGCTGGCATCCCTATCTATAGATTCTGATCTGCTGCCTATTTGGGACCAGTGTTCCATCTAAGCTGAGTTAGTGTGAGCTAGCTCATAGCTTTTTAGCCTCCAGCTCACACATTTTTGTCTTAGCTCAGGAAGGACAGCTCCAGAGCAAACTAATTTATGCAGCAGCTAAATTGCTCGCTCATAACTTTAATGCTAGTAGCTCACAAAGTAGAATTTTCTCTCACAAGACTCCACGGCTTGGAGGGAGCGTTGCTCGGGACGCTTCTGCACCAGAGTGAATCTAGGAATTTCATACGGAGCAGAGAAAATTATGGATATTTGCACCATCACTGATATTCTTCCGACGATGACTGCCTGCATGCGATTTTCTGTTTTTTTGAATGACGGTTGAAAGGAAAATCACGTATCTGGCAAACAGAAGCTGCGGGGAAACGGATGAAAAAGAAACCGAGACCTGAGCATAGCCTCGTCCTAAATTATATATATGTATATACAGAAGCACACAGTTCTAACATCCTCCTGGATTGTAATGAAAGAGAGAAGGGTCACCTAAATGAATTCCAGAGGCCGGCTTGTGGCTTCCAGGGGAACGGAGGGAGGAGCGACAATGCCGCTAAAGAGGTTAAGATCTCCAGTCCCCGCATGTCAAAAACTGATGGATAATTGTAATTAGCTTTCAGAATTTTTAATTATAGAAGGGGTATAAATAATCACAAAGAACAGCTCCTCTAATGAGAATCCTTGTTCGCAAGAACATAGGGACCCATTTGTTAGGGGGACTCTGAAAGCACCGCTGTTAATTAGGTGTCTCACAGCCAGCAGGGTTTCAAGTGTGGCCCGGGGGCGGGGAGTGGATTTATACATTTAAATCAAGCCCGTTCTGAGATGTATCCAAAATCAATTATAGGGGAAATTGTGGCGGGTGATGGTGGGGGGTGGACGACGGAACACATTCCCTGCTTAACAGATGCATCAACAAGGTGCACGGAGAGCGGCAGGTTTGGGCAGACTTCATTTTGGCCGGTTTTAATAGGTATTTATTTACTAGCCGAGAAAAGCAAGGCCTTGGGGATCGCTCCCCTGGTCGGCATTCTCTCCTTGTTTGTGGGCGAGTGAGTATTTGTTTGTAATACGTGGGCGCTCCCCCTTGAACGTTTGAGATGTCAGGAGGCCGTTCAGCACCCTGGTTTCAAAGCGAGCCTCTCCATTTTAAGTTCAAACACCAGCCCCCTGTTTTCACGAGGGGGGGCAGAAACAGGCCGAGAATTGCAAATCAAGGTGTGATCTGCCTGGAAGAGGTGTTGTAATGAGATGGTACGCACAGCTGAAACACAGGTCGCTGTTTTGATGAGAACGCTCCTGATTAGAGTTACTTTATATATAAAGCTGAGAGCAAACAGGCCTTGCTTTCTGCCTAGGCCAGGAATAAACAGACAGGGAAATAAAACCCCAAACCACTTTATCTTCCAATAATCCCTTTGTGTCTTGGGTCGGCCACAGCAAACAGGGTTGCCAACTTCCAGGTGAGGTCTGCACATCTCCCAGAAGTACAACTGATCTTTAGATGATGAAGATCAGCAAATAAGCCCCGAGTCCTGGTATGAACACCGCAGAAGGATGTAATGATTCTGTGCCCTGATGTCATCATCTTCCACCAGAGACTCAATGTTCCTGGGCTTAGTAGTTCCTGGTAGGGTTGCCAGCTCCTGGTTGGGAAATTTTTGGAGATTTGGGCAGGACAGGGTCTGGGAAAGGGAGGACCCTCAGAAGAGAAGAAGAAGAGGAGAGAAGAGATTGGATTTATACCTCGCCCTTCACTACCCAAAGGTGTCTCCGAGCGGCTTACAAACTCCTTTCCCTTCCCCTCCCCACAACAGACACCCTGTGAGGTAGGTGGGGCTGAGAGAGCTCTTGGCAGAAACTGCTCTTTTTTCAAGAACAGCTCTTATCAGAACTACGGCTTACCCCAAGGTCATCCAGTCAGGTACAAGTGGAGGAGTGGGGAATCAGGCTCGGCTCGCTTTAGCTGGAGATGTTGGGACATCATTATGAGAAGGCCAGCTGGTGTTCTTTTGGAAACTGGTTCATGTGGGGTTACTTATGAGATTTTCTTTCTGGGACGGAGTCCTGCTCAGGCACCCCTGGCACTCAGCATGGCTAAGCAGTTCCTATTGATATAGGATTACCTGCACACCTGGCAGTGCATCGCTGAGTACAGCAGAACGTTGAATAGGGGGAAGGGGATGGAAGGGATCCCTGACAGTCCAATTAATATTCATCATTAAGAGGAGAGAAAATGCTGAATTGTTTATCATTGGTTCATTAACTGTATAGCCAAACAGAGCCTGAGCCTAATTACTCCAGTAAACCGTTCTGCAGAAATTACACCTTCTAGGAAGAAATAGATGTCTTTCAAAAGGGCTGTTTTTTTTTAAAAGCCGCTCTAAGATTCTGAGTGAAGGGGGGGGTATAAATCCAATCTCCTCCTCCCCTCCCCCTCCTCTTCTTCTTCCTCTTCCTCTTCCTCTTCTTACTGGTGACCACCCAAAAGACATTATGTCACTAAGGTTGTCCCTGCCAGCATTGCTCATAGCTTAGCTCAGATGCAAGCATTTGGACCAGTGTTCCCTCTAAGCTGAGCTAGTGTGAGCTAGCTCACAGTTTTTTAGCCTCTGGCTCACACATTTTTGTCTTAGCTCAGGAAGGATGGCTCCAAGCAGACTAATTTAATGCAGTAGCCAAATCACTGGCTCACAACTTTAATGCCAGTAGCTCACAAAGTAGAATTTTTGCTCACAAGACTTCACAGTTTAGAGGGAACATTGATTTGGACCCATCAGGATGGGGTCAGGTAGAGGAGCCAGGAAGGATGTAACAGCAGCAGGCAACATCATGAGAAGGCTTTGACCTCTAGGCCTTGTTGATGGCCCTCTAGAGCAAGTGGTTGTCCACTGTGGGAAACAGGATGCTTAGTGTTGGGGACCTCCAAGCTGTGGTTGGAGACTTCCTGGGATTTCAGCTGATCTCTGGGTAATGGTGATCACTTACTCTGGAGAAAATGGCTGCTTTGGAAGGAAGATGCCATGGCCCTCTCCTCCCTAAACCCCATCCTCTCCAGACTCCACCCCCCAAATTTCCAGGAATTTCCCCCTAGAGCTGGCTATTCTAAGTGGATGCTGGACTAGTTGGACTACTGGTCTGGCAGTAAAGAGATTATATTTATTTGTTTTAAAATACGTGCATTCTCTCCTGATCTCTGCCAATTCAAGGTGGCGGACAAAGAGCAATTCTGCATCTAACATTTGTTCCACATTTTCTCAACTAGGAGGAAAAGGTGTAGTTCGAAACCACATTCAAATACCCTGGGCCAATGCCTACTGACTACATGACCATAAAACGGCCATAAATCTATGCAGAAGGTACCGTAAAACCCGATGATCAAAGAAAGCGAAAGTGGCATGGAGCGTAGAGGGTACCATAAAATCCGATCATCAAAGAAAGTAAAAGCAGCTGGCAATGCAGAGGGGAACGTCTGTTCCAACGTGGATTTCGTAAAACAACGGAGGGAAAAGCCAATGCAGAACTGCCCAAAGTGGCAATTGTTGCAACAACACTAAAACAACAACTGTGTTCAGTTACAAAATTAAAAAACAGGACACATGCATAGATTTAAAACACAGCCAGATCTGCCAGAGCAGTTCATTTGCCACCGAAGGTCCTCTAGGATGAAAATCATTCCCCATGTCTTTCTAAAGAACAAAGTTTGAGTCCAGGGGCACCTTTAAGACCAATAAAGTTTAATTCTGGGCAGGGCTCTTTTTGTAGCAGGAACTCCTTTGCATATTAGGCGACACACCCCTAATGTAGCCAATCTTCCAAGAGCTTACAGTAGCCCTGTAAGAAGAGCTCTGTAAGCTCTTGGAGGATTGGTTACATCAGGGGGTGTGTCGCCTAATATGCAAAGGAGTTCCTCCTACAAAAAGAGCCCTGATTCTGGGTATAAGCTTCCATGTGCAAGCACACTTCTTCAGATACATTGAAACAGACTTCCTCAAGCCTTACATATAGGTGGGGGAGGGTTAGTTGCCAGGGAGGGCTAGTTAGCGTGAAGATGTATAAGTAACTGGGTGATACGTATAGTTAAGATTGGATTAGAGCAGTTGGTAAATTCTGGTAATACCCAGAATTAAACTTTGTTGGTCCTAAAGGTGCCACTGGACTCAAACTTTGTTCTGTTGCTTCAGACCAACATAGAGACCCACCTGAATGTCCTTCTAAAAATTGTGAGTGAACAAACTCTCCCCACCCACTCTGGTAAGAAGGTCTTACAAGAAGTCTGTCTGACCGATACAACTGACCGATACAACTGGGAGATGCAGTTCAATAAGTAAGTATGACGACCATAGGCCATGAAGAGCTCTAAAGGTGATAACCAGCGCTTTGAATTGGGCCCAGAAGCAAACAAGTAACCGGCACAGATGATGCAGCAGTGGAATTATGCGTTCTGAGTGGTTAACTCCCGACAGATGGAGTCAGAATGAAACCCAGTGAATTAGACAGAGAAGAACAATGACATCTGGCCAACCAGTCCAGCTCTGATTCGTCGTCTCCAGTTGATTGGCTTCCCTTAGCAGAAGCCAGATGCAGACCAGGTGACCCACCTGGTTTCTCGCTGATTCATTCTTCCTGAAAGGGAGCTCTGTCTCCTGGCCAGATGCTACACCAAGCAGGAGTCAGATGTACACAAAGTCATTTGTTCCAGCTTGCACAGAGTGGGCAGCTGGCCTTATAACAAGCATGGCACCCATTTTGTGATGTAAACCTCCAGTTAAGAATAAAAATGAAAGTAGAAAATAGATTGTGACAAGACCTCAGAATGAGGCAAGCAGGTACCAATCAGACTAGCAGAGAAGCTGGCTGGCAGGTCTTCAAGTTGGTCCATGAAGAATCTGAAAGCACCTCACAAGAACTGAACGTAAGGAGAGCCCTGCTGGGCCAGACCAAGGTGTTCCACCTGCTCTGCCTGCTCTGGTTCTGCCCTAGTGTCACTTGGGGGAAGGAGAAGTCTGTGTGGAACCACAACAACTGCTAGCCCACCTTCAACCAAGAATGTGGAAAGGAAGTGGTGAGCCAAAACGAGTGGGGTGGGGCTGAGGGAGCTTTCTGGGCTCAATGAAACAAGGAAGGAAAATGGAGGAAGACATTCCTAGGTCCACATGGTTGAGGTTGTCAGCTCTGAGTTGGGAAATACCTGGAGATTTGGGGGGTGGAGCATGCGGAGAGCAAGGTTTGGGGAGGGGAGGGTTCTCAGCAGGGTATAATGGGGTTGCCAGGTATGCCAGTGGGGGAGGGACTTTCTGGGAGTGGGGAGGAGTGTTGAGACGTGCCTACATAAACGAGAAGTGATGTAGGTACATCAGGGATGATACTCTGGTTTTGGGGCAGAACTCTATGGTAAAATTCACTTCAAATCATGGTATTTTGCCCCCAAACCAGCGCTCACACCCCCAACATCCCCAACTTGCTTATGTCACTTCCAGTTTTTGTAGGCACGTCACAATGATTTCCGGGTTCCTGATGGTAAGAGTGGATGGTTTGGGGGGTGGGGGAGAGGAGTATCTGAAACTGGAGGACCCGCACCCACACCGGGGGGGCGGTGTCTGGCAACCCTAGGGTATAATGCCATAGAATCCATGCTCCAAAGCAGCCATTTTTCCCAGGGGAACTGATCTTGGTTGTCTGGAGACCAATTGTAATAGTGGGAGATCTCTGGGTGCCAACTGGAGGTTGGCAACCCTAAACATGGTGGATGATGATGATGATGATGATGATAATGAGCCCCTTGTTCCTCCCTTCACCAGCAACCTAAGTCTCCAGTTTCCGGGCCGTATTTTTAAGGCCCTGTTGTATTTGGCCACCCCGACCCATGCTCAAAGTGTATGAGAACACAGCAGAATGAGTCTGACGCTGGCTGGAAAAAAATTCCTGCAACGTTGTATTGATAATTATCAAGTTTCCCTCCCTTGCAGCATTAAATGGGCTGTTACGGATACATTTCAAAAGTGCATGGCTGATGTCGCCTCTCCAAGAGTCTGTAGATAATGATCGGCGTCCCATTTGAATGCAGTTAAATTGGGTGCAGTGGAGCAGCCCCAAGCCTGCTGTACACATACTTTGGGTTGTGCCATGGTAGAGCATCAGCTGTAGAGATCCACAGCTTGTTCTCTGACAAGCAGCCCTTGTGGAGAAAGGGAGGAAAAGTAACCCAGCTCTCTTTTTCAAGATGTGTTCCACTCCAGGCAAATTGCAACATACACATGATTATCAGGTGAACTTACCTGGCTTGACTCCTGGCTGGATTGGCTCAGTGATCATTGTTCAAGTTAGTATCAGGCAATTTTGAGCCTAGGTGGAAATTTCTAGTTCCCCCCATTGAGTGGAGCAGTCACATCCTAAGAAATATATAACTGCTGGTGCCAAATTGTCTACATCACTATCCACATGACCCAGAAGTGATGTCATCATGTCCAGGACATCGGGAAGATGCTCTGGTATTTGGGCAAAAACTCTACGGTAAATTTGGCTTCTACCATAGAGTTTTTGCCCAAATACCAGAGTGTTACCCTGATGTCCTAGATGTGATGATGTCATTTCTGGGTCACATGGGCAGTTATATAGACATGTTGATGCACGTCAAATGTTTTGCCCTCTTTTGGGTATAAGTTCCCTTCCCTGCCAGTGAGCCAGTCAGCAGTGGGGAGGTAGGGCCTGGCAGCAGGGGACCCCCACCTCCACTGGGCAGGTCTGACAACCCTAGCTGAGTCCCAGGAAGTAGAAGCAGGGTCAAAATGGTTCTCAGACCTCCACTACACATTGCCTCTCGACTACACGTCCAAGGCAGAAGGTAATGGCTGGAATCCCTGGTGGTAGAAATGGATGCCCCCAACCCAAGATCACCACACCTGTGCAGAGCAAGTGAACCAGTCCTTCTTTGCCGATAAAGAGTGGTCTTCTCTCTCTGTTCTGGTTCTTGCATTAACACAAACTATGAAGGGAAGTGAGTTAGGGAAGCCCAAATTCTGCATGACAAGATGATGTATATGCATTATGCAAATTACACAGGTTATCATAATTTCATGATCTACTCTGATTTGGGTAGTACTATATCTTGGGTTTTGCTAGTCAAGGGAAAAGGCAATTTTTTCCAGGCAATGCTCCGCCCACCCCACCCCATCACTGCAAAAAGGACTAAGATCTTATTTTTTAAAAAACAAAAACTAAAAGTAGAGTTTGTGGGATTCTTGTTTCCAGTACTTCATTATGAGTTTTTCTGAATTCTTACAGAATTATGTCTCACAGAGTTTATTTTATTAATCCCTTTGTTTCATGATGCTGGATTGATTTCTCTGTTTAACATCCAATTAAGGGACGTTTGTCAATCTTAAATTATGCAGACAAGCTTGTCAAAAGCACAAAGCATGAAAGAACACAAGCCTTTCCTCTGAAGGCTGTTCAAAAGTCATTGTTTTATGGCTTGACTCCTGGCAATTTATAATTGCTAAGGCTTCTACACTAGTGCTAGGAATGGACCATTGTCACCTATTCTATAATGTATTACGCTTCCTAATCTTATAGGAAATAAAAGCCATTGAGTATAGATCAATATTTTTTCCCTCCAGTAAGGCTTTGTTTTCTCATGTCGGAAAAAAAAAATCAGACATTGGCTTTGTACAGGGAGGGATGCAAATGCGGCAGCTATGCTCTCCCAAACATGGACAAACCATGTCCCATTGTCTTGGTCAATATCTTCTCAACATGGAGACCTATGCCTTGACCACACCCTGCAAAGTCCTGAATCAATTGCTCCCCTTGAAGAAATAATCCCTGCAATGAGGTCTCTGAGGAGTAGCCAAGGAGTTAAGGGGATGGGAGAAAGAGGTTTCAAGTAAGGAGTAGATGTTTCTTCAAATCGATTACCTATGTCTTGGGCCTAAAACATGAACACATTAACTTGCTTTTACTGAGTCAGATCATTGACCTATCAAGGTCCATCTTGTTTGACTGGTAGCAGCTCTCTGGGGTCTAGTCAAGGTCTTTCACTACACCTATATCTGCACCCTATAATTGGAGAGGCCAGGACTTGAACTTGGGCCCTCTGCATGTAAAGCAGGTGTTGTATCACTAAGCCATGGTCTGCCTAATATATGATCTGGTCACACACAGAATTAGCTGCGTGATAAGGATGAATGTCGGGCAGATTTTATGGGCATGATCACATGGGAACATCCCGCACCTGTCCGCAACCCGTATCAGTCATCCAAAGAAGTGGAGTAAAAAGATACCTAGGAAAGTGCGGTATTTCCTGGAAAACATGGGGTGCGGATGGGTGTTGGATCGCAGAAGCGCTGGTATCCCGTTGCCTCCTTGGTCATGCACTTCCGTGGTCATGCGCATGTGGGGACTCCGGCTTGGGGAAAAAAACACGCCCGCCGGGAAGCAGCAGCTTGTGATCACTGGATATGTGATCGCGCCATGCTGCTTCTCCCCCCCCCCCTTTGCCACGCTTTACCATCAACGTGTGATCGGCGGCAGACGGCCTAAGCATGAAGCCTCGGGGGAATGTCTGATCCTGCTACTGTGCTTCATTTTGCTCCAGGGCAAAAAGCCTCACCCCCCCCCCCAGATAATCTCGCTTGTGTGACCGGGACCATATAGTGCCAAATTTTTGTCATGTCAAGTCCCTGACTCAAAGTGCCTTGGGGTTAACTCATGGGCCATGGAGGTCCACTGATCCCACCTGCTGAAGCTTCCTAGTTGCTGGAACATGAAGGAGGAGGAGGCGGAGGAAGAGATTGTATTTATACCCCACCCTTCACTATCCAAAGGAGTCTCAGAGCAATTTACAATCTCCTTTCCCTTCTCTTCCCCACAACAGCCACCCTGTGAGGAAGGTGGGGCTGAGAGAGGTATGAGAGAACTGCTCATGAGAGAATAGCTCTGAAAGAACTTGTAACTGACCCAAGGTCACACCAGCAGCTGCATGCGGAGGAGTAGGGAACCAAACCTAGTTCTCCCAGATTAGAGTCTGTGCTCCTAACCACTGTTCCAAACTGGCTACACCAAATGTGTTAAAGTTGCTAAGAAGTCTGGGGTCCTATAAAGCTGAAGGTTAGAATCTAGGTGGGGCTGCCTATTTGGATATTCCTGGAAGAATCAAAGCTCTTCCACCCATTTCAGATCTCTGTGCATATGTAGCCTACATCCGTAGGAGGCTTGTAAACACGGTCAGTGCTGGGCCTGTCCATAGCAGTCATTACACTTCCATATTATGACTACCAGGAGCAGAGGGCCAGCAGGTTCCTCTTTAGCAGGAAGTGTCATCCAAAAGGAGACAATGAATATGTAATCTTGGATTCCTCCTCAGGGGAAGCCTGAGAAGAATTTTGAGGAAAGTTCACTATCTGAACTGGGTTGAGTGGAGGAAAAAAGACATAATCTTTTAAAGATGACATGTACAAATGATTATATTAGGCTTGATACACTAGATGTAGTTAAATAAGAGAGGTAGGGTAAGGGAATACGCATAATCTCTAGTATATATATAATATTCATAATATAAAAGCATGCCACTGTATTGCTACAGACCGCGTGATTCTGACTTATTCTTTTTTTGACATGATACAGAAAAAAAGGTTAATGTTATGTTAAAATTAAATATTAATTATCGGGAGATTATTACTTAATATGTATTAGGATTGTTATATTATTGTATTACTAATTTTAATCTAGCACAATCTTTTTAGATATAGGATGTATAGTGTATGTGAAAATTGGCATAGATTTTTTTTTAAATTAATTTCATTTAATTGCTTCTTTCTCTCCATCTTTGATTTAGCTGTTAACATAACTGCTGTGTTAAAAGTTATAACAAGGGAGTTGAAAAGCAAAATACTTCAGAGAACATTATATTTTTGTTAGATGCACTGCACATATTATGAATATAAATAATTTTATATACTTAATTTCCCTCTTATTTGCCATGCTTCCCCCCCTTTTATTTAACAAGTTTAAGAGTTTAAAATTCACATACATACCTGGAGCCCGGGCCGGCTCACCCACTAGGCGAGCTAGGCGCTTGCCTAGGGCGCCGGCCCTGCAGAGGCACCAAAATGCCCCCCGCCCCCCGTGAAAAGCCCCCTTCCCACCCAGCGCCGGCAGCCCCGGCTTTCCTGGGTGCCTCACGGCTGCAAGGCGCCCAGAAAAGCCGCCGCCGCCGCTGGGAGGGCCCATCCCCCACCCCTTCCCCGGCTCTCCTGGGTGCCTCGCAGCTGCAAGGCGCCCAGGACAATGGCGCTGGGCCATCTCCAGGCCCCACCGGGAGGTTGGCATCCCCGGTGGGGTGGGCGCCCCAGGCTGTCCTGCCTCGGGCGCCCAGACACCTGGGGCTGGCCCTGCCTGGGGGGGGGGATATAATTAATTTGCTTTATACCCCTTCCCCACTTTTTTCTGTTCTCCTATTAAGTTTTTTCAAGATTAGACACACACACACACACACACACACACACATGTGTTGAAAGCCTGCAGCCAGATCTAGGGCCAAGCATCAGGTACCACAAACCAGGAGTCAGCCACAGCAGAGGCAAAGCCTTTATAATCCCTCCAGGTCAGAGGTAGCCAATAGCTATTCTGGGTCGGTGGTCTCACTATAAATTCCACTGCTCAGGCATTGCTGCAACTTGATCTCTCAACAGGTCATCGCGGGGGAAACACCACAGAGATCTGTGGTTCCTGATTCTGTCTCTAATGGCTCCTTCAGCCAAAGGATTTCAGGACAAATTGAAGGATGGAATCGATGTACACTAGCTGGAATTTGCTTTGGCAAAATCTGAAGCACGTTCGCGTGTTCCTCCTCCAGCAAAGAAACAGAGGAACTGTGAGAGAAGACCAACACCTTTTAACAGAATGAATGCCCAATCCTGGTGGATAGCAACAGTTGCCAACCTCCGGGTGGGGCCTGGAGAGCTCCCAGAATTATAGCTCATCTCCAGACCACATTTCCCTCTAGAGAAGATGGCTGCTTTGGTGGGTGGGTGGTAGGTGGCCTCTATGGCAGGAATCTCCATGAATTCCCCAGCCTGGACCTGGCAACCCTATGGATGCAGAAAGGTGTTGGCTGTGGTCACACTGGAGGCTTGACACAATCTGGTGGCGCCTCTATTTGCAGCAGTTGAAATCATTGTGGGAATGGGTGACCGGATAGCACACCCTGAAGTGTCCTCACTGCATGCTTGCCCGTGGTTGACCATCTCAATTATTTCAATGTGGATGGAGGAAAGTAAGAAGGGGGAAAGATGCTCCGTTTGGTGTTTACATGAGAAGCTGCCCAAAGTGTCTACATATTAGTGCAGAAGGCTTGCTGGCCAGTGTTTCATACAGAGGACATATTGCACCATTCTTGAAACAAATATGCTGGCTGCACACTGGCTTGAGCCCAATCCAAGGAGCTGTTTTTAGCCTTTGATGCCTTAAATAATCTTGGTCCAAGATCTTTGGTGGGGGGAAACTGATCTATTCCTGCCTGGCCATTAAGATCTGCATCATGGGCCCTGCTACATCGGGAGTAGGGGCGAGACAGACTGCTACCAGAAGCAGAGCCTTTTTGGCCTAACTCTGGAATGATCTCCTTCTAGCCACCCACCTGGGACCAGTGTGCCCTCTAAGCTGAGTTAGTGTGAGCTAGCTCACCATTTTTTTAGCCTCTGGCTCACACATTTTTGTCTTAGCTCAGGAAGGATGGCTCCAGAGCAAACTAATTTATGCAGTAGCCAAATCGCTTGCTCACAACTTTAATGCCAGTAGCTCGCAAAGTAGAATTTTTGCTCACAAGTCTCCACAGCTTAGAGGGAGCATTGCCTGGGACCATAGCTCTTGAGTTCCTAGTGCTAGGTAAAGATGCTATTTTTCAGGGCTTTTTTGGTAGAAAAAGCCCAGCAGGAACTCATTAGCATAATAGGCCACACCCACCAGCAGAAACTTATTAGCATATTAGGCCACACCCCCATGTTATCAGAAGTGTGGTCATCCAGCCACACCCACCTTTTGCTTCTTATACTGTTTACCTTGTTTGTTGTCAAAACCCAGGGCTTTTTTTGTAGCAAGAACTCCTTTGCATGTTAGGCCACACACTCCTAATGTAGCCAATCCTAATGAGTTTCTGCTGTTGGGTGTGGCCTGATATGCTAATGAGTTCCTGCTGGGCGTGGCCAACTCAGGAGCCAGCCGGAACTCTGTTCCGGTGCGTTCCTGCCCCCAAATAGCCCTGCTCTTTTTAATCCTTGCTTTCTATTAAATGTGATCCATCCTGCTGGCATTAACTGTTGCTGTTTTGATTTGGTTGTTTAATTTATCTACTCTTTTAAAAACTATCCCTGCACTATCACCTTGGTGATGTCTCATTTGCTTATATTTAATTTTGCTGCTTCATGCATATGCTCATATATGAGTTCTGGAGGAGTTGCTTTTGAGTTCATCTGTATCGATTACTACGGGATTCTTTTACTTGAGATAAGGTTGGCTGGGGTTTTGATATATTTGTATCTCTATTTTATTAAGCTATGAGCCAGGCCAAGAGTCTTCGGGTTTGGGAGAAGAGGGAAGATAACAGTGTACATAAATAAATATTGGCGTAGACAAGAGCTGAAATGAATTTGCTCCCCCTAAATGCTCTACCCACTTTCTGCAACAAATCCCTATGACAAGCCTTCCATAATCATTGCAGAAGATCCTGGCTGGACCAATCCAGTGGTCCAGTTTTATCACACAGTGGCTGACCTAGTTTTCCTGGAGGGCCAACAAACGGGGCATAGGGTCCGTGGCCTTCCTGTGATGTTGCCTCCCAGGAGATCCACACCCAACTCCTGGAGGTTGGCAGCCCTGCCCAGCAAGCACCCATAGCAGAGTGAGTGGTTTGAATCTGGGTCTCCCAGATCCTAGACTGACACTTGAACCACAACATCACACCACTTCTCTGACTATGGTGGTCCACCTGAGTCACCATGGCTAGCTGTCACTGATGGCCTTCTCCTCCATGAATCTGTCTCATCTCATTTTAAAGCCATTATGGAATCTACTGGCTGAAAGTTTCACAATTTCATTACTTCTTCAGTAAGGAAGTACTCTTAGGGTTGCCAAAACTGGGCTGGGAAATTCCTGGAGATTCCGGGCCGGAGCCTAGGGAGGGGAGGGATTGGGGAGGGACCTCAGTAGGGTATAACAGCATTGAGTCCCCCATCTAAAGTGGCCATTTTCTCCAGGGGAAC
Source organism: Gekko gecko (assembly GCA_029375565.1). NCBI lineage: Eukaryota > Metazoa > Chordata > Lepidosauria > Squamata > Gekkonidae > Gekko > Gekko gecko. The sequence goes on along the minus strand of JAPDNY010000016.1, from coordinate 35,435,107 downwards.
TGATCTCAGATGTCTGGAAAACAGTTGTAATTTCAGGAGACCTCCAGGCCCCACCTGGAAGTTGGCAACTCTACTTACTCCATCCTGACTCTATTGCCTGACAAGTTAATTGGGTACCTGCCAGTTCTAGTATTATGGGGGAGGGTGAAGAAGCTCTCATCATCCACTTTCTCCGTCCCATGCATACCTTTATAAACCTCTTTCATGTCCCTCCCCTTAGCTTTTTTTCTTAGCCTTTTTGGCCTTTCCTCAGAGGTTCCTTCTTTCTGCACTTTTCCCAGCTCTGCAGTATCTTTTGTTTCAAAACTTAATGTCTTCATCGAACATTTGGCACAGCTTCCCCATTTTGGGTGGAATTTCTTGGCTCATTCTGACCTCATTTCACATTCTTCAGGCAGGAAGCCAGTGTAGCATAGGATTACCAACCCCAATGTGAGCCCTGGTCCTCCTCAAATCACAACCAATCTCCAGACGACACCGATCAGTTCCTAGGGAAGCCAGCCTCCAGGTGGGACCTGGGGACTGCCTGGAATGACAGCTCATCTCCAGACTAAAGAGATCAGTACCCCTGGGGAAAATTGATGTTTTGGAGGGTGGAGTCTATAGTATTGTACCCCACTGAGGTCCCTGTCCTCTCCAGGTTCCACCCCTCAAATCTCCAGGAGTTTCCCAGTCTGGATCTGGCCATCCTACTCCCCCAGCCACTGGGGGGTGGGCCTGGCAACCCTAATTGGTTCCCTAGGAGGAAATGGCAGCTTTGGAGGCTGGACTTTATGGCAGCCTGCTGAGCTCCCTCCCCGAACTCTGCTTTGCCCCAAATCTCAAGTATTTTCAAAACCAGAATTTCCAGCCTTAAGTCTAGTGGACTTGGATCTGGGAAACCTAGGTTTTAAATTCCCGCTCTGTGATATAAGTTTCTGGATGATCTTGAGCCATTCACTGTTTCTCTCAGCCTGGCCTCCCTCACGGGTTTGTCGTGAGGATAAAAAGGGGGAGGGGAAAGCTGTCGAAAGCTGCTTTGGGTACCCATTGGGAAACAAAGTGAGGCCCGAATATCTAAATTTAACAACATTACCTAGCCTGTGGCAAAGCCACATGAGGGGAAAAAAATGATGTGTGTGTGGGATTCCTCTGCTTTCTGAGGATTTTGACTGAAAACCACACTCTCTTGTCTTTGTTGGCATGTATGTCTGAGAGCTGTTAGGACATTGCTCTCTTTTTTTCCTCAGACCTGTCATGATTATGAATCGCTTGGTAAACATGCAGCCCAAACAGGAATCTGCTTTCATTTATTTGTGAGGTGGGGAGGGAAGGCTTCCTCTCTCCATCTCCAAAGTTGATTTCATATGCAAGGAGCAGCAGGGATGAGGTAAGCCTGGAGAAGAAAAGCAGGGAGAAGAAACGGCAAAATGGATTGTTGATTGTATAGGAGGAAGCAAAGGGCAGCAGTAATTCAAATGAATGTGGAACCTGAAAGCCCCCTGATGGATATTGATGAAGTCCATTTGGAAGCAGGTGACCGACGTGTTCCGGTGAAGGAATCAGTCAGCGAACGGAACCTAGAGTCTTTCCTTTGTTCTAAAAGTCACAGGGAATGTGTGACTCCTTTTTTCCTCAATGCTCCACTTCCATTGCAATTTCTCAGGTGTTTCGCCTCAGGAGGAGGGCCTCCAGCTTCACTCTGAGGTAAGGGTGATGCCTCAAGGCCAGTTCCCAGCACTCTAATCTGAAAAATGTGAATCCTGCCTTCACTGAGGCTCAACTTCTGAACTCACAATGGATAGTATAATCCATCCCTGATTCTCAAAAATCCACTTTGAACTTTCATTGGCTCTTTCTCTGGGAATGTGATGTGGCAGAAGAACCAAGCTTCTTTTTTGTTTCTATGCTGGATTCCCCCCCCCTTGCAGATTATGAGAGACTTGCTCAGATTATGTGGGGGAGAATTCTCCAAAAACAAGACTCAAATAGTGTTGGATTAAGACAATGAAGAAAGAGGGGAGAGTGGCCTTGCCTTGGATCACCTGCCGGTTGTCTTCTCCCATCCCCTTCCAAAACTGTCTCTGGAGGTGGCCATTCTACCCTACCAGTAGGTAGCCATGATATAATTTACAATACATTAGGAGTTTGCTTGTCTTCCTCTTCCATCCCCATTCCCCTCATTGTTAGAAGCAGTTGTTTTCAATTGAATACAGGAAGCTATCTTATACTGACTCAGAATGTAGATCTATCCAGTTAAGTGCTGTCTACTCTGACTGACAGCAGCTCTCTGGGATCTCTCATCTTTCACGTCACTTACTACCTGTTCTCCTTATCTGGAGATGTCAAGGACTGAACCTGGGACCTTCTGCATGCAAAACAGATGCTCTGCCACTTAGCCGCAGCCCCAACCCACTGTGAGCTGTCTTGAGACAGTGGCAAATATAAGCAAAATCCTTGAGGCAGAGCACTGTCCCCCCCCCCCGTTCATTTATCATTTAAAGGCTGCATCCTCACACAAAAGTCACAAATGATTGATAGCAGAATATCCAACAATGTGTGGGTGCATATATATGGTTCCCAATCAGTCCTCCATCAATACACTGGCAAGAACAACACCTGCTTACCTTCAGTTGCGTACACCTTCAGATCATGCTCTGGGACACAGGTCCTCAACTGTGTCAAGCTTGTGAACACCTTTGGAATTTTGAAGGGGGGAAAAAAGGGATAGCGGCCACTACTGCAAAATGGCTACCATGAGAGGTTGGCCCAATCACGAAATGGTTGCCGGGAGGGCCAATTACAAATTACAGGGTTTTTTTTGACAACTAGCAAATTATTGGGATGTTCCAACACATCCTTCCATGATGGAATCAGCTATTTCCAGATGGAAATATTTCCATGCATATCCAGTGGTAATGCCTGCTGGGACCTTCTGAAGAATCTCCTGCTCCAAAGAGATGGAGAAAAGCCAGAATGGCCTCTGTGCTTTGGGGAAGAAGCAAGTGGATGGCAGGAAACACACTGATGAGCACTACAGGTGCCACCTTGGAGATCGCTGTTCTGGGACCAATCTACCTGCATCTAACCTACCTGAGCAGCATCGAAGGCTTTGTTCAGAAGTAAGGAACAGCGGTGGACCCTTTTCTGTGTTGGTACCTCAAGTGGAATGCCATTCCTACAGTGGTTCACCTCATGCATAATTTCTGGCCTTTTAAATACCAAGTAAAAACTTTGCTCTTTAATCAGGCTTTTCATTGTGTAGCTGCCCCCCACCCTTCATACTAGTATTCTGTCCTCTAGTTTGTTTGTTTTTTGCTGTCAAGTTACAGCCAACTTATGGTGACTCCTCAGGGTTTTCTAGACAAGAGACATTCAGGGGGGGTTTGCCATTGCCTGCCTCTGCATAGCAACCCTAGTATTCTTTGGTGGTCTCCCATCCAAATACTACTACTACTACTACTACTACTACTACTAATTATTATTATTGTATGTAGAATAGCCAGGAGATCCTAAGATTGTCTGGCAGCCAGAAGTTCTAGCTCTTTAGCCTTATGCACCACTAGGTGGTAAGCTAGACTTGTTTTTAAGGCAAGACACATTTCAGAGATGGTTTGCCATTGCCTGCCTCTGCATCATGAACCTGGTATTCCTTGGAGGTCACTCTTCTGAATACTAGATAAGGCCAGCCCTGCTTAGCTTCTGAGATCTGACCAAATACTGACCAGGGCCAACCCTACTTAGCTTCCAAGATCTGACAAGATCAGGCCAGCCTGAGTTGTCCAGGTGAGGGCCTGTTCTCTAGTACAGTCTAGGTTATAAGGATTTTTTCTCCCCTGCTCTGATTTTTTTTTCTATCACGTGGCATCCCCTGCTTTGAATTCTCTATTTATTTCCACTTTCTTTACGCATTGTTCGTTTCCAGTGATTAAAAGTATTTTATCTTTGCCGTTTGATGCTTTAACTTGGTAAGTCGCCTCGAGCATTTTTATAAATATCTTAAGAGGATGAAGAAAACAGCTGGATACTTTTTTCGTGTGTCTCAAACTGTAACTTAAATGGGGTCTATCTTACCCCCAAGAGCAGATTACTGAAGAGATTTCTTTTTTTCAGGCACAGTGGGATTTTTTTTAAAAAAAAAAAAACTTCACTCCCCCTCCCGACAGTAACACTTCAAATGCATAAAAGCCACTTTTAAAAAGAATTCATTTTCTATCTCATTCTTCTGTTGCCTCTTCGGCCTTTCTTCTCTGTTCTCTTCACAATCTTTTGTACCTCTGTTCTTTAAAACAAGTGCGAGCTCGGCTCTCGGAATCGCATGTGCCTGTTCCTAACTTTCAAACACCCTGTGGGCTGTGGAGCCATGTGGCTTTCCTCACGGTGTGAAAGGAAGCGTGTGCTCACTCTGAGGGAAGAGGCGGGTGTGAAAACGATTTTGCTTGAGTGGGTGATTAGGGAGGAATTGTAAGTTGAGGCAGGGGAGAGGAACACACATTCCCTCACATCTCAAAACATCTATTTTGTCCTTAGAAATTACCTCAGGCGGAACTGGCGACAGTGTTAGCAACATACGCGACAAAGTGCTGGCCTAGGAGAGAGAGGCCGGAATGTGGTACCTGGGACAGAGAGAGCGGGGACTGACGGACTGAAGGTCCATCCCACTTTTGAGGCAAAAAAAAAAATGTCTCAGAGTTGCCAATGGCAATTTTCAAAAGGCATTACAAATATAAACAACAAGGTCATTTTAAAACGTTTTTTTGTGGAGGGGCTTCTTGGTAAGGCCTTCTTGGCCAGACATGGGAGAAGGAGGACTTGGCTGTTTCTTCCCCTTTTGGCCTCAGGGATGACAGTCGGCAGCTGGGAAGAGGGGACCCCAGTTGGCTCTGGACCAGGGTGTGATGCCAAGCTATTTCCTCTTCACCCTTTGGCCACAACATTGGCAGTTAACAGCTGGGCAGGAAGGAGCTGTCAGCTGAGCAGAGCCCAAGTAGAAGGGATGTGGCTATTTCTTCCCCTTTCTCCAACAGCCCCATCAATGGCAGCTGAAGAGAACTTCCAGAAGACAAAAGCAATGACTGCTGGGGAATTACACAACTTTAAGGTTGACTAAGGCCCGATTTGCATCTAGCATTTGCTCCACTGTCTTATCAAATCCACACTGGAACAGAAATTCCCGTCTACATTGCATGCCACTTTCACTTTGATTGAGTGTCGCATTTTATGGCAGTGTCCAGACTGCATGCTGCTTTCACTTAGTTTGATCTCTGGTTTAATGGTGGCCGTCTGCATAGATTTATGGCTGTTTTATGGTCATTCGAGGGTGACTCTGCAGTCAGCACAGTGTTGGCCCGGCATAGCTGAATGTGGTTTTGAACTGCATCTTTTTCTGTTCCAGTGTGGGTTTGGTAAAAATGCTAAATGCAGATAGGCCCACAGTGAAGACATTTGAAATTGTTCAAGATTTTCTATGCTTTGGCTCCACCATTAACCCAAAGGGAGACTGAAACCAAGAAATCAGGAAGAGATTGAGAGCCAACACTTTTGGGAAGTGGGATGAACATGGGATGAACGTGCTCTCCAGGGTTTGCTACCACTTTCAACTGGTATCTTTTAAACTCGGGAGGGAAGTGTCACAAGACGAGTTGAGTACGGCTGGGGAACGCCTGACAGATGTGCCCGTGTGAACTGGCCCTTTAATCCATTTGTGAAATGTCTCTGAAATGTGTCTTTCTTGGGCCAAACTGCCAGTCTGAACTCAACCTCAAGCTGCCTTATATTGAATCAGACTCTTGGTCCATCAAAGTCAGTATTGTCTGTTCAGACTGAGCAGCTCTCCGGGGTCTCAGGCAGAGTTCTTTCGCATCATCTACTGTCTGATCCTTGCAACTGGAGATGCTGGGGACTGAACCTGGGACCTTCCACACACCAAGCAGATGCTCTTCCACTAAACTGCAGCCTCTCCCTTTCTTCCTATTCCCCCCCCCATGTGATGTCCAATTTAGTCCACCTGGTTACTGCTCCATTGCTTTTCCTGGATAGTCAAACAGGTGATTCCAACCAATCAGGGATCACTTAGTGGCTATGTAGTCAGGATGATTCAGCTCCATGATGAAATCTCTGGAGCAACTGAACTGTCCTAAGGGGGAGGGAAATGCTTGCTGATTAGCCAAGAAGGTAGCCACTAAGGGATTGTCCATAAATGAGAGGACAGCATCATGCTGTATGGACAACTGTATTTGGCTATGTGATAACCTCATCGAGGACAATTGGTGGCAGCTGGGGGAAGAACAATAAATAAACATTTTTTTGCAAACAACAGCAAAAAAAGAAATCGTGGAAAGGGGCAGACATCTCCACACTGCCGTAAAAGTTCCCACAAATGGCGAGTCATTTGAGCTCAGCCATAACAATAATACTTGCTGTCGTTTTGCATGAAAATCATCTTCGGTTGCTATTTTAATGCTTCTTCCTTCGAGTCATAAATGGGAACAGGGAATAGCAAGATTCCCCCTTCTTAATGCAAATACGATCCTCAATCCGATTCCAGCAAAACTATAAGAAAGAGAATCTGCAGCCATGGAGATAAATATGGTAATAATGTGGAGCATTTGCTGTGATTTCCTCTGTTGAAATTTACTCGCCGAGTCGTTTATTGCACTGGGAAGCCCCTTGCTCCCAAGCTGAACATCAGGCAGCTGGGAAGTGCTTGCAACAAAATAAAATTAAAAATTGGTCCATCACTGTTATAAACACAACATGGCTTGTCAGCAGCTGTGACACCAAGGAATTGGGCACACTGTGGATCAGGTCCAAAGGTGCCCTTCCTCTGGCATAAGTGTTCTTCTAGCAAAAGAACAAATTTCCAGTAGTGGATGAGTGGTGTACTGAAGAAAAACAAGACCATTGTATGCTGTATATTTCTTCCGCAAGTGCAATGCATGATACGAGGCTGAACAAAACTCTGCTATGGCCCAGGTTTCGCCACCCAGGCAGTCCCTAGGCCTAGCTATAAAGGGGTCAGGTGGTCTGAATCTTTGTCCGGACGACAGCTAGATTAGTTGCTGTAGATTTTCCAGGTTGTGTGGCTGTGGTCTTGGCATTGTTGGACCTGACGTTTCGCCAGTAGCTGTGACTGGCATCCTCAGAGGTATAACACAGAAAAATGGAGTACTCTCTGTGTCATACCTCTGAGGATGCCAGTCACAGCTACTGGCGAAACGTCAGGTCCTACAATGCCAAGACCATGGCCACACAACCCGGAAAATCTACAGCAATTAATGAACTCCAGCCGTGAAAGCCTTCGACAACAAAATAGCTAGATTCTGTCTTTGTTTGTAAGGCTTTTTAGGTGCAGTCTAAGCTCCCTTCCATTCTACCTTATTGCCTATTCCTCTGTCTCCATTTTTAACTTGCCTTTCCAGTTCTGACTAGATATTCATCTGGATTTGCCCAATTTAGAGTTGACAGTACTGTCTCAGCAAATGCTGGATGATTATGAGAGCCATGCCCAGGGAGGGTTTGGAGGATGTGATATCAGTTCTGGGTGATGCTCTATGAATTTCCCTTAATTTCTGTGGTAGACCATAAAGACATTGGGAAATTCCTAGAGAGTCACTACAGAAGTCATTTTTTCTGGCTACTTTTCTGCTGTTCCTCAGTTTCTCATAGGGTTGCCACCCCACCCCACCCCCACTCTTGCCTGCTGCTAGCCAGCTGGCCAGCTGGCCAGCTGGGGGAAATCCCGCCCCCAACTGACCTTTCCAGGCCTACTTCCAGTTTCAGGCCTACTTCTGGTTGGGGGTGATGCTCTGGTTTTTGGGCAAAACTCTATGCTTTGAAGCTGAATTTACCATAGAGTTTTGCCCAAAAACCAGAGTGTCACCCTAACCAGAAGTAGGTCTGAAACTGGAAGTAGGCCCAAAACTGGAAGTAGGCCCAGAAATGCCCAACATTACGTCTGAGCTCCCGGAAGGGTGCCCTGCTGGCCAGGCAAGTCAACCTGGTAACCCTAGTTTCTCAAGGGTGGAGAACTGGGGCCCAGGGGACAGGGTTCACCCATTATGGGCAGGTAACTGGCAAGCCTATCCCAGATTTCCCCAAGTACTGATCCCATTTCACTGGATCTGATACTTCTAGTCCATTAGCATTTTTAGCTACCATTGTCCTAGTTGTCTATGTCCTCACATCCCAGAATCCTACTGTTCCCAGAGACCAGATGAATTTGGAGAATCAATCTCCTGCTACAGACCGACTCCCCACAAACAGCTGTGCTGCCATCACTCTTCTGTTTCCCCTGCTTGCATTGGTCAATTTCACACTATTCGCTGCATGGCCACATTTTGACATGCAGCTCCCCCCCCACCCCCGATTCCCCCCGTGTCTTCTCAATCTCAAAAAACAAGGATTGAGAAGACAGGGAGGGGAATCGGGGGAGCTGTGGGTCAAAACACAGCCAGGCAGCGAATAGTGTGAAATTGACCAATGAAAGCAGGGGAACAGAAGACAACAGCGGCACAGCTGCCTGTGGGGAATCGGTCACAGTCTGCTATAAAGGTCTCTGATATGCCCCATCTTGTGGCCAGCCCTGTCTGTTCCTCTGTAGGAGTTCCTCTGTAAATTCCCATGCATTGCCAGGAAAAAAAAACTTTCCCCCATCCTGCTACTTTTCAAAGCAAATGTCTTAATTTCATTTATTTTATGCTGTTTATAGACTAGTCATGCACCCTCCCCCCCCAAGGCATCAATCTAGGCAGGAATGTTTCTCTCGAGTTTCATTAACAAGTCCAGGAATGAGGGTGGCCATCCCAAGCATGGAGAAAGCAATAATAATAATAATAATAATAATAATAATAATAATAATAATAATAATAATAATAATAATATTATTATTATTATTATTATTATTATTATTATTATTATTATTATTGACCCTTCACAGAGGGGTCCTGGAATTCAGTTAACACTTTCATGCTGTTCTAGGCTTGCCAACCTCCAAGCGGGGCCTGGAGATCTCCTGGAATTACAAATAATCTCCAGCTGACAGGGATCAGCACCCCTGGAGAAAATGGCTGCTTTGGAGGGTGGCCTCTGTGACATCATACCCTGCTGAAGTCCCTCCCCTTCCCAAACCCTGCCTTCTCCAGGATCCACCCTGAAATCTTCAGGTATTTCCCAAGCAGGAGTTGGCAACCCTATACTGCTCTTGACTAGCTGCATCTCTTCCTGCTCAAGGGCCTGAGGCCATTTCACGAATCGGAGCAATAATCAGACCATGAGCAGATGTGGGATTTTACAGCATTTTGGAAAGCGACCACTGAATCCTCTTGAGCATAGCTTTCCACGCAGTCCTTCTCCTCCTGCCTGGCATCTCAATTGTGCTTGTGAAGAAATATGTGGGTCAAATAACAGGCGGAGCTCCGGATTCCTTTTCTTCTCAAGAGCAAGGGCGACGCTGGAGTGCTAGAAAAGAGAGTGCTGGGGTGACAGTCTGCAAACATCTTGTCACGGTGCCCCAGACCACCTCGGAAAAGTATTAGAGCAATACAGAAGCTGATTTGGCGAGTTGTCCGGGTCACTCACCCCATGCCGCGGATGTGATTGAAATGTCTGCTATGGATATCACAAGGGAAAGACGGAGAAGGGCAACCCAGAATGCTAATTTTTTCGGGTCAGCGCACACCGGGGTGCAGCTTGTATGGAGAGAATGTGGGTAATTTTCAAGAGACTCTCTCTCTCTCTTTTTCCCTCCAAGGATTCTTCTGTAGAGGGAAACGTGCCACTGATAACCTTTGTGAAAGTTGTTCCAAAGCTGCTGTTTCTCACAGAGGTGGGACTCAGCAGGGAAGACAGAGAGCTGCTCACCCCAGAAAAGGAAATCCCTTTAGGGAGGTCAGTCTCCTCTTTGGGCAAAATGTTCATTTATCCAGAACATACATTTGGGGCTATCTGGCATGCCAGCCATAGAACACACTGATTTATAGCAGCATTTAAGAGTGAGAGGGGAAAAGATGAGAACTATGCCAGGTCTTCTCGGTTATTTGATTTCCTGTCGCAACTTGCAATGTTGGAAGGGTAGAAATTATTCCCAGGCAGAACGTGCACTGAGCACTATGGAAGGGTTAGTTTTCCACAGCCTGTTGTAAGAGGAACTGATGCTGAGATTCTCTTACACAGGGCTACTTTCTCCCTGAAAGCAAGATCCTCCAATTAGATTTACTTGGAAATGAATCCAGCTCAGCAAAGGTCCCTCTTCTCTTTATAATTTTCCTTTTGCTACTTTGTCTTACAATCTAATCATTTATTTTTTCCCCTCTCTCTTTGAAGCTGAGCACAACGTTTATAAATAATGATTAACTGATTCAGGGCAGGGGGCAGTCTAGCATTCCATAAAAACTCTATGGTTTTATGATACAGTTTTTGTGAAATGCTAGAAGTCCCCTACGTCACTTCCGGTTTTTACCAGAAATGACAAAGGCATGCAGGTGGGATGTCAACATGCATTCCTCCCCATCTATTTCCACCTACCAGTGCCCAGGGCACCTGCAGGCAATGACAGAAAATACCCAGAGGCCTCCCTGGGCTCCCTACCCATACGTCAATGAACAGGGACCCTGGTAGAGTAAGACCCTAACTCTATCCCATCCATTGAGAAAGAAGCCTCGTCCAATCATTGCAGTCCCACCTCTTTGTCTGTAGAGCCTCATCTGGATATTGTTCCTTCATCACACAAGAGAGTGACAGGATGTTGCCAACAGCCTTCTAGGGACAGAGGCAGCCTCTTTTGGTCATTGCCCCTGTTTGTACTCCAGGCTCAAGCATCTGCCAGAAAGGGGATACAGTGTCCCAACCACCCTCAAAGGGTGTGATGAGACAGGCTGTTTGGTCCCTTCTCCCTAACAGATTTAATGTGCACGTCCAGACAGCTACATTGGTTTTCCATTCTGTTCCGTTCCCCAGTCGTCAGCCCCCTATCCTCACCCTGGACTTCCTTGACACTGGAGAAAGTCTGGTATCTACAGCTCAAATTGTCCCACTGCACATTTCCAGCCAGCTTATCACCCTGTTGCATGCTCAAGATATTTGGAGGTCTGTGGCTTCTGTTCCCTGGCAGCCATTTTTTTTCTCAGTTAGCGATATGTGCATAACCGCATATTTGCCCATAGTAAATAAGTGGTTCTGCAAATGTGCGAAGTAGAGAGTTGGGGTTTTTTTTCTAAAAAAAAAAATAAGTGGCATGTCTGGTCACTCCCTCTGTGGAACAAAGAGCTGTCTGATCACAGCCGAAGTGTAAGTGTGTGTGTGTGTGTGTGTGTGTGTGTGTGAATTGTCTTTGAGATGGCCAGGCAGCTGTCCTCCCCTGGGGTGAGCATTAGAGATGCTCAAGCAAATTAGCCCAAAATAGAAAGTGGAACATATGGGTCTGTAGATAATGTTTCATTATAAATTATCACATTCTTCAGGGAGCTACGCCTGTTCTCTTCACGCCGGTGATGTGAAGAATGGGCTCCCCTCCCACTATTTCTGTGTACGCAGTTTAAAAACAAAAGCAAAACATTTTAACTTTTTCACTTGCTCCTGGAATTTTTGTTTTTAAATGTCTGGACTCTATACTCTGTTCCTAAACCGGGGGGGGGGAGAGAAGAGAAGAGAAATGGAAAGGCCCTGATATTGCAAATATTAAAGGTTGCAATATCTGCATTTGTCAAACCACATGCAAATGAAAATGCATATAGGACCAACATTCTCCCAAAAAACCCCAACACAACCCCCTTTGAGAGGACCTCCAGAAAGTTCCCCTTCCATCACCAAAGGCCCTTTTCCTGCACCCTGATACATCTAGTTCAGCCATTTTATTTTTACGTATGATTTATTTATTTTGATTTATACCCCACATTTGTCCCCAAAGCCATTTACAACACTGTTGTCCCCTCCCCAGTTTTATCCTCACAACGTTAGGTTAGGCAGAGAGGCCGTGACTGGCCCAAGGTCACCTAGTGGGCTTCCAGTGCAGAATGGATTCAAACCCGAGTCTCCCAGATCCCAGATTGACACTCCAACCACTACAAGCACACTATGCAGTTGGACAGACTTGGCCACAGCAAAGCCTGTTACGTGTAATGAGCCTGGAATGAAACACAGACACACTGAGAATGTAGATTCCACGTAGGATCACGAACTGAGGCAGACACATGAAGGTGAGCAACTATCAGTGCAGATTCGCTTCATGGGCTAGGGCACTGCATGGTCCTAACAATGGCATGGCCCAAAGGATGGGCTCGAGCTAGACATTCCAACAAATTTCATTGCAAACATACCTTGTCTGAACTCTCTTGGTTACACACAAAGGGAGCTCCTGATTGGACCACCTCAATGCTCCCCGGAGATGTTTGTCACAAGCATAGCATCCTCCTGAGCAGCTTTGCACCTGCACAGTGGATGCCCGGTTATTGTAGTTTGCAGCTGCTTTTTCCGGGTCTAAGAACAATGTCATCTAATTTACCATAGAAGAAATGAATTGGTGTCTCCTTGGGTCATGGTCACCTGGCTTATGAAACTGGCTGACTTGTGTAAAGCACAGAATCGCTTGTAGTTCTTCTCCTCTTTGGCATGCGTCTTTTGTATTGCCAGCACTCAGTAGGATGCGTTGCCTGGTTTTCCAGCCTCTGCAGTCAGCAGCATCTGTTTGAGAAGTGATTGTAAGGACCGATTGCAAGGTCAGCTGGGTTTATGGACAGACACCGAAATAATTCCAAACGGAGAGCCAGTTTGGTGTAGTGGTTAAGAGTGGCAGACTCTAACCTGGAGAACCGGGTTCGATTCCCCACTCCTTCACATGCAGCCAGCTGGGTGACCTTGGGTCAGTCCCAGTTCTCTCAGAGCTGTTCTCTCAAGAGCAGTTTCTCTCAGAGCTCTCTCAGCCTCACCTACCTCACAGGGTGTCTGTTGTGGGGAGAGGAAGGGAAGGCAATTGTAAGCTGCGCTGAGACTCTGAGTGAAGGGTGGGGTATAAATTCAACTCCTCCTCCTCCTCTCAACTCCAAACTTGACCCCCCCTTTTAGTATATGCCCATTAATGCTGGAGACAGAAGCAATGAGTTAGGTGGGAGAACACATTATTATATATGCTTTGTGCATAGAATACTCAGGAGATCTTAAGATTGTCCGGCAGATAGAAGTTCTAGCTCTTCAGCATTAGACACCACTAGGTGGCGAGCTAGACTTGTTTTTAAGGAAAGAGATCTTTCAGAGGTGGTTTGCCATTGCCTGTCTCTGCATCACAACCCTGGAATTCTTTGGAAGTCACCCTTCCAAATACTAGCCAAGGCCGACCCTGCTTAGCTTCCGAGATCTGACAGGACTGAGCTGGATTGGGCTATCCAGGTCAGGGCCAGGTGGGGAGAACACATGAGGAAGCTACGCAATCATGCAAATGGAAACATCCAAATTCATCTTAACTCATCCAAACAGCTGACTAGGTGATCAGCTCCATTCTTGTGATTGGTGTGGAGGACATCAGCCAGCCTGATATTTGTTTCAACTATAGCTGAAGGGGAAGAAGGAAAGGAGGCAACTGCAACAGAGTAAGGAGATGGAAGTCCCAACAGAAGGAAGATGGAGGAATGAGATATGAGATGATGCCAGCTGTGCTGGGAAGTTGGGGCTGGTACTCACCCTCTCTATGTACACACACACACTCCGCGACACCCCATTTTTAATGTCTCCTCAGTTCAAAACAAAGTCCCACCATCTCTGGGACATCCCATCTGTATATATCTATACTATCACATGTGCATTCCCTGTGTTTAAGTATCTTGGGCTACTTTAAATGAGGTTTTTTTTAATAGGCTGAGTAATTTGACTGCCTTAATTAAGAAAAAAAATCTTGGCATTCACACCATGAAGCTAATTGGCACCATCAAAGCACTGAATGATCCCTAATTTTGCTAGTTAGAGACACACCTGTTACCTGCGTCTCGGAGTAATATCCAGAGATTAAGAGGAAAGACGATATAAAAAAGTAGCAGCTGCTGCAGTGCAAACAACTCGGGCAGACGACGCTTGGAATGGTGCACCTTCCCTGTGTGTAAAATCAGCCAGTTGGGTTTCCTAATATCTTCTTGCAGCTGCCAGAGAAAACGCTTAGTGGAAACACGAGGAAAGGAAATGTCCTTAGCATCGTAACGGATGGATGTGAATGAGAGGTCACTTATCCCAGGGCAGGACAGTCGACATCAGAACCCCGATCACGTCACCGTGCCCTACAAATTAATCCACATGTCCTTAAATGTACAGCAGAATTGCAGGGTGTAGTGTATGCTCTCCAGCAATGGTTCTTTCCTGACTTGAGGATTGAGGGCAATTCTGCATCTAGCATTTGCTCCACATTTTCTCAACCGGGAGGAAAAAGTACAGCTCAAAACCACATTCAAATACCCCATGGCAATGCTGTACTGACCGCAAACTCATGGGCACTCAATGAAATTGCTGAGGAGTCGGGTTAGAACAGATAAAAGGAAGTACTTCTTCACCCAAAGAGTCAGGGCTATTTTTGGGCAGGAACGCATTGGAACGGAATTCCGGTTGGCTCCTGAGTTGGCCACACCCAGCAGGAACTCATTAGCATAATAGGCCCAACAGCAGAAACTCTTTAGGATTGGCTATATCAGGGATGTGTGGCCTAACATGCTAATGAGTTGTGCTGTCAGGGGTGTGGCCTAATATGCTAATGAGTTTCTGCTGGGGGGGCAGCAGTGGGAGGGCTTTTAGTGTCCTGGCCCCACTGGTGGACCTCCTGATGGCACCTGGTATTTTTGGCCACTGTGTGACAGAGTGTTGGACTAGATGGGCCATCGTCCTGATTCAACATTGGCTTCTCTTATGTTCAAAGTCACCCCTGAATGGCCATAAATCTATGCAGAAGGTATCATAAAGTCCGATGAAAAAAGAAAGCAAAAGCGGCATGGACTGTGGAGGGTACCAGAAAATCCAGTGATCAAAGGAAGCGAAAGTAGCATGCAATGCAGAGAGGAATTTCTGTTCCAACATGGGTTTTATAAAGCAAAGGGGGGGAGGGGAGCCAATGCAGAATCAGCCTTTGAAACACAATCCAGGAGGCTCAGACCCTAATAAAGCCAAAGTCTAATTTCAGGACATCTGTTCTGCAGGTTTAAAAACCACCCCTGGTAGTTATTTGTATTAGTGGAACAATCTGGAGATTCTAAATCTGGTACCAGAAGAAATCCAGTGGAACAGAATGACCTAGATTGGATAACAGATGAGCATCAACTGGATTTTTGCTGAGAATCTATAAATTTTGCAAATACACAGAACGAGAGTCGAGAAACTTCTTATCTTTAGAATCACTTTTGATGGGAATCATGACGAGTTGCAAATGCATCACACCTGCCTTTTACAAGCATTGGGGTGCTCACTCTGTTGGCTTTGCTAAGAAGTCAGATAGCGTACACAGTTGTGTGATCATCGCCGTGCAGAGAAACACCAGTCTAATCCCATAGCCTTCAGTGAATGCCAACAAAGTGATGGCAAAGTAGGGATTTGAAGTCAGGTCCCCCAGACACTAGTTCAACATCTAATCACTGCATCACATTGTCTTTATTAGGATACCACCTTGGATTTGAGGTTTTTTGGTTTTTAATTACATGTGTAACTTTATATTTGAATTGTTGTACGGTTTTATCTATTGCTTTATCATTGATGTATATTCTCCAGGGCCCTGTTTTTACAGTGATGGGGCAATTCATAAATCGAATTATTATCATTATTATCATTACTATCATTATCATCATTATCATTATCATTATTATCATTATTGTCATTATCATTATCATTATTATTTAGTAATTGATAGCAATAAATGACCCAACAGCTGTCCCCATTAATGGGGAAAGCTCAGAATGCCCCCAGAGGTGGTGTCATACTGCCTACCCACTGTAGGGGCCGATATTGCACACCTGTAGAGGGCACTGAAGCCTGAGCATACACAGTCTCAGTGTTTCCCACCCCGTGGGTTGGGACCCAAAAGTGGGCTGCAAAGCCTCTGCAAGTGGGTCCATGGGCCAGCCCTCTGTAATGGGTGCCCCTGCCCTTTCCCTTGCTCTCTTTTGTACCTTGGAAACCAAGACCTGACCCGAGTATCTTCCATACATTGTCAGTATTTTTTTCTCACTGCACATACGTGTTGATCAAGTAAAATGTGTCCTGATGGTTTCTAGAGTGAATGAGAATCTCAGAGAGGAGTAGATGGCATAATGGAGAAGGAGAGGGCGGTCAAAGGCTGGAATGTAACTTCCGTAGGAAAAACTGTGTATGTCGGAATGCCACTTGCTAGGGGTTCACAGTGGAGGCAGCTGCGCCCCGTGTTTTATTTATGTATTTATTTATATTTATTTATATATTGGAATTATTAATCCCTCGCTCCCTTTTCGAAGAAAAGAGATGGCAAATGCTAATTCATCCAATTTCAGACTGCTGGCTACTTCACGGGTAGGGGGGGAGAGGGCAAAGATATGAGAAATGTTTGTTGGCTTCTCCAAAACACCTGGTTAGCCACTGTAGAAACCAGAATTCTGAACTAGATGGGCATCAAGGTCCTAGGTTGCCCAGGGTGCCAAAAAGACCTTGGGCCAGCCTTGTATGGGTCTCCATAACAAGTAAATTTGGACTTATGGGTCACCATACTAGAAAGGCTGGGGATCATTTGTCTACAGTTGTCTGAATTTCCGTTTGATTGCAAATTGTGAGAAGGAAGCTCTAACACGAGGAAAAGTGCTTGCTTTCTGTGTCTCAAATTGCTCCAAAGTGTTCCATGAATGTTTTGCACATTTCTAACTCCTTATCTTCCCATTCCCATTTCTCATCCACCTAACCAATAGGGGGGGAAATTATCAGCTTTCAAACTAATTTTCCTTAGTTGTCTTAAGTACGCTATGACAGTAAAGCGAAGAACTTATCTGCCTCATATACCAACTCTGCTCATTTTGACTGCCTGACTCCCCAAAACTGAGAAAGTTTGTGTTAACGGGGTGTTTGACACTAGGTCACAAATGCACAACACATTCTTTCATGGGTATCTGGGGACAATAGTTCAGTCCAGTAAATTCTGAGAACGTGCCCATGTGCTAAATGCTGTGGACTGCACAGGAGCAAAAGCATATGAGAAGTAGCTATTTTAAACTGACGTCCGTCATACCCATGGTGACCACGGGACATATGTAACAACAAATTGTGAGCATGTGCCAACAGCAGATGCCCGGCTAACCAAATTGCTAGAAGTATAAACAAAAAAATCTGTGCAGAATTTTTTTAAAAAAATTGTTCTTGAATTACAAATTATCAACATGATTGTATGTGGTGCTTGACTCAGCAAAAAAACCCCACTGTGAATAAAACTAGGGCTCTTTCACACATGCTGGATAATGCACTTTCAATGCACGTTACAACTGGATTGCACTGTGTGATGGGGCAAAATCCACTTGAAAATGATTTCTAATATGGTTGCCAGCCTCCAGGTGGTGGCTGGAGATCTCTGGGGATTTCGACTGAGCTCTAGGTGACAGAGATCAGTTCCCCCGGAGAAAATGGCTGCTTTGGAAGGTGGACTCTATGGCATTAAACCCCTCCCCTCCCCTCCCCAAACCCTTCCCTCCTCAGACTCCACCCCCCAGTCTTAAGGTTTTTCCCAACCCACAGCCGACAATCTTAATTGCTTAAAAAAAAAAAAAAAGTTGGGAGCATTATTCAGCATGTGTGAAAACACCTAAGGTTTCATTGCCCTTCACCTTATTTGCAAACAGTGAAATCATTCCTGCCCCACAGTAGCTGACTAGTTGCCACCAGCCTAGTGTTGCCAGACAGAAGAAATAGGGGGGAGGCATGAGCACTTGGGGAAATGAGGGTTGTGCAACGCTCTAGGAATTTCCTCAATCTCTATGGTAAAAACCCCCAAAACCATGGAGTTTAGGGGAATTCCTAAACTGTTGCATGACACCATGATGTCACGTCTGGCTATTCATTCCGAAGCAATGTCACAGTGTCACACCTTACCCCCACGCCATTGTGGCTCCACTGAGCAAGGGTGGAGGCTGGCTCGGCAGGCAAACTCGTCGGTGTCCCCCAGCTTCATACTAGGAGTTCCAGGCCCCCAAAGCCCAAATGTTGGTGCTTCTCATCTCTCCTGCAAAAAACCAAATCGGCTCTCTCATTTCCAGTGATGATTAATCAAAAGTTTGCGGCTGTAAATGTTCAGAGCCTTGATGTATTGCTCTTGCTGCGATTTAATTACAGATTTGAAGACTTGAAAATGAACAGGAGGCGAAAAGTGCCGGGATGGCCGTAGCACATCTGGCAGGACTGCAGCTGCTCCTGACGGAAAGGCAGTGGACTCTTCCCTCGCCCTCTCCCGACATGAAAGCAAATGGTCCTCCATCAGATGGTCTCCAGGGCCCTGTAGAGCCAGCAGCATCCAAGCTGCCATTCGCGTCTCTCCTCGTCGTGTCCCTGGAGCCGCAAATCTTCTGCATCTGGTACGTCTTCCATGCACAGAGTTTAAATAAAGATATGCAAACTCGCCCATGGGTTAGAGTTGTGAGTCCCCTGGAGTGGGCAAGGGATTTCTTGCCCCCACCTTTTGTTCCTCATCATCACTCAGAGCAGAGAAAAACAAAAAAATGGCTGCCAGGCTGATGACATGATGGTGCGATGTCAGTTCTGTGGGTGCAATGATAGTTCTGGTTACCAACCTCCAGGTAGGGCATGGTGTACTCCTGGACTTCAGAGCTGAGTTTGCCTGGGGCAAATGGTAGCTTCAGGGGGGGGGTACTCTGTGGTATACCTCAGGGGTTAGCCTCTGAAGCTATGGCATACCAAAACATTGAGGAGAAGGCAGACATATCACTGCTGAGCTGCCTCCTGTCCTCAGACTCTGCCCTCCTCAAGCATCACACCCCCATATCTCCAGGAATTTCCCCAGAGAGAGTTGCAAACCTTATTTATTTCCTCCCTTTCTATGTCGTGTTTCTCCCTGGTGGAGACCCCAGTCACCTAAGAATGGGCACGAACCAGCTCACAAACGAAAATTCATGATGAATCGTGGCTAGTTCGTGGTTCGTGAACTGAAATTTGTGGCAGGTCAACTGGCATGAACGTTCCACGAAGTTTTAAGCAGTTTGTGCAGTTTGTGAATGGATACATCTCTAGAGAGATTTTCCACTCAAACTAAATATTTACCAAGTTTCAAAACAACAAAACAACTTCAAAGCGGGGGGGGGGGCACGGAATTCTCCAGCCTTGGAAACACCAATAGGTTCCCTGTGTGTTTGATGTGTATAGCTTGCACTTTTGAACCTGCACCTGACATTTTCCCCAAAAGCACTTTCCTGGGGGCATCTTCTTTGGGGAGCATAACTCGGATCCCCTAATTCAAATCTGCACATAACTTGGAGGACATGTAGAAGAGCATCGGGGTCCCCTGCAAGTTTGATATCTCTAGCTTGCACAAAGTCCATTCTATATGCTCCTGAACCTTCTGAACCTGAGCCTGTCAAAATGATTGCTTGTCATTTCCTCAGAAAGCACTTTCCTGGGGGGCACCTTCTTTGGAGGGATGTCATTTGGACCCTGTAAATCCAACCCTCACCAAACTTGGAAGGCAGGTAGAGGAAAATCAGCAGGAGATCTTCTGTGAGTTTGGTGACTCTAGCACATCAGGGGGATGTTCTACTGCATCACAAACCTAACTGAACCAATTTGTTTGGTGGCTAAAAGTTCGTGATGGTTCACGATTCGTGGACAGGGCACACCATGAACCAAACCACATTTTTCTGGTTTGTGCCCATCTCTATACCTTACATTGTCATCCTCTTTTCCATTTTACCTTCATGACAACCCTGTTAGATAGTTTAGGCTGCATCTAGCCCAAGGTCATCTAGCAAGCTTCCATGGTGGAGTGGGGATCTGAACCTGGATCCCCCAAATCCCAGTTGAATATTCTAGGAGCTACACCTTTGTGATGACCACTGTCACAGGTGGCTCTAAAACGGGATTAGACAGATTCATGGAGGTGAGGCCCATCAATGGCTGCTAGCTATGATCATTGGAGGACACCTCCATATCTTGGGCAATAAACCTCTAAGCACTGATCATTGGAGGACACCTCCATATCTTGGGCAATAAACCTCTAAGCACCAGTGCTATCAGGAAACACTGGGAAGATCTTTGGCCTTCATGCCCTGCTTGTTGGGCCCTCCAGGAAACTGTTTGTCCCCTGTACAACCTGGGATTCTGCCTTATATGGACACCCTCTTAAATTCTAAACCAGTTGCATACAATCCCATTCAAGCTAAGCTCTACAAAGCCAATTACCTTTAACCAGAGCCCTCAAAAAGGCTTCTTGAGGGAGTGATCAAATCGTAGAGTTGGAAGGGACCTCCAGGCTCATCTAGTCCAACCCCCTGCACAATGCAGGAAATTCACAAATGCCTCCCCCTTCAGACTCCCAGTGACCCCTGCTCCATATGCCCAGAAGATGGCAAAAAACCTCCAGGCCACTTTCCTGACCACAAAGTGGCAATCAACATTTCCCTGGGCATGTAAGAAAGGGCCATGAGAACTAAGCACTGATGCAACCCTTCCTGCCCTCCCTCCTAAGTTCACAGAATCAGCATTGTAATATAAAAGCAGGAAGGACACGATGACTTAAAAAGAAAAGCAACCGTTCACATTTTCTTTTTAGTGCCCTGAAAAAAAAACTAATTTCGATTCCCTAAGAATTCTTTGCTTATTGCTCAGAATCAGGAACCTCCCAAGTCATGCTAAAATTATACTTCAGTGAAATTGGGTGGCAGTTTCAAAATCAAGCACCCACAAGCGATGCGCAATGAAAACACTGACACAACAATCAAATGCAACAGCTTTGAAACAAACAGGAAGGGAGAGGCAGAAACCCACACCATTCAATATGCTTAACTGAATCCAATTATGAGTTAATGTTTTAAGTTCCAAACTTAAATGTACAGGAAGATCAGTTTTAATGGCTTTGGGTTTGACTGGAGGGGCTTCCATGGGAGATGATTTCCCAGCACCACCCAGGGCTGCCAAGAGCCACCACAGGCCCCCGGGCAAAAATCCCATCTGGAACCCCCATACGACCCTGATCCAAACCAAATATCCCCACAAAACAAATTACTTGGCTGGCTGTTAGCTTGGTCCATCAAGGTCGGTATTGTCCTGGAATTTGTCATCTTCTGGGCATGGAACAGGGGTCACTGGCAATGCTCCCCCTAAGCTGTGCAGTCTTGTGAGCAAAAATTCTATTTTGTGAGCTACTGGCATCAAAATTGCGAGCTAGCGGTTTTGTTACTGCATAAATCATTTTGCTCTGGAGCCCTCCTTCCTGAGCCAAGACAAAAAAGTGTGAGCCGGAGGCTAAAAAACCGTGAGCTAGCTCACATTAACTCAGCTTAAAGGGAACACTGGTCACTGGGTATGTGTGTGTGGGGGGGTATTTGTGAATTTCCTGCATTGTGCAGGGGGTTGGACTAGATGGCCCTGGAGATCTGTTATTCTATAATACTCAGAATGGCAAGGTCTCTCCACGTTTTCAGACAGAGGTTTTTCACATCACCTACTACTACTTAGATCCTTTTAACTAGAAATGCAAGGGACTGGCCCTGGAGCCTTCTTTTTGCAAAATACTCCAGCACAGAGCCATAGCCCCTTCTTCTTCTTCTTCTGCCATTAAGTCACAGCTGACTTATGGCAACCCCGTAGGGTTTTCAAGGCAAGAGATGTCCAGAGGGGGTTTGCCATTGCCTGGCTCTGCACCATGACCCTGATATTCCTTGGAGGTTGCCCATCCAAATGCTAGCCAGGGCCAACCCTGCTTAGCTTCTGAGATCTGATGAGATTAGTCTAGCCTGGGCTCTCCAGGTCAGGGCGTGCTTTAGTGAGCCATTGAACAGGATCTGCCGATCCCCGTGTCTCTGAGAATGTAGGCATGTAGGCATAGCAAATCTTGACGGTTGCCTCCCAGATTTTATTACCCGCTCATAAGTATAGGTTTATGGGGTAGGTAACTAGAATCCTTGCAAATCTGTTTGCACCAAGAAGAAAAATGCAATGTGGAAAGCCAGATTTCTCCCCCCCACACCCCCCAAAAAAAGAAAGGTTTTATTGTAAATAATCTGGGTTTTAATAACCCCCCTCATTAGCACATGAAAGCGTGTCACGGTGTTTGCAATATCATCCCCTTGCAAACAGAAGAGGCAGCACCTTCCATTGGCAGAACAAAGCAAAGTGGGGCGGGGAGAAAGAGAAAAAAAAATATGGTAATCTTTTTTTGTTTGTTTTTTTAATAATTGAGTTCGCACTAAACAAATCATTAAAGCAGCGTTCAGTTGTCTTCGGTCGGAAACCTGTTTGTCGAAAGCTTTGGTGAGGAGGAGACTCGACAAATCACGCCAGCCTGAATGTTTGCAGAGGTTGCAAATTAATCTGTTCCGATTTAATGGATTAAATACTGTGGGCATGATCCAGCCCTTCTCCTTCCCTCGACGCAGAAGCATGTACAACAGAGGACTGACAAAGTTGCCCGTGGAGTTCTTTTCCCTCCCTCCTCCCAGTCAAACACACTGATCTGCAGGGCTTTTTTTGTAGAAAACCCCCAGCAGGAACTCATTAACATAATATGTCACACCCAACAGCAGAAACTCATTAGCATATTAGGCCACACCCCCATGTCACCAGAAGTGTGGCCATCCAGCCACACCCACCTTTTGCTTCTTATTCTGTTTACCTTGTTTGTTGTCAAAACCCAGGGCTTTTTTTGGAGCAGGAACTCCTTTGCATGTTAGGCCACACACCCCTAATGCAGCCAATCCTAATGAGTTTCTGCTGTCGGGTGTGGCCTGTTATGCTAATGAGTTCCTGCTGGGTGTTGCCAACTTAGGAGCCAGCTGGAACTCCGTTCCTGTGCGTTCCTGCCCCAAATAGCCCTGCCTTGCATAATAGCAGAGCTGGAAAAAGTGCAGAAGAGGGCAAAGTCAATGATTAAAGAATCTGGAGGGTTTCCGTTCAGGAAAAAGATGACTTGATTAGAGTAAGGTTGCCAGCTCTGGGCTTGGAAATTCCATTCTCCTTCTCCCATAACACTAGATAGATAGAACGTGGGGACACCCCAATGTGGGCATTAGATTCATGATGGATGAATGGAATTACTTCTCTACTCAATGAAGACTTCAACTGTGGAATTCTGTCAGTGGAGGTACTGAGGGCTTTAGAAGTGGATCAGACAAATGTGTGGAGGAGAGGTCCATCAATGGTGACCAGCCATAATGGCTAAAGGGAACCTCCACACCCCCAGGCAGGAAGCCAATGCTACAAGGCAGCTTCACAGGAAGACAAAAGAACATAAGAGCCTGCTGGATTGGACCAGTGGTCCTCCTAGTCCAGCATACTGTTTTGCACAGTGGCCAACCATTTCCTCTGGTGGGCCCACAACAGAACATAGAGGCCGAGGCCTCCTGGCTCTGGGATTTAGAGGATTAGTGGCTTTGAATGTGGAGGTTCCCCTCAGTCAGATCTTGGCTTCTGTATTCTGTTTTGTTGGCTTTCCAGGGCAACTCGTTGGGCACTTCAAAACAAGATGTTGGACCAGACTTACAGCATGCCGATCCAACAGGGTACTTATTATGTACTTATGAGTGAGCTGTGGCTCAGATCAGGGCAGTGGGCTCTAGCCCTTCCTGACCTATCTTGGCAGAACAACTAAGGTCTCTACAAGAAACATTCGATTGCTTCCTCCCTTCCCTAACATCTGGTCAAGAAAATGTGTCTTTTGTTACTCTGGGGAACTGCGCATTTCTCCTCTACAGGTGGTGGCAACCAGTTATGTGAGCCAAGGTCATCTAGTGTGCCATGATATCAGGACATGGGTTGGCTACTCAAGATATTCTGGAACAAAAAATTAAACATCTCTGGATTTTGTGGAGGCAGCTCTGATCATGCGGAACAAGAGCTGGACTCTAACTGACTTGAAAGCATTTCTCTCTGGCTGGATCACAAAGGCATATTTCGCTGCAGACTAATAAATATTTACTGACGGGTCTCCACTCCTCTCTGATGAACATTAGGACAATGAGTTTGGAGATAACATTGCTGTTGATTTATGCCCCAGAAAGCAAGCGGGACCCAGCTTTTCCTGGAACTGTGGTGGCTCCACTCCTCCGAAATCCATCTTGTGAGTGTTTGCTAGAAGGTGATATATTTGCATGGCGCAGACGTTGCAGAAACCCAGACTGAACTGATATGCAAATGAAATCCACTGATCCGCCCCCTTCAATTAAACCAATTGTGCAGGGAGAGGCCATATTCAAGAGCCGGGGGGGGGGCTTGGAAGAGACTCTACAGCAGCTGAGGACTCAGTTAAGGAGGAAAAATCAGGGTGCTCCTGCAATTTTTCTCATCCAAAATCTGGAGTTCCAAGTGACCCAGTCTTGTGTCTGAAGTGGAAGTGATGGATTAGGAATCTTCCAACGGAGCATTTCATACTCCCAAATGTTGCTCGGGGTGCAAGCCGTGCGCCATTTGCCACAATTTTCGGTTTATTCGTCTCATTTTTCTCTCCACCGCATTAGCGATGCTCTTTGATAAAACATTCCAAATGAGCCAACTGGATGTAATTGTGCATATAGTTGGGTAGGGCATAGAGATACTTTCACACTCAGAGGTCTTGAGAAAGAGGAGTACATTCACGACTGTGTTAAAGACTTGGATTCTTTGCACCCAGCCATTTCCCCCCCAAATGAGATAAGAGCCACCACTGATAGAGTGGGGCTGGCATCCCACTGATGGGGGAACACCCTTGAGGGGCTGATAAGCCAGATTCCCCTCCTTCGTGCAGGCATTTCCCATGTTTTTATGAACCACTCTCCCCTTAGAAAATAATGTGGGACTAGCCAGTTGCTTTGAACTGAATGGGAACTTTTGGGATCCCCTACAAAGAGTCTCAAAGAGGCCATGTAGGTCAGAGGTTGTGGTTAACATAACATCTTTATGTGGTTGGTTAGACCTATTATTATGGAGATTTCTTATTATTTGTTATTATATGAATATTATAATTTAATAACAGCAACATTTTTGTCCCACCTTTCCTCCATGGAACCCGAGTCATGGACTTTGTTCGGTTCCCTGTCTTATTATCATAAACTACCCTTTGAGGGAGGTTAGGCTGAGAGCGAATGACTATCCAAAATTCACCTGGAAAGCTTCAAGGCAAAGTGGGGATTTGAATTTGGTTCTCCCAGTTCCTAGTCTGACAGCCTACACTACACACTACACTACACTATACCACATTGACTCTTTTATCCCTGCCTGAGGATGGTAGGAATAGTTCAGGCTGCTGGAGCACTGATAGATCAACAAAATGCTCATGTCAGGGACTTTTTGGTTGTGCTCTACTTGGGGGAGACCGAATTGCCAAGTACAGTGAGAGCTAGAGTTGCCAGCCTGTGAATAGGGCCTGGAGATCTGTAATTAGGACTGATCTCCAGACTACCGATAACAGTTCCATTGGGGGAAATGCCTGCTTCGGTGGGGGAAATCTACGGCATTATACCCCACTGAGGACCTTCCCCTCCCTAAACTCTGGCCTTCCCAGGCTCCACCCCCAAAGCTCCAGGAATTTCCAAACCCAGATGGTAGGGTAGCCTGCTTCCAGGCGGCACCTACAGATCTCCCGCTTTTACAACTCATCTCCAGATGATAGAGATCAGTTCCCCTGAAGAAAATGGCTGCTTTGGAAGGTGGACTTTACAGCACTGTACTATGCTGAAGCCCCTCCCCTCCACAAACCCCACCTTCCCCAGGCTCCACCCCCAAAGTCTCTGGGTAGTTCCCAGTCTAGAGCTGGTAACCCTGCAGGACAGGGTCGTCAAATGTCTTCCGTAGGAGAGTTTGCAAAGCAATGCGCTTTCAGAGGGCTTTCAGATGATCCTTTGGAATTTTAGATTTGCTACACTGGATCAGACTATGCTAAGATTATATGGAACTATTCTTCGTTTCCAATGGCTCCATTTGGTATCTTGGCATCCTACAGAAGAAGTCTTTCAAAGAAAAGGTGGCCGCATTTACTTTCAATAAACAAGCATCTGATGCAGAGAGGCGGGTTTTTTTTCATTTGATTTTTAGTTACCTGGGGAAGAATTTCAGCCTCCCAATGGGCTGAACATTGCATCTTACGGGAACGCCACGTTGGGTCACGACATTTAATTTCTGCATATTTATGGACTGATGTTCATCTTTCATTTGGCTGGAACCTTCTCTTTATCTCCTCTGTTCTTTCACAAATTGATAATATCTTCTGAACGGTGGAGGGATTGGCACTTTCCCCTGCCTCTGATCCCCCCCTCCCCAGTTGGGCCGCTTGATTTAGCTTTTCTTGCAGAATCCATTTTCCTTCCTTGTTATGGCTTTTATTACTTTCATTTTCAGCGTTCGCCTCCAAATGGCACGATCCATCTCGCACTCCTTAGTGCTTGAGATTCAAGACTTTAAATTAGCGGCTGTTGCCTTACCTGGAAACATTACAGCACAGGCATAATTTGTTTATGAATCAACCTGTCCTTTGTGCTGGCAGCTCTAATTCATTCATTAACGAGCAAGCCGGTCATTTCGTAACTTGGGAGAGCTGGCCGAGATGTTGCAACCAGACAATGGGCAAAAATCTGGCACTTCTGTCCTTTCTTTGGGACTCGCTTCATTAAATGCTCAATCGGGGGGTGTCAAACATGTGGCCCTGGGGCCCGGATTAGGGCCCCGGAGGGCTTCTATCAGGCCCGCAGTGAAACAGACTGTTTTCTGCTTCTTCTTCCAGTTCTGCTGCCGCTGCTGCTGCTCTGTCATCGTAGGTTTGCAGCTTACAGGTACACACCTGAACAGCATACTCAGGATTGCAACAGCACAGACATTTTGATGCAAGAATTCAGAGCAAGGGGTGTCAGTTATCAGGCACTGTTCAATAAATATAATATTGCAAGAGTGCTGTTTTAAGCATATTTTTATTTTAAGTAAAAAAAACAACCCTTTGTGTTTGTGTCCTTTATAAAGTTTATATCTCCACTACCTGGCATTACATCTTATGACACACGTGGCCCGGCCCAACAAGATCTCATTTATGTCAGATCCAGCCCTCATAGCAAATGAGTTCGACACCCCTGAGCTAAACTCTCTCTCTCAATGGCAGGGGTTACCAGTAAGGTTGCCAGCTTTGGGTTGGGAAATTCCAGGAACTTGGGGAGGTGGAGCTTGGGGAGGGATGGGTTTGCGGAGGGGAGGGACCCCAGCGGGCTAAAATGCCATATAGTCTACCCTCCGAAGTGGCCATTCTCTCCAGGGGAACTGATCCTTATCATCTGGAGATCAATTATAAAAATGGGAGATCTCCGGGCCCCACCTAGAGTTGGCAACTCTAGTCATCTGGGGTGGGAAGCAGATTTAGAACTAGTACCATAGGGTGGCATGTTCCCCCTGGCCACCAATGGAGGCTGGGGGGTAGGCTTGCCAGCTCCAGGTGGTGAAATTCCTAGAGATTTGGGTGTGGAACCTGGGGATGAGCAGGATCTCAATAGGGTACAATGCCATAGAGCCCATCCTCCAAAGCATCCATTTTCTGCATGGGAACTGATCTCTGTAATCTAGAGATGAGCTCTAATTCTGGGGTGTGGGGTCTCCAGGTCCCACCTGGAGGCTGGCATCCCTATGGTACCATAAGGAAATCCCTCAATTGACATCTTTACTTTCTCAGATACAAACAAATGGCTCAAATAAACTTGCAGCTTCCTAAAGACTAGCCCTTTTTATGCTGTCATAAACTTCCCTGGACTAGAGCCCACTTCGTCAGATGCATGTAGTGGGGTCTCACCAGACAAACCTATACATTTGTGAAGTTAATAAGAACATAAAAGAAGCCAATGTTGGATCAGGCCAGTGGCCCATCCAGCCCAACACTCTGTCACACAGTGGCCAAAAATACCAGCTGAGATCAGGAGGTCCAGCAGTGGGGCCAGGACACCAGAAGCCCTCCCACTCTTGTCCCCACCCCAGCACCAAGAATACAGAGCATCACTTGCCCCAGCCTGAGAGTTCCTAACTATACCTTGTGGCTAATAGCCACTGATGGACTTCTGCTCCATATGCTTATCTAATTCCCTCTTGAAGTTGTCCATGCTTGTAGCTGCCACCACCTCCTGTGGCAGTGAATTCCATGTGTTATGATTCTATGGGTGAAGAAGGACTTCCTTTTATCTGTTCTAACCTGACCGCTCAGCAATTTCATTGAGTGCCGACGAGTTCTTGCATTGTGAGAAAGGGAGAAAAGTACTTCTTTCTCTACTGCTCTATCCCATACATAATCTTATAAACCTCAATCATGTCACCCCGTCAGCCGTCGTTTCTTCAAGCTAAAGAGCCCCAAGCATTTTAACCTTTCTTCATAGGGAAAGTGTTCCAACCCTTTTATCACTCTAGTGTTCCAGCCCTTTTACCATTCTAGAAAACGTCAGCATCAGGGCCAAAGGGCCAAGGAATCATGGGGTGGGATGTAATTATGTAAAATGTTTAGAGCCCGAGAGAGAGATTACGCTCATTGATTGTGTGCTGCCTTCTAGAGGTGAGGTAGGCAGACCACACTTGGGTGTCGCTTGGTTATTTTTAAGCCCCTGATGCCGTGAATCAAGATGTGCTTTAAATTCAGATTACTTGAATTTGCTTTTCACAGCTCCCCTCCAACTGTGCCCTGCCAAGCGTTCTCCTGCAGGAAACATTCTGATTGATAATAACAAACCTACCCTTCTGCTCATTAGGTAACCATTTTTGATATGCAAATGTTCCTTTAATATGCTGTAATAAAAATACCGTTAAATACTAATCCGATTGCTATTTATAAATGTATACATAATTAAAGAGAGATAATTCATGTAGACAGGGTTTGTGAAAATGTATTTTTTTTCAAATATATATATATATATTCGAATAATGAGAGGTAATTATGTTTGAATAGGAAAATGTCAGAAAAAAAATATTGAAGTATCTATTTGCATTATTTAAATCTGAACAGTGGGATGAGAAATATTCCCGTCAGACAGAGGGAAGAAAGGAATGCAGCAATCTTACTTCTGGCAGTTTGCCACAGTATCCAGGAGGGAGAGGACCAAACATGGCAAGAGAACTCTCCATGAGCCAAACGAGACTTTTGGTAATGTATTTGTTCCTGGGTCATCGGACATCTGCAAAGCATTGGGGGTATTTGAACCCAAGTCTTCTCTCCTAGAGCTTACTCCAAGGGTTTCCGACATGGTGCCCACAGATATCTTTTCTTGCCTCCATCAAGTGGTTTTCAGAAAGCGGGAGGGGCCCGTTGGAGTTCCTGCCCAGTACTGCTTCTTTTTTCTTCTTTTAAATTTCTAGTTTTTATTGATAAGACAAAAGAAGAGAAAAAAACAGGAAAAACCAGAAAAAGTACAAAAAATAGAACATAAAATAGAAAAAATATTTCCAATTTTCTCTACAACAACGTTTGGTTACAAAGATTTCCCTTACTATATATAAAAAATAAAGAACTCTCCCCCATTTTTTTGTTATCCTAGTATCTTATCCATGGGGCCACGGTGGCTCAGAGGTTAAGACATTGAACTGCAGATCGGAATGTCGGTGGTTTGGCGGTTCGAGGTCTATGTGCTGCGGGATGAGGTGAGCTCCTGTCTCTGGCTCCAGCTTCTGCCAACCTAGCAGTTCGAAAGCAAGGAATTGCAAGTAGCCCAGCTGGTCTCGCAGACTCCAAGTCCAGGTCACGCAGGCAGGAGCAGGTCAAAGAAATGTCCACAGCATAGTCCAAACAGTTCAAGGCCAGTCCAAGACTCACAGGATTAGAGCAGAGTTAGGGGTTGTGGTCGCAGGATTCACTGTGAGGTGACGTGTTGCTTCCACGAGTCGGCAACAGCTCACACCCAGCTTTTCCTTAATTAGTCTTAGCTGTAGCTGGCAAGTTATCAGGGATCCTGTAATGACCCATCTTATAGCTGCCAAGGGGCTATTAATCTGTCTGAGTTCTTCCAATTGCCTTCTGATCTTAGCCCTTCTTTCTATGAATGGGGGGGGGGTCTGAGGGAGTCGTGAGTGCCTCCAGTGGTACTTGCTCCCTGACTTCAGCTGGCTCAGTATTGTCTAACTGGAGTTCCTGAGTGTCATCTTTGCCATGCTGGACTCAGGCTCGACTTCTGAGGAGTCCTTACTCACACTGGGTTCCAGTTGGCAATCAGACTGGTCCTCACCCAGGCTGCAATTCAGACTGGTCCTCACCCAGGCTGGGCTCAGGCAGCAAGTCAGAGACTGGCTGCACCTCATGCTGAGACTGGTCCACAACAGTACCTCTTCAGTGGGAAGGTAATAGCGTTCAGTGCACTTCAGCATTTAGTCATGGTGGCTACATCACCACGGAAAAGTCTTTGGACAACGCTGGCTCTTCGGCTTGGAAATGGAGATGAGCATCACCTCCTAGAGTTGGATTTGACTGGTTTTCGAGCTAGGGAAGCCTTTACCTTTAATATCTTAATCAGTACAGCTTCTGATTGGCCACTGGAGATCTAATTGGGTGTGCACATTAAAACAACATGGTTTAGGTGGTGACTGCCACCACAACATTAGTTCTATTCTCTCTCTCTCTCTCTCTCTCTCTCTCTCTCTCTCTCTCTCTCTCTCTCTCCTCTCCCTTTCCAAGTGTATTACTCTTCTTGACCCCTGCACTTTGACTTCTTTTGTGTGTGTGTGTATGCTTCCACCTCCAATGACAGTCATTTTGTGGTTGCTCCCACCACCCTGCTTCAGAATTCCAAAGGAGCCTGCAGACTTAAATAGGTCGGGGACCCCTGACCTAGTCTAACATTCAAGCCACTATACCTTATGAGCTCCCTAAAAGCATACTTCTTGCTGTGCTTCTGCCCAGTTTAGAACCAGGGACCTTTGGAGTGTGTGGTGAGTGTGCTAACCAATATGCTACAGAAACACCAAGTAGAAACTCGCCTCTAAGATTAAGGTTCCGAGGGTGAAGGCTGTTACATCCTACCAGCTTTTCCGCTGATGAAAGAAAGAGGGGAGCTTTTGACCACCAGTATAGGTATGTCAGAGATCATGGGTCCTGTGAAGACACAAAAGTCACACCTGATGGTGTCTATAGTGACGAGGGAGAATCAGAAGAGATCAAGCAGGGAGGCTGGTAGGATCCAACCCAGTATCTCTTGTTGCATAATAAGTATGTAACCCAAGTGTCTGTGCCAGCAGAGACAGTGGCGGATGGGATTGCAGGTAGCTCTCCTCAGCAGTCTGCAAGTACCCAACCCTGATGTATGTCATGTCACACAAAGTCACCTTTTAAAGAGTTGGACCACTGGTCAATCAATTTCAGTGTTGTCTGCTCTCTAGGATCCCGTATCAGCTACTACCCGGATGGATTTTTTAACTGGAGATGCTGCAGATGATCAAACCTGGGGGTGTAGAGCATGCAAGTCCCCCCCTGAGCCAAAGCCCCTCCTACATCAAACTTGCCTACCAGTTGCATTGCAGCTATTTCTATGGTGACTTGAGGTTCCCAGATCTGGGTCTATCTGTGAATATTGAGATCAGCCTTGGTATTCTCGGGTTTACTTTAATAGTTGAACTACGTAAGCCATCCTACTAAGAGGCATGATGGCCAAGGATATAGTACTCAATATAGTACAGAACTAGTTTAGATAGTCAAGCTTCTGGAAAAGTCAGTAACGTCTGTTGTCTTTGGGCTGTTGCATTTGCAAAGTGCCCAGCTGCCCTGGATGGTACATGTTGGGAAATGACAGGATTTGCTGTGCCCATGAACTGTGAAATAGGAAAGGAGCACAACTTGTCTATTACAAGGGCCATTAAGAGCCAGGGTCCAATCGGGACCATCTGTTCTCTTGTGTTTGCTTCCCAGCATTACAATCACAAGCCGTACTCTTACAGGATACTTCCCCCCGCTGGCAGAACTGGCTTGAAGGAAATCTTGTCCTTTAAATGGCAAATATTGATTAAGCTACAGTCAGGGCTATTTTTGTAGAAAACGCCCAGCAGGAACTCATTAGCATATTAGGCCACACCCAACAGCAAAAACTCAGCATATTAGGTCACACCCCTGACAGCACAGCTCAATAGCATATTAGGCCACACCCCCATGTTACCAGAAGTGTGGTCATCCAGCCACACCCACCTTTTGTTTCTTATTCTGTTTACCTTGTTTGTTGTCAAAATCCAGGGCTTTTTTTTGAGTAGGAACTCCTTTGCATGTTAGGCCACACACCCCTAATGTAGCCAATCCTAATGAGTTTCTGCTGTTGGGTGTGCCTATTATGCTAATGAGTTCCTGCTGCATGTGGCCAACTCGGAGCCAGCCGGAACTCCGTCCTGTGCGTTCCTGCCCAAAGATAGCCCTGGCTACAGTCAAGGTTTACATCACAGAGGCTTGGTAGGGAGGATTCTCACTGGCAACCTCTTGTTGGAACTGGGGACATTGTATTGGTGGGGCAAAGAAAGCAAAGTCCACCATAAACAGACAACAAACCCCTTGAGCATGGGGTTGAAATGACCAAGAGCCACCCATGATGCGTGAGCCGTGAATCCACAGTTGCGCAATGGTGATTTAGGTTGCCAGTCTCCAGGTGGTAGCTGGAGAGTTCCCAGAATACAACTGGTATCCAGGTAAAAGAGCAATCCCTGTTCAAAATGGCTGCTTTGGAAGGTGGACTGACTGTGTGGCATTGTACCCTCTGAGGTCCTCTCCTCTCCAAACCATGCCCTCCCTGGTGCCACCCCCAAAATTTCCAGGAGATTCCAGAAGTTCCCAACGCAGAGCTGGCAACCTCGATGAAGGAGCTGATTGTCTCACTGTGCAAGAGAGAACGGCTGATTTTGAGAACTTAGATCCCCCTCAGATGTCTTTATTTAAGAACACGGCAGCCAAGAGGGACCTCATAGGTGCCAATAAAACAGGATGGGAAAGGAATGGGAGACCGCCATATTAAAGAAATCAATTGTATGTTTTCCAGGCCCATGGAATAGAGATTCTGCTAGAGCCACTGGAAACCAGGCACTTTGCATATGCTCAGGAACAATGTGTAATTTCTTCACATTATTCAGAAAAATAACATTTAGCACGGGGGAGTGAACAGTCAAAATGGGGAATTCCGTCCACCTTACTATTTGAGTTCGATGTCTCTGATTTAGGGACAACTTATCTTACAACCTCCATAATTCCACAGATGAAAACAAGGAGACTTGTGTTGCCAGTAACATTCCCTGTTCTCCTATCAGGTAGCATGGAAGGGTGCCCCCATCAGTGTTATAAATGGCCCGAGGCTTTTCAGCTGTCTGCTGTATTCATTTGCTCGGCAATAACTTGTCCCGCACCAATATAAAAGCAAAACGGATGTTTGTTCTTTTGCCTAATGATGTACTAGAAATGCTCATTTGTCATTCAAAACAAACCTCTACCACAGGAGCATGTGAAATGGCAGGCTGTGCACCACATGGTGCCTTAGTGTTCATGCGTGTGCATTGACAGGCATGCATGCTTAAGATAAATTTATCTAATCAACCCCCTGGAGATGTAACTTCTAGAGATGCAATGGAAGGGGGTAGAACTTGACTATTTTGACTTAACAACTGGTACTCTGTAAAAAAAAAGAAAAAGCTTACCATAACTTCCCTAAAATACAGAACATAGGATCCTATAGTATTTATTTCCTTCCTTCCTTCCTGGCGAGAGCCAGTTTGGTGTAGTGGTTAAGTGCGTGGACTCTAATCTGGGAGAACTGGGTTTGATTCCCCACTCCTCCACTTGCACCTGGCTGGATGACCTTGGTCAAGCCATAGTTCTGATAAGAGCTGTTCTTGAAAAAAGAGCAGTTTCTGTCAAGAGCTCTCTCAGCCTCACCGGCCTCACAGGGTGTCTGTTGTGGGGAGGGGAAGGGAAAAGGGTTTGTAAGCCACTCTGAGACACCTTTGGGTAGTGAAGGGCGGGGTATAAATCCAATCTCCTCCTCCTCCTCCTCCTCCTCCTCCTCTTCTTC
The DNA here is from genome assembly GCA_029375565.1 of Gekko gecko. Lineage (NCBI taxonomy): Eukaryota > Metazoa > Chordata > Lepidosauria > Squamata > Gekkonidae > Gekko > Gekko gecko. Next base: position 35,400,983 of record JAPDNY010000016.1, on the reverse strand, counting down.
TTCTTCTTCTTCTTCTTCTTCTTCTTCTTCTTCTTCTTCTTCTTCTTCTTCTTCTTCTTCTTCTTCTTCTTCTTCTTCTTCTTCTTCTTCTTCTTCCTCCTCCTCCCTCCCTCCCTCCTCCTGTTCCTCTGACCTACAAGTCTTGAGTAGTATCAATCCACCCCAGCTAAGAATAAAAGGAAAAAAAGGGAAGAATTTAAGTCAGAGAGGACAGGCTGTACTATATCAGAGAAAGTGTCTTGTCACAAGCTATCCAAACTCTTGTGTCATCAACAAGGAATTTAGCTTTAAACCATGTATTTGCTGGCCTAGGATCCATTAAAAAATTTAGTAACTAGAATGTCCAGAGGAGGCTTGTTTTGCTGGGACCTAAGTGACTTGATCCAGGTATTTCTATTCTTTGGAACGCCCAGCTCTTTTACACAGTAACAAAAAGAAAAGCATGCACAGAAATCAGTTGCAGGGCTGGTCAATCGGGATAAATAAAGGCACTGAAAACTGAGCACAAACACCCGTCCCTTCTTTTTGATAAGACAGCAAGATCTAAGACCCATTGTTTGCTAAGCAGGAATGACTCACACAGGGAAAAAACTTTTTCTAAGCCGAATCCTCCCCACAGGGAAAAGGCGAGTGCTATCCTTGATCTTCAGGGTAGCAACGTAATACAGAGGAATGCCAATTCCAGGGCTTCAGCTATCTTGACCAAATTGACCAAGGATTATTGGAACAGACGTAGATTTGTGTATGTGTATGTGTTTTTTAAAAAAGGAGTTGTATGTTCTTCTCTCTGGAAGCCTGCCAAGCTGCAGAGACAATCGAAATGCAAGTGTACAATGAACTCCAGCAAAGAGCCTTTTTAAGCCTATGAGTCAATGTGAACTTGATCCAGTATCCACATTTTAGTTCTCCTTCCCCCAACTGGAACAAATCAGTCTTTGAAATAATGGAATATCCTTGGGGAATCTCTGTCAAAGCTAGGGGCGCCAGACCCCTCGGTGGAGGTGGGGGTCCCCCACTGCTAGGCCCCACCTCCCCACTGCCAATCAGCTAGCCAGTGGGGGGGGAGGGAACTTATCCGGAAAAAGATGCAGATCCATCCGATGTGCAGCAACATGTCTATATCTCTGCCCATGTGAGCCAGAAGTGATGTCATCACAGCCGGGACATCAGGGCGATGCTCTGGTATTTGGGCAAAAACTCTATAGTAGAAGCCAAATTTACCAAAGAGTTTTTGCCCAAATACCAGAGTGCCGTCTTAACATCCTGGATGTGAAGACATCATTTCCTGGTCACATGTGCAGCAACATAGGCACATTGCTGTACATCAGATTGGCCTCCCTGCTGCTCCCCCACCTCCGCTGGTTGTCAGGATGGCAACCCTAGTTGAAGCCAAAAAGGAACTGACCACTTGCCCGCCCTCCCTCCCTCCAGTGTGGATTACCAGTTCCCATGATTCTCCCTTCCCTGTTTTATCCACACCACAATTCTGAAAAGTAGGTGAAATTTAGGGGGTGCAGTGGCTCCAAGGTCACCCCGCAAACATCATGGCAGAACGAGTGTTTCAATTTAGGGCTCCCAGATTCTAATATAACATTCTAACCACTATACCATCAGCCCCCTAGTGAGGGAAACAATGCCCTCTGGTGGCCATTTGGGGTTGGGGAAAATGTCAGAGGGCAGTTGAAGCCCCTTCTCCTGCTGCACCCAGTTTTGACCCAAATCAGAATCTCAGTTACTTGGCAAGCCAGTTCCCCCTCCTAGTGTCTGAATGTTAGCATCAGTCATATTGGGAAAATATTAACCCTACATGTTACACATTACATAATGTCATCCAGGCCTCAGCATTATGCTCCCTGGGTTATCCTGATCCTGTCACTCACTTTTTCAGACCTAACTAACTTTAAATTGTTTTTGTGAGGTTAAAAGGGGGCGCTCTGCACACTACCCAGAACTCCTTGAGGAGAGGACAGGACAAAACTCAGATCAACAGTAAATAATAATTAATTTCTGTATTTCGTCCTTCTAAATCTCAGGGTCTTGTTGTACTTGCCAGTTGCATCCTGGAAAACACCACTGTTTAATTTTATTCATGCATTTTTGCTGTGTGAACTGGAACTGAATAAATCCCGAAAGCATACTAAACCAGTTACCAAACATCGATCAGTCTGGATGTAATCCAAACTGGATCACATTGAACCAAATCATTGAATGATTTAAACTCTCTTCTTAAAGCTTGCATTCTCCACTGCCCGGAACACCTATAAATAATGCCACCCACTTCTAGGCAGGAGATGGAAGAAAATACAATTTTTGACTATCATACATCAAGACTGGGACTAGACTTGATGGAGGAAGTGCACTGATTCCTGAAAATAGCTGCTCCATGTCACCTCAGCCTCCTCTCTCTCCTGTAGTGTATAAAATATGTAACAGTGGCACTCTGGGGTTTCCTAGTCCTGGAAGAAACTGCCATTGAAGTTCAGCACAGGCGTAGAAATGTCACACTTTGTATTACTGGAAGCTGCGGCAGAAGGAAAAGGAAGGTAGGTGAGGCTGCCATTTTCTGGGGAAGCAACGCGTCATCCGAATAAAGTCTAGATCCATCCCGGGGTGTTGCTGAATTTGTCACCAAAGTCAAAACCAGATTCCAACAGCTTCCAAAAAGCGTCCAATTTGCTACCAAACCTATTGGGGCTCTTTCTCTTCTGTACCAGATCTCTTAGTTTTTCCGTCGTTGCAATAATCGGATAGCTTTGTGACATGGATAGCAAATCTGGCTGTTTCTGACATTTGTCTAAAATTAGTATCGATTGACAGATTTATATTTAAGCCCACAAAACAGAGGAGAGGGGAGAAAGCTGATTCGAATGCACTCTTTGTCCACAGATCTTCATCCATGGGGATCCCCAATCATGGCTGTTTCTGGAAGGGGCTAGGAAAGGGGAGCTGGCACCAGAACGTGGACGATTCCTCTCAGGGGCAACCTCGACATTTCACATCGGATAAATTCTCCTCAGAGAGCCACACTTCAGCGCAGGTCAGAGGACAGACCCTCATCCTCAGTCCCTCCAGGAAGGCTCTTGGATACTTGCCTCCTCCCCCTATTCTCTCCCACATCCACCTCTGAGGAACCCCATTAGCCTCCTTCTTCCATGTTGCTAGGCAACACCTCACAGAGGCTTTCCACGAAATCTCTTCCTTTCCCCTGCCCCCAGGAGAGCAGGCTCCCTCAACCTGTGTTTTATTAAAGGATTATGTTCTCCCACCAGCTAAACATTTGACATCCTGGTGGATTCTCCAGTGCATATATTTCTGCTCATTATGAGGCCTGCATCTCATTTTATGCAGACGTTGTCACAGCTGTCCCTAACTAGACTCTGTGTAGAAGGTGGATGCTTTCTTGTTGCCCCTGCCAAGGGCACAGTGTGTGAATTTCATCTCCAGTTCTCAAGACCCCAAGACTCAACTCCGCTAGGTGTTGCTTCCTTATTCCGCTGAGGACATAATATAGAGGACTTAGCTTCACTCCTTGAAAGTATAGCAAAGAGTCCACTGCCTCCTTGAGACCTGGGGATCCCTGAGAATTACAGCTCATCTCCAGACTACAGAGATCAGTTCCTCTGGAGCAAATGAATGCTTTGGAGGGTGGTCTCTATGGCATTATACCCTGCTGAGTTCCCTGCCCTCCACAGGCTCCATCTCCAAATCTCCAGGAGTTTCCCAACCTGGATCTGGCAACCCTGCCCCCCCATTCCTCACCAACAGCCAGGGGGACTGACAACCCTACTTGAGAGTAAAAACATCCAGTGGTGGATTTGGGCCTCTCATCCTCTCTGGATGGGATGCTCAATATATGAATCTCTATTCTGAGTTCCGTATGGTAGAGACGGGACTATCTTTTTTCCAAGCTGAATGAACTACTGAAACCCACATCCCTTTTCTGGGAAACTGTGTTCTGAACATCCCACCAATCTTCTGACCAGTCTTATTAAAAGCAGAGACGTCTCCTGGGGTATTGTTACATCACACTTCTAGCTATTGCAATGTCCTCTTAGATTAGGGTTCCCAAGTACTTACTGCGTGCCAGCGGGGGAAACATGCTCCCCGGCCGGACCATTCCTCCCTGGTACCATCGAGTTTCCAGCCACATTGCCAGAGCATTGCCTAGCATCACTTCCTAGTGATGGCATCGTGCAGCACGTCTTTCCTTCCGCGGGGGATAGTCCTGCCAGGACGTATCCATCCCCCACCAGCACGTGGTAAGTATTTGGGAAGCCTATCTTAGATTTATCTGTCTTCTACATTTCTAATTGTTATGTATTGAGCCTAAGCCTTTCCTCTAGCTGAACCTAGAATGGACTGAGCTTGCTTCTCTAGAACAATAGCTCACCTGGATCCAGGAACTAACCAATAGATAAGCAGTGTAATGTAAATAGCCTATCACTGGGAGTGTGTGTGTGTGTTGGGTGTGGTGTTTTGCATGCTTATAAGCAGGGCTCCAACCCTGACAGCTTGTCTTGCAGTTTGCTGAAATCACTTAATAAACCAGAGCTGATCACCACAATGTGTCTAGAACCCAGTATTTAACACTAATCCTGGTCTTCCTTCTTCCACAGAGCTCAAGGTGACATAGATGGCTCTCTTTCTCTCTTTCACCCTCATATCAACCCCGTGAGGCAGATTGGGCTGAGAGAGAGAGAGGAGCTGGCCCAGAGTCACCCAGCAAGTTCCATGGCAGAGTTGAACTCTCCATCTGGGTTTCACACATCCTAGCCCTCCATTCAAACTGCTACGCAACACTGGTTGTCGATCGCTGTATTTCAGCTGCCTAGTAAAACCATGACAGCAAGTAAGTATTTTTTTTAAAATGCTAAAAGGCACTGCACAAATATCGGGGGGGAAGGGAGAGAAAATTGCACCCTAGCAAATTGCACAAGCGAACCTTGAGAATATTTGCAGTTGCTCCATTTAAAAACATTGCTGCAATTTCCCCTGCCTCTTTGCACCCCCCCATCTTTTCAACTTTGCAAGCATCCTTCCTGGCCGGTGGTACCCGGTGTGAAACACGCAACATGGATGCGGCCACATTGCTTGTGTCAACACAACGTTAAGTGGCAGCAACAGCCTCGGGTGCTGCCTCTGTGGCTGTGAAGCGTATGACATGGGCCAAGTCTTGTAGGGATGACGGGCAGCGACTGATCCATTGTGAAAGGAACAGTGATGAATGCTGACTTGTCCCCCCCCTCTCCCCGTAAATCTCTGTGCGGTGGATGGAGGAATGGACCTGACAACAACCCGAAGATATGCAAAGTGTTTCACTGCTGACGCTAAGCAGGTTCAGCCCCGTAGGCTGCCTGGATGGGAGGCTGAGTCTGAATGATGTGCACACGCTGAACGCCTTGGAGGCAGAGTGGCAAGCAAGCCTCGGATGCCAAGTTTGTGGTTTTTTTCCAGAGAGTTTATGTCCTTAAAGAAAGACGGTGGCCCAGGTAAACAGTTTAAGTTTGTTGCTCTCTTGAAATGCGATGCGTCTGGAAGAAGTCTGCAATCTCTCTCCTTCCAAGGGCTTGTCCATCTGTTTCATCCAGCCAGTGGGGTTGCCAGCTGGCTTGGAGAAATATGCCCTGCCTTTTTAATAATACTAGTAGCACTAATACTAATAATTGCCCACTGTCAAGTCGCAATTGACTCATCAGGGCAAGGGTTTTCAAGACAAGTGATGAGCAGACGTGGTTTGCCCGGTCTTTCCTCTGTATTGCAACCCTGGTCTTCTGTGGTGGTCTCCCATTAAATATCTTTTGGAAGGCAGGGCATCTGGATGGTTGGAAGCCTCATCCAGTGGGAAGAGAGACAGCAGAAAGCTGGTGGCAGCTTGAACGCCCACTTGGGTGGTATTTCTTTTAAAAGAAGATCAAGTCTTTAGACAGAAGCCCTGCCTCTGCCTAGGCTGTCTAAAGGTGCTCCCATCTGGCCTGGAACAAAACAAAGAACATCTCTCTCCCCTCACCACTGCATATGGTTGGATTCACTCTGATCCCACAGGGGAGAAGGATGTGTTTGCCTTTAAATGAATTCAACCCATCTGATAAACCCTCTCTAAGGAATAAAAGTATTTGGGGGGGGAGAATTAAAACCATCTGTTAGAGGGCCTGGACACTTGCCTCCAGGCCACTAGAGGTTTTGAGGGTGGGGCTAAAAAAGGGCAGGTTTTGAGGAGGGGGGACTTCAATGGGGTATAATGCCATAGCGCCCTCCTCAGGCTCTATCCCTCCAAATCTCCAGGTATTTCCCAACCCATAGCTGGCCACCATGGCACTGGTTTCCATGCTGAAACTGAAATATGTCATGCTCACATTAAAAAGAGAGGTTGACTTAGAACTACTCATCGGCCAAAGAGCTTATCTTTATGTTTCCAGTGCATCACTGTTCCCGAATACAAAAAGGTAGCTCAGATCAATGACTCGTGCATAGCTACAACATGGAGCCTCATCTGAAAGAGGCAATTCTGCTTCAAGTGTTTGAGTGCCCTAGCAATAAAGAAGCCATACAGAATTACACACTGCCGTCTTGCAACAAAACAACCACCACCCTCTTCTGGGGGTAGCAATTTGGGGCTCATAGATGACATTAATATTTTTAATAAATGTGCTGTACCCCCCCCACATACACCAATGTGTTTTTTCAATACCAGAAAGTTGAGGGGCTCTAATGGCCTAACCAGGGTGCAGAGGACCGAAGTCTTGGTTTGTTTACTTTCACTATCAGTTTCTATTTGCTTAAATGAGGTCTTGCTGTCAAACTGCATTTGAGCTGGTAATGAATGCATCTTCGGTTCTCTTTCTTATCCTCTCCTCTTTGTGTGCATCTGTTATTTCCATTTAATTCAGCAGGATAATCAGAAATGAGTTGTCTTGAACTCACTTGTCATCCATCAATTTGCCAGTGGAAAGGAAAATACTAAATAGAGCACTCTTTTTTCTTTTTTTTAACACCCAAACTTTGCCTGTATGAAAACAACAGTCTGTTTGATTTATTTTTTGTTACCGATTCTAGTTTTTCTTCTTTATATAATCTAGAGTCCTCCATTTTTTTCAATATGCCTCCCCATTTATCTAGCTGGTGTGGGGATTTACCTGCCACCAGGCCCAATTGCTTCTCCCCGAGGAATTAAAGAACAGGAGGGGGAAAAAATGGCCTTCAGATAGTGACTGTCTAGGAATTTCACCTAGTCTCTGTGTTAAAGACTATAGGGATTCCAGGGAGCAGTCTAGAGCATCACCTTGAAGTGACATCATCCCCCTGACTCCTCCCCCTGGGGCACCCCCCTCAAATATCCTGGCATTTGCTGAGGCAACACTGGGAAGACTACTTTCGATTGACTTATGGACAACAATTAGCCATTTTGGTGGACTGGAATCCCCCGCCCAAATCTCTGATTATGTGAATATTTATTTTTCAAGCCTTCTTTGGTGCCATCATTTCCTGTGGCTGTTGGTGCTGTTTTAGCCCTATTTATGTTATCACTTCCTACTCCCTGAATTAGTCAGCTGGTTATTTCCAGCCAATCTAAATCACCATTCAGATTGGGTTGAATAATCATCCCCTTAATTACACATCGAAGCTATGCCACCGTGTGGCTTTGACAAACTGGAACCGTCAATGAGTGCAAAGGAGGGCAAGCGAGAGGGAGAACAAGAGAAATAAATCAACAACAAGCATTCCCCCCCCCCCCAGGAACATTGAAACATCTAATGCATCTTTATCCCAACCTTCCCACTTAGAGCAACATACAGTGTTCTCACTTTCCTAACTTTATTCTCACAGCGGCCTTGTGAAACAGGTTGGCTTGAGAGAGAGGATGACTGGGGTCACCCAGTTTGCTTCATGGCCAAGCATAGATATACCAAAACAAAAGGGGGGGACAACAGCCTCAGGAACGCACAAGTTGACTAAGGCCCCGGTCGTACGGGCCAGAAAACGTGGGGGAGGCGTGGCTGTTCGCCCCGGGGTAAAATAAAGTGGGGTAGCCCAATCACACGGTCCCCCGAGTTGCCACGCTCCGGCTGTTAGCGCTGATCACACGGCGATGCTGAAGCATGGCAAAAAAGCAGCACAGTGTGATTGTATGTGCGCATGCGCCGTTTTGGGGGGCAGGCTGCTGTTGGTGTCTTGTTTGTGTGCATGCCCTGTTTGGCATTGGTGCGCATCCTATGGACACTTACAACATCCAGTTTGCTCCGGGACGCGGGCGGGCACCGGATGCCACGGGATACTGGCACTTCCACGAGCAGACGCCCGCCTTTGCCCTGTGTTTTCCAGAATCTAGTGCTCCTTCCATGGTGGTTTTTTACTCCGCATCTTCAGCGGGAAGCTGAGCGTTGGGCACGGGAGTGCTATGCCTCCCAGATGCGCTGCTGTGATCATGCCCAGAAACTCCCCAGGGCTACCCTGCCTTCGGCAGGGCAAATGCTCCGTGTGACCGGGACCTAAGAAATTATTTGTTGTACTTTCATAAGCTTCCCCCTGCTTATAAAAAAACAGCTTGCCTATATTTCCTGCAAGGCTGATAGTGATCTTTAAAATAAAAACACCCTGAATGTGGGGGAATTGGGGGTGGGATTGTTGTGTGACTGGATCAGACCACCTAGACCAGCATCCTGTCTCACACTGTGGCCAACCAGTTCCCCTGGAGGGCCAACAGCAGGGCATAGAGGCCAAGACTTTCCCCTGACGTCACTTCCTGGCACTGGCATTCAGAGGCTGACTGCCTCTGAACGTGGAGGTTCCCTCTAGTCACCATGGCTAGTAGCCACTGATAGACCTCTCCTCCATGATGTCAAGTTTTGGTTTCGTTCCACCTCGTTCCACTTCACTGCTTGCCATAGTTCTGCGGGGAGGGAATTCCTGAGGGGAGTGCATGGGTTGGAGTGGATGCTTTTAGAAGCCATACCTTTCCTTAAGCTGTGCCCCAATGCCAGTTCTCAAGGGAGCTGGCCTTGGAGTCTCTTCTGCCAGGCTAGAAAGTAGATAAGGCACCGTATATCTGTCAGGGTTGCCATAGTGACTGTAGGGGCTGCATGATGATGTATGCGTGAGGTGTGGGGTGTATTTTATATTACCTACAATAGAGGCTTTTGCATGCCTTTTTGTTAGTTCTGACACAGAGCCTGTTTCCTAAAGTAAGCATATCTCAATAAACTATCACTGCTTAAGTCTGTTGTGGAGAGCATCTTAACTGGGAGACATGATACATGAATCTGTTTAGTTCCCAATTAAACTACATAAGAAAAGCCCTGCCATATCAGACCGGTGGTCTATCTAGTCCAGCATCCTATGTCACACAGTGGCCAACCAGGTCATCTGGAGGTTCAACAACAGACAATAGAGGCTGATGCCTTCCCCTGATGTCACCTCCTGGGACTGATATTGAGAGGTTGTCTGCCTTTGAATGCTAATAGCCATTGATAGACCTGTCCTCCATGGATCTATCTAATCCCCTTTTAAACTTGTCTGTGCCTGAGGCCATCACAACAAGTTTTTGGGTGCCCACTGCCACAGATCTCTTGCCCAGATCTCACACTATATGTGGAAACGCTAATGTAATTAAAAAAAAATCCCCAGTGGGACAAAGGCCCCAAATGGGAGAGTAGTGGGGTTGCCAGCTCCAGATTGGGAAAGACTTGGAGATTTGGGGGTGGACCCTGAAGAGGGTGGGTCTCGGGGAGGGGAGGGGGCTTCAATGGGACAGAATGCCATAGAGTCCACCTTCCAGTGGCCATTTTCTCCAGGGGAACTGAACTCTGTCACCTGTCGCTCAGTTGTAATCCCAGGAGATCTCCAGCCACCAACTGGAGGTTGACAAACCCTAGGGGGTACAGTGACACCCCACCCCTGACTATGGTCCTGTTTCTGGAAGATATATCCACCATCTACTCCTTTGCTCTAATCTTCTACCTCCTGCCTCCTGGTTCCACCGTCCCAACGGGATCATGGGAAAGTCTCCAGCTCCGATGCAGAGGGAAAGCCCATCGGTGCCAGCTCGTTCTAATCATAGCTCCTTATTTAAAATACAAGTGGAATCCACTTCGCCATGAACCTCTCCAAACAGAGGAGCCCTTCGTGCAAATCAGAGGCGACCTTTGTCCGTCTGATCATCTGTCATACCCATCCCTTTCCCGCTCCCGACAGAAACTTCCCCCAAATCGTGTTTAATATATGTGAGTTTTAGAGAGTCTCATTTTCAGCCAGAGCAGCGGGAGACCCAGAGGATTCCAGCCCCTGCTAAGCGCCGACTGCAAATTACCATCAGTGTAATATATATAGTGTAATATTTATGATTTCGTTGCATTTTCTCCACCATGCTCTTTTCTAAACTCTTTGTGTTTTATGGCGCCTGGGTACTCTGGAAGTGCTTTCTCGCTGCAAATCACCGTAGCCGGCTGCCTCGCTGATATTAGCAGATCAATGGGAGAAGAAATGCAAGCTTGCGGTATAAATGCTATAAATGCAAACGCCAGGTCCCCGGTCACAGCATAACTGCGTGACATAACCAAGAATGGGACTATGCAAGCAGGGGTTGGCTGGCTAATCTCAATAGTTAGAATCAGCAAAGGCAAGACCTCCGCCTCAGTGTCATAGAATTGGAAGGGGTCTTATCCAGGTTTGCTCTAAGTTTGGATTTCCTTCATGGAGTAAGGGATTGGACTTTATGGCTGATAAGACCAGGCCCATAGCCAGGATTTTTTGGCATGTGGGGCTTTTGGGGACTCCACCCCCTTTCTTAAATAATTTCTCCCGTAAATGCTTTTTTCAATCATTTTTAAACATTTTTTAAAAAGTGTGCACTCCTTTAAGCAGAGTGGGGTGCTGTTGTTGACTAAGTCACACAGTGAACAAGGAGGTTGGAGTAGGTGACCTCTAGGATCCCATCTAACTCCTTATCAAGGAACTGGTCTCCTTTAAGAGAGTTTTTCTGCCTAAGTGTTAGCTTTCTTGACTATGGAGGTCATCACCCCCACCTGCCGGCTTATCATCAGAATGGAATAACTTGTGGCAGCTGAGAACTGTCATCTAAAGTGGTTGACAGCTTGCAGTTTAGAGATCTCGCCTGTTAACAGCTTTCTATTGGCTAAATGGCTTTTCTTTCTACACTGAGAACTTCAGCCCCACCATGCCACAAAATCCTGGCTATGGGCCTGGTCTTATCAGCCATCAAGTCCAATCCCTCACTCCATGAAGGAAATCCAAACTTAGAGCATCCCTATCTTTCTTGAGAGCCAGCATGGTGTAGTGGTTAAGAACAGCAGATTCTAATCTGGAGAGGTGGGTGGGGATTCCTCCTCCATGTGAAGCCACTCACGGTTCTCTGGAACTCTCTCAGTCCCACCTACCTCACAAGGTGCCTGTTGTGGGGAGAGGAAGGGAAAGGTGATTGTAAGCTACTTTGAGACTCCTTAGAATAGAGAAAGGCACGGTATAAAAGTTAACTCTTCTTCCTCTTCTTGACGATGTTCAGGGAACCCTGTCTCCATCCTTGGTCACTGGGTCCATTCATGGCCAATTGTCACCATTTTTCCTGATGTTCAGCTGAAATCTGCCCTCCTGTAATGTAAACCCACTAGATCTGGTTTTACTTTCTGAAGGAGGAGACAACGCACCTTGGTCCTCTTTCAAGTGACAACCCTTCAGGTATTTGATGAGTGTGACCATGTCTCCTCCAAGTCTTTTCTCCATGCTAAACATACTCAGTTCTTTCAACCTTTCCTCATAAGTGCTTGCATTCGTATCCCCTTGCATGGTCTCCCATGAAAGTGAGCAGCTTCCAGAAGTTCTAACGGAGGGAACATAAAGCATTTCACAGAAGAATATTCCCACTACTTTGATCCTGGTGTGTGTGTCTGACCTTCAGCACCAAGACCACATGACAGGAGAGGTTAGCAAGACATCTCTTCCCACCCCTTCCAGAGAGTGAACATCTCTAACGCTTCCCATTTGCCTAAGATGTGAACAAGATGTGATCTCATAGAGATAAACGCAAGAGTTTGCATCTGGGTAGTAAAAATGGTATGCACAAGTACCAGATGGGGGGCATTCTTCTGGGAAGCAGCCTGTGGGAATAGGATCTCGGGGTTTTGGTGGACTGCAGATTGACTGTGAGTAGCCAGTGTGATGCAGCAGCAAAGGAGGCAAATTTGATCTTTATGGTGGTGTTGGAAAGTTCCGTCAAGTCACAGCTGACTTAGCAGAGACCCCAGACAGTTTTCAAGGCAAGAGACATTCAGAGGTGGTTTGCCCATTGCCTGCCTCTGCATAGCAACCAACCACGGTGTTCCTTGGAGATATCCAGTCCAAATACTAGCCAGGGTCAATCCTGCTGAGCTCCCGAGATCTGATCCAGGTCAGGGCAAAGTCGATCTTAGGGTGTATCAACAGAGAGGCATGATGTCTAGAACACAAGATGTGATAGTACTGATGTATACTGCACTGGTCAGACACCATTTGGAGTATTGTATCCAGTTCTGGAGGCCTTTTTATGGGAAGGACATAGAAACTTTAGAGTGGGTGCAGAGGAGAGCAACAATTAGGGGTGAGGAGACTACGCCTTACAAAGAAAGGCTGAGGGACTCGGGATGTTCCACCTGGAGAAGAGGAGGTTGAGGGGGGGATATGATTTCTTTAAATATTTGAAAGGGTGGTATTTAGAGGAGGAGGAGCTGCAGTAGCTCAAGTGGTTAAGACGCTGAACTGCAGGCTGTGGAAGGTCAGCAGTTCAGCAGTTCAAGACCCGGGTGCCGCAAGATGGAGTGAGCTCCCATCTCTAGTTCCAGCTCCTGCCAACCTAGCAGTTCGAAAGCAAGAAATTGCAAGTAGATAAATAGGTACCACTTCAGTGGGAAGGTAACAGCATTCCGTGCACCTTGGTGTTTAGTCATGCCGGCCACATGACCACAGAAACGTCTTCAGACAGCGCTGGCTCTTCGGCTTTGAAACGGAGATGAGCACCGCAACCCTAGAGTCGGATTCGACTGGCTTTCGAGCAAGGGAACCTTTACCTTTATTTAGAGGAGGACAGGGCTCTATTTCAGTTGGTAGTGGAGGATAGGACTTGTGAGTTTAAGTTGTGGGTGGGGAGATATTGGTGTGACATTAGGGAAAACTTCTTATGAATAAGGGCAATTCAGTGGTGAAATCAGTTGCCCAGGGGTGCTGTGGGTTCTTCCTCCTTGGAGGTGTTTAAGCTGGGCCTGGATGATGATCAGTCAGCGATGCTTTAGGTCATCCTGCATGGTGCAGGGGGCTGGGCTGGATGGTCCGGAGGACCCTTCCAACTTTGTAATTCTATGACGCTATGAAGATCCAGGTGCCGGAAGGCACAGGACAGGTAGCAGTGGAGAATATGCTTGGCTCTGGCACCGTTTCAGGAGCAAGATTCACAGCACAGTTCACAGTCTTGCTCCAGATTATAGCAAAGCCGAAATGGCCCCAAAGCAGTGCATTTTCAGAGCCACTGAGAGGACTGTTCCTGTTGCGTATCTCATAAAAGCTAGATGCATGGACGCCCCTGGGAATGCTCAGAAGATCAGGCAGAGGTACAGTACGTGGCTCCCAGTACTGATTTATGAACTTTAATATGAACATCAGTATGCCACAGTTTCAACCCACAAAATGGCGCGTCATAGCTTTTAATGTATCACAATCAAACAACACTAAAAACAGGAGGAGTGTGTGTGTATACACACACATACATACATAGAATTATGGTGCTGGAGCAGCCTCTTGAGAGTTCCTTGGACTGCAAGGAGATCAAATCAGTCATTCCTAAAGGAAATCAACCCTGACTGTTCCCTGGAAGGCCAGATACTGAAGCTGAAGCTCAAATCCTTTGGCCACCAAATGAAAAGGGAGCACTCACTGGAGAAGTGAACGCCCCCATTACTGACCTCCCAAGTCGGGGGGGCCAGATCTCTGTATCTCATGGACAGGAGACTGAGTGCAACCAGTTGCCTTTGGTTAGTTACTCTGGCTTGGGAGATTTGGGAGTGGAGCTTGGGGAGAGCAGGTTTTGGGAAAGGCAAGGACCTCAGCCATAGAGTCTACACTCCAAAGCAGCCGTTTCCTCCAGGAAAACTGTGGTCTGGAGATCAGTTGTAATTCTGGGAGATCTCCAGGTCCTAACTGGAGGTTGGCTGCCCTAGGTCTTTGCTTCCATAATGGCTGAGGATTCTCAATGAACTGATAAGGGGGAACCAGCTCACCTGCGGTTGAAGGAACTGGGTGGATGTTTGTGAGTTGTCGGTGGGTTCCTACTGCTACGATTTCACTTGGACAACACCACCAGGGGTTGGATCCAGACTAAATTTTCTGTTAGTGGATATCGAATTTCCTGTCTCCTCTACTACACTGTGGTTCATCAATCTGCTCCTTGGGAATAGGAAACCTCAAGGGACGACATGATAGGGGCCTGCAGAGGATAGAGGGAATCCTGTGAAAATTGTCCATTTAGTTGGCATGCAATCCCAGATATTCAGAACTCCAAAACTGGTGAGAGGGGGTGGCTGAGAAGAATTTTAGAAGCATCTCTGCATGTAGGCTTTGATGTACAGAGGGGGGTAGAGGGATGCAGGGATGCAGCTTGTAAAGTGCCTGGGGCCCCTATCTGTCTGTCTATTGATATGGGATGTGGAATGGTATAGTATAGCACAGGGGTGGCCAAACTGTGTCTCAGAAGCCGCATGCAGCTCATTCACACATATTGTGCGGCTCCCATCAGGGTGACTGGGAAAGCTAAATATCATTAGCAAACAAATATCATTGGACAGATATCATTATCAATATATGCTTTTACCCCTCTTGTTATTATTTTCGGCAGTCTCATTTCACATGAATAAAAAGCAAATCTGCATATTTTCCAATTTAAAAAAAAAACATGTGATCGTTTCTTGCAGCTCTCAGACATCTGATGCTTATTCTTTGTGGCTTTTATGTTAAGCAAGTTTGGCCACCCCTAGTATAGCCCAATCCCATCAGATCCTGGAAGCTAAGCGGGGTCAGACTCTGCAAGGAAGACTCTGCAGAGAAAGGCAATGCAAGAACTCGCGGGCACTCAAGGAAATTGCTGAGCAGCCGGGTTAGAACAGATAAAAAGAAAGTCCTTCTTCACCCGAAGAGTGATTAACACATGGAATTCACTGCCAGAGGAGGTGGTGGCAGCTACAGGCATGGACGGCTTCAAGAGGGAATTAGATAAGCATATGGAGCAGAGGTCCATCAGTGGCTATTAGCCACAAGGTATAGATAGAAAGTCTCAGTCTGGGGCAAGTGATGCTCTGTATTCTTGGGGGGGGGCAAGAGTGGGAGGGCTTCTAGTGTCCTGGCCCTACTGCTGGACCACCTGATGGCACCTGGTCTTTTTGTCCACTGTGTGACAGAGTGTTGGACCAGATGGGCCACTGGCCTGATCCAACATTGGCTTCTCTTATGTTCCTATGTTCTAATGGCAAACCATCTTGGCATACTCACATGCCTTGAACATCCTATGAGGTGGCCATAAATCAGGTGCGACTTGCCAGCACTCTACACACACACACATCTGTTTAGAGATTTATCCCCTAGATACTTCTCCATGTTCAGGGCCAGCCAGAGGTCCTGTCCAGTCCAAGGGGGATGTACCCATCTAGGAAATATTGTCCCTTGAGATTCCTTTCCGTATCCACAGCATAACATAGAAGGAGTTTTCCGGGGGGGAGGGAGGAGAGAAATCTCACTTTCATTGGCTGCTGTTGCAGTTTATTTCCGGCAGCCAAACACCAGCTGTGAGGTGCCTGATTCATGTTAACTCCTAATTGAAAATGAAATGGTTATTCGCTTTAAATGCCACTTCCTCATATAAAAATGCTCTGAGCAGAGCCGTGAGTAAACCCATTAATGGCTTCAATTGTACTCAGTCCTTTGAAGAGCACTGTGGGGGGGGGTGTCCTTCCCCCGGAACAGTCTTTTAATTCTTACACACACACACACATACAGAGAGAGTCACCTTGCAACGTTGATACGTTGCAGAGTCATTTCATAATTATTATTTTTTTGACAGCAGCGCTTCCCAGGGTAAAAGTTCCTCTACACCATTTCTTTCTTAGGTTGGTGTTTTTAATCACATTATCAACTGCAGCACCAAACGAGAATGCAGTGAATACTGGGCATACAACATGGGAGAGTACAAACCAATGCAAGTAGAGGGGGAATGGGATGGTGTACACTGGACTTGGACCTGCCTGGAATGACGTGTCCTGGCCCAGCTCCTGCCTGCAACTTGGGAAAATTTCAAATCTAAGTCACTTATGGGTCCTAGTCTACCCTTTCATCTAGCTGAACTTCGAAAGGTGCAGAAGAGGAGCACCACTATGATGAAGAGTTGGAGAATCTTGGGCGGGTTTTTTTTCCATTTAGAAAAAGACAACCAGCCAGGGACATCACAGAGGTCAATAAAATTGTGCCTAGTGTGGAGAAAATTGAGAATTTCCCTCTCCCTCAATACTGGGGGGGTGGTGCCCAGGGAAGTTCAGGAACAATACATTCAGGAAAGAAAACTGAAAGAACTTCATGAAACACAGCTTGGGGAAGACACTGTACAAGATTTAGTAATAATCAGAACCTTAAACTGCTTTGAAGGGGAAGTAAACAAATCTGTGGAAAGGCCTATTAATGGCTATCAGGCATGAGAAATGGAACCTCCATTTCCAGAGGCAGTAAATCTGTGGGACACAGTTACTTGGAGCAGCAGCGGGAGAAGGCTATGGCCTCTGCGCCCTACTTGTAGTCTTTCTAGAGCAGTTGTTCCAAACTTTTGGGGTCTAATGACCCCCAAGTCCAAATTTACTTGATAATTTGAAGAAGAATGCGTCATTGAGTCACAGCCAACTCATGAGAACCCGGATCATGGGGCTTTCAAGGCAAGAGAGGAGCAGAGGTGGTAGGCCACTGCCTTCCTGTGCATAACAACCCCAGTGTTCCTTGGTGGCTTCCTGTCCAGGTACTGACCATAACAGATCCTGATAAGTTGACCCACTTCAAAATAGAGCATGCTCAAATCAATAAAACTCTGAAAGCCTGGGATCCACAACCCACTTTTGGGGTGGGAACCAAGAGGCTGGGAAACACTGTTCCAGACCATCTGGTCGGCCACTATGGGAGATGGGATGATGGATGGGAAGGACCTGTAGTCTGACAATAAGTCTGTACATTGACCTTCACATCTAAATTCTTCCTCAGTAAAAAGTAAATACATGCATTGGCTTGGAAAATGTTCACGGACATTTGGCTGATTCGAAATGTACAAATTTCTTGGAGCAAGGCAGACATTTAGGAACGGGGAGGGGAGCCTGTTAACTAAAGTGCAAAAACGTGTATGGTCTTTCCCAGCAAAATTACAGTGCAAACTCATGTAAAAGAGTTTCTTGGAAGAAACATCCCCTATTTCTAAGGAGCAGCATTTGGTATGCATGTTCAGCTCACTGTAACCCTTGTCTCTCCCCTTCGTGATACCCTAGAGAACATGGAGCACAATATGCACTGGATAATTCAACGACTGTTAATGGAGTGGCGGCACAACGGTGTTCCCTTAACCGAACACCACTGCCGTCAACACCAGAGGGATCAAGAAGAACCAGGCCCTTTTATTTCTCATGTCCTCTGCAGTCTAAACATTAATAACAGGACTTTAAAGAGAGCGTGCTTGTTTTAGTCATAGAAATTCTCCGGTTCAAATGCAACACAGGAGGTAAGTGAGCAAAGGCAGCAATTATTGCAGACTCGGTCTAAAATGGGGTTTGGTTTGCCTGACCGCATCTTTCTTTTAAAAAGGAGCCAAGTATCTGGCAGGTCACAATCCATGACTGGGAGGGACAGTTTCTCACTTCCTTTCCCACCTTACCTGAATAATTACTTTTCACTATGCTATTTTATCCAGTGGGTAAGTGGGACTGTTGCCAAGGGCCCAGCAGAACCATCAAGGAGGCCCTCTCCTCTGGTGTTTGCAGTGCCATGATTTAAATTGAACATCCACTGGCTAGTTTTACATTGAACAGCTACTGAAAAGACCTGAGAAAGCATAGGATTCCCTTGCTAGCTCCTCTCTTTTCTAGCCATGCCTGGCAATTCAGTTCAGGCCTCCCTTCTTCCAAAAGCTTTCCTATCCCAAAATCAAGACTTGCTCTTTTCCCCAGTTACTAAAAAGGGGTAACTGTTTAAGTACTAGGACTGCCAACTTCCAGCTGGTGGCTGGAGGTCTCCTGTGGTTACAACTGATCTCCAGGCAACAGAGATCAGTTCACCTGGAGAAAATGGCCATTTTGGAAGGTGGACTCTATAGCATTACACCCCATTGAAGTCCCTCCCCAAATCCTGCCCACCTCAGGCTCCACCCCCAAATCTCTAGGTATTTTCTAACCTGGAGCTGGCAACCCTATTAAGTGCCCCCAGATCCCATCCATCCTATTAGCTTCTCCCTACAACAATTTCCCTGTACTGGCTTGCAGGGTCAGAGTATCAGGTGCCAGAAGTCAGGCAAGGAAAGGTCATTTGGTGCAAGGTCAGTGGGTCCAGAAGTCAGGCAAAGCAGAGTCAGTGGCTTAGCATCTATTGTTGCATCGACACCTAATAGCCTCTCTTGGTTGGTTTTATAGCCCCATGCCCTAAGGGCCATGCTTGCAACCAGTTGCTCAGAAGCAATCCTGCAACTACTCATCTTCGTTAGCAGCTGGCATCAAGCCAGGAGGCGTGAACCTTCCTGTCTTGTCTGTAGCTCTGTTCTCAGCCTCCATCTGTGGAGCTCTAAGGGTGAAGGTGAAACTGGTGGGCTGGGAATGGCCAACTGAGGTTCACCTGCTGAATCAGGGCTGGAGGGTGTTGGTGGCTCTGCAACAGCTGTTGGCTGTGAATCCTGACAAGCCTGCAGCTCATTTTCCTGCTGGTCAGCTTCTGTTAACTCAAGGCTGCCTACACAGGGCTCCTCTTCTCCTGAGGAGTCATCTTCTCCTGAGGAGTCCTCACTATCGTTGAGCCCTGGCTGATTCATGACATCCCCATCATTGCCCCATGGGTCACACAACACCCATCAGTGTGTTTCCTGGCATGCCCTTGCTTTTTCCCCAAAGCAAAAAGCCAGTCCTGGCTTTCCTCCACCTCATGAGAGCAGGATGTGCTTCAAACAAACTTAGGAAGAATCACCTTTGTGCCTGTATTGAGTACTCACTCAGAAAAAAGGTGCTTTCATTGCAGAATTGCTTAGCTTGGAACCTCTCAACATTTTGTGATTGGCCTTACCCCATGGTAGCCATTTTGTGATTGGCTGTACTTCTATGGCAGCCATTTTCTTGGCCACACTTCCATGCCAACCATTTTGTTGTGGCACCTACATCTGTTCTCAAATTCTGGAAGTGTCCACAGGATCCACAGACTTGGAAAACTGCTGTATGAGGTTTCTATCAACCATCATTTACAAGTCCCGAGGCCTCTGGAAGAAGAAACTCTTCTGTTGTCTTGTTATTGTACAAGGTTGCCAGTCCCCCTAGTTGAGACAGGGCCCTCATGGCTAACCAGCTGTCTGGTATGGGGGGATTCACTAGGAAAGAGAGGGAGGTCCAGGCTACATCACTGGGGCAACATCACTTCTGGTGTAGAAGCCATTGTTACCATAGAGGTTTTACCCAAATACCAGAGTGTCGCTGTGACGTCACAGCATGATGACATCATTTTTGGTACATCACCAGTGACATCACCTGGGCCTCCCTCCAGCTCCTGCTGGTTGCCAAGAGGGACCTGACAACTCTGTTACTGAAGCTTAAGACATGAAAGGTCATTTTCCAAACTGACCCACAACTTTATTGCCAACCCATTCAAGGTGCTGTTAGCTTCACCTCTGAGCTTTCACAGAGTGCAACATTAAACAGTGGCCTCCTGAAGCTGTAATCTTACACAGGTACCCGTGAGGCAGAGGTGTCCTTTCACTGTGAGTCCACCCTCGGCTCACCCTCGAGAAACACCAGAGAGGACTCGCTGCCTGCTGCCCTTATGCTGTAATTAAAACAAAGGAAAAGAGAGCCATAAAGTTGATCTATATGAAACACAAAAGAGCATCTGTTTGGTCTTTAACCAATGAACTTCCAGAAACAGAAGCCGCGTAATTAAGCACATAAATCAGTCGACTCAAGTTGCAGAAAAGGCAAGGTGTGATGAAGGTCAAAACCGCTTTTCCCCTGTTGCCTCTTGAGCAGCAAAACCAGAGAGCAGCTGCAGATTTTATTAATTTACTTTGAGAGGAAGTTAGTTAATAATTGAATTTTTTTCCTCCCGCTCTCCTGACCTCACAAACATAACTTAATGGGCGTGTGTGTGTGCATTCATGTTTGAATCATATATTCACTTCAACCCGTGCCCCCGAGGGAACACGAGGCTGAAGCCGCAATAACAAAAGAAGCCACTCCTGGCAGTAGTCTCCTTCCCACGTCACACTTAAAGGCACAAGAATGATTTCAAAGGCTAGAAGTGGGAAAGTGGTGCATCCAATTGGCTTCCCAAGGAAGCTGCCTTATACTGAGTCAGGCTATTGGGCTAACAAGGTCACTATTGTCTACTCTGACTGGCAGCTGCTCTTTGGGATTTCATATCCCCTATTACCAGAGTCTTTTAAACTGGAAATGCTGGAGACAGAACCTGGGATACTCTGCATGGAAATTAGATTACCACTGACCCATAGTTCTTCCCTTAAACCAGGGCTCCTTTGCTCTGGATTCTTTATCTGTTAGTTTCCCTAGTTCCTGGCAGACTCTTCCAAGTCCTTAGCCTATTGCACATAGTTCCCTTCTTCAGGGCCAGTGTGCTCTCAGAACTGCAGCCAACCTGTCAGTGTTTCCTTCTTACAGAGGCAGTGAAGGTTTTGTCAGGAACAGCGTTTCTTCTGAGAAATGTTTGTGAATATTCCGTGTCACATCAGCTTATCCAATTGGTGTCAGAGGCTTCACTGTCACAAGCGTAATACAACAGTATGTACCTTCATATGTGGACATTTGGGCCTTCCTCGTTGATTTGCTGACTTAATAGTGCAACCGAGGGTTGCTAACTTCCATGTTGTGTCTGGAGATCTCCTGCAATTACAACTGATCTCTAGGCAATAGAGATCAGTTCAGTTAGAGAAAATGGCCACTCTGGGAAGTGGACTCTATGGTATTACACTCAACTGAAGTCCCTCCCCTCCCCAAACCCCTCCCTCCTCAGGTTCTGCTCCCAACATCTCCAGGTATTGCCCAACCCAGAGCTGTAACCCAAAGCAGATACAACCTTCTAAGTCCCTGAAGTCATTGGATCAACCTGCAGTTCACTCAAAGAAGAATCAAAACCCACAGAAGAGCTTGGGGAAAAACAAACAGACTCTCGTAGAGCTCTTTTCTAAGTGAGGGGCTCACGTCATATCGCAAGCTAGTTTAGTTCTGCACTGCCTCAGAAAGTTGAGGGTTGATGTTCACGTCTGCAAAGATAACTGTGTCCAAAATGAGAGATTCTTTGTCTTGTACACCTTTTGCTCAACAGGGGGATTCAACCTTAATCTACAGGGCTGGGTTCTTCCTGATGTGTTTTTCCTGCTCTTCCCCCAAGGAGTTCAAGGCTCTGTACATGGTTCTTGAGTCCTCATTTTATCCCCCCCAAAAAACTTGTGAGATAGGTTAGGCTGGGGGGAATGACTAGCCCAAGGTCATTTCAGTGAGCTCTGTGGCTGACTGGGGATTTGAACAGAGTTGCCCAGGTTACACTTGAATATGCACGAAACTGCCATATACTGACTCAGACCCTTAGTCCACCATGGTCAGTATCGTCTACTCAGGCTGACAGCAGCTCTTCAGAGTCTCAGGCTGAGGTCTTTCACATCACCTTCCTACCTTTAACTGGAGATGCTGGGGATTGAACTTGGGAACTTCTGCATGCAAAGCAGATGCTCTACACTATGCATAATCTCTGCGTAATGGAAGACAAGGCAGCCAGAGACACTTTTGCCCATTCCCCTGGGTTCTTTATCTGGAGATGCTGGGAACTGAACCTGGGACCTTCCTCATGCCAAGCAGATGCTCTGCCACGGAGCCACATCTCCTCCACAGATCCTATTCCAGCACTGTAACCACTACACCACACTGGCTCCTAGGGTTACCAGCTCTGGTTTGGGAAATACCTGGAGATTTTGGGGGCAGAGTCTGAGGAGGGAGGGGTCTGGGGAAGAGTCGGAGTTCGATAGGGTATAGCGCCATACAGTCCATCTTCCAAAGCTTCCATTTTCTCCAGGTGAATGGATCTCTGTTACCTGGAGACAAGTTGTAATTCCAGGTGATCTCCAGACACCTCCTGGAGGTTGGCAACCCTACTGGTTCCCCATTCTCCCCCCCAAAAAAAATAATCCCAGAAAGACTGAGGCAGCAGACATTGTTGGAAGGGAGGCTTCCGCTATGTCAGTCTTAATGATCAGACCTGTTGGGTGGGGAAGGCTAATGACTACTCTAAATGCCACTTCAGTCATCAGCAGCTCGGGACTTAATTCTTGTTTTTCCCCTCCCCGCCGGCTAATGGGAAAAAGAAATCAAGAGCATTAACAAGAAAATACACACACAATAGAAACCCCCCCCATGCTTCCAAATCAATTGTCATTAATCCCGGCTCTCCAGCCACCAGGGCAGTTCTAATGGAAAGAGTATTTGGAGACTTCTATATTAAGCTTATCCCAATTGAAGCAGTAAGCAGATTACAGAGGGGGGGGGGATGCCTTGAAGGGTCCCGCAGAGGTTTACATGGCAATAAGAGTGGGGGGGAACCCCTAAAACAACAGTTTATTCCAGCCATGCTTTTACCAGATGAAACAGGCTGGTAGGCATGCTGTGACATCAATCCCTGTTTCCATTTGCTTAAACATCTCTCCCCCCACCCCCGATGTACAGTGTGACCCCCAAAGCATAAAGAATGGAAACAAATACATGGGCATCGGCATGGAAACAAGAACGGTGTGATCAAGCACGCAGGCACACGCACTTTGAAGCAGAGGGAGCTCACAGTGCCGTTCTAAACAGAGTTGTGCCTTTTTCAAGCTATTGGAATGAATGGGTTTAGGAGAGCGTAATTCTGCTTATGATGGCACTCTTAAAAATCAATAAATAAAAAAGACCTAAGAGTGCAAGACTGTTCAGAACAGAAGTGGCTTTGTCTTCTGGTGAAAAATAACCAGCGAGGGGGGAACGCAGAGCCTTTCTGGGAAGTTTGCTGTGCAAAGTAGAAGCCATCACCGGGACACAACAGGAATACACCAGTTTGGTGTAGTGGTTAAGTGTGCGGACTCTAATCTGGGAGAACCGGGTTTGATTCCCCACTCCCCCACTTGCAGCTGCTGATGTGACCTTGGGTCAGTCACAAGCTCTGGCACAGCTGTCCTTGAAAAAGAGCAGTTTCTGTCAGAAGTTCTCTCAGCCCCACCTACCTCCCAGGGTGTCTGTTGTGGGGAGGGGAAGGGAAAGGAGTTTGTAAGCCGCTCTGAGACTCAAAAGTGAAGGGCGGGGTATAAATCCAATCTCTTCTCTTCTTTTCCTCTCTTGATGCAAGAAGCAGGCCTCTAGCTCAGTGTTGTCTGTTTTGACTAGCAGGCACCTTCCAGGGTCATGGGCAGAGAAAGGTCTTTCCTGATATCTACGTAGCCAAGGACCCTGATCTGGGTGGCCCAGGCTAGCCCAATCTCATCAGGCCTTGGAGACTAAGCAGAGCCAGCCCTGGTTAGTACTTGGATGGGAGACCAGCAGAGAAGTCCAGGGCTGCCGCACAGAGGCAGGCAATGGCAAAACCACCTCTGAACATCTCTTGGTTTGCCCTGGTTAATACTTGGATGGGAGGCCACCAAGGAAGTCCTAGGCCACTAAGCGGATACTGGCAATGGCAAACCACCTCTGAACATCTCTTGGTTTGCCCTGCTTAATACTTGGATGGGAGGCCACCAAGGAAGTCCTAGGCCACTAAGCAGATACTGGCAATGGCAAACCACCTCTGAACATCTCTTGGTTTGCCCTGCTTAATACTTGGATGGGAGGCCACCAAGGAAGTCCTAGGCCACTAAGCGGATACTGGCAATGGCAAACCACCTCTGAACATCTCTTGGTTTGCCCTGGTTAATACTTGGATGGGAGGCCACCAAGGAAGTCCTAGGCCACTAAGTGGATACTGGCAATGGCAAACCACCTCTGAACATCTCTTGGTTTGCCCTGGTTAATACTTGGATGGGAGGCCACCAAGGAAGTCCTGGGCCACTAAGCGGATACTGGCAATGGCAAACCACCTCTGAACATCTCTTGGTTTGCCCTGGTTAATACTTGGATGGGAGGCCACCAAGGAAGTCCTAGGCCACTAAGCGGATACTGGCAATGGCAAACCACCTCTGAACATCTCTTGGTTTGCCCTGGTTAATACTTGGATGGGAGGCCACCAAGGAAGTCCTGGGCCACTAAGCAGACACAGGCAATGGCAAACCACCTCTGAACATCTCTTGCCTTGAAAACCCTACTGGGGTCACCATAGATCAGCTGTGATTTGATGGCACTTTCCACAATGACATAGCCAAGATTTTCTCAGTGAGGACTGGACACATTTTGCATGTGAAGCAGCTGCTCTACCATATGAATGAATAAAAACACCTTCTGTCGAGACAGACCCTTGGTCTATCCTGGCTAGCAGCAGTTCTCCAGGGCCTCAGGTGGGAAGCCTTTCACAACACCTACTCTCTGAGCCATTTAACTGGAGAAGGTAGGGTTACGGGTTTCTGGACCCCACTGGACAGGGTTCAGAGATTGCCAACCACCCAGTAGCAGCAGGATCCATACCTAGTGCTTCTGCCAGGTTTCCGAGCAGGCTGACAGTCGACAGTAATGTGCGTGGAGCAGGTTGGGGGTGTGTGCCTTTAAGCAGCTGTTTTGGGCACCTGGACTCTGAAAAGGATCAGAGAAGGAGCTGGTGGAGGCTGAATAAAACGAATGCTATATATGATGAGCAGAGTCATCGGGGAAGCAGCTTAACAGAGATGGAGCATGAAAGCAAAGGGGACAAGGGGAAGCCAATGACTAGTGGCAGGAAAAGCTCTAAGGAGGAGAACAGATGGGGGGAGGAGGAGGAAGAGGAAGAGGAAGAAGGAGGAGGAGGAGGAGGAGCAGTAGCAGCAGCAGCAGCAGCAGCCAGAGCTGAAAGTGACCATACTGAGAACAGGCCAGTAAGCATCATGCAAAAAGGAGATGATAAGGGAATTGAACACATGGCTGTGCTTGGCATGTGGAAGGTCTCTAGTTCAGTCCCCAGCATCTCCAGTTGAAGGATCAGGTAGGAGGTGATGTGAAAGACCTCTGGCTGAGACCCTGAAGAGCCACTGCCAGTCTGAGTAGATCATTCTGACCTTGATGGACTGAGAGTCTCATTCAGTGTAAGGCGGCTTCATGTGTTTTCATGTGTTCCATGGCTAAGAGAGGAGGGATGGGTTCACCGTGGTCTGTCCTGTTCCCATAGAATGCTAGACAAGATGCAGCTTTGGGAGCATTTCCAAAGGCAGTCCCACAGTGAGATCACATGAACATGTGAAGCTGTCTTATACTGAATCAGACCATTGGTCCATCAAAGTCATCTGTTCAGAATGTCAGTGGACCTCCAGGGTCTCAGCCAGAGGTCTTTCACATCTCCTACAGCCTCATCCTTACTGGAGATGCTGGGAATCGAACCTGGGACCTGCTGCATGCCAAGCAGATGCTCTGCCACTGAGCCACAGCCCCTTCCCAACTGCCATCGAGTGCCGTGTACCATTTTTTCTAATCTAGAGCTTGGATCCTAAACTGCATTTTTGAATTCCAGCTCCTTATTACTCATGTCAGGCTCCTTGATCCATCGTAATGTTAACACAGTGGGTTTCCCCCCCCCTTTCTCCTTCCACCTCTCTCCATATCATTAGTCACTCAACAGTACTCCCACATAGATGCCTGCAGCAAAGTATCTATGTGATAGACATATTCAGAGGAATCCCAGTGGGTAATTGTCTCAGATGAATCTACTTTGCAGGGTTGTTGTAAGGAGTGGTGGCAATTCTCCATGTATGCCACCCTGGGCAACTTCACAGATGAACAGGCACCCAAATGTGCGCAGAAAGAACTTCTCTGAGAGTTTTCAAACATTTCCCAGGGGACTCTTCAATCTACAAAGCAGCAAAACCCATCCCAGGCTGCTCCGGCGACTTCATTTCTCCTTGTAACATTAAAAAGGGAATTTCTCATTAGTTATCATATTGAAAAACTGTACCTGAGAATTATGGATTGTTTTACTAGTAGTAAAATTTATTTTCCCCCAATTCTCCCAGGAGCCGAAGATGAAACTCGGAAGGGCTGTCACTTTTGTTATTGACCAGTTTATGGGAGAAAAGGGGGATGTAAATGCCAATCCATAAATTTCAAGCGCTCTCCCTCAACCAAGGACTTAATTACTTTGACAGCCCTCATCCTTTATCCAGGCTTTATTAGCCAGGGTTTTGAAAACCTGGGAGGAGTTTGGTGGTGACTTTCTTTCATGTTGGGCACAAGAGACTTCAGTGACATGAGTCAGGACAGCTTAAGCCCCAAGCCACGGAATGTCTTTAAAACTCAAAGATGCTTTGGAGAACTTAGACAAACTGAGAATCTTGCCTCACTTGACCCTGCTGAGACCATCTGTGATTTCCCTTTCCAATGCAAGTACCGCATCTTTGTCATTGCTGCTAAGTATCCCAGCAGTTGTCCCCTCACAGAATTCTCAGGTACCCACTGGTTTGGCTCATGTCATGCTCGCCTGTCATAAACGGGGAGCCAATTATTCAGCAGGCAGTTCAAGTTGCTCATGGGCAGTTTGATCCTGTCCAGTTCAGCTTGCAAGAAATCACGGCTGTCAAAAACAGGATGTTTGCCTGCCAGACATGTTTGCTGTCAAGTCCTCAACATCTCTAATCTCCACAGGCCTTGATTATACTGTTTTCTTTTTTTTTTTTTTTTTTTTTAATAACATTTTATTAATAAATGCAAAAAAGGAAAATAGCAATTAACAAAACAGGTAAGTTGGAGTATACACGAAAAGAGTGTTAGAGTTACTAAAAAGAGTATTACATTTTCAAAGTTACAGTATCAGTTTACATTTTTCAAATCAAGGAGACATTCACATCTTACCATAAATTTAAGTCATTAACTGTAGTAGGGATTTCACCCTGATCAATTAAATATTCCACAATAGGGAACCAAATCATAGCGTGATCTAAAGAAGATTTGTATACATCTCTTCCATCTACATTTTCCGTTATTTTGGACATCATATAGAACTTCCAAAGTTTAGCATGCCAATGATGTTGTTGAGGACTTTTAGTGTCTTTCCAAAATAAGGCTACTGCATTTTTAGCTGCTGCCAACAAAATGGCTATTCTTTTCATAGTATTACTAGATTGTATATGCATTTGCCATCTATTTAGTAGTATATGTTCCACTGTGCATTGCAATTCATAACCAGTTATATTTTTAACCTGAGTTATTATTTCTGTCCAGAACAGCTCTAGTTTTGGGCATTCAAGCCAACAATGGACATAATTTCCCACACCTCCACATTTCTTCCAACATGCAGGAGAAACAGCAGATGTTATATGCGATAATTTCTGAGGTGTTAAATACCAAAAAGTAAGTATTTTAAAAGTTTGTAATTTTATTTCTATAATATTCTGTATTAAAGGGAAACGTCCTCCATATGTAGTGCCAGTCGTCATCAGATAAAATAGAATTACAGATAGAATGCCACCTTTTCTGATATGTCAATAAGTTGTGAGACTCTATTTCCATTAATTCTAAATATAGTTTAGCCATAAGTTGTCTTCTAGAGGTATTCATCCATTTATATATCTTTTCAAAATTTGATAAAGGACGCTTAATGATATTATTTAAATGTATTTGAGAACAAAAGTGGGATATTTGTAGAAATTGCATCCAAGAGATAGTAGAACCCAGTTTTGCTTCTAATTGAGTTTTATTCATTAAAATATTGTTTTCTACAATATCTTCAATTTTTGTAATGTTTGCTTTTTTCCATGTTTCCTGGTGTATTGGGAAATTTGGAGGTAATAAACTTTTTTGATTAAAGAGATGTTGGAATTTTGAAAGTCCAGGGATCAATTGTTTTCTTTTATTTTCCCAGGTGGCTAAGAAGGTTTGCAGGATCAGACTATCAGTTATTTTTTTGAACGTTCTGAAGATGTTTGCCAGATTGTTTCCGGAACATCATATGGGTAGGTATAGTGTGTTTGTATTATAATCCAATCCTTATTTTGGTAATCATGTAGCATTTTGAGAATGTTGGCTAGGTGATTAGCTTGGTAGTATTTATATAGGTCTGGAAAGCCTAGTCCCCCTTTAAGTTTATGCTTGGTTAATGTTTCCACACTAACCCTATGGCGTTTATAAGCCCAAAAAAAGTTTAATAAGATTTTTTGCCATACCTCAATTTGTTTCTTAGATATTGTTATTGGTAGAATTCTAAAAAGAAATAAGAACTTAGGTAATACATATGTTCGAATGATGTTTAGGCGATCATGCCAAGAAAGAGACATTTTATGCCATTGAGTAAATTTTCTCTTTAGTTCTTCTATTAAGGAATCATAGTTAACTGAATGTATATCTTTAAGTTGCAAAGGAATTTTAAGCCCTAAATAGCTCAAATATTTTGTGGTCCATTTATAAAGGACTGATTTTTTAAGCTTTTTCACAGTATCATCCTCTAAGTATATTGGAAAAATAGAGGATTTGGCAATATTGACTTGTAATCCTGATACATTGTCAAACTCTTCCAATATTTTTTGAAGCGATGGTAAAGAAATTGTAGGTTTAGTCAAAAATAATAAAATATCATCTGCAAATAAAGCTAATTTAAAAATTTTATTTGCTATATGTATCCCATGTAGATTTGAATGCATTCTAATCCTTGAGGCTAAAGGCTCCATTACCAAAGCGAATAATTGAGGAGATAATGGGCATCCCTGCCTAGTGCCCCGTTTTAAATTAAACTTATCCGAAATAGAGCTATTTATACAAAGTTGAGCTGTAGGTTGATCATATATTGCATTAATTATGCGTATAAAGCTTTCACCAAAGCCTAAATGTTTTAGCAATTGTTTTAAATATATAAAGTTAACTGAATCAAAGGCTTTTTGTATATCTAAGGCAACACAAATGGATTGTAATTTATTTTGTTTACAAAAATTAATTAAACTCAGTGTTTTATAAGTACTGTCTGTAATGTCTCTATGGGGCATAAAGCCAACTTGGTCTTGATGGACATATTGCGTCACAAATGAGCTTAGACGTGATGCTATTATAGTGGAGAAGAACTTAAAATCACTGTTTAAAAGGGAAATTGGCTCTGTAAGAGGCAACATCAGTCAAATCTTTACCTGCTTTTGGAATAACTATTATTGAGGCTTGCAGCCACGAAGGGGTAAAATTCCATATTGCATGACATAGTTGCAGGTTTTAGTAAAGGGTAAAGCTATGGTATCCTGATATTTTTTGTATAATTCTGAGCTAAAGCCATCCGGGCCAGGAGCTTTATTACACTTGGATTTTTTAATAGCTGCAATCACTTCCTTTTCAGTAATAGGACTCTCCATTACTGCTTTATGTTCTTCTGACAATTTAATATTGTTATAGTATTTTTCTAGATATATTTTAATTGAGGTTGCATTTATTTCTTTTGTTTCATATAATTGTTTATAATATTCTAAAAAAGCCTTTGTTATTTGCTGTGTTTCAAATTGTAGTTTACCTTGTCTGTCCTTTATTGAGGTAATTAATCTGGCTTCCCTTTTCTGTCTGACTCTTCTAGTCAAAACTTTCAGTGCCTTCGATGTGTTTTGCCATGATTTTTGTTGCAAGTAGAGTAAGTTTTGCTGTATTTGATTAATGTCAAGTGTGTCTAGCTCCCGTCTTATGGCTAATAATTTCTTGTATGCTTTTTTATTGCCTGTTTGTTTGTGTTTCATTTCCAGCACAGCTATTTCTGTTAACAGTTTTTCTCTTTTTTGCTTTCTTTGTTTGTTTAGATAAGCTGCCTTGGATATCAACTCACCCCTTACGACAGGCTTCATTGCATCCCAAATAATTGCTGGGGATACATCTTCTGTGTTATTGTCTATGAAATAATTTTTAATGACTGATTCTATCTCAGCTGCTATGATTTGATTTTTTAATAAATTTGTATTCAGCTTCCATGTTTTTTGTCTTACTTCCATACCTAGTTCTAAATCACAGCTGACCCAATGATGGTCAGACCATTGCAGATTCCCAATTTGGGCTGATTTAATTTTATTTATTATAGATGGTGAAGCTAATATGTAATCAATTCTGGTATAGGTTTTATGTCTCTGTGAATAATATGTGTAGTCACGTTCTCCTATATGTAACTGTCTCCAGATATCTATTAAAGAATATTGTTGGATCAACCTCGCAAAGGGGGGTTTGTTTCTTCTCAATCTGTATGCATTTTTTCTGCATCTTATTGAAGGAGGATCTATCCAAGGAATAATCCATAATACAGTTTAGATCTCCCCCGATTATTAAATCACCTTCTTGAAAGTTGGCTAGCTTATTTAGGACTTCAGTCATAAAAGCTATTTGATTTGTATTTGGTGCATACAAAACAGCTAGAGTTACAACAGTTGTATCAACACTTCCTACCACAAATAAAAATCTACCTACAGGGTCTTTGAGTATTTTCTTAAGCGTGAAGTTAGTATTAGCTGAAATTAGGATGGCTACACCTCGAGATTTAGAGGAGCCATACGACTGCCATTGATATTTGAATTTTTGTGATTTAAAAAGACATGGATACTTAGCAGTGTTGTGTGTTTCCTGAAGAAAAACAATATTTGGATGTTCTTTAGTTATTTGCGCAAAAATACGCTTACGTTTCACAGGGTTGCTCATGCCTCTGGTATTATAAGTCATGCATCTAAGTAGTTTTGACATTTTATAGAATCAACAAAATAACAATACTTTTGCACAGATGTAAATGGTATATCTTACATATATTCTACCTGATTATTGTATATAATAAAACAATGCGTGCAACGTAACCAAGGAATTACTATCACTCTTTCCTAGAAATGAAAAGTCAAGGAAAATATTACTTTTGTAACTAGCTTTAACTACTCTCTTGGAGACTAATACTGCCTTACCTGCCTTATCAACTGTGTAACAGTAACTTTACTTAACTTAACCTGTTTGGTAACTATACTCAATATCTAACTCTAATAACAACCCCCCCACCCCTAACTGAAAACACACACCAAAATAAAAAGACTAAGGGTAAACAAAAAAGAACTTCCTGTAACCCTTCCCAAATACTTGGGAGAGGTAGTGAGATTAAATCTCTCACTCCTTAGAACAAGGATCAAAGTTATGAATTTGAGACTATATCCAGACTTTAACTATAGAAGGAACTGGTGTGAATATTATTTGCTCCCCCTTCCCCCCCAATACCATATATGGTCTTTAGAATATTGTATACATATTTAACATAATAATCTTTAAACCATTAGAATAAATGACCACTTTATGAAACCTTCATACAGCAGATAATTATACATTTACTCTCAGTGAGTTATAAGTCAAGGACGTGCCATTACTTTGTTTTCCTTATGTGGAGTTAGATTGTACTGCAGTCTTCTTTTAAAAGATTGTCTGTCAGTCTCCATAGATTGCTGGGTGATTTCCAGGAGTTCCAGTAATGTTTGACCAGATTCCAGGTCTGTAGCTGTGTACAATGTTCCTTTGTGCCATACTTGCAATTTTGCAGCAGCAGACCATCTATATCTTATGTTTGCTTCCCTGAGTTGCATGGTGATCGGCTTTAGAGTCCTTCTCTGTGCAATAGCATCCGGGGTAAGTCAGGGAAAACTTCTATTTTAATATCCAAAAAGGGAAGATTTTTGTTTACTCTGGCTTCTGTTAGTATTTTATTTTTGGTTCTTGCATCCAGAAACGTTGCCAGAATATCTCTTGGTCCTCTACGCTTATCTTTGTTTTTCTGTCCCAATCTGTGAGCTTTTAGAATCATAGGGGCCACACCATCTTCAAGCTTAAGAATAGATGCAAGCCATTGTGCCAGAAATATTTGTAATTCACTTTTCTCTTCAGCGTCCTCAGGAAAACCGTGAAATTTCAAATTATATTGCCTGGTCTCCATTTCTAGAGCCAACAGTCTTTTCTGAGTTACTGTCTCTTCAGTTTTAAAAGTTTTAATTGCTTCTGCAGCTTGTAAACCTAAAGAAGTTGCATGATCTGCTTTTTATCAACTTCCTGCAGAGCTTGTTTTATATCATTTAGCTGGGTCTGTATAGGCTCAAATAATGCCTTCATGGAGTCTAAAATTCTTGTCTCCATTTTGCTCATTTGTTTTAAAACATTTTGAGAGTCAATTTGCAAATCATCTGTACCTTGTTGCTGAGTGCCGTCAGCCATCTTGTCTTCAGTAGTTTTAGAAGCAGATCGGCCTGCAGTCGTTGTAGCAAGTTGGAAGTAGTCAGTAAGTGGTCGCTCTGTATCTTTTTCTGGTTCCTGGGTCTCTCACTGGATCTCCCCATATATTTAGAGTCGTTTGCAATCAAAAGTGGTGCGATTTAGGAGGTATTGGGGTGAGAAGGAGCAGAGCTCTAGAATTGTGCAGCCATTCTTCTTAGTGTCAGGCCACGCCCCCCGATTATACTGTTTTCTTGACAGATTATCGTGTTTCTTTTCAGTGATCACTGCCCCTCCATTCAACTGCCACCAGCTCCAATTTTAAAAGGTACGTCATTAAAAGAAAAAAGAAAATCAATGGTTTTCTTAAATGAGACTTTCCACTAGTGTTTCTGTGTGCCGTCCATATCTGCCCATGAACCCAATTGTTTTTACAGTTAGATTTCCTTGATTGTGCAAGTGCAAAAAGCCAGCAATGCAATCTTGTCCATTTCAGCGATTTAAATAATACATCTGACAAAGCAGGCTGAAAGAAGGGATGAACAGGAATAAAAGTAAGGTCACTTTAGAGAAAAGAAGAAGAAGAGATTGGATTTATACCCCACCCTTCACTACCTGAAGGAGTCTCAGAGCGGCTTAAAATCTCCTTTCCTTTCCCCTCCCCACAACAGGCACCCTGTGAGGTAGGTGGGACTGAGAGAGCTCTGACAGAAACTGCTCTTAAGAGAACAGCTCTGAGAGAGCCATGGCTGACCCAAGGTCACACCAGCAGCTGCATGTGAAGGAGTGGGGAATCAAACCCGGTTCTCCCAGATTAGAGTCCGTGCTCCTAACCACTACACCAAACCACAACACTACCCCACTGTGACTTATGGGGGATACAGAGAAAATTTTATTCATAGACTAGGTGTAAAAGCATCCCTAGTTTGCAATGACTTGGGCCTGGAGTGAGCGGCTGCTGCACATGTGCAAAGCTTCTTGAGATGAACTTCAGCAACCACCATCAAAGCAATCTGATCAGGAACTCGTGCGGCTTGGGACTGAAGGAGCTGAGCAAGAGACGCTCACTCCGTGATCCCATTCACATTGAAGCTCACAGCCTGCCTATTCTTCTCAAGTGAGGAAGTTGTCAGAAGTTCAAAGGAACAAGATGGAACAAGGTCCCCTTCCCAAGAGAGAGGTGTCAGATGACAACTGCTCCCTTTCCCCCTCCTTTTCCATTCCAAACAGCTTGTTGTCACTGGGATCCATTTGCCTCCTTTCCCTTGCTGCTGTTGTTGCTTCTTTTGTTTCCTTAACACATTTTCGAAGCCATTTATATGCAATGCAAAAAATAACATTGAAAATGTGTTCATTTTAACAGTCAAAATGCGGTGCGAGTGAAGCGAAACGGGTGTGAAAATTAAGACTCACAGGTTTGTCTCCCACAAGGGAAAAATGAAATCGAAATTGGGAATTGGCATCAAACCAGCCCGAAAGTTTCCCTGCACTGGTTCCTTGAGATGTTTGTTGGTATCCCGTTTATTTCCTCTCCACATTATGCCGACTATTCTGGTGTGGTGGTCAGTGTCCCCTCTAAGCTGAGTTAGTGTGAGCTAGCTCACAGTTTTTTAGCCTCCGGCTCACACATTTTTGTTTTAGCCCAGGAAGGAGGGCTCCAGAGCAAACCAACTGATGCAGTAACCAAATTGCTTACTCACAACTTTAATGCCAGCGGCTCACAAAGCAGAATTTTTGCTCACAAGACCCCACATCTTAGAAAGAGCATTGCTGGTGGTTGCGTCCGAGTGTGGCATCGGGATCTGGGAGGCCTGGGTTCAGATCCCTACCCTGCTTGGTAACAATTTTACTGCCATACATCCTCAGAGTGCACAGCCTGAGGCACAGTGCTGCCATCCTCCAGGCGGGGCCTCCTAGAAGGACAACAGATCTCCAGACTGGAGAGATCAGTTCTCCAGGAGGAAATGGCAGCTTTGGAGTATGAACACTGGAATCAAATCCCCGCTGAGTTCCCTCCCCTTCCAAAACCATGCCTTCCATACACTCCCCCTCCAAATCCCAGGGATTTCCCGAGCCAATCTTATTCGGGCAAGAAGCCTGACAGGTGCCCAATGGTAAGCCCCAGATGAGCCAGAGCCTGCTAACGAGGGGGAGGGGCCCACAAGAGCAAAGGAGACATTTAACAGAGGTGAGAGAACAGCTGGAGGCCGGGCTGATGGGACCAAGGAGTGAACTCTGGAGGAAGGAAAAGGGGCAGCACAGAGGAAGGGGGAGAGAACCAACCTTGGAGGAAGAGATGCCAGCAGAGGCCAGAGAGGGACCGGGACGGCAAACAGATAACAACAGAGATGCTGGGGAAGGGCCTCTCTCCAGTCTCAGAGGACAGGCGGCTAAGCAACCAGGAGCGGTGTGTCCCACTCAGAACAGCCAATGGCGAAGCCCAACCAATGGGAGAGCTCCAGAAGAGCCTCCCTGCAGGCTTCCAAGGACTCAGGTTGGACTTGAGGGGGGAAGGGCCCGCCCAAGGCAGCAGGCTTCACTCTGGGGAAGCAGAGACAGGACTGGCTACTGTAAAGGGGTCATGTGATGGAGCACGGGGGATAAGAAATACACAAGAGACACATGGCTGGTGATGACCCTCGTAGCTGGGTGCTGTAGGGACTTCCTGCAGCTCCTCTAGGGCCGTAGCCATTAATCTCTTACACGAGCCCTAAGCATTTCACTGGAGCCTGCGTTTCCCTTATCACCAGCCCTTGCCACTGGAGATGATGTTGCTTCACACCTTTCCCTTAGATACGGTCAGCTTTTTTCTAGGGTTGCCAACCCCCCGGTTGGGCCAGGAGATGTTCCAGAACTACAGCTGATCTCCATACAGCAGCAATCAGTTCCCTTGGAGAAAATGGCTGCTTTGGAGGGTTTGGTTCTATGGCCTTACACTTTGCTGAGGTCCCTCCCCTCCCCAAACCCATCCTTCCCAGGCTGCACCCCCAAATCTCTAGGAATCGCCCAAACCAGAGTTGGCGGCTCTAGCTTACCATAGTCCTGTTTGCAATATCACAACAAATAAGGTTGCCAGCATCATGTTGGGAGACTTTGGGGGCCGGGCCAGACTTTTCCCTGTCTGCTGACACAAAATGTCATGTCCAGTGAGAAACTGGAAATGATGTCATCACACTGGGTGACGCTCTAGGATTCATTCAAAGTATATGGTTTAACCATAGAGTTTTGCATGAATCCTAGACCATCACCCCAGCGTGATGATGTCATTTTAGTTTTTTTGCTGGGAGTGGCATCGACACCAAAGAAGCCTCCTTAACCCCCTCCCCAACCAGCCTACATAGTGGTAGCAGTACCTCGGGACCTAGCTAGGAGTTCTCCCATCATAGCAGGAGACCTGGTCCTCCTCTGGCAACAAGACAGCAATACCTGTTTATGCCACTGTGTGGTCTGTAGTAACAGGTGGGATCTGATGAGGAGGTTCAGTGGAAGAAGGAGAGAAGGGGCCCGGTAGGTGTTGTAGAAATAGCTACCACTTGCCTGTTTCAATTTTCTTGCTGGAGGAGGATGGATTCCTATCTTCCTTCACATCTAAATAGTGATAAGCATCAACAGTTGCCAGAAACAAGATGCAAAAGGGGACAAACCCCTGAGACGGTCCAGTTCTGCAAATGAAGAAATTGGGTTGCAGGTGTGCCTACTCTGTCCTTCAACACAAATATATTTGGAAGGAACAGGGGGAAAAAAAAACATCTAAGGAGTGAGATGTCAGCTTCTGTGACTTCAGAGGCTTATTTTTAAAAAACAGAAAGGAAAACAGATCAAAACCTTTCCCCCACACACACAGTCATTTCCCCAATGTAACATGCTTGCCTTAAGGTAAAAAAATCAATGTTCAAAGCCTTTTACTGATTTTTCAAAAGGAGAAGTGCCGTGTTTAATAAGCTGTTGAAGGGATCATTCAAGGAAATGTTGTTGAGGCGAAGGACTCCGTGTGAGCGTGAGCAACGAAATATGGATTTCAACGATGCAGGTGATACGTTGGAGAAGTCATTTGCCCGGAGAGAAACTAAAGTTATATTTGGAAATCTCTAATTTACAGCAATTAAACCCCAGGATATTATAAAACAAAGATGGGCAACATTGGGTGGAGCTGTGAGATTCGATGATGAACAGCTTTGGAAGACAGCAGAATGGCTACAGTCTTCAGCTCCCAAATTTGGAAGGGAATTCAAAATCCAAATGGCTTCCGTAACCCACTCCAATTTGGTGGTTAAGTGCGCAGACTCTAATCTGGGAGAACCGGGTTTGATTCCCCACTCCTCCACTTGCAGCTGCTGGATGGCCTTGGGCAAACCATAGTTCTGGCACAGCTGTTCTTGAAAAAGAGCGGTCTCTGTCAGAAGTTCTCTCAGCCCCACCTACCTCACAGGGTGTCTGTTGTGGGGAGAGGAAGGGAAAGGAGTTTGTAAATCGCTCTGAGACTCCTTTGGGTAGTGAAGGGGGGGTATAAATTCAATCTCCTCCTCCTCCTCTCCTCCTCCTCCTCCTCCAGGCTTGTGCAGAAGTCCACACCATGAAACAGATAAGACTACCCGCAGATAAGACTACCTGAATGAGGCATGGCTTAAAACAACTTTAATATGAACAGTGACTAGAACATCTTGTTTAGTGGTCTTATTCTGCCCTGACCAGAATGGCCCAGGGCAGCTGATATTATCAGATCTCGAGGCTAAGCAGGGCCAGCCTTGGTTAGTATATGGATAGGGAACTACTAAGAATGAGGGTTGCTGTGTGGGTGCAGGCAATGGCGAGCCACCTCTGTTCATCCGTTACCTTGAAATCCCTACGGGGATGCCATAAATTGGCTGCAACTTGATGGATCACCCACCAAGCCTTATTCTAGAACTAATTATGGTCATTCATCTTAGAGCAAATCCTTATACTACATTCCTCGGTCACTGTAAGGGAACATCTCTAAATTATAAATTCTTAGGGTTGCCATTAGGGATGGGCATGAACTGAACCACCAAGCAAAATTTGTAATGAATTTTGCCCTGTTTGTGGTTCGCAAACCAAAGTTTGTGACTAGTCTACCGTCAAGAACTTCCATGAGCTTTTAAAGCAGTTTGTAGCAGTTCATGGATGGAACAGAAAGCAGGGGTTTAAAGGGACTCCGAGTTCACCTTGAAAGCTGTTCCCCCCCAAAAGCAGCAAAAACAGCTGAGCAGTGGGAGCAGGCATTCCCCTCCACTCAGCTGTTTTGGGCTGTCTTGTACAATCCCTTTAAAGTTAAAGGGACTGCACAAGTTAGCCCAAAACAGCTGAGTGGCTCAGCTGTTTTTTGGGCTTTCTGCAAGCCCTGTTGAAAAGTTTGTGAACAAACCTCCCAGTTCAGTTCAGTTCATAGTTCAGCCATAAACCACAATCTGACACAAACTGCATTTTTCTGATTTGTGCCCATCTCTAGTTGCCATATGCCTGTGCAAAACATCCACAAGCACCCCCTGTCCCTTGCTAGCATTCAGTGGACAATGGGGAGGAAAACACAACATTACTTCCAGCTAGGATGTTCCTTGTGTCTATGGTTTTTATCATAGAGATCAGGGGAAATCCTAGAACATTGTTTGATGTAACAGCTGAGTCCTTTACCCATCTGCCACACCCCCCACCCAAACACCCCGGCCATCACTGGGGACAGGACTGGCAATCCTGCATTATATACAAGAGGTGTCCAGTCCTTCAAGACAGGGAGAGCAGAAATGGACATAGAATGAAGCTGTCTCCCAACTGGAATGGAATCTGGACTTTCCCAGAATGAATGCAGGCCCTACAATACCACCCCATACACTTTCTGGAAGATGCTACCAGGACTTCAGTCTGTAGTGGATCCTGAACTGGTGACTTGAAGGGTGGCATGGAAATATATAATCTTGTGCAATAATATCCACAGGGCTGCCAGCCCCCAAGCAGGGTCTGGTGATCACCCAGAATTACAAGTAATCTCCAGATGACAGCGATCAGTTCATCTGGAGAAAATGGCTGTTTGGGAGGGTGGACTCTACGGCATTGTACTCTGCTGAGGTCCCTGATCTCCCCAAAGTCCATGTACCCCAGGATCTACCCCCAAATTTCCAGGAGTTTCCCTATCTGGAGTTGGCAACCCTAAATCCAGCTCTGGTCACGAGGGAGAGCTGCAGGGAGCTAAACCACAACAACCTCCTTGCAGTAACAGGTTTGAATGGGCTGATAAGTCTTTAATGTCCCGCTCAGTACTTGTTGTCTGCAGTCTCACCTTTGCATCTGCTTTACCAGCATCCTTGTCTGCACAGTCACCAGGCTCAAGTTAAAATGGAAAGTGCCAGGCTCTGGGTTTATTCTTGAAAAATCTAGCAACAGATTTGTGGCTCAGCGCTGGAGCATCCAGTTTGCATGCAGAATGTCATGGGTTCAGTGCCAGACATCTCCACTCAAAAGGACTTTCTCTGGAAAGCCACAACCAGTCGGAGTTGACAATATCGACCATGAAGGACCAATGGTCTGATTCAGTTGGAGGCAGCAGCATGAGTTTAATCCCGTTCCTAGATTTTGTTTTCTGTACTCCTCTCTGATCATGTTTGGACTGCTCGTGCACCATCGTGTACAACCGGATCGGCATTATGATCTTAACCTTACACAGGGCTTTTTTTGTAGAAAAAGCCCAGCAGGAACTCATTAGCATAACAGGCCACACCGAACAGCAGAAACTTATTAGCATATTAGGCCACACCCCTGACAGCATAGCTCATTAGCATATTAGGCCACACACCCCATGTTACCAGAAGTGTGGTCATCCAGCCACACCCACCTTTTGCTTCTTATTCTGTTTACCATGTTTGTTGTCAAAACCCTGGGCTTCTTTTTGGAGCAGGAACTCCTTTGCATGTTAGGCCACATAGCCCTAATGCAGCCAATCCTAATGAGTTTCTGCTGTTGGGTGTGGCCTGTTATGCTAATGAGTTCCTGCTGGGCGTGGCCAACTCAGGAGCCAGCCGGAACTCCATTCCTGTGCGTTCCTGCCCCCAAATAGCCCTGACCTTAAAAGTGCCACACTCAACTGGAGCTGTATGAACTCCCCGTCACTCTGTCCTAGTCTCAGTTTCCCAAAGCCCATCTGAAAAATGGAGAAGGCAACAACCTGTTTCCTCTGGGCTGTTGTGAAAAGTGCAGCCAATTTATGGTGACTCCAGCAAGGGGCTTTCAAGGTTAGTGATTACGCAAAGGTGGCCCTTGCCTTCCTCTGCAGTGTCTTCCACGGCAGTCTCCCATCCCAAGGACATCCCTGCTTAGCGTCTGAGATCTTATGAGAGCAGGCTAACCTGGGCCATCCAGGCTGAGGCACAATCTGTAGAGTGCTTTTGAGATAAAACGGGAGTATCAAAAAAAAAGAGAGAGAGAGAGAAATATTAAGGGAAATATTAGATCCTGGATAGAAGGCGAAACAGTTCAGCAGTTTTTTGATCAATATTCATTTGCTAGCAGCACGCTTTAGAACAAAAGAATGGCTTGAGGTGCCCTTCGTAAATACCCACATTTCTG
This sequence comes from Gekko gecko, assembly GCA_029375565.1. Taxonomy (NCBI): domain Eukaryota; kingdom Metazoa; phylum Chordata; class Lepidosauria; order Squamata; family Gekkonidae; genus Gekko; species Gekko gecko. The sequence continues at coordinate 35,360,847 of JAPDNY010000016.1, read as the reverse complement.
CATTCAGAGAATGTGTCCTCATGTCTGTGCTACGTAGTGTAATTGAGGGGCTTTCATGGACGCCTCGCATCAGGATGCCCAGGGCAAGACCAGTACCAGTCTCCACTCACCTTGCTGGCAATGCTCCCTCTAAGCTGTGGAGTCTTGTGAGCAAAAATTCTACTTTGCGAGCTACCGGCATTAAAGTTGTGTGAGAGCGATTTGGCTGTTGCATCAATTAGTTTGCTCTGGAACCATCCTTCCTGAGCTAAGACAAAAATGTATGAGCTGGAGGCTAAAAAACTGTGAGCTAGCTCACACTAGCTCGGCTTAGAGGGAACACTGCTTGCTGGTAAGCTTCTTGAATTTATCATGTGCTTCCACATGCAGAAGCATCCTTTGCTAGATCAGGATTTATGAATTTTTTAAAGCAACTGGAATACATTTACTTTATTACCTAAAGGAATCCAAGGGAATCATGCTGTATCTATTTAGACATCATTCTTCTGATGGGCTTATTTGTTTATGCAACAAATTTCAAGGTGACTGTTGTCTACCTGGGTTTTGGAGCTGGGTTCCTTCTTTTTTTGTTGTTGGTGGTGGTGTTCCAACAGGTGTAATGTTTACATTGTTTCACTAGGTGTCAGTACAGAGCAGTGTTAAGTGAAAAAAAATTGTGTGGCACCAAGGGACATGAGCTTGTGTGAAAGAAAGTGATACTCTCTCCACTTTCATGCCAGCTGCTCCTTTTATCTTTATCTAGGTCAAGGTGGCACAAAACTTTCCTCTTCCATGAAAGGAGAATGGAGATATTATACACAATCGTGGATAAAAGTAAAAAAAAAAAAAGAACAATCACATGAAACACTCTGTAACTGTGATAGGTTACTCGCTCACATGGGTTCCAATTACAAATGTCTGATGAGCCATTTAACCCCCTGCTTTCTGCTCACTGCCAAAAGAGGCAGTGAGCAGAAAATGGGGTGAAATGGCCTTGGAGACATTTCACCCCCTGCTTTCTGCTCCCTGCTGCTTTTGGCTGTGAGCAGAAAGCAGGGGTTTAAATGGTTCACAAACCAATATGAACCAGTTCAGTTCATGAACCAGCGTATCAGTTCATGGTTCAGTTCATGGTTCAGCAGCAATACCACAGGGCGCAGACTTCAGAGGAACCATGTCATCCACCCATACCAGCGCTGCTGATGTTTTGGCATGAGGTATTCCCTACTCCATGACAAACAAGTTGTTTTAGCTGGTGATGGTTTCTGGAGGGAACATTTGGAAAGAACAGCAAAAGGGAGTCGCGCAATGAAGGTGAAATAGGGGGATCTCACTTTCCATTGATTTAAGATGACACCTTGAATTGGTGCTGTCAGTTCCTATTGGGACCACAGTTTTTATTGTGTGAAACAAAACTTCTGTTCAGAAAAGCTAATTCCAGCTGGAAAGGAGTTGTTGATGTAAACAAGTAGGCTTACCTTGAGGCTGCCAACCTCCAGGTGGGGCCTAGAGATCTCCCAGAATTATGACTGATCTCCAGCAAACAGATTAGTTCCCTTGGAGATGAAGATGGCTGCTTTGAGGATGGACTCCATGGCATTATGATCTACTGCAGCCCTTCCCCAAAACTTACCTTCCCTAAGCTCCGCTCCCCAAATCTTCAAGAATTTCCTGACCTAGAGTTGGTAAACTAGTTTACCTTAATTCCATTGCATGTTTGCAACACAAGGCCAAAAGGGAAGGGGGAGGGAGAGACCAAGAGAGACCCTGTTGCATGCAGAATCTGTGGGAGACAGAAGGACTTTGCATCATCTGTGGTCCATCCATCCAAACCTATCTCCCCAGGGTCAGTGCGAGGATGAAGTAGAAGAGAGGAGCTGCTTTGGGTTCCAACTGGGGAGAAAGGTGGAATGTAAATTAAGTAAAACAAGCAAGTAAATAAAAGTGGGGTGTAAATGAAGGTTCTTTTGATGGTGTTCTTCTTTGAATTTATTTCCCTCCAGATCTGATTGCCCCATTGATTGCCACCCTCAACTTTCAACAAGTTCTTCCTCCAAAGTGGTTTTGCCAGCCTGGAGTTCTCCTGCAAATTACAGCTGCTTTCCAGACTACAGAGGTCAGTTCCCCCAGAGAAAAGGCAACTTTAAAGGGTAAACTCGATAACATTGCAACCCTACTGAACTCCCTCCCCTCCCCAGGCTCCACCTTTCCCAGGCTCTGCCCCAAATCTCCAGGGATATCCCAGCTCAATGCTGGCGACCCTAAATCCTTCGCGCCACCCAGAGGAGCCATCTCCAAAAATCAGCAGCAGCATTTTGATGCTCAAGATCCAGCGAAGATTCATGTGGCCTTTCAGCAAGAAGACACTTATCACGTTATCTCCTCCCCCATCAGCAAGGAGAAGGCAGACAGAGAGCCGATAACAAACAGGGAGGCAACCTGAAATCACCCACTTCCCACATGGCTGATGCCAACAGGGAAAGCACAGGTGGGTGGACAGATGCCCCCCCCAGAAAAAGCACCGAAGCATTAATTAGTTTTCTCTCTCTGTTCGCACACAGACCGAGGCACGAGAACAAAAACCAGCAGGCCTGAGAGCTCCAGCTCAAAGCCCGCCTGAGCATAGTTCTGAATTAATACTGGGAATCTTGGTGGCAGTAAGAGACTACACGACATACCTACAACACTGGCGAAGTGGGGAGGGAAATCAGGGTGCCCGTTATTATCAACTCCGTATCTGCTGCCCAAAGTTGATACATAGCCACCTCTCTGTGTTTGCAAGTCCCAGATCAGTTGTGAATGTTTACAATGAGTCTGTACAGTACTCCTTGGTGGGTTCATGGTTAATGGGAAGATAAGGGCTTCTCACAGATACGCGCTTCCCCCTTTTGCCTCCAGCTATTTAATTACTTGCTGGGAGGATGTATGTTCAGATACCGAACAAAGCAGGGGTGGGGGAGACAGGGAGGCTCAGGAGAAAGGTACTCTGGGGTTTTCCGGGTGCTTTTATTTTTTGCCTGAACTTTTTTCTGACTCACACAGCTCAGAATCCACACGTGGCTCAAACAAGAAGAAAGGGCAGACATGGTGGGTTGGGGTTATTTAATGATGACGCAAATGCCTCTGCTTCTCCAGTGTCAATCACTATAGGCAGATGAGTGGCATCAGCATTTTTTTTTCCAAATGTTGTTTGTGAGAAGTGCCAGAGTTGCCATTCCTTGGTGTTTGCATAGACTCTGCCCTGCAGAGGATAAATCTGCAAGGATATGCAGGTGGCGAGGGGTGAATTCTTCTTGGGCATGATCCAGCCAAAGATTAACACTGTGAAATCCCATTAATTTCATTGGAACATGTGCTTGTGCCATGTTCCCCAGCCTTTAACAGTCCCCAGAGACTCTACTAGGCCTGTTGTGGAAATTCTTGTATATCCCCCCAAACATGTGAGTTTCTCCCCTTTGGGACTCTTTTAGGTTTGGGAAAGGTTGCAGAAGAAAGGCTGAATCCTTTTCTCCCTTAATTGGCCACCAGTTCCCTTAATTCTCCCTTAATTGGCCACCAATTCTTTGGAATTTGAGAGAATCCATCATCTACTTTGTATGGAGAAGATCCCAGGTTCAGTCCCCAGCATCCAGTTAAAGGGACAAGGTAGCACGTGGAGAGAGAGATGTCTACCTTAAATCTTGGTGAGCCACTTCCAGTCAGAGAAGACAACACAGTATAAGGCAGCTTCATGGATACCTACGACAATTTACGCTTGGTTGGTGCTAAGTCTGGATGGTATCCTTTTGCAGGGCACACATAAGTATTACATGACATGACCTCTTTCCTATTGGAGCTGGCCCCATGCAGGAGAGACCAGCTTTCCAGGTCTTGGGTCTTCTACATAATCTTGAACCTCTTCACTGGAGATGCTGGGGATAGAACCTGGGGCCATCTACGTGCCAAGCAGAAAAGCAGCCTCTGCCCTTGTCCAAACAACCTTGGTAAGGCGACAGCTTTTGTGCTGAAGCTTAACCACTGCATTTATGGACCCTACATGGTTGAGTGTAGCAGTCTCACCAGACCCAGGCACAGGACCCCACTCCTCAAGCCCAGATCAGCCACTTTGATGGGATCTGAGCTCCTGTGACTTACACCTTCAAGGCCTTCAAGAAACTTATGCCTAGGGGGTATAACTGATTCATTCAGCACAACTACCTTAGATCCCAGCTGTGAAAGCAAAAAAAAACCCCAAACCCTTCTGTAATTAAAATTGCTCTACAAATTGCAAATTGTAATTGATGCCTCCAGGGAGCCAACAAGCCAGGCATGAAGGTTCCTCACTGCCTCACCCATCGCCGCCCCTTCTGGGATTTGAGGACATTTTTCCTGGCTGCAAAAACCAGTAATCAATTAGACTTCAAAATATGAATCAAATCCCACGCAGGTAACCCCCTACCCCCTGAGCGTGACCACTGTCTGTTTAGTCAGCTGGTTTCTGATTCTAGCGGAACTCTGGAGGGATAATTGCATTTGCTATGAAGTACAGGGAAAAGTGAAATTGCACAAAATTAAAATTGATTCCAATTAAGGCATTTATCTCCCTGTGCTTTTCGACTCCATGTCAAATGCAATTGTGGCTCTGGTTTATTCCACAGCAAACAAAATTACATTTGGATCTGACAGGTTTTTTAACACCCCCCCCCCAATCTTTTGTTACCAAAATAGGACATTAAACTGAAATCTACCTGAATAGGAGAGAGCTTATAGCTTAAAAAAAAAAAAGATAAGATGAATAGCATTGAGTGCTGCTGTGCTAAATTTTCATGAAGTTCAATTTTCAGTCTTAAAAGTAAGTTTCGAGGGGTGTGAAAGATCCATCTTCATGGACTGTCCAGTTGTTTCTGGGCCTCTTTACAGCCATACAGGGATGATGACCACCAGTGTTCCCTCTAAGCTGAGTTAGCATGAGCTAGCTCACAGTTTTTTAACCTCCGGCTCACACATTTTTGTCTTAGCTCAGGAAGGACGGCTCCAGAGCAAACTAACTTATGCAGGTAGCCAAATCTCCTGCTCACAACTTTAATGCCAGCAGCTCACAAAAGTAGAGTTTTTGCTCACAAGACTCCACAGCTTAGAGGGAACATTGGACCAGATCTGACTACATGATACTGCTGAGGCCAAATAGAGCCCTTTCATTGTGCTCACTGGGAAAGGAGAGAAAAGTGCATATTTTCGCCTTACCCAGGCAACCAACCAATGTTCCCAGTCTTAGCACACTTCACTGGCTTTTTAAGTGCTTGCCAGTGATGCATGGCAGGACTTTCACCATGACCTGGTTCTAATTTCACAGGCCTAATTGGTGTAAGCCCTCACCTGGATAGCCCAGGCTAGCTCAATCTTGTCAGATCTCGGAAGCTAAGCAGGATCTGCCCTGATTAATATTTGGATGGGAGACCTCCAAGAAAGTCCAGGCTCACTACACAGAGGCAGGCAATGGCAAACCACCTCGGGATGCCTTTTGCCTTGAAAACCCTACACCATAGGTCAACTGTGACATTCAAAAATCAAGGCAGAATACGAAAGGAGACATTTTCTTCAGGATTACGAATGCTGCTGAATTTTCGCAGTCCCGCTGTTTCTACTCGAAAATCTCTCTTTCGGTTTTGTTTTGTTCTTATGCAAACTTCACACACACGTTCATTTTGAATACCACTTTCTGTTTCCTTGTGTTTAATTTCTCCTGTGTAAAATCATGCAAGGTACTGTGACTCTGGCATTTCAATGGCATCTTAATAGAGCATAAATGATGTCTAAGGTATGCAGAATGACTTCGTGCTGAGTAAAACCATCAGTCAATCAAGGTCTGCATTGTCTATTCTGATTGGCAGTGGTTCTCCAGAATCTTAGGTAGAGGTTTTTTACATCATTTTCTTCCTGATCCTTTTAGCTGGAGATGTTGAGGGCTGATCCTGAGACATGGGACCTTTTGCACACGAAGCAGAAGCTATGGCTCCTCTCTGTGAAAATTATCTGCTTCTAATCCAACCAAAAGCATTCAGTTCCCAGCCATGGGAAAAGCAACCTGAACTTTGACCAGGTAGCTAAGACATGAGCACAAGTGTTTGCCTTTAGGACAATCCTGTGGGTTATAGGTGTTTGAAAGAAAATTATCATCACCATTGATGGCACTTCCTAAGGAGCTTGGCAAAGTTACTAAATATTATGGGCATTCAATGAAATGGCTGAGCAGTTGGGTTAGAATGGATAAAAGGAAGTACTTCTTCAACCAAAGAGTGATTAACACATGGAATTCACTGCCACAGGAGGTGGTGGTGGTTACAAGCATGGATGTCTTCAAGAGGGAATTGGTCATATATGGAGCAGATGTCCATCAGTGGCTATTAGCCACAAGGTATAGATAGGAACTCTCAGTCTGGGGCAAGTGATGCTCTGTATTCTTGGTGCTTGGGGGGGGGGTCAACAGTGGGAGGGCTTCCAGTGTCCTGGCCCCACTGGTAGACCTTCTGATGGCATCTGGTCTTTTTGGCCACTGTGTGACAGAGTGTTGGACTGGATGGGCCATTGGCCTGATCCAGCATTGGCTTCTCTCATGTTCTTATGTTCTAAATCATTGATAAGTACTAAAAGCAAGACCAGGGAATGGGTCATATGGATGACAACTTACTGAGAAAACAGATCCAAAGTGCGCATCCTGGACTATGACCCAAGAGAACTCTAGTGGAACCTGTACGGTTCCCATCACTTTGCCAGTGAGCAGTGCAAGCTGCTGAAGTTTTTACTCCAAGACAAAAGCCCAAGCCTATCAGTGCTTGGAAGCCAAGTCGTGTCAAGTGCAGATAGTACTTGGATGGCAGACCACTAAGAAAGACTGGGGATGCTACGTGAAGGAAGGCAATGGTAAACCACCTCTGATGAACACTTGCCTGGAACGCCTGGTGGAGGGGGTCACCATGAGTTGGTTGCCACTTGACGACACCTTCTTCTTCTGTAAACAGTGAAATAGGGCCCTCTGTCTTGCATTTCAAGAATGCACAGCCTGTTATTTCCAAAACAAGGAAGAAACAAGGATGACTGTTAGCCACTGTTAACATACACTACAGCTATAACCAGCTGACGTTATAAAGAAGTATAGGAAAAGAAGCAACCCACAAGTGGGTTTCTTTTTCTGTTTCCAAAGTTATTTATTTAAATCTTAGCACTTACAACAGAGTAATAAAAAAATAACCATATAATTTAAAGCTAAAGGAGGGGGAACCTTACACACAGTGTTCTTAGAGACAAGTAGAGAAGACAAATATTCCCAAATTATTAAGCAAGATCCCACCATCCGTAATAATTATCCGCTGCAGAAATTGATTCATTAGCTATGCTACAATTGGACTCCAAATATCTCTTAGCGTTATCACTAACTCATGATCTTTGGTAAGCTTGACAAGAAACATCGCCACCCACACTTTTCATAATCATTTCTGTTTCAAAGGAGCTGTTTACATTTTCCCGCATGTAGCAAAGACCAGATTTGCAGCTACTAATAGATTTAAAGTCAGTTTATGCAGCCCTTCGGGGACGTCATTTGTTTAAAATGTTTATTTATTTTTTTGGCACCAAGTCACAGTCAATTCCTGGCAACCCTGTAGGGTTTTCAAGGCAACAGACATTCAGGGGCAATTGGGCATTGCCTGCCTCTGCATAGCAACCCTCAACTTCTGCGGTGGTCTCCCCTTCAAGCACTAGCCAGGGTCAGCTTCAACCCCGCTTAGCTTCTGAGATCTTATGAGATCAGGCTAGCCTGGGCCATCCAGGTCAGGGTGAAATGTTTATATTTCCTAAGTCTCCTAAGTTTATATTTCCTATATTTGTATTTCCTAAGTCTCCAGGTAGCAAACAATGCAACAAGTTGCAAGGGCACAAAAAGAGATGAGCCAGTTAACAAAGTAAAAATGCACAGAGTTTAAAAAGCAGCCAGGTCTGCCTAGCTGTTGCCATACACACTATTTATTTTGTTTATTTAAAATATTCATTAGCTGCCTTTCTACCTCCCGGAACTCAAGGCAGCTTGCAATAGAAACAAAACTGTAAAAGACATTTAAGAAGGTTGAATGAAAATCACAATCTGCCAATAAGTAGGGGTGGGGCTATTTTTGGGCAGGAACACGCAGGAATGGAGTTCTGGCTGGCTCCCGAGTTGGCCACGCCTACAGCCCCCCCATTTCCCCAGGCGCCTCATAAGCCATGGGGGGCCTGGGGAAGCCAAGCCGATCCAGGGAGGGAAGGCAGTTTAAACTGCCTCCCCTCCTCGGTTTCTCCATGCACTCCACAAGCCATGGGGCACCTGGGGAAGCTGATCCTGGGAGGGAGCTGAGCTGTCGGGGGTGTGGCATAATATGCTAATGATTTTCTGCTGTTGGGTGTGGCCTATTATGCTAATGCATTCCTGCTGGGCTTTTTCTACAAAAAAAAGCCCTGAGTAGGGGGGAAAACTAATCAAACGCCATCCTGAATCAAACTGTATTCAGCTGCCTCCTAAAGATCAAGAGTGAGGGAATCAGATGCAACTTCCTTGAGGAGGTTGTTCCATAACTGTGGGGCTGCCACCAAAAAGGCCCTTTCTCATGTACCCGTCAGACGAGATTCTTTGGCTGATGGGGCAGTCAGGAGGTCCTCTTCATGTGATCTTAATTTCTAGGCACGGATGTAGGAGAGAAGGCAATCCTTCAGAGGCCCTGGTCCCCAAGCCACGTAGCCTAAGAGAGGGTACCAGAAAGAGAAGGCTTGTATATTCAATGTTAATCAGACACATCCTCAGATCTAATGACTGTGGCGAGGGGGGAAACATCTTGCTTCAGGAATCTTCAACCCTTTATGTCCCAGTTTGGAGACCCAGTTTGGTGTAGTGGTTAAGTGAGTGGACTTTAATCTGGGAGAACCAGGCTTAATTCCCCACTCCTCCACTTGCAGCTGCTGGATGACCTTGGGCAAGCCATAGTTCTGTCAGAACTGTCTTTGAAAGAGTAGTTTTTCTCAGAGCTCTCTCATAAATGAAGGGGGGTATAGGGGGAAGGGAAAGGAGTTTCTGGGGAGGGGAAGGGAAAGGAGTTTGTAAGCTACTCTGAGACTCCAAATGAAGGACAGGGTATAAATCCAATCTCCTCCTCCTCCTCCTCCTCTTCTTCTTCATTCTGGGAAAAGGGGACTTTCAGCCTCCTCTTCCCTTCTGCTCACTCACCTCTTGCTTCCTCGAGTTCACCACAAGCTGAGCAAGAAAGGAGTCCTCCCCGGCCTCTGTCTGAAACAAGTCAAATATCAGGCATTGGCCTCACCATGATCCTGGCCACCCAGATTTCCAGCTCTTGGCATCTCTGCTTCTCTGGCATTGAGAATTCTGTCCCATAGGGGCCTGGTTCACCTCACCAAATGACCAACATCCCCATAATTTCATTGCTTGCTATTGTTTCCAAACGGGAAGCTAGCTGCCACTCTTGGCCCACCCTCCTCGATGGAAATCTGCCAGATGGAAGCCAAGTCTATCAACAGAGCTGCAGCTGCCACTGTGAAAAATTAATTTTATTTCAAATTAGCACCATGTCCCATCTCTCTGCTCTCTGGGATGGAGGCAGCAGATGCGTGAAATATCTGTGTGGAAGCACACCCGCCCCGTTGATGAAGATGTTCAAAACAATCTGTGCTGAAAGAGGCAATGGGACCCTTCCTCTTGGAAAAGAACCAGGTAAAAGGGAGATAAGACGCTCTGGGGATTATTCTCTGATATCTTTGTCAATGCATTCCACTTAGACCAAAGCTGAAGCTGAAATCTGGGGCCTGTGAATGAAAAAGTCTGTAGCATGCTTTCTGTTCAAGTAAAACCCATGATGCAGTGTAACTCAGAGCAGAATGCTTCCAAATTAGGAATGCTTCTCTTCACCTGGAACTTTCCCCAGATTTTGGGGTTCTGAATTCCAAAGGAAAAGTGATGCATTAGGAATCCTCCATTTTTCTCTTTTTTAAAAAAAATCTGAATTTTTGTACACGGGGCTTTGCACGTGCAATTTGTCAAAGCTTCCAGTTCCTTTAATTCATTTCCATGTTCACATGCACAAGAGCTGGATTTATGCACAAGCTAAGTAAGCTACAGTTGAGGGCCTTAGACTATGAGAGACCGCTAAACATAACAAATCTCTAAATTCCCATGGGGGGGTATGGGGCCTTGAAACTACATAGCTTATGGCCTCATCATGTCTTTATCTGGACTCATCAACAAAACACTGCAAGACAGCAATCTTTTGGGTGGTATGTTTTCATATGTGTCTGTGCACCTGGAATTCATGGTGTCTCCTGGTGACTGACTGTGTGTGCACCTGGAAGTCATGGTGACCTTTGGTGTCTGATCCCTACTGGGGGCCTGGAGGATATTCAGAGAGGTGACTGAATAAAGCCTGCCCCAGCCCTCCCAACTGCTGGGAGGTCAAGGAGGTCTCCCATCCAAGTACATGCCAGAGTCGACCCCACTTAGCTTCCGAGATCTGACGAGATCAGGCTTGCCTGGGCTATCCAGGCCAGGGCAAGACAGCAGTCTCGATGCAATCCTATCTTGCATGCATCTTGTATCAAGATGCTTTCTGCATGAGATTTCACCAATGTGTGGGAGTAGATACATGCACCAGTAAAATGTGCAAAGGAATCCAGTGGGTTGCCACAGTGGTACAGAAAAGTGTGGCAGCTAGGTAAAAGTGTCAAAGTCCTGGGTTGGCCTTCCTGCTTAGGCCTCTCATTTACCCGCCCAGTATGGAGAATCACCCTCCCTTGAGGAATCAGGAAAAAAAAATGGCCTTCAGAAGTGATGCTCTAGAATTCTCCCTTAGTCTCTACAGACCATAGAAACTAGGGGAGTCAGCTTAGAGCACCATCCAGAAATGACATCACATCCTCCCCAAACTTCACCCTCCTCTAACACGGTTCCCCAAATCGCAATTGACAAGGCAGTGTTGGGAACCCTTACCCCCACTGCCATTTATATGCCCCTTTTGTTCCAGTGAAATTGGTGGATCAAACAGCCTACAGAATGTTTTGAATCTGCCCTTGGAGGCCTTAAAAAGCACTAGGCAGGAAACATAACGTGTATGAAACTTCTTCATGCTGAGTCAGATACTTGAGCTACCAAGGTCACTATTGTCTACTCTGACCTGCAGCAGCTCTCCAAGGTCATGAACAGAGGTCTTTCTGTTGGATGTAACAAGTTTAAAACACTTCAGTATTTACAGGGTTAATGTTGTTAGTATTGGTAAACAGGAAGTCACATGTTTGTAACCAATGTATTTACTCAGTAGAATGCCCGGGAACTTTGTAAGAACCTTAGCTATCTGACTGGAAATCAATGTATCAGGTATTTAGCATATTGGGGTTCTCCTTCCCGTTCTTTGTTCTTGGTGAAGGAGAAGCCATTCCTGTCTTGTCTCTGTAGCTAGAAGGATGTAGCAATGTAGCTCTTTTGTTATTTTACTTCCCAAGTACCCTTTTCCCATGTTAATGTTAAAGTAAACTTTTATACTTTTTATATTCACATGGACTCAGTCTCTCAATACTTGCTCTGCCGGCTATAATGATTTTACTCTGCTTAAATACGAACTTTCTTTAAGAATCAACCAACACTTTCCCATCACCTTCTAACTTGTCCCTTTAAATGGAGATACTGGAAGCTGCAGAACCCAGGACTTCCTATATGCACAGCAGATGCTCCACCCCCGAGCCATGGCCATGCTCACAAAAGCATCCCCCCAGTGGTAATGCAGGTGTCCCTTACCCTGCAGCAATATGAGAGACACTTTTATATGAACTATGAGTCCATTAGAGCCTCTCCTCCATCTATGACCGTCTGATATTTTCTCGCCTCCTTGTGCCTTTTGTCATTGCCGAGTTTGGAATGTGGCTGGTTGGAACTGAACTTTGAAATACGCAACAAACCCTGAAATAATGAAGTGGCACCGCCAATGCCCTGAGAGACAATAAATTCCACCCGTGAGCGATGGCACGGTTTGTTCAATGCAAACAGGAGAATTACTTCTGTTCTTCTTTTCATAAATAATGCCCGCTGCAGCACCGTCACCCCCAGCAAATGTTTCTCGGTTGGCACCAACATCTCTCCGAGGACGTAAATGTACAAGGAGTTGTGCTCCATCAAGAATGGATGGTGCTTCCCCCGCCAGTTGTTTTATATGTTTTCTCCAGCCTTGGTAGTTAATTATTACTCATGGCTTTCTTGTGATCTAACGCTACGATGCCAGCTGGCAGAAATGAAAACGTACCCGACCTCTGCCCTTTGTTGGAAATGAATTCTGCCTCGGTGGGCAGGACGGGCCAAAGCAATCCTCACCTCACCGTGGGGTCTCCCTTCTGGAACACCAATTACAACTCACTTACCCATTCCAAATTCCCCTTGCAACCTGAATGGAAAGAGGAAAGAAGCTCAGTAGCTTCACTCAAGCATCAAGAACAGGAGCTGCTGATCTCTCAGGATCAATCAGTGCCTCCAGTTCCGTGCCTTCGTTGGTCCAGAATTTCTCTTCTTGCATATCTCTATTAGTTAACATAAGAACATAAGAGAAGCCAATGTTGAATCAGGCCAATGGCCCATCCAGTCCAACAGTCTGTCACACAGTGGCCAAAAATACCAGGTGCCATCAGGAGGTCCAGCAGTGGGGCCAGGACACTAGAAGCCCTCCCACTGCTGCCCCCCCAGCACCAAGTTCAATTTTTATGGTTGTTGTGATTGGTTTGTTGTTGTTTTTAGATTTCTTGATCCATGGGTACAGTTTTTCCCTATGGGGGTCTGGAGCAGGGCCAGTGTCAGTATACCCAGAGGTGGGGCAGCTGCCCCGAGCCCAGTCCTTCTGCTGGGGCCCACTGCCGCTGAACCCCACCCACGTACCTCCCCTCCCACCTGTCTGTAGCTGTGCTCAGAACTGTCCAGAGTCATCAAGGAAGGGCACGTGGGTGGTGCACAGTGCATATTATAGCATTGGGAAAAGTACAGAAAAGGGCAACTAGAATGATAAAAGGGTTGGAACACTTTCCCTATGAAGAAAGGTTAAAGTGCTTGGGGCTGTTTAGCTTGGAGAAACGACGGCTGAGGGGTGACATGATCGATGTTTATAAAATTATGCATGGGGTAGAGCAGGTAAAGAAAGAAGTACTTTTCTCCCTTTCTCACAGAACAAGAACTTGTGGGCGCTCAATGAAATTGCTAAGCAGTCGGGTTAGAACAGATAAAAGGAAGTCCTTCTTCACCCAAAGAGAGAGTAACACATGGAATTCACTGCCACAGGAGGTGGTGGCAGCTACAAGCATGGACGGCTTCAAGAGGGAATTAGATAAGCATATATGGAGCAGAGGTCCATCAGTGGCTATTAGCCACAAAGTATAGATAGGAACTGTCAGTCTGGGGCAAGTGATGCACTGTATTCTTGGTGCTGGGGGGGGCAACAGTGGGAGGGCTTCTAGTGCCCTGGCCCCACTGCTGGAATTCCTGATGGCACCTGGTATTTTTGTTCACTGTGTGACAGAGTGTTGGACTGGATGGGTCATTGGCCTGATCCAACATTGTTCTTAAGGCGTGAAGGGAGCCCTGCCAGTGAGCAGACGGGACCTGTGGGTATTCTCTGCCCAGGGCCCCCCAAAACCTGGAACTGGTCCTGGTCTGAAATGGGTCTTTTCAGAGAAAATGGCACCAAATTTTCAGGGAACCAAGACCCATTGTTCTCTAAAGATCCCCCCACCCCGAGGTTGTAGAGGATTAGACAGAGATCCAACATTATGGACCCCAGAACAAAGGGCCTCTAGCCATCTGGTCCCCATTGCTTCCTAAGAGGGGGATGTGTATTTATTTATTTATTTATTTTACACGTATATCCCACCCTCCCTGACAAGCAGGCTTAGGGTGGCTCACAACAAGGTCCACAATAAAACGTTTTAAACAGTAAAACAATAAACAAATCAAACCCCCCCCCATAATTTAAGATGGAAGAACAAGATGGCAGAACAAATCCACACATTTCCAAGAGATTATGGGGTCAGGATTTGTGTTTGTAGAGAAAATAGCACCCAAATTGCAGGGGGGCAAATTCTCCCTCCCCCCAATTTTAAGCGGATTGGTCAAAGGATCCCAGTTTTATGGACCCCATTGTTTCCTATAGGGGGAAACACCATGCTTCCTCCAAGGCAACGTCGAACAGCCATGTAGGTCAGGAGGCTGTAGTGAAGAGGTGAACCTCATCCTTTCCTCCCTCTTCTACAGGTGCATCTCTACCGAGAGAAGGAGGAGTGACATTTTCATCTCTTCCCCCACCTCACTGCAGTGCCTTGTTCCAAGTGGCTTTTGGGATGAGCCCCCATCACCTTTCTGGTGACCATGAAGTTCAGCAACATCACCATAGAGAAGGTGAGATCAGTGGCCAAAGTGCATAACCACAGGTATGCATTCACATAAAGACATGGGAAATAAAGAACCAGCCACATTCTTGCACATTGACTGGTCAATAGGGAGATATCAGCCAAAGAGGTGTTGAGAGATACCAGCCAAAGAGAGAAGTTTCATACGTTACCCTATTAAAATGTGTCATCTCCATGTCAGTTTCATATACTTCCCAGGCCACTTTCTGGAGAATATGTTCATTGATCAGATAGGCAGGCAGGCAGACGATAGATAGATAAGTAGGTAGGTAGGCAGGCAGGCAGATCATGGTTCCCAATCTTGGGGTGATAGTTATCATTTCTCTTCCATTCTCTCATTCTCCCTCCCCTTTTCTAAAATCCAGAAATCCATATTTTGGAGAAAAGTAAGAATCAACATGAGCATGACCAATTATCCAGAATTGACTGAAAAGCTCAGGATTCTTAAAATAAAAAAAATAAATTCACAAGATGTAATTGTGAATAAGGGCAGGATAAATCTCCCTTATAAATATAGATTAACCACCATGTTGAGCCCCAGCTCATCTCCGACGACCTTCTCAGGGGTGTTTTATTGACCGGATAGATACAGCTTTGATCTCTCTGAAAATGCATGCTAAAGCATCTTTGAAAACTCTGGATTATCTCTGGGATTGGGCCTTCACGGGCCTTTCTCAGCTGGTATATGATCTGTGGTCTAAATTTCACAGTTAAAGAGTGAAGGGATTCCTTAATGAGGATTATTGACGAAATTGTTTATAAACATCTCCATATCCTAGGTTAGTCATTTAACAAATAAAAACTCAGATAAGATGGGTGCTTCTTTTAGATTAATTATACTCAACTTTCTAGGCATTGTTTTTCAGAACAAAGGTACCGCTGGATAGTTCTCATCACTTTCTCTGGCATGATCGTTGGAGGGGGGGCTGCCTCCCACTGTATTTCCTGACCCCAGTGAACCATGTGGCTGTTGGCTAGTTCTGATAATGTATTTTTCTCCACAGTAAGCATGCCTGTGCAAAAAATGATATGCCAGGGGACCAAAATTCACCGGGAAGGGCACGCTATGTTGCAAGCAAAGCTCTAAATGGATCTTCAGCTCTATTCATGGATTATCACATTCCTGTAAGAAAGGCATGGCCATTGAGTAAGAATCCAGTAGCACCTGAAGGACAAACAAAATGTGTGGCAGGGTATATCTACGTGCCTCCAGCTACCACCCCAACCACATCAGGCAATCCATTGTCTATAGCCAAGCCCTATGCTATAGTCACATCTGCTCCGACCCCTCAGTCAGAGATACTCACTTGAAAGATCTACGGCATGCATTTTTGCAACTACGGTATCCTCCTGATATGGTGAGAAAGATAATTGGAAAAGCCAGAATGATTCCCAGGGACAGCTTGCTACAAGACAAGCCCAAAGAAAATGACAACAGAACACCATTGGTGGTCACCTACAGCTCACAACTCAAGCCAGTTCAGTATATCCTTAACAACCTACAACCCATGCTGGATATTGACACATCCCTCACACAGGCACTGGGGGGACGACCTTCTCTTGCTTACAGAAAGCCCACTAACCTAAAACAGCTTCTCACCCACAATGATAAGCTACTTAACAATAACATGGACTCTGATATCAAGGCCTGCAACAAACTAAGATGCCAACTTTGCTCTCAGAAAGATCCTAGCAACACCATCAGTGGACCCAGCGACATCAGCCATACCATCTCAGGTTCCTACTCCTGCTCAATCTCTAATGTGATTTATGCCATCACCTGTCAGCAGTGTCCTTCCACTCTCCACACTGGACAAACAGGGCAGTCCCTTTGACAAAGAATAAATGAGCATAAGTCTGACATTAGAAACCACAGCGTTCAAAAACCAGTGGGGGAACATTTTAACTTTCCAGGACATTAAGTTGCTCCTCCTAAGAGTAGCAGTTCTCTTACAAAGGAATTTCAAAAGGAGATTAGAAAGAGAGACCGCTGAATTGCAACTGATAATGAAGCTCAAGGCAGTGCATCTACCTGGACTTAATTGAGACCTAGGTTTCCTGTCTCATTACCAATGCCGATTTCTCCACGCCAATTACCCCTCTGCATATCACACCTAATCCAATCACACCTTCTATTGACATTAACCTGCTTCTGTCATTCAGCTCCTGAAATCACTCCGCTCTCCAAGATAATAAGAACAGATGGACTCCCATTCTAGCTGTATCAGAAGAAGTCAGCAGTGACTCATGAAAGCTCCTGCCCTGCCACAGATTTAGTTAGTCTTTAAGGTGCTATTGGACTCTTGGTCTTTTCTACCACTACAGACAAACTAACATGACTACCCATATTAATCTACTGTCAAGTAAGTTGTCCTTCTTGTCCATAACCCTCCCCACATGTTATGGTACGGATCCAATAAAGATCACGCGAGACCTCTGTGCAAGGGCTCCTAATCTTCCAGGCTTTGCTTTCCCCTTGCATCCATTTCTGACCCTGGGATGATGTAGTCCTGGGGTCATGTGACACGTGGGGTAACAGCTGTGCAAGTGAAGAGGCTACAGTGGGGAGGGAGGGGAAATCTCTCCTTTCTTCCATCAACAGAACTCAGCTCCCCCGAAGAAGCAGGAGATGGTGATTTTGTCCCCTTTCTCCACCCTACTTCAGCCTCTCAACGGACATGGTTTTTACTTCATGTGGGTGCCACTGACCTAGGAATAATCCTTCTTGAGGTCAGACATAGCTGCTCAGAGGAAGGGAAAGCTGGAAAGATTAGTGACCATCAACACCTTCCACCAACAGATTTCAGGATCCAATCTTACATCTTCAATAATGTCTCAGGACACTAAACATGGCCTACAGGTGATTGTTCTGGAAGCAGACTTCTAATAATGGAAAGCAGATAGCATGGTCATCTTCAGCACCTGGGAGAGCTCCCCAGGGAAAGCAGAAGTTAGACACTAGCAACAGCCCATAGTACCCTTCTAAAGCAGATTGGTTGACTGCTGGAGCCCCACGGCTCAAATGAAATTGCAAGGGAATGAATGAAGAAGAAAAGAAGAAATTGGATTTATACCCCACCCTTCACTACCCAAAGGAGTCTCAGAGTGGCTTACAATCTCCTTTCCCTTCCCCTCCCCACAACAGACACGCTGTGAGGTAGGCGGGGCTGAGAGAGCTCTGAGAGAACTGCTCCTGAGAGAACAGCTCTGAAAGAATTTATGACTGGCCCAAGGTCATACCAGCAGTTGCATGTGGAGGAGCAGGGAATCAAACCTGGTTCTCCCACATTAGAGTCCACGCTCTGAACCACAACAACAAACTGGAATTTGGAGCCGTGAATGGCAGCCCCCTTAAATGACCTTAGATTCTCCTCTCTGCCTCTTACAATGTGGATCCCCTGTACAGCCTTTGGTGGTTGCGCTGGCAAATTCAGACTCCTCACTTGAAAAAAAAAATGAGCTGCTACTCCTGTGTTCAAAGCCACTAACTCATCCTCCTCCTCTTTTGTTTCTCTCTCCACTCTCCACACTGTTTACGACTTCACAGGGCTGCGTTTGCCAGGGAATACGAAAACACACATCACTGTGATTCTCTCTTTTCTCTCCCCGACAAAAGAACCAAGATGTCCTTCAGAGTTTATATAATTTTCCAAGTCAAGAAGCCAAGAAGGAAGAGGCTGCAAAGGGCAATGGTACTTTTCATGCCTTTATAATGCGCCGGCGATGTTTGAAAGCAACACCCGCCACTTAGGCAATCAGGCAATCATGAATAGTTAATACGGGAGGGCCCCCCTACTTGACCTGCCCTCTGCTCCTGCCGTCTCTCATCCGCGATGCACGGAGGAGGAAGCAAAAGCATCCACCTTTGAGGCACATTAACTACCAGATAGAGAATCAGACACAAGCCGCTTTGAGTGGGAACATTTTCTCTCTGTTACGAACAGGAAGAGTAAAAAAAATTCATCACGACGGACAGATCTGCTGCTAGGGCCACCAGAATCCTTGGAGCGCCGCAGCCCAAGCTGTTTCTGGATATATCAGTTCCGAATATATGAAACTCCCTTTTACTGTTTATTCATACAGATGAATGTGGATGTATGATGCTGCCTTGATAAGACATTTTAAGCCATGGCGGTCGCCATCTTAGGTAAGGGCCGTTCCCATCTCATGAGTAAGGGCAGTTGACATCTCATGATAAGAGATCAGTCTTATCAAGGTCATTCCTGGGAGATCGAATAGGCAAGCAAATGCTGTCAAGCCACAACTGACTTACGGCGACCCCAGGAGGGGGATTTCAAAGCAAGTGGGAAGCAGAGTTAGTTTGCCGTTGCCACCCTCTGCAGAGTCTTCCTTGGTGTTCTCCCTCTAAGTACCGACCCTGCTTAGCTTCTGAGATCTGACAAGATCAGCCTCTACTAAGCTGACTTCCCTCGGTGGCTCATGGAGAGCCCTGTTTGCAATCGCCGTCAGCCAAAAGAGTCACATTTATTTTCAATCCTAGCATGAAGCCTGTGCATGGAGACTCTCAGATCAACCACAAGACCCAGGAGGCAATTGCCCTGCCCACTGTCCTGAAATATGGGGTCCGTGCCATTATGGGGAATAGTACTCAGAAGGGCTACAGGTGGCATGCCAAGAGACACACATGGCTCCCCAGCTCCTGAGTGTCATTGCTATAATCCTAGCAAGAACTATTCCCATCTAAGCCCACTGAATAAACAGAATTCAGTAACGCCGTATAGGATTGTACTACCAATGTCTCAACCAGTGCTCCCTCTAAGCTGTGGAGTCTTGTGAGCAAAAGCTCTACTTTGTGAGCAACTGGCATTAAGGTTTGAGTGAGCAATTTGGCTAGTACATAAATCAGTTTGCTCTGGAACCATCTTTCCTGAGCTAAGACAAAATGTGTGAGCTGGAGGCTAAAAAACTGTGAGCTAGCTCACGCTAATTCAGCTTAGAGGGAACATTGGTCTCAACTGGTGTCAAAATTACCATCAAACTGGCATCAATCATTCTGGGGACTTTTCACCATCCTTCCAATCATTCAGAACACCCCTCAGATGACCCTTTTAGGACTCCAAACATTCATATTTAGCCATTCATGCACCGTGTTGCATTCCAGGAGGTTCCAAATTCTACAGCAGAGCCAAAATTTCCCCCAAATCCTCAACAGTAACTTCTATCATAAAGCTCACTTATGTAACTACATACATGGGATGCAGAATATACATTCAGCCGCCTAAGTACACTCTAACCCCATCAGACAGAATGATAAGCTGATCAGCTTATAGATGGCATTTGCAAAGTAACCCTCTGAAAATGTATTACTGACAAAACCCAAATCAAGGATTCAGTGTATTTAAAAGGGGGAAATGCCCATGGTGGATAACAGCTCTGTGATAAGGCTGGCTTGTCTGGCGCAATCCAACCTATTTCTGGCCACATGAAACTCTTTTAAAAACAACAGGGACATCCACAGCTTCTCACAATCCCAGGCTAGCAGCCTCTCAGGGATTTAGCATATTATTATGTGCATTATTATTATTATTACTAATTGTCACAGTCAGATATCTGACTGGTAGATGGTGTTCTGCAGTTCGAGATCTAGCCAAGTTCTTGGGGACTGCAGATGTGTCTTTGCCGGATTCTTGCTGATCCAAGCAACAAGACTGACATAAGGTTCAATGGCACCCTCTTCCTTCCCTGGCAATCTACTTGGCCATCAGAGATGAAGCATCCCAGTCTTTGGGGGTGGCAATCAATACTGAGTGGATAATAGCATGGTCTTTTACCTTAAGCTGCTGAACATCAATTTCGAGCCAAGAGTATGTCAGAAGCGACACAGAAAAATGCAGTTGTCATGGTTCCTACTTATCCTTCACAGTTATAGGCTGCATATGACTGTGGAGAGCAGCGTTTAGATATAAATAGCTAATAGTTAGAGCAACCAACAAGGGTGCACTGTTGCAGGATTGGCAATAAGGGAGCACTATTGTGGGAATAACAATAAGGAAGCACTGTTGAATTTAGACTCTAGTTGTGGGCTGTCCGGGGGTGAAGGTCCCCGCCACGCCCCCACACTCACAAGCCTTGAAGGGAGCCAGACAGTTGTCGACAGAAAACAACAACAACCAGGAAGCAGTGTCTCGTGGCTCAGACAGGCCGCGCTGGCATCTCCCAGGCTCACAGCTAGATTATAGGAGGGACTTTCCGTAGGGGGAAGAGATGCAAGCCACAGTGACGAGGGGGGGGCGATTCTGCATCTAGCATTTGCTCCACATTTTCTCAACTGGGAGGGGAAAGTACAGCTCAAGACCACATTCAAATCCCACAGGGCAACACCGTACTGACTGTGAAGTCGCCCCTGAACAGCCATAAATCTATGCGGAAGGCACCATAAAACCCAATGATCAAAGAAAGTGAAAGCGGCATGGGAAAAGCCAATGCAAAATTGCCCAGGGAAGTAGTAGATGGGAGTTCAGATGGAAGAGGGAGATTGGAAACAGATGTGTCAGCCTCTCAGCCTACGCTGAGGGTAAGGCTAGGGGGTGGGTCCAAGGAGAGAGTGAGAGCAGCCCATTGGGAACAAGTGTTGGATGTCAGACAGGTTCTGATGGACAGCTCGGCGGGGCCTCGCCCCAAAGGGGAAGACTTAAGCAGGGAGCTCAAGGATGGCCGGGGAGGATGAGCATGGGAGAGACCCAGAGGGCTAGAGAGAGCAATGGGGAACCCGCAAGCAGGAAAGTGGGACTCTGGTGTCTGCCAACCCCCTCCTCCTGCATCATCTGAGGTCACTACCAAGCCTAAAAGTCACTCCCTGGAGGACTCTGCCGCACCCAGCCAGCATGCTGTGGACCCAGGACCCAACACGGACTTATTAGGAATCCATCTTTCAGTTTGGAGTAGTGGTTAAGTGCATGGACTCTAAGCTGGGAGAACCGGGTTTGATTCCCCACTCCTCCACTTGCAGCTGCTGGATGACCTTGGGCAAGCCACAGTTCTGTCAGAGCTGTTCTTGAAAGAGCAGTCCTCAAAAGCCCCACCTGCCTCACAGGGTGTCTGTTGTGAGGAGGTAAAGGGAAAGGAGATTGTAAGCTGCTCAGAGACTCCAAGTGAAGGGTGGGGTATAAATCGAATCTCCTCCTCCTCCTCCTCCTCCTCCTCCTCCTCCTCCTCTTCTTCTTCTTCTTCCTAGACTTGATGGACCTGGGTCCAATGAAGTGGGGCTCCTCTTAAGTTTGTTATGTAAACAGCCAATAATCTTAATAAATCCTAAAGATCCCGAGGTCTTCAGGGAGATTTTTTTTTTTGTAGTTAATGGAGGGGAGCAAATTATGACACCATTTAATACAGTGATAAATTTGGCAGCCAATTTATCGTCCATAATATCAACATGAATATTAAGGTCCCAAGTCAGGCATAAATCTGTCAAATGTCAATAAAAATGATGCCAGAAAATAATCTCATTACGAAAGCCTAAATGAGCACTTAGGGTAGGTCTATATATAACAGCCAGAGACGGTGTTTGTGGCGTGATCGACCAAATTAAAAGATTCCCAAATTATCTTATAACAGCATCAATCAAAAGTAGCCCAAACTCTTGACACGCCCCTAGCTTTGCCAAGACTTTGGCCAAGGTTTGCGCCAACTTGTGCTCCCACTCGATAGAACATCTTGACATTACTTCCAATATGGAATTTTTGCCGGGCTGCATTTCAACGAAGCGCCATCTTCAGAGAGGTGGGTTGGCTTTGTCTTCGAGCAGGATCCCGAGTCAAGAGTCAAACCAGATTTTTGTATTTAAAAAACAAAAACAAAACGATGTTGACGCTTCACTTGATTTTTAACACCCCAAGCATTTAAAAACTCTTGGAGAAGTAGCACAAATCCATTCATTTTGCATTAGGGAATGCGCCCAGATTTCAAAACCCTGCTGTTTTGACTTTCAGTCTCCCTTCTTCCCTGTGCAACCTGAAACCGTATGTGTTTGGGGCACTGTCTTGATTTAGAAGCACAGAATTATAGAGTTGGAAGGGGCCAGGAAGGCCATCTAGTTCAATCATCTGCTCAATGCAGAATCAGCCCAGAGCATCCCTGACAAGTGTTTGTCCAGCCACTGATTGAAGACTGCCAGTGAGAGGGAGCTCACCACCTTCCTAAACAGCTGGTTCCACTGCTGAATAGGGATGGACATGAACCAGGAAAATGCACTTTGTTTTGGTTTGTGGGTCATGGTGTGCCTGGTTCGTGAGCCGCAAACCGTCATGAACTCTTAGGCACCGAAATGAACTGATTTGGTTTGTGAGGTTTGTGATGCAGTAGAATGCCCCCCCAGTGTGCTAGAGACACCAAACTTGCAGGAGATCTCTGGATGGCTCCCCTATACCTGCCCTCCAAGTTTGGCAAGGATTGGATTTACAGGGTCTGAGTTACAGCTCCCCAAAGAAGATGTTCCCAGGAAAGTGCTTTTTGGGGAAGTGACACATGCGGGTTCAGGAGTATATAGAACGGACGTGGGAAGTTGACCTGCCACGAACTTCAGTTTGGAAACCACAAACCGGCCAAAATTCATCATGAACTTTAGTTTGTGAGCTGGTTCATGCCCATCCCTACCGCCGAACTAGTCTTACTGTAAAAGAGCTGCTACTGTAAAAAACTATGTTTACTTCACTGTTTTCTTCCTGCTAGAAAGGTGTGCAATTTTAACATTATCTTTGTATCAACTGCATACAAATGATACAAAGAAGAGAAGAAACAATCTAGGAACATCGGCAATTAACACAGGCAAAAACTACTACTACAACAAAGGAACAAAAAAGAGCATATTCATACGCAGCCCATTGTTAGCCCCAGATTTCTCCAAAAGAGCTCAAGATTACTGTAGAGTAGCCCGATTGGACCCGACTGTTTAAAGAGGCTCTTTCCACTGGATGCACCTCCAGGAAAACAGGCATGCAAGTTCAGACAAAGGTGAGGAGGTGTGCACTTGCTGAGATTGATATGGTGATATTGATCTTTGGGACCCCGTCCGTGCTGCAGTTTCTTGCTCTATGGTGGGCTTTGCCACTCCCAGTTATGGCTCTGCTTTAACATGTGAGAATAATTATGAAAGACAGGGAAACCAACTAGAGGGGAACTTTGGGGTGTCTTTGTCCAGGGTCTGAGAGTCCCATCCTATAAGCCCTTTCTTCTTTGCCGATCTCGTTGAGTAGAATTAGGCTTCACACCAACGTCCTTCCCACCTCCTGTCACTGGTTTCCTTGGACTGTTCAGAAGGACCTCTGGGAAATTTCTGCTATGCTGTTCTTTCTTCCATCTCTCCTCTTAAGCTGTGACCCACTCCACCGGGAGAAAGAAGACTGCCGGTGAGGTTGGTTAGGCTAGACAGACCTTTGGCCTGTTCCATCAGGGGTTGTCTTATATTTGTAACCCAACTGAAAATAATTCCTTGCATGGTTAACCCCTGTAGTTGGTTCTCTGGGCCATTAAGCATACTGCTGCCTCGTCAAAGAGATTCTACCTTGTCCTCTCCAGATGCTAAGTCTAGAATGGTAACAGACAAGGTGGGCCTGGAGTGCTCCCAGGATTACACCTGATCTCCAGACTACAGATAACAGTTCCCCTGGAGAGAACAGCACCTTTAGAGGGCAAACTCTATGATATGCCATAGTTTCTAGGTCAAAACCCTTCCCAAATTTCCCTCTCCAAAGTACCAACTCCAAATCTCTAGGAATCTCCCAAGCCAGAGTTGGCAACCCTATAAAAAGCAGGAGGAGGAGGAGATTGGATTTATGCCCCACCTTTCACTACCAGAAGGAGTCTCAGAGTGGCTTACAATCTCCTTTCCCTTCCTCTCCCCGCAATAGACACCCTGTGAGGTAGGTGGGGCCGAGAGAGCTCTGAGAGAACTGCTCTTGAGAGAACAGCTCTGAAACAACTTATGACTGGCCCACGGTCACACCAGCAGCTGCATGTGGAGGAGCAGGGAATCAAACCCGGTTCTCCCAGATTAGAGTCCACGCTCTTAACCACTACACCGAACTGGCTCTTAACCACTACACCAAACATGATGTGTTGTCTTTCCCAAGTTTTCCACAAACCAACCACACTTCACAAGCCCCCTGTGACAGCACAAGGGGCTTCTGTGGCACTCCTGGTATAAGAAAAGGGATTGGCAATTAATTCCAGGACTGAAAGGAATGAAGCGATCCTCAACAGATGCAAAACAGCAGGGTCCGTGCAAAGGAAAACATCGAAAGAAATGCAGGGCTAGATTTGCCAAGTGTGCTGCCATTAATCTCGGCACGCCAGGCTTTTGTGGTTGCGTGTGGACAGATCTTGTCAGGTCACATCCATTTGCATTGACTGACATGGTGGAAGAAGTCTGCCCTGATGGATCTGATCTGACATGTCGCTTTACGGAGAGACACAGCAGCTGGGAAAGATGCGACTCTCTTAACATCGACAGCCTCCGCCGTGTCTTTTGAGTTCAGGCACCATTAGCGGTTCAAGCTAGAAGGAGGCCTGAAAGGGTGAGCAAGTTAAGAAGAAGTGGCGGCAGAAACTTTCGCCTGAGACTTCAACCCACTGGAGTCCATTCCAACTGAGCAAGGAGGGTTCCCAACTCCAGGTTGGGGAATTCCTGGAGATTTGGGGGATGACGCCTCAGGAGGGCAAGGTTTGGGGATAGGAGGGATGAGGCCACAGGGTATGCCTTCCCAGCTGACCATTTTCTCCAGGTGAAGTGATCTCTGTCTCCTAGAGCTCAGTTGTCATCCCAGGAGATCTCCACCCAGGGGTTGGCAAGCCTACTAATGTACTTAAGTGTCAGCGAGTCGCAACCAACTCATGGCAACCCCAGGCTCTCAAGGCAAGCGAGGAACAGAGGTGGTTCACCATTGCCTTCCTCTACAGAGCCTTCCTTGGAGGTTTCCCATCCAAGTACCAACCCCGTTTAGTTTCAGATATCTGCCGGCCAGAGTGGTGTAGTGCTTAAGAGAGGTGGAATCTAATCTGGAGAGCTGGTTTTGATTTTCTACTCCTCCACATGAAGCCTGTTCTCTCAGTCCCACCTACCTCATAAGGTGCCTGTTTTGGGGAGAACATAGGAAGAGCCCTGCTGGATCAGACCAGTGGTCCATCTAGTCCAGCATCCTGCCTCACACAGTGGCCAACCAGTCCCTATGGAGAGCCATCAATAGGACATAGAGGCCGAGGCCTTCCCCTGATGTTATCTCCTGGGTCTGGGGTTCAGAGGCTCAGGAGAGGAAGGGAAGGCATTTGCAAGCTGCTTTGCAACTCTTTGGGGTAGAGGAAAGTGGAGTATAAGAACCAACTCTGATGATGATGATGAGATTGGCCTATACCATGCCACCTTCCCTTCCCCCCAGTTGAACTTAGAAGGAGGTGAAAGGAAACGCCTAGTATTTTCTCAGTGCAGTAGAATACCATTCCAAATTGAGGCAGAAAAATATTGGAATAAGATAGCAATTGAAGGTCTAGGGAAAGGGGACTGGGGAAAAGGGTGATTAAGGGGGCTGAAAGTAAACCTTGTAAACATAGTGTACAGAAGAAATATTTATTTATTTATTAGTTAGTTAGACTTCTATTCCACCCTCCCACCGAAGTGGCTCAGGGCAGCTTACAAACAAGTTATGAAACCAGCATAAATGCATACATAAAACACAAGTCAATAAAATTCCAAATGAATACAGTTAAAACCATTTAAAAGTGGTGATGTCATATAATAAAGCGCAAGTGCAGCACAGCCGATGGAATCCTTCCTACTGAAATGCCCGGTGAAAAAGCTCCGTTCTCACGGCCCTGTGGAATTGCTGGAGGTCCCGCCGTGCTCTGATCTCGCTGGGGAAAGACAGAGAAAGAGAGAATCCACTCCCCTTCCTAATAGTGCCAATCACAAACATGGTTTGGGTGTTCATTTCTTTATATCTTACTTTTGTTGGTGGGGACCCAAAGCAGATTACAACATCACTCTCCCCAACAACAACCCGGTGAGGTAGGTGAAGCTAAAAGAGAGAGTGGCTAGCCCAAGAGAATCTGGATCCGATTCCAATAATTGAACTACTACCAGAGAGTGTAGACCAAGCTACAGTGGTGGTGCCACTCCATGTGATCACCTTGTGTCTGGAAACAGGTGTTTTTGCTTGCTTTTGGGCCCCACCCCATGGATTGCTTCCCCCTCCAGCTACTACCTGGCATACTGACTCTGGCGGCCCACCAGCCAGTTAAGAGATTTATTTGAATGAGGATTGTTGCTCATTTTTGCCTGGAGCGACATGTTGAAGTTGATTTGGAGGGCCCAGATCAGGGGAAACACCTGCAGGGATTTACAAGGGAAGTCAAAAGAGCCTGAGTGCAATTAGAGACATTGTGCCGTCAGGGTGAGACTCAGCACATCCTTTTCAATTTGCAATGCTGATGCCTCCTTGAAAGGTGGAATGAATAACCGAGTCCACAAGTGAAGCTCCAGATGATGGGAAGCTGCAAACTGCTCCTGATGTTCTTGTTGGAGTGAGTGACTCAGCATGTCAGGACATTGGGGAGCACCACATCACTCTAAGTGTGTATAGGTGTTATCTCCTTGAGTGAGATGCCTCTCTTTGTCTTAGGCTGAGAACTGCAGTCTGGCCCTTCCTCTCTCTCTCTCTCTCTCTCTCCCTCCCTCCCTTTGTCCTCTCCCTCATATCACATGGCCTTCCTTGGAGGCACATGTCCCTGCGGGTCTCTCCTGTAGAGACAATGCCCTCATACACCCACACACGTGATGCTGGACAAGCTGGCCATTTGCGGTAGGGAAAGTACTCTCTATATTAGGCTTCTTTCTCTTGTTTTGACTGCAACCTGAATGTGAACTGGATCTACCTGAATGAATGTAAGTTTACCCTTTTTTGCAATATATTTTTGGGACGATGTATTACTACACTCAGGATCATGCTTCTACGACTGGGCAAACTCCACTATGTTAACCAAATATCCCAGTAACTCTTTCGTCCAATAGCGGGCCCAGGTTTAAAAACCTAGTGGGGAGGGGCTGTGACCCACTGGTAGCACAAATGGCTTGTGTGCAGAAGGTCTCGGTTTCAGTCCCTGGCATCTCTAAATAAATGGTAGCTGGTGCTGGGGGAGGTCCCTTTCTGCCTAAATCCCTGGAGAACTGCAGCCAACCAGAGCACACCAGCTTGATGGTTTGTGATATTATGGATATGGCAAGCTTGACTCTATTCTAAAAGTTTTTTTAAAAGGAGAAATCATGGTAAAGCTGAAATAGACAAAATATAAACCAGGACCTGAAGAGGTGGGTTATGTTTATATGTTCGTTAGTGATTTAATGAAGTATAAGGACAATCCAGAGTGAATTCTTACATAAGGTTTACAAAAAGTCACCGCATATACACCTGACAATCAAATCAGGACTAGGAAAGAACAACTCTAGTAAGTCACAACAAGGAGCTGAGCTGCTGTGCTGAAGGCATTCCGATGGCCACTGCATCTTGATTCAGAAGCGACCATAGGTGGATAGACCACTGTTGTATTCCAGCACACAGCCGAACCGAGACTGCGCAAGGTCATGGATTGACTAACGGGAGGCCGGCTGGAGCCTGATTTTGGGTAAGGTCAAGGTTTATATTTTGTCTGTTTCTATTCTAAAACTGGCAAGCTGGAAGGAGCTAGAGTCCATGCCACAAGGAATGGTTACAATTCTTAATTATTATAGATACTCCTCTCAATGGGGCTTAAGTATCAGAAGATGGCTTTGGCCAAGTGATGATCAGCACTGGAAGAGGAGGACTGCATTCTCCCCACCAGGAAGCCTCTAAATGCCAGTGCTAGGAGAAAGCACAGGAGGAGGAGGAGGAGAGATTGGATTTATACCCCACCCCTCACTCGGAGTCTCAGACCAGCTTACAAACTCCTTTCCCCTCCCCACAACAGACATCCTGTGAGGTGGGTGGGGCTGAGAGAGCTCTTTTGGGAACTGCTCTTTCAAAAACAGCTCCGACAGAACTATGGCTTGCACAAGGTCATCCAGCATCTGCAAGTGGAGAACTGGTGAATCAAACCCAGTTCTCTCAGATTACAGTCCACACAATTAACACTACACCACACTACCTGTTGATGTCTCTCCAGGAGAAACTAGTTGGCCCCTGTGCGAGACAAAGTGCTGGATTAGATGCACCACTGGCCCTTAAGTTAAGTATCGGGAGATGGCTTTGGCCAAGTGATCATCAGGGCTGGAAGAGGAGAACTCCACTTTCCCCACCAGCTGGAAGGAGGAGCTAGGTTGTTATCTGTGAGTAAAGGAAACCACTTTAGAGAGAGAATGAGATGGAACCATTGCCAAGAGCTGGCTGAAGCACCTGATGGGTACAGGATATCTCTCTCCAGGGATCTGATGTGGGGTGGCAAACTTGCTGCCCTAAAGGAGTACCAATGTGCCTCCAACATTGCTTGTACGTTGATAAATAAAGCAAATACGACAAAGATGAACACATACACAGGCTGCAGTCACACACACTAAATAATCCACTTTCAGTCCACTTTCCAACTGGATTTTGCCAGTTCACACAGTAGAAATCCAGTTGGAAAGTGCACTGAAAGTGGATTGAAAGTGGATTATTTAGTGCGTATGACCGCAGCCACACTTGAACATGCCTTATACTGAATAAGACCATTGGTCTGTCAAGATCAGTGTTGTGTACTCAGACTGTCAGTGGATCAACAGGGTCTCAGGTGGAGGTCTTTCCCATCACCTACGCCCAGGGCCTTTTTAATTGGAGATGCTGGGGATTGAAGCTGGGACCTTCTGTGTATGAAGCAGAGGCTGTTCCACTGAGCCACAACCACTTCCCTGCAATAATCCCCCGATTCTTTCTTCTATGAAGGGAATCAACACAGGCAAGCACTACCACCCTCTGGGACGTCTTATTGACCGGAGGACAAGGGTGTTCAGAACAATGTGTTCAGACATTCAACTGCAAAAAATATCCTTGTGCTCAAACTTGAAGCTACAGATGTTTTTAGAACCATTCATAGAAACAACAGAGCTTGTTCTGCACTTGCCCTATAATAGTGTTTCTGGAATATATGCCCAAATCTGAACATAAGAGACAATATAAAGCCACAGAGTATTTCAAGATGCACATGTGTCCCATTACACTGCAAGATGGAGATGACAAGATCCAAAGAGTAAGTGATCCAGTCAGAGCGGGTGAGCTTGGATCACTGCCCACTGTTGATGGACTGACAAAGCAAGTTGAACTGTGGGCACGAATTTCTCAAGAGGGGCCATGACTTTGGATGAGCTGCCCGCTCCCAGTCCCTATTGAAACCAAGTCTGATAATGTTAGATCTCCATATGCATTCAGTTCAGCAGCTAACAAACTGGTAGGTCCCTCCCTCTGGAATACTGAAAGACATATTCTGGAAATGAACACACTGATCCCAGTAATGGTAGAAAGTGCCATCAAGTCCCAGTTGACTTATAGTGATCCAGTAGGGTTTTCAAAACAAGAGATGTTTAGACATTGCCTGCCTCCATGTAGCATGTATTCCTTGGAGGTCTCCCATCCAAGTCCTTGCCAGGACTGACCCTGCTTAGCTTCCAAAATCTGATGAGATTTGGCTAGCCTAGGCTATCTGTGTCAGGGCACTGATCTAGTAATATAGTTTAAATAATAGAGTAAGAGAGCAATCGTACAACTCTTTTCCTGGGGTAAAGAAGTAGGAAAACTATCTGGCATTTAAAACCCAATCAATAAGAGCAGAATTAATTAATTGCACACTTACAGAATGTGTTTTAAAATGCTGGCTTGTTGTTTTTTTTCCAGACCTGTAGAGTGCCTTTGCTCTCCTACATAATTGTTTGCTTTTTTTAAAAAAAAAAAGAACTAACAAATGATGTTATTAATTTCCAGAATGCACCTTTAAATGAACATCTTTTGGGTCGAAGAAATCTTCTCGCAGGAAGGCTGCTCTGAATTTTTTAAACATTTTTTTCCCTGGGCTGCCTGTCTCGAAATCCACTCAAAACACTTGTGATTAAAACAGTAGAACAATGAAACGCTCCTGAAAAATTAACACATTTTTTAAAAACAAAACAAAACCCCAAACAACTGCTAAAACAATATCCTACAAACAATTAACTATGCAAGAACAGGAAACCATAAACAGCAGTTAAATATAATTTTACATAGTTGCTTAAAATACTGCAGTACTAAAATACTGTACCAATACTACAGATTTTTTTTAAAAAAAACACACACTACTGATAAAATCTCAGCATGGGTAAAATCACACTGAATGATCTGTAGCTTTAAGTTTGTGCACAAAGATCCCAGGTTCAATCCCCGGCATCTCCAGTTAAAAGGATCAGGTAGTAGGTGATGGGAATGACCTCTTCCTGAGACTCTGGAGAGCTGCTGCCAGTCTGAGTAGACAATACTGACTTTGATGGCCCAAGGGTTGGATTCAGTATAAGGCAGCTTCATGAGTTCATGTGCTCTTGCTTAGATGGCAATGACTGCAAGGCAAGGACACCAGTGGAGAAAAATAAGCACAGAAAGAAAAGATTTCACCATAACAAGGACTACAAAGTGATTGAATAACAGTAATAGATAATAAACTATATTATGGATGGAATGCAGGTTGTAGTATATTTTTTACATATTTTTGCAACTTTTTCCCCCCAAAACATCAACTAGACTCTTCAAGCACATGACTTTTCACCATGTAAACAGTACATACAATATTGTAAGATTAAAGTTTTGGGGGAAAGTCTCAGCTGGAGCAATTCTCTAAGGAGTATGTGCACGTGGAACAAAAAGAGATCTCTGGGCAAGATTCAATGGATGTCTGGTAACAATTCCCTTTTAGGAGGTCTTTATCAAGAATCACCCATTTTCGAAAGGATCACATCATCCAGAATATTTATCGTGGCCTAAACTCAGTCCGAGATTTTGAAATGGAACGCCTGTCCTCCACAAACACACACACACAAAAACCAGGGATGCCTGGGGTTGCTACCCTTCATCATCTCCATGGGTAGGGGCACATAGATAAAGGGTTAAGGTGAACATGTCAACACACAAAGCTGCCTTCTACTAAGTTCAGTGCTGTCCACTTGGACTGGCAACAGCTCTCCAGGGTCTCAGGTGGTGGCCTTTTGCATCATCTACTGCCTGGCCCTTTTAAATGGAGATGCCAGGGATTGAACCTGGGACCTTCTGCATGCCAAGCAGATGCTCTGCCACTGAGTCACCACCCCTTTCTACTAAAGGAAGATCTTTAACCGGTGGTCAGGGTGGTGCAGAAGGAGACGTTTCTTTAGATAATGGCTAACTGATTGCTTAAAACATTTTTTACAGCAATCTAACCTGGATTATTGTATTATGGTTTAATATACATTCAAAAGTGTGTGTATGGCGTAGCTTGTCTCTCTCCTGTTTTGATACTAGTGGCTGATCACACTCACTCACAACCTGTTAACCACTTTCCACATTTGGCTGCATTCCAGCCAAAAGGGGTGCAGGGAAGCTCTCGCTTGGATCTACTGTTTGCGTAATCTTGACTCAAATAAATCAACTCAAGCTTCTGGGCAAGGGGACGGGGCTGAGATGGAAAAGAGCCTTTCAGGATTGAACCCTCGGGCAAGCTTCACCGATGGACGATTCCAACATAAACACAAAAGGATCTTGGAAATTTGTTTAAGTGCTGGAAATCTGAAAATCCCCCTTGACCCTGAAGGTAGCCTCTGGTGATAAGAGCGCTTTTTCAGCACTCCATTTACCCGGCTGTAAAATATTAATGTTGTAAATGAGCCTTGCCTCATTCTGCAGCCTCAGTGCAATGTGAGCGTCACACTCCCTGGATCTTGCAAACAGGGTTGTATTTTTTCCTCCCTCTTGCCGTGGATCAAGGTATATTTATATAGTTCTTCTCATGAGGGCAGGGGGAGACTTAAAGGAGTGTGGTTTCATTTGTTTCCAGTCCATACAATCTGAAGAATTCCCCAGCAGAATCAAAGCAATGATCCATCTAGACCTGCACCCATAGGAAGCCAAACAAGATGCCTTCAAGAAGCTCTCAAGCAAGGCTGGAGATTTCCCCTTTGAGTCTGTCTCCATTCCCCAGCCTCAGAAGGTGGACTCTTTAAGCTCTCAAGGTGGATATCTGTTCAAAGACTGGTCCTCCTCCATGAATTGGAGCAATCTGCCCCCCCCAAAAAAAGCTGCCCAAGCCCATGGCTGTCACCTTGTGAATTCCATGTGCATCTCTGGGTCACTCCACAGCCCTCTAGCACCTGTCAGCTGCCACCTCAACAGACAGTGTAGTGCAGTGGTTAGATTGTTGGACTAGGATTTGGGCGACCCAAGTTTGAATTCCCCATCCTACCATGAAAGCTTGTTAGGTGTCTTGGGCCAATCACACAGTCTTGGGCTAAACTGTCTTGCAGGGTTGTTGTGAGGATAATATGGAGAACAGGTGAGTCTTATAAAACATTTTGGGCTCCCACTAGGGAGAAAAGTCAGAGATGATAGATAGATAGATAGATAGATAGATAGATAGATAGATAGATAGATAGATAGATAGATGATAGATAGATGATAGATAGATAGATAGATGATAGATAGATAGATAGATAGATAGATAGATAGATAGATAGATAGATGATAGATAGATAGATAGATAGATAGATAGATAGATGATAGATAGATAGATAGATAGATAGATAGATAGATAGATAGATGATAGATAGATAGATAGATGATAGATAGATAGACAGAGGGCTCTTTTTGTAGCAGGAACTCCTTTGCATATTAGGCGACATACCCCTAATGTAGCCAATCCTCCAAGAGCTTACAGAGCTCTGCTTACAGGGGCTACTGTAAGCTCTTGGAGGATTGGCTACATTAGGGGTATGTCACCTAATATGCAAAGGAGTTCCTGCTACAAAAA
Organism: Gekko gecko; assembly: GCA_029375565.1. Lineage (NCBI taxonomy): Eukaryota > Metazoa > Chordata > Lepidosauria > Squamata > Gekkonidae > Gekko > Gekko gecko. Next base: position 35,327,448 of record JAPDNY010000016.1, on the reverse strand, counting down.
GAGCCCTGGATAGAGATAAAGTATTTAAAACATTATGAATAACCTTGCTCAACTTCCACATTGCTGCCCATTTCTTAGGCAAAGGATGGCCCATCGCTTGCCGTCTACCCCATTATCCCCATGACAGCATTTGGAACAGATGGTTGTGGCTTCCAAGGGGATGGCGGTTCTGCAGCTCACAAGGCACCTGTGCTGTTCTTCTCCTTGATGCATTGTTGAATTGCAAGCCCCTTGGGTGCCGGTGATAAAACCTAAAAATCTGCACCAGTGGCCAGAGCTTCCAGGTGCAGTACAAATAAATAGTAAATAATCATAACAGCTCTTTGCATTGCCAAGAGAAGACTAGCAGGCTGGTAGAATGAGAGCCGTTTCTCTGCTCCGTTGAACATAAGCATGCGGTTATAGCTGCAACCCTTCTGGTTTGACATGTCAATGGGCCCCGCAGGAAGTATTAATCTCTGGATTATTGGCAAGGTTGGGGGAAGTTAATCATATCAACAGGAGCTTACGTCGTTCAAAAGCAATCGCTCACAGGATCCTGCCACGCATTTGGGAAGAAGTCTGGGCAGAGACTTAAGTAGATCACAGAGGTATAAGAAAAAGAAAAGAAGATGGAAGATCAACACCTGCAATGGCAGAAGGCCAGAAAAATGGGAAGTGGTCTCTGTCCACAAGGCAGGGGAAAAGAGGCGTCATCGTTCATCCTTATTTTCCACACTCTCCCATGTGGAAAAGACCATTCTTCCAAATATCTGAGAGCTCAGACGCGCACTTTCTTTTCTGAATTAACATTGGCAGCACATTTCAGTCTGACACCTGAAATTATTTATTTTTAGAACACTCCAAGGGGGTGATGACCCTCTCAGAGAGAAGCCCTACCCCCCCCGCCTTTCTGCATGAGTCACTGATCTGAGCATGCCTGCTGATGGGAAGCTGGACAATCCAGAGCAGTAACTCACAGAGAGACACAACAGGCACCCTCAACCACTGTCAGAGGCAGCAGGTTAAGCAGAGAGCAATTGCAATTATCCATTCTAATCGGATGCTGAAGAATGATGCAGGAAATGGAGATGTCAGATGCTGTTGGTTGCATAGACAGATTTTTAACTTAGTAGCAGCTGTAGCTAGGAACAAAGTTCTAGTCATTTGAATATTTGTATCCCACTTTTCTTTCCAGCAACTTACAGCATCATTCTCCCTTCTCTCTCTGTCATACGTTGGCGCGCTTTAGCCTACAGCGAGAGAAGTAGGGGCTGATCCAGTGGTGGGGGGCACAAGAATCAGGAAACTGAGGGGGATCTGAGAAAACGAATTCCACCACTATCTGTCTACGTTCCACTTCGAGACAGAGAGACCTCCGAATTCAGAGGCAGTCAACTTCTGAATCCTGGTGCCAGGAGGCAACACCAGGGGAAGGCCTCAGCCTCTATGTCCTGTTGATGGCCCTCCAGAGGAACTGGTTGGCCACTGTGCAGGACAGGTTGCTGGACTAGATGGACCACTGGTCTGATCTAGCAGGGCTCTTGTGTTCTTGTTATTGAGTTAAATGTTTAAAAAAAAATCAATTGCCTTGGAAGCGCAGAAGTTTTACATAGTACCCCTGTTCCTCCATGTTAACTGTTTCCCTCCCAGATCCTCTTGCATGCAGAGTTATAATATTCAACAGTTATGACCTGCATCTGGAATGCACATGGATTGGCAAGGTCTTCTCCAAGTGTTCTTGAGCACCTGCTGGTTTGGATCACCTTCTGATTGCCGCTCACAACAAGGGAACTGATTTACTGAAGGGCTGATTGGCTGTTGGTACCTCTCTAGCACAGACAGGACATGCCTCTTTATGCCCTAGCCTTACTGGGATGCAGGGAGAAGTTCTGGGAAGGAGTAATCCTCATCTTCCCCTCCAGAAAACGTAACAGGGCAGCCGAAATCCTGTTTGACAGCAGTCTGAGCTGGTGCAGCGTGGAGGCAAGAAGATCATGGGCTCAGCTCATGCTTGAATGTGGCCATTTGAAACTGTGTGCTCGCCTGGGCATAATTGTGGTAATGTTCTCGGCATCCCCAGTCTCTGTCGACACTTCCCTCCTCTCCGCTGCACCCTTCCTCAATAACGCAACAAGGCAGGAAGAAGAGGATGACTGCAAAACTTAGGAGTTTCACTTCTATACCAGGCACATGGATTTAGCTCAAGACGGTGGCTCAAGTGGTTAAGACGCTGAACTGCAGGCTGCGGAAGGTCAATAGTTCAGCAGTTCGAGACCCGAGAGTGCCGCACGACAGAGTGAGCTCCCGTCTCTAGTTCCAGCTCCTGCCAACCTAGCAGTTTGAAAGCAAGAAAATTGCAAGTAGATAAATAGGTACCACTTTGGTGGGAAGGTAACAGCGTTCCGTGCGCCTTGGTGTTTAGTCATGCCGGCCACATGACCACGGAAATGTCTTCGGACAGCGCTGGCTCTTCGGCTTTGAAACGGAGATGAACACCGCAACCCTAGAGTTGGATTCGACTGGCTTTCGAGCAAGGGAACCTTTACCTTTACTTACAACATGGATAATGCTGGTCTTGATAGGCCTATAAATTGCCACCATTTGGTTTTTTTGAAATCTGCAGGTGGTCCACAACTCCCATAACTTGTTCTGGAGTGCATATGCGCCACTGCCTAGGTGGGTCCAGGCCTGTCGGCCTCTCCACACTCTCCTGCAGCAGAACATGGCTGTTTTTTTGCCACAAATGTGTTAAGCACTTGCTCCATTATGCTATTATCTGTACCTAATTTGCCATTCTGTCCCCTAACATTTCAATTTCCCCCTTGGCTGATCACACACACTTTAATAGCACTTACAAACTTTTTTCTCTGAAATCATCAGGGAAATTGTCCGATTTATATCCGGATCTATAGTCCTCCGTCATAACCAGTCTCCCGTTCCCTCTGGGCTCGCTCACCCGCCCATATTTCACTTTCCTTCTGAGAACGAGATCCAAAGCTACTTTCTTAAAAAAAGCAATTTGTAGCAGAGTGCATGAAACCGCCTCATACTGAATTGGAAATTTTGGTCCATCAGGGTCAGGACTGCCTTTTTTGCAGCTCTCCAGGGTCTTAGGCAGAGGTCTTTCCCATCATTAACTACCTGATTCTTTTAACTGGGAATGCTGAGGATTGAATCTGGGACATTTTGCATGCCAAGAATATGTTCTGCCTCTGAACCACAGCCCCACTCTGACAGGTCTGCCCCCCACATACAAACAATGCAATCCTAAGAATACTTTCCTGGGAGTAATAGGGTTGCCGGCTCTGGGTTGGGAAATACCCGGAGATTTGGGGGGGTGGAGCCTGGAGAGGGCAGGGTTTGGAGAAGGGAGGGACCTCAGCAGAATATCATACTACTGAGTCTGCCCGCCAAAACAGTGATTTCCTCCAGGGGAACTGATCTCTATTGTCTGGAGATGAGTTGTAACAGTGGAAGAACTCCAGGCCCCACTTTGAGGTTGGCAAACCTACCTATAGAATAAACCTGCATTGGAATTATGAGTAGACCTGCTAAGGACTGCTCTCTAAGTTACACAATCTCATTATAACAATAAACAGAAATGAGAGACCTAAATATATAGTGATGGAAGACAGCAACCTTGTCGGATCTCGGAAGCTAAGCCAGGTTGGTAGTTGGATGGAAGACCACTAAGGAAAGCTCTGCAGAGTGAGGTCCCGGGAAACTACCTTTGCTTCTCACTTGCCTTGAAAGCCCCTTGGCTGGGGTTGCCATAAGACAGTTGCAACTTGACAGCACTGACATGTGCAGGTCAATAAAAGACACAGGCCAAAAGCCAGCCTATCCACCTACCCCTAACCCCTATCTAATGTCCAGTCCTGAACAGCACTGTCTTGCCGAGCCCCCTAAAGGTCAGGGACAGGAGGACAGATGTCTTCTTCATTTCAGGAGGGTCGTTCCATAACACTGACGATGGGAATGTCCACGTACAGCCAAGCAAAGATTGGTCTCTTGAAGTATCGGAAGGTCTGTCACTTAGAGGAGGGCAGGGAGCTGTTCCTGTTGGCAGCAGAGGACAGGACTCACAATCACAGGTTTAAATTAAGGGGGGGAAGGTACCGGCTGGATATTAGGAAAAACTTTTTGACAGCAAGAGTTGTGCAATAGTGGAATCAGCTGCCTAGGGAGGTGGTGAGCTCCCCCTCACTGGCAGTCTTTAAGCAGCGGCTGGACAAACACCTATCAGGGATGCTCCAGGCTGATCCTGCATTGAGCAGGGGGTTGGACTAGATGGCCTGTGTGGCCCCTTCCAGCTCTGTGATTCTATGATTCTATGATCTAACCTGCTTGCATGAGTTCCACAATCTACATAGAAGTGTCTGAGGACATCAGAGCCACCCTACAGGCCGGTGTCAAGAGAGACAGTCCTTCAGGTATTTTGATCTCAGGTCACAAAAGGGCTTTACCAGGTCGGGCTTATGGGACTGGAAACAGGAGGGGAAGAAATAAGGAAGGAAATGTGACCAGAAGGAATGGTTTATAGCCAGATAAGCTATACGTAAAGGTTCCCCTTACTCGAAAACCACTCTAGGGGGTGGTGCTCATCTCTGTTCCGAAGCCAAAAAGCCAGGGCTGTCTGAAGATAGGAGACCATTATTCTTATGGACTCGGGAGGCTTTTTGTTGAACAACCCGCATGTTTCCCAAACCAGTTTCATGAGGACTAGAAACCTGCCCATTATAGTTAAAGGGCAGCCTCCACTCTACAGCAAAGGACCAGTAAGGGTCCCACTGCAGTGTGACTCAGGAGGCAGCCTTCCCCTGTGCAGGGTGTTGATGCAAGGACGTGCATGTGACTTGTGGGGCTCCCAGGTGCGGAGTGAGCACACCGAGGAGGTCCATCTGCGCATGCCCCAGTCTGACTGCTCAGTTAGGGACAAGAGGAAGAATACAGTGACCGAATTCTGCAAAAGGTGCCCATGAGCAGAATACATGATGTCCCATTTGGCAAATTATGCAAATGTTATTTGATTGATTATTTGATTGGGAACACTGTTGATGGGCTGTCACCATTTATCACCTTCCGAAGATATGCGAGGAGCTCTTGCATAAGTGGAAAATTGACATTTATCTCTGCCTGCTGAGCTGACTCATTGCATTCATTCAATCATACCTTGCAGAGGGGGGGGAAACACCTACCTTAGATGTTGGTTAACTTAAAAATATGAAAGGCTTTGTGAGAGTAGAAAATGTTCAAAAGCTCTGCGGAGAAAATGGGTAGAAAGAAAATTTTAAAGCAGTGGCCATAATTATGGCATCCTCCTTGAGAGACTTACTCTCCTTAATAACTCTCCTTAATAACCAGCCTATGTTTCCACCAGTCCATGGTCACTCTTTGACAGGGGTGTTGTCCAACCAGAAATTTAGCCCATGTTCCCACCGAATAGGTCTTCATTTGCATACCTGAGCACAAAAAAGATTTCTCCCAATCACCGCCTTGACTCAGGGACTTGGGAGGGCTTTCTCAATGAAGTAAGCATAAATTATTCTATTTTTCTTTTTTAAAAAATCTCAGGCTGCTTAATACTAGGAAAAAACCTTTGGCTGGGGCAGAGGCCCAGGTTTCTCCCCTTTTTGTAATAAGTAGACCAGCTGCCCCACAGAAGGGACAGAGGTTTAAAGTTCCCCTGCAGAGAAAAAAGTAGGAAAACACACAGAGAGAGAAAGTTCTAAGAATGTTGATGAAGAATGGGCTTCTCCATGGAATGTCATGCTCCAAACTGACACACCAAATTGCATGCTCATGGACATATAGCCTAATATAAATAAAATATATACCATGAGATGGCAACAAATATGCATAGACTCTTCTTTAAATTTACTTATAAATAATGTAATGGTGCTCCATAGAACATATCACATACAATCCTTGTTATCTGTATTGTATCTTTTGTAGTACTTTTATTGATACAAATAACAAGGATTATATGTGATATAAGCTCAATTGAGCACCATTACATTATTTATAAGTAAATATATATTTTGTTTTTATTATGCTCCAAATTGAGCCACATTTCACAAAATGAACATTGTTTTCATCAGTTTCCTTGCTGTTCATCCAGAAAACTGTTATTTATATGGCCTTGGGACTATAACATCCCATTGTACACACTGTGAGTCAGAGAAAAAAGTATCCACGTGCAAGAACCAGCCTTCATGACATCTTAAGACTACAGGGCATATGCTGCTGTGGGACCATCGGTGACGTATGCACAAAATCATCCAAGGCTTGTAACTGAAGTTCAACTCTTGAGACAAGTGAAAATGGATTCTCTTTTCTTGTTTTTATATGTGCATGTGTGTATGCACCTGGAAGTCATGGTGACCTCTGATGACTGACTGTGTGTGCACCTGGAAGTCATGGTGACCTCTCGTGACTGACTATGTGTGCACTTGGAAGTCATGGCGACCTCTGGTGACTGACCCCTACTGGGGGCCTGGGGGATATTTGGAGACCTCCTGACTGCTGGTATTCCAAGGAGGTCTCCCATCCAAGTACTTGCCGGGGTCGACCCTGCTTAGCTTCTGAGACCTGACGAGATCGGTCTTGCCTGGGCTATCCAGGTCAGGTCAAAAATGTAATTTTCTTGACAAGGATGCTAATAGATCTAATGGGATATCATCCAAGAGAAATACAGATCTCTATTCAGATCAGAGAGAACATTTTAAAAACCCTATTCTTTTTTAAAACTTTCCAAATAAGTAATAGCGTAATGTTAAAACCATTTTTAAAAAAACAGCCAATGGGCCTTCTACAAATATTTGATGGGGCATTTCCTGCTCCACCATCATAGATAAAATAGCCATGAGAATTTTGAGGGAAGTTATACTGATAGTAATTTTTTTTCCCCAGAAGGGGATTTGTATTTTCATAATTTATGACCACTGCATGAAAGGATTCTGGGAAAGCTTAATTGTCACATTGGTCCTCTAACTGGGATCCAGCAAAGTTAGCTATATACACTTTCATGATTTTCAGTGTTCATCAGATGAAGCTAGAACTGCCAACTTTCAGATGGGTCCTGGACTCTGCTGGAATCCAAATGGATCCAAAGTATACAGAGATCCATTCTCCTCGAAGAAATGTCAGATTCAGAGGGGATTCTATGGTATCACATCCCTATGGCACCACATTGCCAAACTCCCCTAAGGACTGCCCCAAATCTCCAGGAATTCATGAAAGCTAGACAAAACCATGACTGGTGTGAAAGCAGAGGCATTGCCTTATACATCATTATCCCAGCATGAAGATTCCTGTCTTTCAACAGCACAGCACATTTCTCTACCTTCTGCATGGCGCATTCATTTAACGAATCAAAATCTGATCGAAGTCACGCTTATTCTTTTATCTGGCTTATATAACTAATACAACTGAAATAACTTCTGACCCAGGGGAATTACTGAAAATGTTCAGATCTAATATTTACCTGGGAGCTTTCCTGCCCACTTTCAGCTTGCTAGGCATCCAGAAGGGCAGCGATGGGAAAATGCGTTTCGGCAGATATGTGCTTGACCGGGACGTTGTCCAGTCAGAACAATTAGCAGATGTCGGGGTTGATTTGGAATTCCTTGTTCCTCCTGGTTGAACCCCACCCTCCAAAACAAAAATCCCCATTTCAATTTCACTGCTTCCTGGCCTTGAAAATAAAGCTCAAGCTGCAAAGGTACAACCCCCCCCCCCAAAAAAAAGCAGTAAGCAAGCAGCTCATGACAAAGCTGCCCTTGTTTAATGCTTCTACATTGTAGGCGGTTAATACCAGCTTTTGTGCACGTGCGTGTGGAGGAACAAAAGGACAGAAATGAAAGTCTCCTTCAAATAGTGTATTGACAGGATCTTAAAAGCTGGCAATTATTCTCCTCTCGGTATGGCTGCAAACAAAACACACATAGCCTTTATTGAGTGCCGACACTGCTTTGCTTTTGGCTTTCCGGACAAACCTACTTTAACTTCGTCCAGGTTTCTATTTAGTTAAAAGTTGGGTGGGACCACAACAAAATGGAATGACATACAGCCAGGCCCTTGAGTACTGTGTTCCAGGAGGACGAGGGATGCCAGAGTCCAGGTAGGACCTGCAGAATCCCCCAGAATTACAACTCATTTCCAGACTACGGAGATCAGTTCCCCTGGAGAAAAACGGATGCTTTGGAGGGTGGGCTCTGTGACACTGTATTCCACCGAGGTCCCTGTCCTCCCCAGGCTCCATCCCCAACTCTCCAGGAGTTTCCCAAACTGGATATGGCAGCCCAACCACCCCATCGCCCACTGGGGGTGACCTGGCAACCATATCTAATAGAAGAGGAGTGTTGGGCATAGGGGAAAGGGAGGTTTCAAAAGAGGTAAAAGTGAAGAAGAAGAAGAAGAGGAGGAGGAGGAGGAGCTTGGATTTATACCCCACCCTTCACTTGGAGTCTCAGAGCGGCTTACAAACTCCTTTCCCTCCCCCTCCCCACAACCGACACCCTGTGAGGTAGGTGGGGCTGAGAGAGCTCTGACAGAAGCTGCTCTTCTCCAGAACAGCTCTGACAGAACTGTGGCTTGCCCAAGGTCATCCAGCAGCTGCGAGTGGAGGAGTGAGGAATGAAACACAGTTCTCCCAGCTTAGAGTCTGCACATTTAACCACTATACCAAAGGATAGTCTCCCCCCTCACATTCTAAAAACCTCCTGAATCCTGTGGGTAGAGTGGTAAAGTACTCATTCTGGGGCCTGGCTGCCTCAAACCTACTTTAACTAGGGTTGGGTGTAGTCATAGGCATGTAAGATAGGCAGCTGAGACTATTTTCTGTGAAACTGCTGGAGCCAACATGATGTAGTGGTTTAGAGCAGGGGTTCTCAACCTGTGTGAGCCTGTGGACACCTTTGGAATTCTGACAAAATGGCTGCCGCCACTTACCCTAAGTCACACAGTGACCATACCTAGGCTGTGGTAGCAGCTGCTGCCAAAACAACATTTTTAAGAGTGTGTGTGTGTGTGTGTGTGTGTGTGTGTGAGAGAGAGAGAGAGAGAGAGAGAGAGAGAGAGAGAGAGAGAGAGAGGGTCTGCACAGACTATAGAGTTCAGTTCCCCTGTAGAAAATGGCTGCCTTGGAGGCTGGACTGTGTGGCATGATATCCTGCCGAGACCCCTCTCCTCCCCAACACCCCCCCCCCAGGCTTCTTCCCCAAATTTCCAGGAACTTCCCACCTCAGAGTTGCCAACCCGCTTTTAGCCACATGTGAGGGAAACAAGTGGTGCTGTTTACGACTGCCTCTGGTGTACTGTGGAGACACTTGCCCATTCCCTGCCCCGGTATTTAACCTGTTATAACCTTGTCGACTTGGATAGATCAAAAAAGAGTCCACGGTAAGCAAAAGCAGAAGTTCATTTATTTGGTTGTACTGGAAAAGAAGGGTTTCTGTGTTCAAGAGAGTGCATGCAGTTGTAGCTGTGGGGGGAAGACTTCACTTGAAGAAACAGTTTTAGGCTGCGATCACACACTCCTTTAGATCCGACATAGGTGCGAATGCCTGGTGGATCTAAAGGGCGCAATCAGACAGCAACAGCAGGGAAGCATCCTACAGTCGTCAACAACCCGTGCTGCTCCACCACTGAAGTGGAGTTAAAAGATACTGGAGAAAGTCTGGTGTTATCCAGATAAGGCGGGCCACAGGTGGACTTTCCGCTGTCTGATCACTCAGACACACTCTCCTGCTACCAGGATGGTCTGATCAGGCCATCCCAACTCTGTGCTGTGTCCCCCCCCCCTTCCAGTATGTGCATCATTCCATATTCCATAGGGGGCCCTCAGTGCGGAAGTGCGATTCCTCAATTGCTTGTTTATGCGCAAGGGAAACAAATGGGGGGGGGGACCCACGATGCACCCATAGCTTCAAAGGGTTGTGTGATCTCACAACTGCATGTCAAATTCCTCCGGAGGAAATCATCTTTCTTCCCCTGTGCTTCAACTGGCACCTGTGACCGCAGCCTGACTGTAGATCGCTTCAGAGGGCTGTGGCTGGGTTGGTCTGCAGTAGAACAGCTAGATTTGAATCCAGGAGCACCTTAGAGACCAGCAAGGTATTTTGGGTAAGCTTTTGAGAGTCAAAGTTCCCTTCATTAGAAGAAGAAGATGTTAGATTTCTACCCTGCCCTTCACTACCCGAAGGAGTCCAAGAATGGCTTACGCTCTCCTTCCCTTCCCTGTGAGGTAGGTGGGGCTGAGAGAGCTCTGAGAGAACTGCTCCTGAAGGAACAGCTCCAAAAGAACTTATGACTGACCCAAGGTCACACCAGCAGCTGCATGTGTGGAGGAGTGGGGAATCAAACCCAGTTCTCCTAGATTAGAGTCTGCACTCTTAACCACTACACCAAACTGATGAAGAAAGGTTTGGCTCTCGAAAGCTTATACTCCCCAAACCCTGTTGGTTTCTAAGGTTTTACTAGACGTGAATCTACCATTTTCACTGTAGGATAAGTTAGTTATCTCAGATTTTCCAGCCTATTTTATGATTTCTGGAGCTTTTATGCCCCCCCCCCAATAGAACATTGTTGGCAGGGTGAGAGGTCATTGGCTCTTGCTGATCACCTGATTCCTCCACTAGGAACCCATCTCCCAAGATTCCTGTCCCCTGGCTTCAGAGGACTCTAGTCCCTCCCACCCCTCTTAGGCTTGCTGGTCTTTTGGTACAAGAAACCAATGCCTGATTCCCAGAGCTCCAGGTTCAAGCTTCACTCGGCTTCCAGTGTTGCCACCCATAGGTGGCACCTGTGGATCTCCTGCTATTATGGCTACTCTCCAGAAACAGAGATCAGTTCCCCTGGAGAAAATGGCTGCTTTAGAGGGTGGACTGTATGGCATTATACTCTGCTGAGGTCCCTCTCCTCCTCAAGCCCTGCCCTCCCCAGGCTCCGCCCACAAAATCTCCAGGTATTTTCCTACCCGTAGCTAGTACCCCTCCTTCACAAGCTGAGGTCTGGTTTATACCTGCAACTGAATGAGATGTCGGAGTGGAGTGCACCGGTAAAGGTGAGGGGTCCACATTTTGGAATATTCCCCTGTATTCGAAAAAAAAAAATCAGGGAGTGGATGTGGCTCAGGGTTCAAGCTCCTGCCTTGCATAAAGAAGGACTAAAGTTCAATTCTTGGTCTCTCCAGATAAATGGATCACAGGTAGTATGTAATGGGAAGCCCCTGAGTGAAGGTGGATGAGGTCTGACTTTGGCCTTTTTGCCTCGGTTTCTGAGCGCATCCGACTCTTCCCTTCTGCATTTCCTCCCGCTTCCGCTTCCACTTTGTGTCGGGCTTTCTCTTGTTTCTGCATTTGTTTTACAGGGCTCTGCATTCAGACCACTCCCAGCACACTGTTGCTCCACAGCTACCAAAACTCCTTTTGCGGCGATTCTTTGTTCTCATTCGCTTTCAAATTGCTAATCCTTAGCAGGGTATAATGCCGTAGCGTGTATCCTCCAAAGCAGCCATTTTCTTCAGGCCAACTTACCTTGGTCTCTGGAGGTCAATTGTAATCATGGGAGATCTCCAGGTGCCACCCAGAGGTTGGCAATCCTATGCAGAAGCCAAAGCTAGGGTATGGCAATGTCCATGTGCTCTCCCAGAATTCCAGGCTATCAAAATCAGTCCCCCTGGAGGAAATGGCTGCTTTGGAGGGCGGACTCCGTGGCATTATGCCTGGCTGAGGTCTCTCCCTTCTCCAGGCTCCACCCCCAAATCTCCAGGAATTTCCCAGCCCAGAGCTGGCAATGCTAGACCAGGCCTTGTGATACTTCATGAAATGAAGGCCATGGCACCCATCTGACAACTAATAAACCCAAAGCCCTAGAAATTTCTGAGGGAGTTCAGAACAGGCGAAGCAGGACCGTCAGCTGCCCTGACATTAAGGCCAGCTGCCTTAATGAAACTGAACCATGACAGGAATTATCAAGTTTCCTTTTTTGCTTTTATGCTGGTGCGGGAGGGGTGGTGATGTGTGCATAATATTGCCACAGCTGTGGGGGCCTCTGGGGTGCCACAATTATTAGAGCATTATCATATTTGTGGAGTTAATGGAAACTACTCCCCTACCAGTACCTGTTCTATCACTATCTGAGTGGCATGCATTGGGCACGTTTGGGGATTTCCACATAGCAGGCCAGACGGTCAATTCTCAGAGTGATAGGCATGCTTGAATGGTGAGGAGATGGGTGGGGGGGAATCAGATGGAGATAATTTGTTCTGGTATTTATTTTATTAGCAAGACCTCAACATTAATCAATTAATTAATTTTTATTTACCTCGTTTATATTTTTATTTACTTCATTTAACCATTAACTTTTATTCACTTCATTTATAACCCACTTCTCCCCAACGGGGACCTGAAGTGGCTTACGACATTCTCCCTCGCCTCCATTTCATCATCACAACAACCCTGTGAGGTAGGCTAGGCTGACCAAGAGTAACTAGCCCAAAGTCACCCAGCAGGCTTCCATGGCAGAGCTTGGGGTCTCCTCGACTCTGGACCAACCACTAGCCTGCGTTGGCAAGCCAGTATTTGAGCTACTCTGACCTGGAGTTTTGAAGTTCTGTTCCAAAGTTGGGGACAGATGTGCTGATTACAGCACCAGATTCCTGTTGGATGTTGATTCAAAGAAGTTTGCAATAACAGCCCCCCCCCCAGTAAATGTAGGGTGACTCCACGCTAGACCTTAAATCCTGGTTCAACCCTGTCCCCAAACTTTCATTCTACACTATACTTGAGTTCACCCCCGTAATTATCTCGTGGTGTTTGTTGTTTCCACATTACATCGAGATCACCCCGGTTTCACCCCGGATGCTGTCATAACCAGGGATAAATGCAAGGTATTGTGTCACGAGTTGAACTCTGATAAAACCAGGGATGAGATCCAAGTGCGGAAAGGACCATAGAGAGCCAGTTTGGTGTAGTGGTTAAGAGTGCAGACTCTAATCTGGAAGAACCGGGTTTGATTCCCCACTCCTCCACATGCAGCTGCTGGTGTGACCTCGGGTCAGTCATAAGTTCTTTTGGAGCTGTTCCCTCAGGAGCAGTTCTCTCAGAGCTCTCTCAGCTTTACCTACCTCACAAAGTGTCTGTTGTGGGGAGGGGAAGGGAAAGGAGATTGTAAGCCACTCTGAGACTCCTTCGGGTAGTGAAGTGCAGGGTATAAATCCAATCTGTTCAATCTCTCTTATTTATTTACTTCATTTAAATCCCATCTTCCGAGAGTTGTTTACGTCGTTCTCCTTTCCTCCAGTACATCCAGACAACGGCTCTGTGAGGTAGGTTAGGCTGAGGATATGTCACTTGCCCAAAGTGACCCAGCAAGCTTCTTTGGCAGAGTGGGAATTGGAACCCGGGTCCTTGTCTGACACACTACACAATACTGGGGGAGGGAGGGGAAGCAGAGGAGGAAAGGGGGAGGAGAAAGGGGGCGGGAGACGGCAAAAAATGAATGAATCGCAATTGGTTTATTGGCTGTTTTCCTCTCTTGTTTTTGTCAGCAGACCAATTGAGAGTGGCCTTTTTAGAGTTTGTTTTCACCTTCACTTGAGACCCCTTTATAAAAGCACTCATTCCAAAAGAGAAAGGAAGACTGCTCGGTCTTCACACAGTCCATGTTCGCAGAAACATATTGAATCTGAGACACAAGACGCAGAGAGAACGTGGTGTGCTTCCTGCTTGGAAGCCGTTCCAGCCTTGCGGTATTTATCTAGCGTGAATTCCCAGCTGTTCACTGTTACAGGCAAAAATTGCACACACGCCTGGAAGATTCCATCTCAGCTGCCTGTGCACATTTTTCCTCATTATCTGGTTGAATTATAAACATGGAGCCTGCAATCCATCACTTTCTCCTCGACCCCGTGGCAAGGGGAGAGAGAGAAGGGGGAAGAAATATTGGTTGGATGAAAGGAAGGCCTTTATCAAGGGGAAATAAGTCAGGAATTCAAGAGGACCTGCGGATGCAGAACTGTAAGTGTGGGAAGATGTCACCATATGATGCGTAGACTCCTTTCTCCCCATGGACTGTAGAGGTATGTGCTCAGAGTTCATAAGAGAGCTCGGCCACTCAGCAAACTTTAAATAAATGCACTTGTGAATGTATAGTCCCTTGGTGCTAAGCAGCATCAGACTCATAGTTGTTTACGGCTCATGGACAGGGGTGAGAAGACTTGTAGGGTTACAGCTTTTAAATTGGTCCCTCTTAGCCTTGGCCTTTGCCCTCTTTGGGCAAGCGTTCCCCCATCGTTCTGGCCCAGCCCTCCCACCAGTCCATGCTTCTGGGCCAGCAGAAGAACTGTGAGTGGTGAAAATTACATCACACGGCTCATCAGTTTCTTGTCCAGGTGAAAACCTGGATGTGATGTCAACATATCAGCCAAGACTCAGGACTTCCTCTCAAACAATATGGCAATACCATAGAGTTGGGGGGGCAGAGTGTTGGCTGATGCACTGATGTCATGTCCGGGTTTTGACCCGGAAGTGACGCTGACGTTTTGCACAACACCATGCCCACCTCTTTCCCTATTTCCAAAGCTCTGGGGGTTGCCGAACAGCAGCCCGGCACCCCTCGCACCCCTCAATTGCTCCTTGAATATCAGGTGATATTGTTTCCCCTTCATGCCCTGAAACGCTTTGAGTACCCATTTCGAGTACCCATTTCACCACATTCCACAGGACATGTTTCTCCTGGCCTGTTGACAGCTCTAGAAGCTTGGCGTCTCTCAGTGGGAGTTTTCTGAGCAGGTGAGGATCAACCAAACCAGAAGCCATGCCAGCTGAGATGGGAGCCAGGGTGGTGACGCCCAGAAGAAGTGGCAGCCAGCAGGACTGCCTCTAACATGACCTGCCCTAAAACGAAATGATTAATGACATGCTGAATGGCCATTTAAGAACAGTTTAATGCTTGAACCCAGGCCAGGTGTCTTGTCCTTCGTTATGTACAACGGTATAGAGGGGTGGTGTAGAGACACTCCTTCTTTCTTCCATTCTGCCCCCTCTCTACCCCCTCCCCCGGGGTCTTGTGGTTTTTAATGGGGATGGTTAGGGTTACCCGACCACGTTTGGAAATTCCCAGTAGACTTTGAGGGGTGGAGACTCCTCAGAACAGCATCCCATGACATGGCAACATCGTTTTTGACCTTGTAACTGGAAGTAGCATCACCACATCGCTGGACTCTCTTCAAGTGAATGCTAGAGTGTCCCATGACATGGATATGTCACTTCAGTTTGCATGGCAAGAAATGATGTCATGATGTTGTAGGACACTGTTCCAGCCCCTGCGTTTTCCCTCTGCCACTTGGTGCCACAAATAAGGAAGGGGGATTCCCCCCGTCCCATCTGGGAAATGACAACCCTACTGGCGATATCTCTGGTAAGACCCACCTCAGCTCAAAGCACAACCGGTGGCGTGATGCATCTTCCCAGGTGAAACCCCATGGGTGGTGTGTCTCTGACCACTGGAGTCTGGAACACCATCCTCTCTGTGTCCTGCTTTTGATAGTCTTCACGGTATCTGTCCAGCCTTTGCTGTAAGCAATCCACATTCGATTCTGGTCCAGTCAGGCAACACAGTTCTTCTGTGCATGGTGTTTGACATGTGGAGGCTGCCAAATGAAACTGATCAGCAACAGGTTCCAAAAAGACAAAGCAAAGTAACAATTCCATGCAATGCATGAGTAATTCGTGGAACTCATTGCCTCAAGATGTAGCAAGGGCCAGTAGCCAGGATGGAATTAAAGAGGAACTAATTAAAATTCATAAGAGGATCAATCTATCAACACATAGAAACCATAGTGGATAAGTGGAACCTCCAGCTGTACAGGTAGTATACCTTAACAGATGCTGAGAGTAGAAATAATAAAGGATTATTATTTTTGACCATCCTTTGATTGCTGCCATTGTGCACCATTTCTTGTCTTAGCAGGGATGTCTGGTTGTTAGAAACAGTTGTGCCCTCTCTGGACTCTCAGTCTGATCCGGCAAGACAATCTTTACATTCTTCTGTGCCAGAAAGTTGGAAGCCACCGTTTCCTCTGCGGGTCATTTTGATCCCAACCAATGAATTCCATGTGAAATAATTCTAGTCTGGCTTGGTGTGGTTTTTTTCCCCCTCCCTTGTATTTTTAATAGCAACACTGGAGTACTAAATATACACAGGGAAAGAGGTTTGCCTTTACAATTCCAAATACACAGTGCTGAAATACAGAAATTTTATTGACTTTTTTTTTTTTTAAAAAAAGAAAGGTAAAACTCAGAATCGAAAATAGTTGCATTTGTCCGGGATCAAAAGGAGAGGCAGCAAGGACTCTGCAAAACTACCTGCATAAAACATTAGTTTCAATACATCCAGAGCAGGAGAGGAGGTAGAAGGATCTTGAGCTGGCGCTGGTGGGGAATAAAAAAACATGAGGAGCTGACAGAGAGGTTGAAGCCCTTTTAGATATTAATCTGCCCTGCTTCCCAGGAGCCCCTAGTTAGGAATACATCCTACCCACAAAGCTCCTGATATGTACAGTGACTGTTACGTGCAGGGCTATTTTGGGGCAGGAACGCACAGGAATGGAGTTCCGGCTGGCTCTTGAGTTGGCCACGCCCAGCAGGAACTCATTAGCATAACAGACCACACCCAACAGCAGAAACTCTTTAGGATTGGCCACATTAGGGGTGTATGGCCTAACATGCAAAGGGGTTCCTGCTCCAAAAAAAGCCCTGGGTTTTGACAGCAAACAAGTTAAACAGAATAAGAACCAAAAGGTGGGTGTGGCTGGATGGCCACACTTCTGGTAACACAGGGCTGTGGCCTAATAGGCTAATGAGCTGTGCTGTCGGGGGTGTGGCCTAATATGCTAATGAGTTTCTGCTATTGGATGTGGCCTATTATGCTAATGAGTTCCTGCTGGACTTTTTCTACAAAAAAAGCCCTGGTTACGTGTGAAGGGGCTTTGAATGACAGGTGCTTTTTTTTGGTATTTTTATGTGTGTTTGTGTGTGTGCATGCACCCAGAAGTCATGGCAACCTCTGTTGACTATCCCCTACTGGGGGCCTGGAGGATATTCAGAGAGGTGGCTGAATAAAGCCTGCCCCGGCCTCCCACCTCTATTCCAAGGGGGTCTCCCATCCAGGTACTTGCCAGGGTTGAACCTGCTTAGCTGCTGAGATCTGACGAGATTGGGCTTACTTGGGCTATCCAGGTCAGGACCAGTAGTAGGCATTTTTAAGGCAGGGAGAGGAAAGGAGTCATTTGGGGTTTGTTATTCTATTCTGGTTTTAACAAGACTGTTTTTAACTATTATTGTAAGCTGCCTTGAACCACAAGGAAAGGTGCAGTACAAATGTTTTGATAAACATATAAACCCACAAAGCTCCTCATATATACAGCTACCATTATGTGTGAATAAGAAAGTGTGTGAATTTCTATGCCTGTATAGCCTCGGGACCTACATAAAAACATAAGAGAAGCCAATGTTGAATCAGGCCAATGGCCCATCTAGTCCAACACTCTGTCACACAGCGGCCAAAATATACCAGGTGCCATCAGGAGGTCCAGCAGTGGGGCCAGGACACCAGAAGCCCTCCCACTGCTGCCCCCTCCAGCACCTGCTTTGCACTTACCAAATTTGTACATATGCACTCGGAAAATCTCTGTGTGGCTCCGTTTATCCATTTCTGTGCTGCCTCTCCATTAAAGCCTGCTCAAGGCAGCTTCCAAAGTAAAACACAATAAGAACATCAAAACTGTAAGGAGTGCCATCATTAATAAAGGGCTAAAAACCCAGCTTTAAGCAACTCGGCATCAAACAAAAACAGCAAGAGCATGAAAGCACTTACAATGTACAGCAGCACAGTAAAAAGGAAGGTCATAGAGTGCTTCTCAGGCACGAAGAAGACCGTAAAACTGAGTCTGATCCTTTAATGAAAAGCCCAGGTTTAAATGAAATATTTTAGCCTGGCAGCTATTCACATGAAATGGTGACTGTGCAGGGCACTGTGGAGATTGTGTGCTCCCATCAGTGGACTCCCAGTACGTGTGGTCATATGGTCTAAAAGAGGCATAATTGCTGGACAGATTCACCGCCTTTTCTTTATTTCTAAGGAGGGTCATGGTGGTGTTGGAAAAACTGCTGTGAAGTCACAGCTGCCTCATAGTGACCCCATTAAGTTTTCAATGCAAGAGATGAGTAGAGGTAGTTTGCTATTGCCCGTCTTTGCATAGCAACCCCAGACTTCCTCGATGTTCTCCCATCCAAGTACTAACCAGACCTGACCCTGCTTAGCTTCCAAGATCTGACAAGATTGGCCTACCCTGGGCCATCCTGGTTATGGCAACTGAGAAGGGTATCTGAGTCCAATTGGGGAAATAAGCATTCTACAGCTAGTGACTCAGCCTCCAAGGCTGGATGGCATTGGTCTGAGAATTCAAGCGTGTTAACTACAGATCTCTTGATAAAAATACACAACATGAAAACCACCTTCATGCCCAGAGGACTAGGTCAGCAGGTGTTGCACAATTTTAAAAAGGGGGATTTGAGAAACTGCAGATTTGCCAGGCCAGCTGCTGACCCCAATAAGCCAGTACGGGAACAGCTCTCCCAGAGGAAGAAAAGACTAGCCCAATTGTCCCAAACACCAAGTGGACCAGCACTGGGAAAAGAAAACCATCTTTCTTCCTCTGTCCCTTGTTTGCTCTACTTGTTCTTTTGTGCCACTTCCTGCAGCTGGCACAGAGTTCTGTACATGCCCACCACTGCCTCTTTACAAGGTTGCCCATCTCTTCATTTCAGGTTGAAGGTCAGCCAGGCAGGATCTTCGATGGCATCAGATGCAGTGGAATCAAGAAGAACTGTACACGGAGGCAGGTGCCCTTTTTTGCCATCCTAGAGCCGCTAGGTGGTTTGTGTTCCTTTGCACTCATCCTTTACTTTAACACACAAGAAAAAATATAATATTACCCTAAGAATTGAGGGGAGGGGAATTTGGTTAGAGAGGTTTTGCACCATTTCCTTGCACAAAAAAGACACACTGCAGATAGTACATCAGAGAAGGGATTTTAATGAAGTGTCCTACTGACTGTGCTACATGGAGAAGACTTTTTTTTAATGGACAGCACCCAGAAATGTCTGGCATGGGGTTGAATCCAGCTAGCTTTTCCATCCAATCTTGCCCAATGTCCCTCCTTACTAAAGCCCCTGCCCCCCATGGCTCTTGTACATGCGGGCCTCATGATCCCTAATATAGCTTTTTTGATGCTAAAAGGGGACCCTGCCTTCCTTTTTCACCCAAAGAAAAACTGGTTGGATCCAACCCATGCTTCTGTTGACAACTCTGCAATTGTACCACCAACTCCACTCTGAAAATGTTGCATCTGTACACCACCTTTGTACCAGGACAAAGGAAAGTTTTCAAAAGAGAAGTACAACACTAATCAAAGTCATTAGATTAAACCTGTGGAAGATCAAGAAGCTTCGTATGTTTGTGTATTTCTCGATGTGCCTATATATGAAAATATGCACATATGTCACATATATGACATAGCTCTTCTTTCTTGAAATAGAAGACAGAGGTACTCCAGAATGCAAAATGATCATTAAAAACCAACTGGTTTCCTCTTTTTTGGCACCTCTGCTACACAATCCAGCCCAGTGGTAAGGACATAGATTAACACTGTGTTAGACTGTGACAGCAAAAAAAAAAATTGACATTTAAAAAAAAGAACCTTGTAAAGTTTATTATACACATTCTAGGAAATTAAAAACCCACCAAAACATCCCACAAAAGCAGCAGCAAAGTGTCTTTGTTAAGAAACAGATCTGAAATTAAGCATTGTCCAGTTTTTGGACACATTTTAAAAAGTTTATCCTTTGGGATTTTGAATTTTTTCTTCCAAACTGATTGCTTGATTGATTTAATGGAGGTAAATATTTGGCAAATCTTGTTGTCAGAAACTGTCAATCAGTTATCTGCTACATATTGCACTCTATCAGATAGTGACAACCAAACTATGTTTGGAGAATGCTCACTATCAAAATTGGCATTGGAGAACTTTCTAGGAGAACTGGAATGGGAGGCAGGTTGATGCCAGTTTGATTCAGCCCTGGATGTTTTGTGCAGGTCATTGTGTCCTTGTAACGTCATGGCCAGTGTGTTTTATTTTTATCCATTAACCACTTTGAACAGTGCATTTGAATGGCAGTATCCTCATTGTTAAACTCGATAATAAAATAACAAACTGTAACCATGTATTCATAGCACCATTAAAAAAGAGATCAGACAGGAATCCTCCTTTTCCCCCTATCCATGTCTAGAAGCTGATGAGCTGAAGAGTATCCACTGCATTCATTCTTAAAAGAACTGGGGTGACTTGTTTTGTAAAGAAGGTATTTGATTGACTTGAGTGGTGCCTGAATGCATCACTTTGCCATCAGAAACTCAGCAGAGATAACAATTGGTTGGTTTTGTCATGCAGCATGGGAAACAGGTTTGCAGACAGGCCTGTAGCCACAGTGGGGTGTCTTGGGGCCAGGCCCCCTGACTTACTGCCCAGGCTTCCCAACTCCCATCCAGCTGGTTTATTTTATTTTATTTTATTTTTGACATGTGCCATAGCCTTGCCAAACTGAGCCATCAACCTGCCATGCCTGCTGGTGGCCTTGCCTCTCTCTCTTTCTCTCATCACTTTTTAAAAAACTTTTACTCTCATGTCACTCCTGACACAGCCTGGGTGTGCGGGTGCCCCCCGATTTATTTAAATGCCCCCTGAAGTAAAAGATCCTGGCTATGTCCCTGCTTTCAGAAAATGTTCCTGTACAGATTCCCTTGCTGGACTGGGATCCTTGTCTGTGGGCTGGTTGGGGAGGCAACACTCACAATGCGATTTGCATTTGGACATGAGGTATCTATTGCCGCCCTCGTACCTTCTCTTGATAGATCTCATGTTTTGTTTGTTTGTTTGTTTGAATGAATGAAACCTACTAATTTCAGGTGAAATTTTGACAATGGTATCATGACAGCTCCAGTATTCTGCTCTCATAAAAGTCCTTAGCCATAAAGAGGTTTCTATTTTGGGCACAGTTCAAATACAAACTATTTTTTTAAAAAAATGAATGGGGTCAGCCCTTGGGAGAAGGAAGACAGAACAATGTGCTTGTAAGTCCACTTTCTAGTTCCCAGGTGTTTATACAGCAGAGTTTAATTAAAATTAGTCAGGTGAGTGGAGGGCCTGTGGCTCAAGGGGAGAACATCTGCTTTGCATGCAGAAGGTTCCAAATTCAAGCCACAGCATAAGCTAAGCATAAAAAGCTAAGGTGGAAAGCCACTCTCAGAATGGACAATACTCACCATGAAGGGATGAGGGTATGACTCAAGCAGATTCACGTGTTCATGTCACTGGATAATATAATTTTTGGGATCGTTAATCATGTACAAGACAATATTTTCCATAGCACCACAGACCTGAGGGCAATGTCTGGACTACACTTTATGATCAACCCAGAGATCCAAACCTCTAAGTTTTCTGCACACATTCCCACAACTGTCCAGGCAAGAAGGCTCAACACACTTAGCATGTGAATCCCAGCCACGGCGAATTCCCATCTTCAAATGATCTGACAAGGATCTCTGGTACAGAGGGACTGAGGGATCTCTTGATACACAGAGTTCAGGTGGAAAGGCTACAGGTTCAGTTATGCTTCCTTGCTCCCCACGGGAGATGAGAATGTCTTCTTGATCGCATTCAGCACTACACAGATTTTTGAAGTGGGGAATGCTCACCCAAACATGCCTAATTGCTCATGGGAGAAAACTAGTGATAGTGTCTTCAGGGAAGCCTCAGTACAGTTTCTGATCTTCTCACCGAGGGACCCCTTAAAAGCCTCTGACCATTGTGGTTCTCAGGAAGAGAGATGGAAAAGCCTTGGAGGAAAGAACCAATGTCAGCACACATTTTAGACAGGGGGAGTGGGCAATGGCTAAACAGTACTTCAACCATAGAAATCTCAATATGACAGAACTTCGCACTGGCGCAAGTGACAGTAGATCAGCCTTCTCCAGTCTGAGACTGCTGAAATGACAATCAGAAACTTTGGAAACATCATGTGTGGCAAGGCACACACACTCTGAGGGCCACTAATGGTGACTGTACTCAGATATCAATGTTTGATGGGACATACCTGTTTTCTCCCTGCAGCTAGGCATGTCAACCTCCAGGCGGGGCCTGGAATTTTCCTGGAGTTATAACTGATCTTCAGACTACAGAGTTCAGTTCTCCTGGAGGAAACAGCAGTTCCAGAAGCTACACTTGATGGTATCACATCTCTGCCAAGCTCCTTCCTCTCCCCATGAACTACCCCCAAAACTCCAGAAAATTTTTCAAGTCAGAGTAACCAACCCCACTGGCACCTGAAGAGGGCCATGAAAGTTCAGTCCAAGGTAGTTCAGTGAGCTACAATCCAGCCTCAGACAATGAAGTTCCCAGTTCAGGCCTGGGAGTCTTAATCATTTTCCTCCCTATTGTGTTCGGTGGATTAGGGTGAATTTATGCATTTCCCACATACTATCTGCTGTGGTTCTGCTGTGCTACATCAGCAGCAGAAAATATATTTTCAAAGACTTATCATGGCAATAGGTTTACACCTTAGGGGAAATTGCTTTAAGATGGCAATGCAGGAACAGTCCGCATGCTGAGAAATCAATATGCTCAACAATAGTAGTTCTGACAAAGGTGATGTTTCTTATGTGACAAAGGCAAGCTGCAGAAGATGGGGAAATGGTTCTCGATGCAGTTCATGAGGCAGTAGACATACTGACTTGCCCTTATTCTTAGGACCTACAGCTTTTCTTAACTATGCCAACATGATGGTGCAAATTTCACTGTGAACACGTTTGAGTGTCGAACTTACCGTGTTCAGAGGTGGCGATTGAATGTGAACTGATTGTTCAGTCTGTTTGGTTCATGCCGACCAGCTGGGAACACCTGCCAAATCAGTTGGCACTGGGTTTTCCCTGAACTGAGCATGCACAAAGACATTACGGACATTGGCATCATGAAGGACCACTTGGACGAATGCTGGAGGGTAGAATTTTCTTGAAACACAGCCTTTATTGATGGCTGATGTATATGATTTGTGGGTGATCTAATTGTCTATTTAAACAGTTGCTCATAGGGCACAGTAATTACGCAGCAAGGATGGGCACGGGGTGGTTGTAGAACTCAATCAGGCTGTGTGAGAATGCGCATGCATGAAAAGCCAATTGCACTATACTGCATGGCTAGAAAATGATACAGTGGAAACATCCATGAACACCCATGACCAATTATCACACATTGTCTAAAAATCAAGTCCCTGTTCACAACCAGGGAACAGAACGTGAGCTGATCCGGTGGGTGTTTGAGCAACCCTAGTGTAGCAGTCCCCAAACTTGTGGAGACCTTTGGGCATTTTTGGAAATTAGACAAAGGATAGTGAGCCAAATCACAAAACAGCTGCCATGGGAGGTGGGGCTAGTCACAAAGTATTGGGTGGTTCCAAGCCAAGTGTCCTTCTTTCACGAAGACAGCTGTTTCTGAATGGGTGTTCCCTGTAGTCAAAAAGACAGCACCTTCTGGGCTTTTCTGAAGTGACTCCTGCATTGTAGAAGTGGAGAAAAGAGGGAATGGCTCTCCGATCTGGGAAAGTGAGGCTGCATGGCAGTAGTTTCTGTTTCCAAGGGAAGACAGGGTCTCACTGCCTGCATAACCACAGAGAAACGTCTCTCTAATCAAACTTAAGGATGAAGGTTGTGATTCTCCTGCCTGGCCTGAGTTCAGTGGGTTGCTGATCAGTCACCAGGTACAGAAAGACCTGCAACTCCTTATTGTTTGTGCCCCATTCCAAGTCCCTTTGGAGGTTATCCCCGATACCCAAAAAGCATAGGGACCAGAACACATTCGTGGGCCTCTGGAGATCACTGCGATAGTGACATTGTGGAGAGTCCATAAACCATTGTCTTATATGTGGGTCCTAGGGCAGCTTGAGTCAGGTATTGAAAAACCAGAAGAGAATGGAGGAACAGGGAATGGTTTTAGACAAAAACAAATGCACCATTTACCTCAATTAAGCTCTCAGTTTACCAAAGATCGAAAATGCAGTTATCAAGCAGTAATTGAGGTACAGGAAGTGGCCGTTCACTTCATCCCTGTGGATCTGTCTGTGTCAAGTTGTAATCTCAATTATTTAAGACTGTTATGATGGTATTATGTTGCTGTCCTTTCGAATGATGACTTTTTAAATGTACAAAAACTGGAACAGAATAATGATGTATAGATCAGAAAGAATCCCGACTGAGGCATCTTCTGGGTCTCGTCTCTGATGCCCTTCAGAAGCTGCCTACTAGAAGAGCATTTTGACCCACGTTCTTATTCTTCAGCCAGCTTTTTTTTTTGGCAGTGTGCCATTCCAGGGCTGCGTGGCATTGATTTCCAAACACATCTGTCTACTGAGGAACCCTGAGGAACTGGAGAGGTCTCTGGGGAAGCATTTTGGGGGAGCACACCCAGGTCATGAAGGTTTGCTCTCAAGGCCTTTCAGGATTTCCTTTGAATGCATCTAACATGTTCTCATGGTAGGATAGCCATTCCTCAGGGAAAGTTGCCTGTCACACCTGCTTTCCTCACTGAAGAGCCGTCAATAAACTTCAGCTTCAGAATTCCTCAGAACATGCTTTGGAAACCAGCGCTATCCAAGCAACGCCTCACTTGAAAGACGGTAGAGAGAACTGGGATAGAAATGAAGCAGATAAATAAATAATAAATTTGAAGAGAATATATATTCGGCAAATTAACAAATTGGTGTGTTTGCCAAGGAGGAGGGGGAACAACACCCCATATTGTAGAAGAGAGAAGAGTTTGGATTTATACCCCGCCCTTCACTGCCCAAAGGCATCTCAGAGTGGCTTGTAAACTCCTTTCCCTTCCCCTCCCCACAACAGACACCCTGTGAGGTAGGTGGGGCTGAGAGAACTCTAACACAAACTGTCCTTGAGAGAACAGCTGTGCCAGAGCTTGTGACTGACCCAAGGTCACATCAGCAGGTACAATTGGAGGAGTGGGGAATCAAACCCGGTTCTCCCAGATTAGAGTCCGCGCACTTAACCACTACACCAAACTGGCTCTCTGTAGCCTCTGGAAACCCTGCACTATCCCCTTCAAGTTTTTGAGCTTTCACTGCTCACATGTTTTGGGGATTACCACCTCATAAGGGATAGAAATCTAGCCTTTCCCCCCAAAAGAGGAAAAGCAGAGATTCTCAGGTAGATTGATTGTCTACTGGATAGATGGAATATAGACAGCTGAGGCTCCACCCACCGATCCCATGACACCATATTATTTTGCTTGTGAAGTCTGATTCATAATTACTGGTCATGGATCCCTCTTTCCCTGAAGTTTAAATGTTGTCATCAGAGGAGGTTTGGTTAATTAATTGCTTTGATTAATCAAGTGATGTTCATTTCGGTTTACTGGGCAGCAGCAGACATTTATGAACAAGTTGAATCCAAGAATGAACAAAGAAGGTGGATGGCCATTTAGGAAGGCATTCCTCATCCTCTCGAGCAGCGGAAAATGGCTCTCCTAAGAAGATAGATCGAGATGGGCAGCTGTGTAGTCCAGTAGCACCTTCAAGACTAACAAAATTTGTGGCGGGGTAGGAGCTTTCATGAGTCACCACTCACTCCTTCAGCAGATACTCACAAAAGCTCCCACCTTGCCACAAATTTTGTTAGTCTTGAAGTTGCTACCGGACTCTTGCTCTTTCCCCAGAAGATGCTTGCTGGCCATCATCAAGAACCAAAGATAACCTGCTGTTTTCCCCATTGAGGATCGTTTTAATGCATAGGCATAAATTTATGGGTGTTACTTGCATCAGCATTATGGGTGTTACTTGTATCAGCGTGTTCTCCACTGGGCTACGGATGCTCATGGGAATCATCTGGGGAACCAACTCATTCTTGGAACGTTAGCTGAAAATCCTAGCCTGAGAATCTACGGCAACAGTAGGGGGCCCCTGATCCATCTGCCAACAGCAGCATGACAGACCCTTTCGCTGAACACCCAGGGCAAGATGGAGCAGTGCAGAAGAAGGCAAGGGGTATGGCTTATGCCTGTCATCACCCTCCAGACCTGTAAAGACGCCAGCTGAGTCCAAGGTGCATGCCAGAGGTGCTGGCAGCATTACAAAAGAACATAAAAGAAGCCAATGTTGGATCAGGCCAATGGCCCATCCGGTCCAATACTCCGTCACACAGTAGCTAAAAATGCCAGGTGCCATCAGGAGGTCCACCAGTGGGGCCAGGACACTAGAAGCCCTCCCACTGTTGCCCCCTCCATTGATGGGGTCCAGACTGGCAGAGAATGACCAAGAGAGAGATCTTGGAGTCATAGTAGATAACTCACTGAAAACGTTGGGACAGTGTGTGACTGCAATAAAAAAGGCCAACATTATGCTGGGGATTATTAGGAAGGGAATTGAAAACAAATCAGCCAGTATCATAATGCCCCTGTATAAATCAATGGTGCAACCTCATTTGGAGTACTGTGTACAGTTCTGGTCACCACACTGAAAAAAGGATATTATAGCATTGGAAAAAGTGCAGAAAAGGGCAAATAGAAGGATAAAAGGGGTGGAACACTTTCCCTATGAAGAAAAGTTAAAGTGCCTGGGGCTCTTTAGCTTGGAGAAATTACAACTGAGGAGTGACGTGATCGAGGTTTACAAGATTATGCATGGGATAGAGCAGGTTGAGGAGGAAGTACTTTTCTCCCTTTCTCACAATACTAGAACTCATGGGCACTCAATGAAATTGCTGAGCAGTTGGGTTAGAACAGATAAAAGGAAGTCCTTCTTCACCCAAAGAGTGATTAACACATGGAATTCACTGCCACAGGAGGTGGCGGCGGCTACAAGTATGGACGGCTTCAAGAGGGAATTAGATAAGCATATATGGAACAGAGGTCCATCAGTGGCTATTAGCCACAAGGTATAGATAGGAACTCTCAGTCTGGGGCAAGTAATGCACTGTATTCTTGGTGCTGGGGGGGGCAACAGTGGGAGGGCTCCTAGTGTCCTGGCCCCACCGCTGGACCTCTTGATGGCACCTGGTATTTTTGGCCACTGTGTGACAGAGTGTTCGACTGGATGCGCCATTGGTCTGATCCAACATTGGCTTCTCTTATGTTCACCAAGAATACAGAGCATTACTTGCCCCAGACCGAGAGTTCCTATCTATACCTTGTGGCTAACAGCCACTGATGGACCTCTGCTCCATATGTTGATCCAATTCCCTGACATTTATCTTGCAAGAAGTTTTGCCTGGCCAAGTACAATCCTTACCCCCTTCCCTCTGTTTCCCAGCGTATCCATATCTTCACAGATAAATATTGAGTTGTTGTTGTTTGACAGCACATGAGGTAGAACGGCTGCCGACTGCTGATCTAACCCAAACTGAACCTCAATAGAGCTCAACCTGAGTCCAGTGGCACCTTAAAAACTACCAAGTTTTTCAGGATATAAGCTTTTGAGAGTCAATGCTCCCTTCATCAGATACAAGCAGGCATGGAGAACTTGAGTCCATTCACAAATTCAGAACAATGAATTCCCCCAGGGTTGAATAGGGACATAGGATTCTTAACTCACTACAGATGCTAATTTTCTGCCCCCCAGCATGTTCCCCTGCTCTAATTAAACTGATTACATTCTGTAATTTACCTTTGCGTCCTGCCTCTCCTGTCTTTGCTACACCTCTCTTACCTTTGGATGGCCCAGGCTAGCCTGATCCTGTCAGATCTCGGGAGCTAAGCAGGGTTGGCCGTGGCTAGTATTTGGCTGGGCGACCTCCAAGGAATACCAGGGTCATGATGCAGAGGCGGGCAATGGCAAACCACGTCTGCAATGCCTCTTGCCTCAAAAACGAGTCTAGTTTGCCACCTAGTGGCACATAGCACTAAAAGAACTGAAACTTCTGGCTACCAAACAATCTTAGGATCTCCTGGATATACTACACTCAATGCTGTGCAATAATTATCATTATTCCCACCTTTGGACTGGGACAGAAGGGCTCAGAGATCGTCATTCCTCTTTGTATATGGCAAAAGGAGTTTTGACTCTCAAATGCTCATATCCCCCAGATCTTCTTGGCCCCTAAGATGCGGCTGGACTCGATCCTAGCTCTTCTGCCACCACTGTCATGTCTGCCCTCTGCAAACTGTGCCTCCGTAGATGCAGAGCTAACGTGTACCGAAGTTCAAAACCATGTCAGAATGAGGGATTGGAAACTTTATATAATAATATCTTTATGATGTTCAAACTTCCATGAGGAATACATTGGAAATACCCACAAGAACTACACAGTGCAGCCGACAGGTACAAAGAAATAGAAAATCCAGGGGAGAAAGTACAATGGGGGGGAACAAGGTCTTCACACAGCCAGAGACCAGGTCGGGGGATCAGAATGAAAACCAAATCACAAGTACTCTGCAATGGCATGTGTGGAAAGCAACCCCTTGTGGCCTGCACTGTTCACATTGGTTAAAAAATGGGGGGGGGGTAATAGTGAGAGGACAGATTACACCAAAGTAACCACCCCAAAATATCACATCGATCAGCGTGCAAATTTTGGTTTAACCGCTTCCTTCAGAAAAAGAGTAATAAATAACGGAAAAGAGAGAGAATGAGAGACCACACTCCTGCGTTTACAATTGGGGGCTCTGCAGCAAGCGTCGGCGGTGTCATTGTGGGCTGGATCAGACCCTCCTCGCTTTCCCTTTTGGCCTAAGGTTGCTGACAGCAGGTTGGGCAGTTCCTGGAGATTTAGAGGTGGATCTCAGAGATGGTGGGGTTTGGGGAGGGGAGGGACTTCCATGGGATACAATGCCATAGAGTCCACTCTCCAAAGCTGCCATTCTCTCCAGGGGAACCGATCTCTTCAATCCGGAGACCAGTTGGAATTCTGGGAAATCTTCAATGCCTGGCTGGAGGCTGGCAACCCTATTTTGGCCACCTTCTTGGAAACCCTCTATTTGTTTCTGCTTTGCATTGAACTGGGCTGCTGCTTTCTGAGCCTTAATTCCAATGCTAACTTCTTCCTTTTGAAGCTACTGTATACAGGAACTGAATGGAACCAGCAACATAGGAGGGATAGGAGAGTTGATGAAGGTTTGAGGATATGCAATGTTAACATTTGCACAACACAGGATTATTTTTTTGCAATAAGGGCATTGGGGGGGGGTCAATCACAAACAGGTAACGTGTCACCCCCCCCCAGTATGAGTTTCTTGAGCACTGACCAGGGTTCCATAAGTGGCTAATCCCGGGGGACAACTGAGGGCTGGTGAGGGGTGCGCCACAATCACGCCAGGGCACAACATCATTTCTGGTGCCAACCCAGAAGTGGCATGCTGGGGGTGATGCTCTAGGAGTCACCCAAAACTCAGTTTGGACTAAATCCTAGAACAGCCCTCAGCTAATGACATCACTTCCAGTTTGGCGCCAGAAGTGACATCACATGCTGGTAAAATGCTGGCAGGCACCCCATTTTCATCCAGTTTTTCAGACCAGCCAGTGGAAGAACTGGTTGGAACTGCGAGAAATGACTTCACTCTAGCACTGGCTGACTGTGCTCCATGTTACGCAGTAGCTGTTAGGCTATACTGGAAGAGTGGAAACTCTTCAAACTCAAAATGCATCGGCCGCAATCCAATCGAGAGTCTGCACTTAATTCATGTCAGACTGTGGCCACCGTATGTGTCTGAAAAAGACAAGTGTGTGTGTGTGGGGAGTTGGGCAGTGGACAGAGTGCTGAACTCAGGGCCTCACTAACCAATAAGCAGCCCACCTGCATTTTCACAAGAGGGCAAATAGAACTCCCCAGGGGCCATTTTTAATTGTCCCCTGGTCCCCTTCTGAATCCGTGCCCTCCAGGCAGGCAGGTGAGTTTTTAAAAAGCTGGGAGCGCCATACGCGGAACAGCCAATGTACCGTGTAGTCAGCACCTCCAATGAGGAAGACTCGGTGTCAGGCATCGGTTCAGCCATAAAACTCAACGGATGACCTCAGGCCAGTCGCTAACTCAAACGGCTATCGTGTGGACAAAAATCTATTGATTATTTCCACTTTACAAAAATTCTACCCCACCTTCCTGCCCTCACAAGGGCCACCGAGGTCAGCCTTGGAGGGGGGGAGGCTATGTCTGTTGCTGCCCACGCTCACAGGCGGAAGGACGGGATAAAAACATAAAGATGAACACATGGTTACGGTAGACATAAATTGGGTTTCCATAATGACCTCCGCCAGGGAATCCGGCTCTAGCAGCACACAAGCAGGCCATGAACACAACAGCTAATGGGTCCTGAAGGGAATCCCCTCCTTTCCATCCGTTTCAAAAGCCACGGCTCAAAGGAGCCTGGACTAACCTCGCAGCGCACAACCAGGTGTGACTCTGGGGACGCGCTGGCTGAAAAGCGTGGAAGACCAAATGCACATCGGCACCTCCCTTTCTGAACCGGGGTGAATAGGTATGAAGGGGCAATGCCTTGGCATCCGGGAAGTTCTACTGCCAAACACCTTCGCAGTACAGGGTAGGAAAGACCATCGTCTTTGGAAGGGGAACAAGCCTGGGCCCTACTTGCTTTCATTGGATCGCAAGGCAAAGGGGCCTCGTGTTATCGTTTCCCTTGACTGGATTGATGGCATTGTGCTTCCTACATACATGGTGCTGGACCCTGGGCTGCTTAAAGCACTGAAGGACTGGAAGATGAAGCAGACAGAGAGGGGAAGAGACCGTGGCTTAGTGGTAGAGCATCTGCTTTGCCCGCAGAAGCCCCCCAGGTCCAGCTCTCGACATCTTCTGTTGAAAGGATCAAGTAGCAGGCAAAGCGAAACCCTTCCACCTGAGATCTTGGAGAGCAGCTGCCAATCAGAGCAGACAATCCTGACCTTGATGGACCAGGAGTCTGGCTCAGTGGAAGGCAGCTGCAAATGAGTTAATGGTGGGAATCCTAGAGGAAAGGTCGGAAAACCCAGGAAGACAAGAGCGATGCCAGCAAAACCTGGCTTCTGTAACCCTCTTGATAAACTGCCTGGTGGGAACAGTCACCTAGGGGCATCTTGGTTTTGCCACTGGAGCCAGCTCCCTGTGTAGGGCAGTCGAAGCCACCTCCCAAAGCTTGCCTGTCCTAGCTTCTTTGGCTCCTGACCTCCATCTTGATCAATCGCTAGACAGAACTATGAACAGATTCCACAGTGATGTACGACGGGAGGGTGTCTCGCAAAACACAGAACACACACCGAATATTTGAGGATTATTAAAAACAAAATCGAGGGTGTCGGTGAAAATCGATAATTTTGATACTGACCCCCCCCCAAATGTCCAGCTTTACTACTTCTGTCGAAGCAAATTGCATTGGGAAATCTTTGGTACTCCTCTTGGGTCTCTGAAGACTTCAGACTGGTCTTAAAAGTGGGTGATGGGTTTGGGGCCACTGGCGACTGCTGGGAGTCCCACCCAGACCCAATTCAATGGCATGTGGGCAATGTTCGTTCATAGGATGGCACTGGAAAATGCTAAGGACGCTCCTCAGAAACCTTCTGGCTCATTCATCTGGAGATGTTCCCTCAACAAAAGCCTGAAAGAAATCCATTTTGAAAGGGGAATAAGGACATATCATCACTAACAGATTTTAAAAATGAGTAAGTGTACCTGTCGTGGCATCCTCCAAAGAATTCTGGGAACAGTAAACAGGGTGTGTGTGTGTGTGTCACTATCCTCTTGTAGTGTTCCCCAACCCTTGCGCAGATATACAAATCCCAGGATTCCTTGAGGTGCAGAAACCACCAAACTGAAATCACTTTGAACGTGGCAATTTGGATTTGCGTCTTTCCTTTCCGTCCTTTAGACATGAGAAATGTCATGTTTGTCCCCTGTGGCTCCCTAGAGCTCCTCAGACTTTGGACACTGGTCCGTTGAAATCCACCCCCCACACTCAATTGCTCCCCTGCCTCTTTTCTATGCCCACCACAGCTGGGTGGAAATTGAAAAGCTTTTTTTTTTGTTTTTGCTTGAATGGCTCTAATTGTTGCCGATGCTGGCACCGCTTCCCTTTTGGGTGGAAACTAAATTTGGAAGCGCCTTTATTTCCGGTAGAATCAGAAACTGTATTGGGGTGATAACTTCTTTTTAATCGCAGCTAGGCGGAGTTCAAGAGCGGCTGTGCAGAAATCCCCAGCTGCATTTCCCAGCTCGGGAGGTCTCAAACCAGTTTCCGAAGCTGCTAGGTTTGGGCTGCACGCTGGCATCTGAAAATCGAGAGCAAGGGACAGGGCTCTCTCTTAGCTGTAAAAGGCCTAAGACATCCAGGGGATTTATCTCTTGTTGTCCCCTTCTGTACCTGAAGGGTGCCTTAAGGTTGGCTGCCCTTGGGTGGCAATCCCAGGGGACGGTGGGGGCAGGACTTAATCAAATGATGCCCCATGACATCAATTTATTTATTTAATTTATTTATTAGATTTTTACCCTGCCCTCCCAGCAGAGCCAGCTCAATTCCAGCCATGTAACCAGAAGTGACATCATCATGTTGCAGGATGAGCTAGGATTCACCCAAAACTCTATGGTAGAGTTTTAGGTGAATCCTAGCACATCTTAAGTCCCTCCCTTTTCCCCACACTCCCATTGAGTGGTGGTAGGGGATGAAGATCAATGGCAGGAGCCTGTCAGTGCAGGCAACCTGGCCAGCCCGGGGTCTCTACTAGGGCCTGAGCATGGGCTAGGGATCCCAGGTCCCCTCGGCTCACCGGCAGGGGGATTGGGGGGCATTCAAGGGGTGGGCGGGGATGTTGCAGGCAATGCTCCCTCTAAGCTATGGAGTCTTCTGAGCAAAAATTCTACTCTGTGAGCTCCTGGCATTCAAGTGGTGAGCGAGCGATTTGGCTACTGCACAAATTAGTTTGCTCTGGAGCCATCCTTCCCGAGCTAAGACAAAAATGTGTGAGCTGGAGGCTCAAAAACGGTGAGCTAACTCAGCTTAGAGGGAACACTGGTTGCATAACGTCCCCAATGCAATCTAGTCACGCAGAAGTGACATCATCACGTCGGGGATGTCACGTGGCGGTGCTCTGCATTTTTTGGCAAAACTCAGTGGTTCTGTTTGTCCTAAAACCATAGAGTTTTGCTCAAAAAGCAGAGCAGCACTGCACGATGTCCCGACATGATGATGTCACTTCCATATCAAGGACACTGATGCACAATGTCCCTGTTTGGGGGTGGGGCTTTCCTTGCCAGCCAGCTGGCTGGCTGCTTGCAGAAGCCCCCAAAATCAGGGGAAATCCCGCTCGGACCAGGGGTCTGGCAACTCTAGCATGGGCAGTTTGGGGCAGCCAAGTGGGCCAGATGGTTCTGGATTCACCCCTCAGAATCCCTGATACTTCTGACATAAAATGACAAGGACTTGGGTGTCCCGCCCTACCGTAGATTTCTCTGGGCTGTTGGGATGGGGGTTAGATTTGGTGCAGATGGCGGCATCACGTGATGACCAAAGGGAGCTGGGGACTGATGCACAGTGTCCCCATCACCAACCATTTGCACAGTTTGGAGCAAGATCTCCCACCCAGAAACACAGCAGAAAAGCTTTCTGAGGCCATGCAAGGCATCAGATCTCCGTGCAAATGAAGACTGATACCTTGGACATAGTGCTAAATGAAAAGAAGAAGAAGAAGAAGAAGAAGAAGAAGAAGAAGAAGAAGAAGAAGAAGAAGAAGAAGAAGAAGAAGAAGAAGAAGAAGAAGAAGAGGAGGAGGAGGAGGAGATTGGATTTATACCCTGCCCTTAACTCCGAGTCTCAGAGCAGCTTACAGACTCCTTTCCCCTCCCCTCCCCACAACAGACACCCTGTGAGGGAGGTGGGGCTGAGAGAGCTCTGACAGAAACTGCTCTTTTTTCAAGGACAGCTCTTTTCAGAACTAGGGCTTGCCCAAGGTCATCCAGCAGCTGCAAGTGGAGGAGTGGGGAATCAAACCCGGTTCTCCCAGATTAGAGAAGGGGGAGGGGGCTCAGTATGGTCCAATGCCATACTATGGGGTGAGGGTGGCGACTCTCTATGATTACTGCTGCTGGAAACAATGAATCCCCCAACGTAGCTAAGGATGGTAGAGAGAGACAAAGGAAGATGTCCGGGCTCCTGTATGTTTATTAGCTGTGCATCAGAGAGATTTTTGCTCCCCTGCACCCCTGCATGGCAAGCTTCGCTCTGCCATAATTCCCCACTCTGATGTCGCTTCAGATTGAAACGTCGCCTCTGGCATGAACGTAATAACAGGGCCGTTCTCAGTCCTGCCAACTTCTGCACTGTGGGGATATGAATATTTGGCAGGCCGACGGACAGATTGCAGCAACCTGTTGTATGCAGTGCAATACTACTCGTAGCAACGTATGAGTTACAGGAGCCCGGACTATTTTCCTTTGCATTTGGTTCGCTGGCTACCATCTTACACATCCTGCTTTACTTGCCTTTCTCTATTTCTGCACCCGTGGGATATTCAAAAAAGATCCTGAAGCAAGTTCTCTAAGGATACACCTCCAGCGCCTGCACAGCAACAGTGGACTGGGAAAGTTAAAATGGACCATAAGCAATCCATGTTGAGTGGCTGGTGATGCTACATATCAGCACTGCAGGGCCCCTGGGTTGGGGCTGCCAGCCCCTGGCTGGGAAGTGATGGGAGATTTATCAGACTCTAGAGGGGAGGGGAAAGGAGGCTGAAAGGGTGTCACACAATACAAAATGTCCCCTTCCTGCCACAAATGGAAGTGACATCATCACATTATGGTGGTGCTCTAGGAATCTAACAAATCTCTATGTCTTTGTTCAGTTCCTAGAGTGTCACTGCAATGCGGTGATGTAATTTTCAGTTTTGGGGGCACGAGGGACATTGTGCACCACACAGCTCTGTTTCCCCCTCCCCATTTTCTCCCACTGCTCATTTAAGCAGCAGGGGGAGAATGGGGGCAACTGGCAAGAGGCCTCCCCCTGGAAGTGTATAGTGGAATCCCTACACTTGGCTCAGATCTGGCAAGTAGCTCCCATGTTGCCTCCTTCTGGACTGCCAATGGGAGGTGAGCTGGCACCCTCCATCGGCACCACTGGCATGGTTTGAGCCAAGTGGTTCCAGCTGTGCTGGCCAGGCAGCTGAGGCCTGGCTCTAGTAGCTCCTGGATGCCAGGGGCCCTGTAAATTAAAAGACTAATCTGATACTTCTGTAGACAGAGCACCGACCACGGAACTAGGGCTGCTAAGATTCTCTGCTCCCAGGTCCCATTTCCTGCTGCAACAGGAGCAAAAGTAAGAAAAAAGAATGCAGCCACATGTACTTACCGCAAATTAATACAGGAAGTGACAAAGGATAGCTCTAGGAACTGCTAGATGCTCTATGATTTTATTAGTTTTACCATAGAATTTCCAGCGATTTCTAGAACTACCTTTGTCTCTTCCTGTATGATCTTCCAGTAAGTACATTTTTTTAAAAAAAAAATTCTCCTGCAATGCTGTGCCCCCTCACAACACGCCCTACACAAAACACCAGGGGAACTGGGAGTGCATCCTAGAACTCACCTAATGGAGGGGAAGATTGGCAGTGGTGGCACAGCTTGTCTGCCACTGGATTCTCATCAAAGAACCCCTGCTCAGTTTCCATGGTTCCTCAGAGTTCAACCTGAAAGAACTTACTGGGAGAGCCATGGCCGTCTGAACCAACTACATATACAACTCCCTTGGGTTCCCATCAGATTCATCAGAGGGTGCGCGGAAACGCAGCATCCTCCACGCTAGATCGACATCAGCTGTTGAGAGCAGTCCACGTCCCTAATTCTCCAATATATCTAACTCAATTCCCTAGTGGAAATGGGTTTTCTAAGATGTGTATGCGTGCGTGTGTGTGTGTGACAACTAATCTCTGGAATGGAAAACATCCATTTATTTAAAGTCCATACTAAGCTTGTTAACGACACCCATGTCTTTGTTTTTTTTTAAAAAAGAATGGAACATTTAAGATTTTCAAAAATTTTGCTACCGTACAAAAAGTGTTTGTGTGTTTATATATATATATATATATATATAATTTTATATATATGTATAGTAACCAGAAATACTGACTTTATTTAGAAGAGATACCCCCTACCCCTCGTTTCGGTTTTTGACGTGAAATCCACTTAGCTTCAGTTTCTCGAGAAGTCTTCCCCCAGGTTCATGGCACATAATGGTATTATTGGCAAAGGTTCAGAAAAACAATCACAGTCCATATGTCCCAGACGCTTGCAGTGGCTCCGACCAGCTTTGCTTTCTCTTCTTTCCTCTCGCTTTGACTTGCATGTTGATTTGTCCTGTCCCCCCCCCACCATCCCCGCCCTTCTCCCACGAAAAATAATGCACTCTTTGAAAATGCAGTCACTTGTAGGGGCAAGTCCCTTCTTCGTATATAAAAATATATTTGGCTGCTCTTTGAGTCTTCCATCAGTAAACACTAAAAGTAGGTATGGATAACCCATTATTTTTAATTTTCTTTTTTTTTTACAGGTTCACCAGTGGAATCCTGTTTAGGACAAAAGAGGAAGAAAAAGACCGTAAGTCATATATCATCTGAATCTATACACTGTTTTTGTTTTAAATATCTCAGTCATACATTTTAAGGGTTTTTTTTTGGGGGGGGTTCTTTCTTTTAAATGTAGGTAAATAGGGGGGAGAGAAAATAAAAAAGAAGAGATGCCTAAGCAAAAAATACAGAAATAGTTATTTTATTCTCCTGTTGCTTTTTAATGCATTTAATTTTTTTAAAAAAAGAAATTACAACGAGGGGGCAGACACAAAGACAAGAAGAGAGAAGAGATTGGATTTATAGCTTGCCCTTCGCTAACCGAAGGAGTCTCAGAGTGGCTTACAATCGCCTTTCCCTTCTCCTCCCCCAAACAGTCACCCTGTGAGTTAGGTGGGGAGCTCTCTTGAGAACTGCACTTGAGAGAACAGCTCTGAGAGAACTTGTGACCAGGGCTTTTTGTGAAGAAAAAGCCCAGCAGGAACTCATTACCATAATAGGCCACACCCATAAGCAGAAACTCATTAGCATATTAGGCCACAACCCTGACAACACATCTCATTAGCATATTAGGCCACACCCCCATGTTACCAGAAATGTGATCATCCAGCCGCACCCACCTTTTGCTTCTTATTCTGTTTACCTTGTTTGTTCTCCAAACCCAGGGCTTTTTTTAGGAGCAGGAACTCCTTTGCATGTTAGGCCACGCACCCCTAATGTAGCCAATCCTAATGAGTTTCTACCATTGGGTGTGGCCTATTATGCTAATGAGTTCCTGCTGGGCATGGCCAACTCCTGTGCGTTCCTCCCCAAAAATAGCCCTGCTTGTGACTGACCCAAGTTCATGCCAGCAGCTGCATGTGGAGGAGTGGGGAATGAAACCCGGTTCTCCCAGATTAGAGTCCGCACTCTTAACCACTACACCGAACTGGCTCTCAAAGCAAAAGAACTCTCCATTTTTTTAAAGTATTTTTTTAGTACTTTCTTTGCTTTGGAGGATTACAGCAGTAAGCAAGAAGTTTGACGCAACTGTGCAAATGAAGCTGCGAAAGCTGGTCGCCTGTCCATTTTGCCAAGGGGCTCACTGGCCCTCATATGCCTATGCTAGTCCTTTGTGGCCTAACAAC
Source organism: Gekko gecko (assembly GCA_029375565.1). Classification (NCBI taxonomy): domain Eukaryota; kingdom Metazoa; phylum Chordata; class Lepidosauria; order Squamata; family Gekkonidae; genus Gekko; species Gekko gecko. Next base: position 35,289,686 of record JAPDNY010000016.1, on the reverse strand, counting down.
AGAAAAAGCCCAACAGTTCTCTTCCAATCTACACGCCAAAGCTTTCCTGCCTGGTCTCCTGGAGATCTCTGTTCAGGCCTGGACAAGAGGCAGCTAAACATTTTATAAGCCTGGTTTAAAAGAAAAGAAAAAAGACAACATATCCCTAACAAGATGCCCATCATTATTCTGGGTGGAGCAGAGAAACTCCAAGAAGAGGTATGCATAATTTCTCTGTCCACGCTCTGAACAGGAGGGCCCATTCCACCCTCCTCTACGGGATACCTGACATGGGGATAGGCAAGCATTGTTCCATTGCCACAGTTATTCATAAGTGTCTCTCCATGGAAGCCTTTCATTAACATGGGAGTGCATTAAGGGCACACCACCCACGCTCTCAGCTGAATCCCAGCCTGTGGAATGGAAGTCACTGAGGAATGAAGAAGTCCCACTTCCATATAAACCCACCTGTGAACTTTCAGATTCTTGCCCTGGGTTCTATTGGGTTGTTGTAACCTGTGATGGGATCTTGTTAAAGAGAGGAGAACCCCAGACAGCCAGTGTTGAAAACTAGCTATTCTGTAGAAGGCTAATGATGGGTGGATGTTCGATGGATGGAATGAAGAGATAGATAGATGATAGATGATAGATGATAGATGATAGATGATAGATGATAGATAGATAGATAGATGATAGATAGATAGATAGATAGATAGATAGATAGATAGATAGATAGATAGATAGATAGATAGATAGATAGATAGATAGATAGATAGATAGATAGATGGATGATGGGGGCTCATGGCTCTGATTGTTAGTCCAAACAAGAACCAGCAAAGACCAGTTAGAGTAGATACAATCCCCAGCAGCAATATATATCCGTCTCTTACCAGATCACCAGCACTAATCAAGACAAATGGGCAGTATTGTTTTGGCCCTTCTTGTTTTGCTCCCTCGGTCTACCCCACTTGTCAATCAGATGTCGCCAGATCAGCTTCTGGGACGCTTTAGTAAGCCTCCTGGGAAAACCAGGCAAGATCTGGACCAGGAGTCCAACATGCTTCTGGGAAGGGGCGTCCTCCATCGGTCTGGAGAACAACCCATGTCTGATCAACAGAGCTACCGCTGGATACAAAAGGTTTCCTGGAGCTCTGGGCTGTGTGTGCTTTGGCTGGATTCCCTGGGACATCACTCTGTAAAGGGTAAAAGACCGGGGAGCTCAGATTTGTGTAAATTTGCTTTGGGGATCCTGGAACTAGCTCTATCCATTCTCACTGCCCTCCCATAATAAGGCTTTATAAAGCAAATGAAAAATCTGCAAGAATTTGGCTCAAGCTACCAGGAGATAACCTGGGGACATAGAGAGAACACAACCTTCTAACATATAGGCTTGGTCTCCTGGCATGTGAGGCTTGAGGTCACTTTCTACAGCACTTGACTCACTGACTCATTACTCCATTACTCAGCACACATTGATTTGCAGCAGTGAAATGTTTAAAAACGGTGAGACTTGAGCAGTTTGATTTTGCCTTGGAGCAATGCAGAGAAAGGTTTAACTCTTCATCCTCCACTAGGTCTCACTTTTGAAACCCAGGTCCTCCTTTCTGGTGTTAACATCCATCAGTTTTAGCTGTTTTGTGGTCTGTTTCTACCCTATTTTATGAACATCATTTTAGGGTTCTGTGTTGTCTTATGCCGTTTGTATGCTGTGACTTGTTTTGAATATGCGTTTGGCTTTGTTGCATTTTCATTATGAGTCACCCTGAGCAGGCCAGTGGAATAATTGGTGGCAGATAAAACAAATACATATCAAGGCAAACAAGAAACTAAGGCCCAGGACAGACTGGCAATTTGCCCCGGTAGCCAGTCGCGGCAAAAAAAAAACCCGGATTAAACAATACTGGGTTTTCCCGTCCACACAGCGGGGGCCGCTGCTGGAAGATACAGGACGGAGGCGCGCGGGAGTGTTCAGACTGCCGTGCCGGAGGCGTGCTATATTCGCCGTTTCCCCATTAATTCGGCTGTGAGTGTATGTGAGCATAAGTGCATTTTGCCGTTTGGTTTTTTTTTTGCCCTGCAACGCCGGCACCGCATTGGGCT